>JAMGZB010000005.1:0-1200000 GCA_024713795.1 Morchella sp. 2015-shanyang | reverse complement strand
TACCAATGGTATTGCTGCTAGGGAGGCATTCGGAGAGAAAGAATGCAAGTCCTTTTATGTACCTACATGTACATTCATTGACGATTGCAACAATCACATGAACGGCGTTGATTTGGCAGATTTTGCAAAGGAGGGCCCAATATACAACTTATAAGCCTTCAAGACGGAACCGGATTCCTTTCTTTTATGCATTTTTAGATATATCTATATCTAATGCATTTATTCTCTTCAGTATGACTAGGAAAGCTGGACTGAACCGCCTCCTCGACACACGTCAATTATGTAAAAAATCGTCCTTTAAGTCGGCCTTACTCTGCAGAATTATTCCGCCATTTTTTGTACAAGCAGCTGTGTGAACCAGGCCCGGCTCAAAGGACTGCTGCTGAATTGAAAACAGTATAATTCCGCAAGGAGAGAGAGTTACCATCGTCAACAGACCCAGTTACAGCCCAAACGAAGAGTGTTGTATTTCGCGGAAAGCACTGGCATCGCCTCCAAAAAGAATATTGTTATTAATATATCAGGTCACCAGCTGCAGAAACTACAGAAGCAAAGAGAATGTGCAGTCTGTCGATACGATTTTCGGAAAACAGGGCCTGCTGGCCGTCATCGTCCTAAATTAACCCAGTATGAATGCGCCCAATGCTCTCCTCCAATTGCGCTCTGTGGACCAAGTCACAGTAGTAAATGCTTCCAAGAGTGCATAAAACAGGTTAGAAATATATAACCCATATCAAATAACTGCTAATATCCAGTAAAGCATAAGGTCGCAAGTGGAGTCTAAGTCAAGTAAATTGAGGTTGAGGTCGCGGGGTCGCGGGGTCGAGGTCGAGGTCGCAGGATCAAGATAGAGTAGGTTGGGTTAGACTAGAGTTGAACATGACAGTTAGCAAGTATAGCATCTGCACAAAGCCAAGCAGTAGTAGTAATTCACGCTCATAACGACTACCGGCTTCATGACTTGATATCAGGTGACCTGCCAAGACCCTAATGCATGAGAGAGATTTCGCTAGCTTTCGAACATCCGGGAGATAATTCCTTATATGTGTGAAGCTTGTACATGTAGTTTCTAACCACATGTAGAAGTACATACTATGTAGCCTATATGAGACTACATGTAGCCTTCCCCCCTGGTATTAGATATTGGTAGTTAGTCGCGCGCACACGTATATATTGGATTGGTCTTGAAGCCCTAGTGAGCGGATTGAGAGGACCGTCACCTGCGTAGTACATCCGGTTTCCCAGTATGATTTCCGTACCCCAGCTGCGGCGATGTGAAAACTATTAACGATTTAGGGCCATGATTTTGCTAGCGTTTGTTATTTGTATGGCCATATGGGGGATGACATATGAGTCAACTGTTCGATCCTCACTCAGGGGTTGAAATTATATAAAGTGGTTCGCCCTTAGACCTACCAATAAAAATATAATTTCAACTACGGTGACATTGCTCAAGAGAATATTACACCATACGCAATACACACGGCGAGAATTAATGCATCCACCACATGAGATATATGTTCATGTTGGTTAGGGCCCGCTCGGAAATTCGAACGACTTAGGGCTTAGAGTCATCTGGCTCACCAGGACCACAGAATAGTTCGCGCCTTTAACTCTGGGGTCTCAACCTCAGTTTAGGTAGGTCAAGGGTTCTGCTAAGTTTAAATTAGTTAGAGTCTCTGTCACTAACCTCGATGCGCCAAGTAGCTTAGAAATTATCTGTTAATAGGCCCTTTGCGCAAAGACTCCAGAGTCATTTTCTACTTGTGTGCTAGAACCTACCAGTTAACCTTAAACCATTGACGGAAATCACTATGTCGTTTGCCTCAAGCCTTCATCTTTTCATATTTGCAAAAGCTAGCAAGTTCCTAGGGCCATATGGAAGCTTCAAAGCCCAAAATCCGGAGAATGCTTTGGGGGCGATGGCCAGGTTACGCATAAGAAAGATTGATGCCCATGAGATTCGAGCCCGGTCTCTTCTTCGAAAAACTGTCCGGGGCTTACATTGTACGGTGGGCAGGCTAAGGGATGATAGCTCGGTTAGCTGTGACAATATGGTTCCAAAGCTCCATTACCCTCAGATGAATATATGTAGGTACTTATCTTGAAGCAACCTTCCCACATACATAGGTTTATGCCAATATAGGCAAGCCAGGAGTTGAAAGTTCAGCCAATCAAGAACAAACGTGGGGAGCACATGATGTCACAAGGCCACCATCCACCCTGTGGACGACTAAATGTTCCTGAATAAACGCCCATATGTGCTGTATAGTACCCGCAAAACAGCTCTACCTCGGATGGTCTCCCTAAAGCGCCCGACCGATCACCACATTGGCATCCCTTCCTCCTCTGCTCCCTATTTCTAGCACGCCTGCCTGGTCTTCACGGATCAACAGAGTTGCGTTTATTTAATCAACATATCAGTAGTCCGTTAGTTTGTGTACTATATTGAAAAAGGCTCTTACGAGTACGACTTATCATATTACCAGAGTACAAAGAAACCTAGGAGTATACACCACACCCTTCTATTTCAAAGGTCCAGGATTACGTGTGATCCAGCTGTCCTCGCCCCTACAAATCCTCAGCACATCCCCCGAGCTGCTGTTACTGATTCATCAGCCGACCAACAACCTTCACAATCTACAAACCTCCTCTCGCTCTTTCCCTCCAAACCCTCCCGCAATCTTACATACATCTCACTCAAGATAAGCTCATCCAGCACTAGGATATCATGAAGGTTCGTATCATGAGCTTCCGATCATTGCCATGCACCTCGGTTGCGCATCACCTGCATCGTTGGCATCTCCCCTCGAACGTTCCCCTGAGCTGACACCTGCACCTTCTAATACATGTAGTTCCTACCACTCCGCGAGTTAGATGTTATCAACCGTGCCCTCGTCTTCGACACACCAGACTGTCGGGTCGTTGGCGGATGTGACATTTACACCACCAAGGTCGCTATTCCCAGCTCATTGTGAATATGTTTATACAGAAAGAAAAACCATAAAATGAAACATAAAGCTTGTTCACAGCTCGATATCAAGCTAACATTTTGCCCATTAATTTTTTTTTACCTGGGCATTGATACGTTCAGGCCGCCGGCGCTGATAAGAAGTTGTACAAAAACATTTCCAACACTATCACCAACCGTTATGAAGCCGACCTGAGACTATCAGAGTCTCTATCGCCCCCTAAATCAACTGCAACCTCGACGGCAACACTCGGGAGTAAGAACCAGTCGAGGGCAGTTTATCAAACCCTCCATTCGCCGTTTGGACCGCTCGACCAGGTCTCTGCTCGGCGCACTTTCGCTTATCTTATCGCAACCCTGAACGCTTCCCATTCGGACTACGATTTCTCTACTGTTTTAAAACCCTCTGACTTTAGGCGTGAGAGACATTTGAGACCAGTTATGAATAACTTCAATACTACACTCTTTAATCTTGGCATGAACCCTTACAAAGCCTTGCCTAGAATGTGGGACACTATCGATAAGGAGATGGACCTTCTCAATTGCAACATATACACCTACTTGCCCGACGATGTATCCGATGACCCATATGGCGAAGAGGGTCTCATATGGTCTACAAATCTCTTTTTCTTTAATAAGCACAAAAAGAGAGTTTGTTACTTATATCTGAGAGGGTTAAGCTCACTATCGCACTCGCCGATGGAGATCAACCGAGTGGGCGGATGGAGGGCAGACGTGGGCGGTGTGAGTTCGGGACATGAAGGATGGGATGATAGTGATGACGATACATTTGACGATGAACTCCAAGAGAGCTCAAGTGTCTGGGGAGGGGATGAATACGATGACGATGGGTTCTTGGAAACGATGGAGGTCTAGGGGGCTAACGATCGGAACCAGCGGCCGCAGCGCACTGTGTTGGGTAGTGAATAATTTGTTAGCATCATTTCATCTTTATCTTTGTCATTGATGTCAATGCGCATCATTTTCGTCTTGTTACGCCTGCATTGTCATTTTGATTTTCTTCTATTATGTTTGTTCCATGTTTTTATGGCATCGGCAGCGCTATGCCTTGTTTCGATGTTAGGGGGGATAGGCGGGTCTGGCTTGGTTCGGTTCGGTTAGGTATATGGCGTTTCAATGCTTCGGTGAGAGCGGGTGTTGAAATTTGGAGAGGGGCGTTGCCCTTACTTTCTTACCTCTACGTTTGTTTTATCTCTTAGTTTATGCTGCTTGTATTAACAAGTGCGGGAGAGGGAATACGATATCAGTGATAATGATAATTAGGCGGCCTATTTTTTCTTTCTTTTTTTCCATTTGATCGCGTGGGCGGGGGATTGGGGGAGTGGGGTTTTCCTAAGCTGTAATGGAGTTCAGGCAGCCATGAGCTTTTCGAAGTCAGGCGGGCGGGCATTCGACTTAATCCATTGGGCGGTTCGCCAAGCCACTGACGCAATTTCTACCCAATTAATCCCAACCCCAAAATCCTTCCACTCTACAAACACTCACTTGTAAGTTTCAAGATGCTTCCCCGAATGAACTCAAAAATTCCCAAGCTTCTGCGTTCGAACATTCGGGGCCTTAAAACCCCTGCCGGTGCACCCCATAATAGCATTTACGACGCGTATCACTTCTTCACTCCCATGCAATTACCCTCCCTCCACTGACATCACTACAGTGTCCGTAATGATCACGACTTTCACACGCTCCTCCGTCTCACTACTGCTGCCTCCCTTCCTCTTCTAACCCTCTGGACAACTTCCTACTGCCCTAGCTGCCGCATAGTTAAGCCACTTCTCTCGGAGATCCTCGAGCGCCGGGGTGTTGGCGTCGGGTTTGCGGAGGTGGAGTTGGATGCACCTGGAATGATGGATGTGGGAATGCGGTATACTGTACGATGATTTGGTTTTACTGGTTGGTTAGCGGCTAAATTGAGGTTGAGCGTAGGTTAACAAAGTACCAACACTCCTAGTGTTTAGTCGGGGTGAGGTCAAGGAAAGAGTTGTAGATGGAAAGATGCTGGCAGATCGAGTGACGATGGAGGCTCTGGTAGAGAGGGTCGCGGCCGAGAGGGAGGTAGGAAGGGGGTGGCTAACTGGAGTTTTTGGTGGATAGTTAGGTATTGTAATCGCAGTTAATAGTCCTCTTGGTTTCGGAGGGGTTTCTGCAGGACTAAGGGATTTTTAAGCCTATCATCCACTGGCGATCATTGGCGCATTCCAATATCCAAGGCATTGATCAAAATTCGGGGGTTATAGTTCGAGTGATGATATATGAACCTCCTAGCTTTTCTGATGGCAAAATTTGTATGGGACCATACAAAATCGGGGGCTTTGAGAGACTACCTTGAAAACCACATCACACACCTGGAAAGCGAGCTCAAAGTTCTAGAATTCTCTGGGATTCATCTTAAGATACATGTAGGTATATACTTAATTTCTAATGTACTACATGTACTTACTTAACATGTATCCATTATGACTCTCGGCTGGGTCTAATATTATGTAAACAGCTACAATACATGCATGGGTGTTTCAAGGAACCAGCGATAAGAAAACACAGTCGCCATTCGAAGATGGCCCAAGTGAACAAGTTGTCCACTCTTGAGGTGATATACCACGGGTCTCAGGTATAGACAATCATTATTCAGCATATGATACAACCACGCCAAAACATTACGGTAGTAAGATGTACCAGTATCGCTATACCCAATACCTCTATGGATATGAGTCCTCATCTGGACAATATGTCGTTATAGAGTGTCATGATCAGCCACATGCGCCGGGTAACGGGAACCGTCACCAATGTAGCTGCCGACAGCTTTTGTCCGGCCACGGATATCAAGGGTCCGAGCGCTGTCCGGAGTGCTACAGCAAACGGTCCGAAGACTCGCGGGATATTGAAAAGGTCTATGGAAACACTGGTAGTCTAGTGGAACGGAAGGAGCACAAGCATAAGAAAGTCAAGAATACTTTTCCCGGGCTTGCACCTGTAGACAGGAGTATTGAAGATGAGTGGGAGGATGCTAGTTCACGTCAGACTTCTTATACGGACCTGCATCAAAGAGAGGAGATTTCGTCTCCAACCTATGCCAGTACTAAGAACAATCCCAACATCTTGGTATTCGACGGCTGCAATGAAAGCTCTGGGGGCGGAAGACTATCGCCAGATCTAATCTTTGAGCTGGAACTTAACTATCCAGATTCTGAGTCCAGGGCATATATCTCAGAGGGGAAATATACGGATGAATTTGTCTGTAGCTCCCAGAGGTGCGTTTTAAAACAAAGTGTAGGCACAGCCCAACCTGTATCTGTGGTATTCTTCTGCTTACTTTGGCTTAGCCCTCTATCCTAGTAGATTACAGTCGCCGGCGATATCGGTTACCAGCCCCCATACTTGGTCCTAGGGGCGCGGTTCGCCAGAATGCTCGTCATTCTAGCGTCTAGAATTCTGATTTAGATAAGTTTTGTGATGATTAGGGCGGAATCCTGGAGTAAGAAAAGTCTTTTTTTTTCAATCTTTAGATTGTTTGATTATAATGTTGGGTAGGGGTAGAGTCGCTAGTGTAATAAGAATGACCCCTAGTTGGCTACAGGTTTTAGGGTCTCGTAACGAACAATAAAATCTTAATCTTGATTAGCTTTTATGAACAATAGAGCACAGCCTGGGCATGAGACTAGTGGTTCTTCTGATAAACTACGTACATGTCATATGAGCTTCTGCTCTCATACAATGTGTATGATCGAAGTAATAATCCTGAGGTTTTTACTACCTAGAATTTATATATACATTGTCGACGCGCACGCGGAGGAGACAGTACATCAAAGGCAATAGAGCTCCCTAGTATTTCAGACACATACACTAGCTATCACTCGTTCATGAGGGCTCACTCGACATGTCTCGGTGCCAGTTTGTTATAATATTCGTTGCTTCTGAGCACAGTCAACCAATGTTCCAGGACAATATGTCGACTGTCTTATATATATGTAGGTAATATAAGACATCATGCCAATCCTCAAGTTGGATCTTAACGAAGTTCTGCGCCACATTCATATACATCAAAAACTTGAATCATAAGAGGTTATGATAAAATAAGGGCCTGATTGATAATGGTGCTCAAAAATTTTCCTGGTGTTTATGGGTGGGGGATATTAGCTTCGGCTCTGTTTGTATGCGCCCGGTTAATATTTCTCTATCAGTACCTCCACTTCTACTGAAATTCTGGACGGACTGGGCTGGGAATAAACTGAATCTGCGGTAAGATAGAGCAAACCAACCTGTTCCGCTGCACCGTGCCAAAACGGTACTTTTAACTTTGAAAAAGAAAAGTTACTCATGGAGGTGTGAAGGGTTGTAAGAAACTTCAAATTTTAACATGGAGGAATGTAGGCCGGGTGCGTGGCATTGGTGCCTGGCGTGTAGCCATGGGTTCGTGTTATATTTTGTTCTCCAGTAATAACCCCCGGATCTGGTGTTTTTTTCTCGGTTTATAAGCTATTGAAACCCACGCTAGAAGTTCAGATTTTGTTTATTGTGGCTTTGATTTCCAAATCAGGCAGCCTATATTTTGCTACAGAAGTTACTAATAAACCTAATAAACTGAGGCATCTAAACGGGGCCATATCACACATGATTTTAGTTTTGAAATCTTGAGAAGACTTCATCCAAGGAGTATATATATATATGATCACAATATGCCTTGATCTATTGCTACATGTTAAGTGATTGATAGCTATAGGAGTGTCATCTAGAACCGGTGCCTTGATTCTGTCGTAAGTATCCCTTAGGAGGATAAATGGTTAAATTCGCGACCTGGCCCGTGCTTCTGCTGAAACTGGCAACTTTCCTATCATCAATAGCTGAGAAGCTGATCAGACGTTGTGGGGTATTGCCCAGAACGGATATGAAATAAAATTTTGGGTAGGTCGCGCGTTTGACCATTTTATCCTACCATGGCCGTGGGATGGTATATGCAATATATCTGTATATAAGTATGTAGTTTATTATATAATTTAAAATCTACTTTCTATGTTTACGGATTACTAATATAATATCGCGGTCTCTTATAACCCATGGCCATATGTACTTTGCTTAATTTTTTTTTTGTTTACATCAGTAATCGTATCCAGCCCTTAGGCTATGACGATATCGCACTATTTTATCCCCAGAACATCCCTCCTTCCGCCGCCAGACTCAACAAATGAAAACAAAGAAAACCCCCCGTCTACTTGCACTTCTCAATCTAGCCTTCCCCCATTCTCGCCTACAATAATTTACTACAATTTAGTTTCGCCCTTCTATTTTGTCCTTCCACTCAACTCCTCTCCAAATCCCCCCATCCCAGTCTCAATTCTCTCTCTTCCGCTTTCTCTTCTTCGCTCCTACTTTGCTTAATTAATGAACCGACCAATCGACCAGTTGGCCAATCAATATTCTCCTTAATTCATTCACATACATTCGCGCCGGTGCAGCTAGAAGGGGATGGTTTCCGTCTACAAGCTACATGTAGTTTATTCGTAAATGATCACGGGTATACTACATGTAGTTATTTACTTACATAGATATAGCCTAATACAATTATAATGTAGGTTTTGTAATTGTCTTTGGCCCGCGAGGTAATACATGTAGGTAAGATGTGGTAGGTAAGAAAACATCACTGTTCTATATATGTATACGTATGTAGATACATGTATATAGAAAATGTAGTACGGTGCGAACTTACGCTGACCAGGGAGCTCTAGCACACAGTAGATAGTACATTTCTTACATCAATTAACCATTGAGTTGTAGACCTTAACGCCTATGTATATGAGGTTTCGGTATTAACGTTTTCACATTAATTACGTACTCCAGGTCTTGTTTGGGTGGTCTTAATTAATTATTAAACTTGGCGTTACTTTAGCTCCTCAATTCCTATTTAGCAACGACACTAAGCCCAATTAGGACTGGTTCGAGACAACTCCAGGTCCAGCCTTCTTATATACATGTACATGTATATATGGGCACTTGAACGTGCTATGTACGTTGCTTGCAGACTATATATCCATGCAATGCATGCATGCAAGGATTATCAAAAAAGGGTCGGTGTACTGGGCGGTATTTTTCGAGTGATAATATGTGATTAATAAACATTGATACATGTAGTCAAGGTCACTTGGTTCTATATGAGCAACCACTGTAAGTACAGGCGGTGTCGATGGGCCACAGAATCAGAATTAAGATAATCTCTCCGCAATGGTAAGGAGTTCGGGCCCAAGTGCGTACCTTATATAAAATATTTCGTCGTGCTTAATCAAGTACCTCTTGATCATGAGTATATCCCTCTTGCAATTACATGTATATAACTATCTGTAAATAACGTCAAAACAACAAATCACCTTACTACATGTAGGTGGTATGGAGCGGTAAATATGTAAAAAGCAATCTTACTAACGGTAGTAAATTTATAATACTAATTTTTAAGATAAAAGCACAGACCTTTGGCCAAAGGAAGTCATATAATACCAATATATATAAGGATATTATCCACCAGGGGGGAGATTTTGATAGGTTTTGACATTAAGGATTGGGCGTTTGCTTGTTTAGTATAGTGCAGCATAAACCGAATTTCAGTGTTTATACTGGCACAAGGACTGAAATTCAGTGCTTGTATGTATTTGAATATATGTGGTTGAGCATGCCCTAAATTATAAAGTGTGTGCTTTGACAAAAGTTATAAACGCAAGGCCTTTAGCTCGGATCGGTTGAGATTTTGCGTCAGAAAATATAATTCCGGCAAAGATTTCATGGGGTGCACAGGTATGGAATATGAAAATTTCTCAAATGGAACTGACAAATAGAATTGCGTTCTCAGATACAAAGAAAAACAAAAAATACAAAGGCCCCCATACCCGTAACTTAGGCATGATTATGTCTTCCGTACCTTTCTCCTCTTAGCCGTGTCTACCTTGTTTGGCTCAATAGCCTTCCTAGATTTGGTCCGGGGGCGTGAGGACTCTCCGTTTTTCGTTCTTTGCAATTCGGTAGTTCTTTTCCTTTCCTCTGCCCCAACCTCATGAGCGACAGCTCTCAAGTCTTCACGCAGAGCCTTATCGGCACGTTGACTGGCAAGTTGAATAATGTCCATGCCCGAGTCATCATCGTCATCGGTGAGATCATTGAACCGGCCTTTTTGTGATATTCTGGTGTTTTCCCTGGGACGTACCCATTCAGGTTGCTCATCGGTGGGGAGTCCTTCTGACCACTGGGGTCTTAGGTGTGGTCTTTCGATATGGAATATTCCGTGCGCATCGCACTGTATAACGTTTCCCATGTGCCTTTCAATATCTCGTCGGAGGAGCTTCACAGCCTCATCGACCATATCTTGTTCTTGCATTCCAACCCTCTGTAAGGGGTCTCTTCGGGTGTCCGTATAGTTTGCGCTGAAAAGAACATCACCGGAGAAGTCTCTACCTAACATGTGTGGGTTGACATTCGCGGGAATGACGAGCGCGCATACCTGAGGATATAGTGCGCTAGCCTCACCAGATATCAGACCCGATAGAGTGATTAAACGGACATCTCGGCCGGCCAACCAGCTAGCGTTATCGATAACGCGTTGACGGTCATTGGCCTTGGAGCAGTCGCACTCAGGCATTTCCTGTTTCTCGTTTTGTAACGAATAAAGTATCGATAAAACCTCAGTTTCTTTTACTGTAAGGGCTTGGTGCTTCTGTTGGTTTGCTACTTGGTAGTTCGTTGCAGTTATAAGGAACAAGGTAACAAAGAAGAATGTTGGTTGTGTGTAAACAAAGAAACAAGGGGTTTATTAGACTCCTAAATCAGTAAATATTGTTGAGTGGATGCTTGCGTGCAAGCCCGGGGCTAAACTGAATATACATGTATCCACATAGATGTAAGTACATGTAGCAAGTACATCAAGTACGCACACATCCACATACACAGTATCATAAGATGAAGTACTAATTATAAGAGAATGATCTTTAACCGATTTATTACTCACTGAGTTTAGGCCTCTACGTGAATCTTTCATGACGGGGTAGTCGCAAATACATAATGTAATTTAGATTACATGTAAGTACATGTAAATTCAGTCCTATACAGCAGATCACCTGCAGAGCAAGCCTACCATATTCAGCAAAATACTACATGTATGCCATGGTACTTATAAGTTACATGTATCCTACCTAGTTAAGCTTAGCCACGAAAAGGATTTGATTTGAGGAATTTGAATAATTATATAACTGAGAGGAATTTGGAGAGAGGAGGGGAGTGTTGAGATTGGACAATTGGGCTTGAAAATAGATACATGTACCTAGATCTACAAGCTTAAGATACATTATGCGTACGCGTGGTATGATGTACAGCCGCGTCCGCAAAGTTTTGGCACCCTGCAACAAAATATCTCGGTCCCTCCATCGAAAGGTAGGGTTGCAAAGGGTTGTGATAGACGGTAGTATAGGGATATGTAACTATAAATTGCCATTGCAGTCACTCTTATCTGGTTGTTCATATCACGGTTTGAACTCATGAGCTTCGAGACTGGGGGCCAAAACTTTACGGACGCGGCTGTACATACATCATGATTAAACTTACAATTTGACCACCGCTAGGATACATCTCTGAAGAGATAAGCCCTACATGTATATACTACATGCACACGTACTTTACATGTATATGTATACGCTATTTTCTTTTTCCAGAACCAGGGCTTTTGACCCAGTGATAGAGATTGGATTATGTAAAGACGTAAAAGCATCGGTACTTGCTATGCATGTAGATCTAGAGAACTTTAGCTTATGATCTTTGTATGTCTGCCGTGCCTGCACCTAGTGAAGAGTAACGGCTGACAATATATACATGTCTCTCCAGTGATATTACAATTGCTTCAACATCAAATAGGCACTGCTTAGCTGATGGAATATAGTACATGTAGTTTGACTGTCTGAATGATGTCTGTATTAATATAGCCGTATGCATGTACATGTATGCAATAGGCCTTGCCTCTATCCTCGTTCTCTCTGGGGAGTATTGAGGGGAAAGGGGGAGGGGTTAATTGATACGTACTACTACATGTACCTATGTACATGTTTAACTCAGACCGATGCTCATATTGCACCTAATTGTATGCATACGGACATCTTCGATAAGCGGTGGTTATAGGAGCTTGTCCGAGTTGAAGTTAAAGAGAGCCTAAAGACTACATGTATGAAATGTTACGGGAAAAGAAATCTACGAGTACATTTAGTCTCTCGTTAACTTGGTAGTTGTGATGCGTACTAACGGTAAAAAAAACACAGAAAGAAAGCGTATAATCTGTGACCACCCATACAAAACTTTGAACTTAAAGTAAGGCATTCAATACATAACGAGTAAACGTTTAGAAACAAATCGTAGCCAACTCAAAATTGAAGAGTGTAAATTCTTGGCATGGGCCTGGTGCTACGTTTCCGGTTCAGCCTCCTCACGCCTGCTAGGAATGTGGTGGTCAGGGCGATAAGGCGCAATCTGGAACATAAACAGCGGGAAAGTCAACCGGTTTTCCCAGGCCATTATTCAAACCCTCTGCGTGACTTGCTTTGTGTGACTCGAGAAGCACTTCATTACACAATTAAGGGTCTAGGCTATAGTGGAGTATACACAGAACGAAAGTATCATTGCAATTCTAGATCTCTAAAGTGGAGTACGGGTACCTACATGTACTCAGGTGTAGCATTTAGAATTAAGGGATGCAAATACTCCATACAAATAACTCCTGCTTTGTCACCCGGATTTCTGGTTCTTATTGCGGTACCCGAGTATGACAGCTGGTTCCGTGGTAGAGGGGGCAGTTTTAAGCCATTCCCTTGTCCTTCCCTCTTCCCTTTGTTCTTGCCTTTGAACATTATTGAGTGAAGTGTGCTATATACATGTACATTTATCATACATGTACATACAGTACATGTACATGTATGCATGAATGACATATGTACGCAGGTAATGCGGATAGGAAAAAACGTGTCAGGAATGATCGACGATGTCTACATGTATTTTCTTTATCCCCCTTTCTTTCTTTGCTGTTAAATACAGCCATACCTCGCTATAAGAAACCTCGCTATAAGAAAAACCTTGCTGCAAGAAACAACACGCCAAGGACTCTGCACCAAAACTCCGCAACTTTGGTGTTTCTTATAGCGAGGTGTCGCTGTAATACCAACTCCCTGGCCAGTTTCGGAACACATCTGTAGGGTATACACTAATATATCACCTTACCGATGCATGCAGGTCAATCTTTTTTCACGAGGCATGGAAACGTGTGGACAGCTGAGGAGAAGCTTAGGAAGGTTGACCTTCTGGAATTAGCGGCGATGATGCCGGGTTCCGTCGCTATGCCTTGCCCTTCCGAGGTTATGTTTCCGGAACTGCACTGGGATTTTTTTGTTGGTAACTTGAGGCTATTCTACAATCGTTTCGCTTGTCTCACGGGCGGTTTCTGAAGTTTTGAAGTATGCAAGCACTCTAGAGTAATGGCTGTACATGTAGTCTACCCGTATTATCTGAAAAAAATTCGTTGTTGCGAGCTAGTAGGGGTATAGGCTAACCAGAGTCCACCTTTAGACGTCAATTTGTAATGAAATTTCTTAGATTTTATGGTATATATATGTATATACATATGTGTTAAGGTATTGGTATAAATACATGGCATGTATGTAGGTGCGGTACTGTGGTTGTAGGAGTAAGTCTGTGCGGTTGTAGCCACGACCACCGTCTACGTAGTACTCTCGCAGCTCTCCTTTCAAGGTTTAGTGAGACATGTAGTAGGTAAAATACATGTACCTGCAGTGCGTACGGTACAGGTTCTATTAGAGTACCGCATTGAACTCTAAAGTGCTGGCGCCATACCCTACCCCAGTGAATTTTTAGGCAATCTGTAAAGGCCATGCCTACATGTACATACATGTATACATATTGGATGATGCACTTGTAGTTAAGTTAGAACCCTTAACCCTTATAATACATGTAAGTACTACATCTGATCATCTATTTCTTCGGGGCTGCTTTTTGTTCGTCCTCTGGCCTGAACAGTTCAGATAATTAAGTGCATACATACATGTACCTGAAATACCAAGTAACTTCCCCGAGTATGAGTACATGTATGTACGATTAATACGGTCAAAGCAGATAAGGGAGGGCGGGGAGGGGGAAAATACATGTAGGTACATGATGCATGTACATGTAACCTCCGTCCTCCCATGTGGACTGGCCACCCGTTTCCATTTCGGGCGCCCTTAATTGGGCGTACATGCAGGTAATGGATTATCGGTCGAAGAGGAGGGGATGGATACATACACATATGTAATTGCTGCGATACCAGTTCCGACCTAGACAGGCACTTTCAAAGTCAGTATGTAGACACTCCTGCAGACCCATACATGTAGGTACATGTAGATACATGTATCCTACTTCAAAACTATAAGTTTATATGATATAATCTGGGTTCGCTAGCTCAGCACTTCTGTGATCGCCTGCCCCACGGGTTCTGTCCTGCATCCTCCTCTCTAGGCCTCCATTCCTAGAGAAAAGAAAAGAAAGAACCCTGGAGGTCCACAAAAGCGAAGGGTCCATCTTCTCTTCATCCCTACCCCCCCCCTCCCCCTTCCCTCTTTCCCTCTTTCCCTCTTTCCCCCTCCCCCTCCCCCTCCCCCTTCCCCTTCGTCCACCTACCTACCCCCGTCCCTTTTGTCTTTGACATTGAAGCGGTGTCGCCTAATACTCAACTCCACGAGATATGACGACAATCATAGAAGGTTGTCTACAGGTTCCGCCAGAGCGCAACTTGATAGGCCGTGCTGCCTGGAAGGTACGATGATCAATGAACTTCATCTCTGATAGATGGCTGTTCGTTATTTTACTCTCCCCGCTTACCATTTCTAAACTTCCTTCCTTCTAACACCCCGAACTGACTTTGCTCCTGCCGTTTGATACGGATAGATTAGGTATGTTAGGTTCGGAAGCCATTCACCCACGACTCCGACGTCTGCGCGGTCGGCAATTTCACCGACTCGACCGACTACGGCTACTGGGGTAATAGGACCTGGTGGAAGTGGAGCAGTCTCTGGCAACGGCCCTAAGCTATCGCAAGCTCCATCGGACCGGAGTCCACAGTCGGTGGAGATGGATGAGGTACAGGTGCCGATCTCGTTAACGGTTTTCAAGCAAAAGGTAAGGGACTAGAATCGGCAGGGCCGGTACAGAAACCGACTGACTTGGTTGATGACCTGTAGACTGATACCGAACCAATTGCAAGATATCCGTAAGCTCTCCTTGAAAACCATACCCACCCCGGTCTCAGTCGTTCTGGCCTGCACTACTAATATATCCCTTTAAAACTATGTAGTATTGCATCTATTGCCTCGTGCTATATTGGCGATGTTGCTTCCCGACATAAAAAGAAGTCGGTAGTGCTCCCTACATTAGTCGTTAACCTGCGACCTGAGATTCAGCTGTCTTCCTCAAAGTCGTTCCGGAGGCGAAGTCATGATGTGCCGCCTCGAGAAGGGACAAAGAGAGAGGGCGCTGCTAAGGAGATACTGCTCTTCCGTCCCGGGCCGGATAACGTGATTGCGATTGAAAAATGGGCGAGGGAAATCCAGGCGCATCTAATTCCCAGCTCGTCCGACTCAAATGCTAATAATACAACCGACCCAGCATTTCGGGAAAAATTCAGCGATCTTGACTTGGAGACGCCTGCGAACCCCTCCTCAATGTTTTTCATGAATGGTGAACCCAACACAGCACTTCTTAGTCCCTCACTTCGGTCACGGACTAGCAATCTTTCGAGCATAGAGTCCGATGACAAAGGTAGTTTAATGAGTAGCTCCGCATCGGATATGCCATCCCCAAATGCAGATGAGGAATTCCCACGTTCTTCAGCTGATGGTCGACCTCCCCTGCACTTGGCGACCAAACTGCGGAATTCGATAGGGGCTGGAGATAATAATGGTATGAAGGAGGAGATTAACATTAAAACTCCCATTGCCCTCCCGCCACGTCGTGAAACGATCCTTGACCGGTTCTTCTCCACGGCCCCCCCAAGCCCAGCATTGACATCCGAGCAGGCACCAATGAACTCAATTGCACGTTTTGAAGCGTTGATAAGGGACATAGAGTATGAGCAAAGTTTTGATACTTCAAGCACATCAATTTTAATAAATCACCCCAGACGGATACCAAGTCCTACCCAGCGGGCGCTCGAATTTGTTTCAAGCGGTCTAATGAAACATTCCCCCGAGGGTTTGGAAAGACGGCCAAGTACAACCTACGGCGAGGAGACCCACTCTTTGAGAGAATCGCAGAAGGAGGCCCAAAGAGAACTATCATCGAAACTAAGCGTTGGGAGCATTCATCGGACACTAAGTCGACAGGCTAGTGAGGCGAGTTTGGGTACGACGGCTAGCATGGCTGGAAGTACTGGAGGAGGGGTAATTGTTGAGACGAATCTCGGCGTTTCTAACAGCAAACGACATAGTCTAGCTGACTTTACGTCAAGGAGGCTCTCACCAACAACACCGCCGATGTTTCAACTTGGTGTCTCCAGACGGGGCTCGCATTCGGATATTCCAAGAATCTCTGAATCTTGCGATGATGAGGACCAGCTCTCTCCACTGACTGTTACTCCAACACAAAACTTTGGCCACTCGGGCGTGGTCAATAGACCCTTATTCAGGGAATTCTCGTTCTGAGGTGATTTCAGAATCGATACCTACCATTATCTATCTACACTCGACCGTACTGCATATGTTAATATGTTTAGTGCAGTGAAATACTAATTTTCGGATTTGTTGTTCTACGATACTTTTGGGGGTCACAACCAGTCCGGAGTGTTTAAGGTGACTTCAATGGGTTGGCGTACATTTGAGATAACTGGGCTTTTCTTTATTCCTTTTCTTTGTCTTTCTGTTGCTTGGGGTACTTGGGCTTACCACCGTCGGTAGTGTGTGTCAACTATCGCTCTTCGCTCTTTGTATCTTCCGTTGCATGAGCGTGGTCCTTATTTATATCTTGTTAATATCATCAGAAGGAGGAGCGATTGACACTGGCTGGTTAATCTTTGTTTTCTCTTAGGAGTCTTGATATTTCTATTCTTGTAAATTGTTCCTCCTCTTCCTAAGCTAGGCGTAAAAGAAAATTATGAAAATTTAATCTAGAGGCATAATTAAGTTTAGGGAGGGGATGGGCTCTTGGATAGCCAGTGAGGTTTAGGGTATGTGTCCCTTCGTCTGTCAATTGCTTCCTTCCCAGAGAGTTTTTTGATAATCGTCTGAAGACAATCTCCGTTTGTTCTAGGGTGAGATAAAAACTTAAGGGCCTGTCCGAACAGTCTGATAATCACAAAGATCTAATGGATTATAAGGTTTTGAATTATTCTAATAAGTAGAGGTGTTCGGGGAAATGAATAATCTATGTTTTTAATTTCTGCTTATTCAAATAATCAGTCAAGTTGATTTTTGTTCTTATCGTTTCCTTTCCTTTAATTATATCTTAATTGCCACATCATGACCAATATATTGATGCTAGAGAATTTGCTGTAGATCATCTCTGTGGTTGAATGGTACCAAGATCTAAATATCATGCAAAACTCGATATTGACAGGCCAGTTTTTTATGGATGAGCTCCTCAACTGTGATAATCCTGAACGGATTCGCCAAGTTTTAAGAATGCCAAAGACGATCTTTTTGGCATTATGTCAATGAATGATAGAATAAAGTTTACTTTCACCTTGTGAATGCTTGGGCATGACAGATGTGATGATGATGAGGACCGAGGGCGTAATTTAGTCTGTGATGAACGATGAGGAGCGAGCATGAAAGCTGACGTTAGCGAAAGGTAAAGTGTGTAGATGTAGAGGACAGCGGGACAGATGACTACGATGACGTATTCTGGAGTGGCCAAAGGATAGCAGACAGACGAAACGATACGAGGTGGCTAGGAACTTTCATGATGAGAACTGGCGAGACGGCGAAATTTAAAGAAAAGACGAAGGAAGGAGTAAACCTAGCGGAAACAGGAAGCAGGAATGAGCAGGACAAAGCGAAGCGAGAAATGGGGACGGATAAGGTCGTCGGCAAAGATGGAAGAACTTATAAGGAAGGCCTCTTGACGAAGTTTGGGCGTGAGGTATGGTATAGATAGGAGTATATTCACATGTCTGAGATTCTGAGGAAGACGAGCAGAGAAAAAGAAAGAAAAAATAAAGGAAGAATCACTTGTATTTAACATCATCTTCCTCCAGTCCGTTAAGATTACATATCGTCACCCCTAAAAACCCATGGAACTCCATTGCACCCACACCTTGTATTCCTCCCCACCATCTCGCCTATCTATATTACAAATCCATCACACCATAGAAACTCATAGAATCTCTACCACGTCATTCCTCCACCGCGCATCCCTACCTCGCTTAACACCCCCTCATTCAACACAACTGTGCATTGCCTACCGAATCGTCGGGACAGATGCCAAGACGCCGGAACAGACGCAAGGTGACTGAAGGAGCACAGCCTGGCATAATGAGGACACTGAGGGGACGACGAAGGCCGGGCGGGCACAAGTATGGGCGCGGCAAGCAAAACGAAGCAGAAGCAGCGAAAACAGAGATCGGAGGCCTTGAGCAGGCAGAAAGTGAAAATAAGATAAGGTCTTTCAATGAAGGTCAAGAAAACTATGAGTGCCTCTATCACGGCTTGACCTCCTGTTGTCCCGGCGACTTGGCATCTGTCCCGACAGTCCGGTAGGGTTATGCACGGTTAGGATGATTGTGGGAGTATTAAGCAAGATCGGGATGTGCGGTGGAGGAATGACGTGATAAGGTTCTCTGGGTTTCCATGGCGTGATGGATTTGTAATGTAAATAGCGGAGATGGTGGGGAGGAATACGAGGTGTGGATGCGATGGAGTTCTATGGGTTTCTATGGGTGACGATATGGAGTCTTGGCGGACTGGTGGAGGATGATGTTAAATAGTGCGGGGGGATGTTTCCTTTAGTTCTTTTCTTTCTTTTCTCTTCGTCTCGTCTTCCTTATCTCGCATAGAATATACTCTATCTCATAGCTAAAGTCTCCAAACTTGCCTTCGCAGGAGCCTCTTATAATCTCTATCTTCGTCGGCACTCATTCGCTACATATCTTTGTTCTCTTTCTCCTGCTACCGCGTGTCTTTCTTTCCTCTTGTCTCTGCTTTTCCTGCGCTTCACCGCATTCTCGTTAGTGTCTTCGCTGTCTTCGCTTCTCGCCTAGCATCCTCGTTCGTTCGTCATTCTGTAATTCTTTCCGTCGCTAAAAGAGACCATCTTTCTTCGACCGGCACAGACGAATCCTCCCACCATAGTTCACTGGCCTCCTCTGCCATTGATGCGTTTAGTATCAAAAATCAAGACCTCGAAAGTTTCTTTGAAGCTCGCGTCGCGGTGCTTAATAGCGGAACAAAGCAAGCATACGGTCTTCTCCAAAGGGCCCACCAAGGGGTCAAACAATACTATTCCATCGATGCCACTGCCCACCATTCCGAAACCGAACAAGCCCGAGCCGAGTTCCATAAAGAAGTTCAGGGACTACGAGCTAAGATCAAGAAGCTCCAGGAAGGGATCAAAGAAGACCTAGGAGAGATCCATGACGACTTAACCAAGTCGAAGTCCGAGAAGCTCCCTGATCCGGAGAAATACAAGGGCGACCGCAAGAGCCTTCGAACCTTCCAAAGACAACTACAGATTAAACTTACAGCTAATCTCGATCGGTTTCCCACCTCGGCACAACAATTGGCCTACTCTATCTCCCGACTTGAAGGACCTGCGGCGGATCAATTTCTTGCTTATATTACGGATGAAGGAATCGCTCTCGATTCCATGGCGGAGTTTTTTGAAATTTTGAATAATGCTTTTGGAGATCCGGATCGGGCGTATTTCTTCGGAACAGAAATTAAACGCGTCAGCTTCTCCGAATACTTTCGAGTTAGGCGTTATCTTTTACGAGTTTAACGAGGCTGCCAAGATTGAATGTCTCTTGGAGGGATTGAACCAGGACCTGATGGCCCTGATGATACAAAATGAAACTCCGGACACGATTAAGGAATTGGCCTTCTTAACGCGATTGGATAATAAGCAGCAGGCTACAGGCTAGGATGGGGAGGTTTAGATTTCAAATTCCCAGTCGCCTCGTTTTTGTTCTCGCCACCTGCAACAACAAGCCTTGCGTCGTCTGAGGACCACCGCCTCCACGAAGAATCTGTAGTACATCCCTCGTATACACCTGGGGGAGCCATTCCTATGGACCTTTCCAATAGCCGTCGTCGCCCGGACCCTCGAGAGAGAGAGGCCCATCGTATTGAGAATAGGTGTTATTATTGTGGAGGGGTGGGACATTTGGTTAGAGATTGTAAGTCGGCGCCCTCGGGAAGGGCACCAGCACCCAGGATGAGGGGAGCATTGTTGGAAGCAAGGAAGGAAAAAGAGGAGGAGGAGGTAGTGTCAGAGGATGAGGAGTTAAAAGATTTGTCCCTGCACTAAGCGGCATAGTACAGGGACCTCCCAAGGTTTTTTCTAAAGTGTCTATTTCTACGTTTTCAGTATCAGAAGGGGAAATGGATGGGAATCAATTGATTGTAGTCTGTTCTATTTCGCAAAATAAAAAGTCTATTGTACCCACCTATGCCTTGATTGATACTGGAGCGTCGGGTTATGCATTTATAGATGAAGACTTTGTGCGCCGCCATGAATTGAAGATGAAGAATTTGAGGACTGAGAGGGAGATTGATGTTATTGATGGAAGACCTATTGAGTCAGGGAAAGTAACCCGAAAGGTGACATTAGAGTTGGAGATTAATGGACATGTGGAGGAATGTCCTTTCTTTGTTACCAAGTTGGGACATTACCCGATCGTGATGGGGATACCTTGGATGAGGAGACATGGAGTCCTTATCGACAGTGGAAGGAATGAGATTCGTTTTCAATCATCGGTATGCCTCGAGCACTGCATAGCTAATAGTCATAAACCTATTATTGTCATTTCGAGGAATTTCGACACCAGAGAGGCCTGTCATATCTCTATTCTGCGCCGATCGTTCAAAAACTTTCTCAGGATCCTCTTGTTCAAATTTATTCGACTACATTGTATGCTGTTAACAGAATCGCAAATCTTGCCAATCACGATGGAAGCGATTCCAATAGACTATCAGCGATTCGACAACTCTTTGATGAAACCGTGCCGAGGTTACCTTCGCGTATATGACCATGAGATTAAACGGGAGGCGTGATCTGATGCGCTTCGGCCCTATGTATAGTATGTCTAGGGAGGAGTTGAAGGTATTGAGGGATTATCTGGCCGACAATTTGAAGAAAGGTTTTCTTCGGTCGATGGTCTCATTGAAACTCGCGTTATTGTTAAAAGCGGATGGGTCCTTGCGTTTGTGTGTTGATTATCGGAAGTTGAATAAATGGCGATGAAGGATAGATATCATAACCACTGCCTGTGTAGTACAATTTACATTTCTGCATGATTGGGCCTCTGTTTGGGGCATAAATTGGACTCTGTTGAAATTATAATCAAATTCGGATCAAGGAAGGGGATGAGTGGAAAACAGCTTTTAGAACGCGGTATGGACACTGGGAATACTTGGTAATGCCTTTTGGGTTGACCAATGCTCCTGCTACCTTTCAACGTTGGATTAACGATATTCTTCGTCCCTTTCTTGATCGATGTGCCACCGCCTATCTGGATGATATTCTTATCTATTCAGAAACGTTGGAGCAGCACCAGCGGGATGTACAACAGGTATTGGAAGTTCTTGAAGCCAACGAGGTCCACCTGAAACCGGAGAAGTGCGAGTTTAGTGTACAAGAGACTAAATACCTGGGAATGATTCTAACGCCCGGAGGCATGAAGATGGATCCCGCCAAAGTACAAACAATAGTGGACTGGGCGGCACCGAAGACAGTGAAGGAGGTTCAGGAATTTCTTGGATTTGCTAATTTCTATCGTCGGTTTATCTATCTTATTCAGTGCATTTACCATTACCAATGACAGCAAGCATGTACGATTTGAATGGACTCAGAAGGTGGAGCAAGCTTTTCAGAAACTGAAGACGGCCTTTATTACCGCCCCAATCTTGATGCACCCCGATCCGGAGAAGGAGTTTATTTTAGAGACGGATGCTTCTGATTATGTGTCTGCTGGGATTCTATCACAACGGGACGAAGAACAAATCTTGCATCCAGTAGCCTTCTTTTCAAAGACACATTCACCAGCGGAATGTAATTATGAGATTTATGATAAAGAGTTGCTGGCAGTTATTCGTTGTTTCGAGGAATGGAGACCTCACCTGGAGACGGCTCAGTTCCAAGTTAAAGTGCTAACAGACCATCGCAACCTCGAATATTTTATGTCAACCAAGCTACTGAACCGACGCCAAACCCGTTGGGCGGAGTTCCTATCTCGATTTAATTTTGTTATCCAATACAGACCAGGGAAGCAAGGGCGGAAGGTGGATATATTGACCAGGAGGCCGAAGGATTTACCGAAGGAAGGAGATGAGAGGTTGGAACAACAGAGTCGGGTAGTTTTGAAGAAGGAGAATTTGGATCCCAAGATAAGTTTGTTAGCGGGCTCTTTGGCAAATGAACCCGCTGAAGGATCGTCTCCCGTAATTGAATTGTTTACCAAAGCTTACCAGTGTGATAGCTTTCCAAATAAGATTCTCTCCATGCTCCGGGACGGATCCCGACAGTCGAAGGAAATTTCATTGGCCGAGTGTACAGAAAATGAGGAGGGGTTGTTGCTTTACCGGAATGCACTCTATGTTCCCGATTACGACGAACTTAAACTCTACTTGCTACGGGAATACCACGATAAACCTTCAGCAGGTCACCCTGGACGGTCGAAGACACTGGAACTCCTAAGTCGAAATTATTATTGGCCGACCATGCGGAAATATACAGACCGCTATGTTCAAAATTGCCATACCTGCCGACGAGCTAAAGTGAATCATAATCCTCTACAAGGAGTCTTACGCCCGTTATCGGTACCAAAGGGACCCTGGACGGATGTGACTATGGATTTTGTAACGGGGCTTCCAGAGAGCAATGGGTTTAATGCCATTTTGGTCGTTGTGGATCGGCTGACAAAAATGAAACATTTTATTGCTACTGTCGAGAATGTTAACGCCAGAGATCTGTCTCGTCTATACCTGGAACAGGTATGGAAACTACATGGACTACCAGAGACTATTGTCTCAGACCGGGGAACACAGTTTACGGCGGAGTTTTGGAAAGCTCTTTGTGATCGACTGGAAATCGCTCCTCGATATTCGACGGCCTTCCACTCTCAGACTGATGGGCAAACGGAAAGGACTAACGCAATTATGGAGCAGTACCTTCGGAGTTATGTTTCTTATCAACAGGACGATTGGATAAATTTTCTACCTCGGAGTTATTCTACCAATAATCATATTTTAAAAGAAACAACATGTCACTTTCCGCTAATTATGGAAGACACCCCGAATAGCATTTGGACCCTCTGACGTGGAAATCTGACGACGAGGATCAAGCTAATTATGAGGAGATGTCTCAAGTTTTTGATTTCTTGAAGAGCGAGATGTTTAGGGCTCAGAAGATACAGGAAGAGATGGCCAATCTACACCGGACTCCGGCACCTCGATATGCTATTGGCGACTCCGTTTGGCTGTCTACTCGAAATCTTGGGACCAAACGACCCTCGAAGAAGCTGGACTGGAAACAAGTGGGCCCTTATGTTATTAAAAGAATTGTGAGTCCTTATGCTTACGAACTTACCCTTCCTGCCTCTATGAAGATACACCCGGTCTTCCATGTCTCACTATTGTCGCCGACAGTCGACGATCCTGTTCCCGGACAAATGATGGAACCGCCCCCACCTGTAGAGGTTGAGGGAGAAACTGAGTGGGAAGTAGCGGAAATATTGGATTCGCGGAAGAGGGGACGGCGGGTGGAATACTTGGTTAAATATGTTGGATATGAAGAACCATCATGGCAACCATCATGCGATCTTGAACACAGTCCTGATCTTCGACAATTGTTCCATCGTCAATATCCTTCGAAACCTCGGCCTATCAGGAGCTAGGCCCTTGGAGGGGACCTGATCTGTCCCGGCATCTTGGCATCTGTCCCGACAGTCCGGTAGGGTTATGCACGGTTAGGATGATTGTGGGAGTATTAAGCGAGATCGGGATGTGCGGTGGAGGAATGACGTGATAAGGTTCTCTGGGTTTCTATGGCGTGATGGATTTGTAATGTAAATAGCGGAGATGGTGGGGAGGAATACGAGGTGTGGATGCGATGGAGTTCTATGGGTTTCTATGGGTGACGATATGGAGTCTTGGCGGACTGGTGGAGGATAATGTTAAATAGTGCGGGGGGGTGTTTTCTTTAGTTCTTTTCTTTCTTTTCTCTCTCTGTCTCGTCTTCCTGTTATCTCGGTACATAGGAATATACTCCTATCTCATAGCTAAAGTCTCCACGTCCAAACTTGCCTTCGCAGGAGGCCCTCTTATAGTGCCCTCTATCTTCGTCGACGACCTCAGCTGGTCTTCGCCTTTCCCGCCCTGCTTTGTTCTACTCTGCCTCCTGCCCGCTGTTCTCGCGTGTGCCTTTGCTCCTGCTCTTGTCTCTGGCTTTCGGCCATGCCTTACCACGTCGTCTCGTTAGTGTCTTGTTGTGTCTTCTTGAGTCACCTAGAATCCTCGTTTACGTTCGTCCTGTTACCCATAGTTACTCCGTCACACAATTCCTTCGCCTGTTCCCGTAGCTTGTCGATCTCTAACTGGGTCGCCATCAACTGCTGTTGGGTCCGGACATGGGCAGCCTCTAAGGCTTCCCGTTCCATGGCTTTAACGACCCGGGCTTGTTCGTTCTCGAATTCCCGGCTCTCAGCTAACTCTTGGAACATGGCTCCAAGCCTGTCTATGTTGGTTTTGACCGCTTGGGCTGCGATATTTGATAGCTTTTTTTCTGTCTGGACTTTCTCCTGTGTATTTTGTAGTTGGTCCCATATTGTTTTGCCTAAGACAACAATAATCTTGATCCCAGGCCATCCCGTATTCTCTGTTTCTCCAACCTATTATCCAACAAATCCATTAAAATTTGGGAGATTCGGATCGGGGCTGTCATCTCGGCTAAAAGCTGGGGATTCTCCCATCACGGAGTCCTCCTCTGCTTCATATTGTAACCTGGCAGCCATTGTTGTTTTGAGTTTGTAAAGTTGTGATTCTTGAGAACTCCAAGTGAACTTAGGAGTTAACGATATACTATTAGGGTATCGCACCAGACTACTAGGGTAGAATTGTAAAGAGCTCAGAGTCCGAAACGCTAACCGCAGAGGCAGAAAGGAACGGGATCACTTCAGTCTAAACGCAACTAGAACCTCCGTGGTCCGATGCTAGTCCGAGAAGTATAGAAGTCTTTTAGAGTTGGGTAATGCTTAACATGAAGAGGGTTCAGGTAGATATTTTCAAGAATCACTTTGAGATCGTATAGAGTAGAATTAATAGATTTATATCTTTAAGACTCTTTCTTCGTCGATGATGATTTCAACAAAGTCGGAGAATGACACCGTATTTATATCCCGCGCAAATGTCAAGCGGACTAAAGACTATCATTACAACAATTATGTGGGAGACCCCGAAGACCCTGATAACGCCAAGAAAACCAAACACCAACACCAACATACTTCAACGCCTTTAAATCCCTCATGTTACATCGCGCTACTGCATGCACTTAGTTTTTCGTCCGCGGAGAAGTGCTGGAGTTAGCCAACCTGATAACACCTTGGTACCGGGCCTCGACTTCGCTCGCCAACTCTTTCCCCGCATCGTTATCAATCACTAAGGAGCCTGGCTCAACATTAGGACTGTCCACGATTGGGTACCGGAGGTGTCGGGTCGTCTTACCTTTCCCTGAGAAGTCACCAGCATCAGCTTTCTCAAGACCTTCGCTGTTCGATCAGTTTTGGTCCGATTGATCCCAAACTTGAACTGCTGCCCCCTCATATACCCACCGGTGTCATGAGCGGCTGTGCCGGCGCTTTGACGCTCCGGGGGTTATTTTCGGGGTCGAAAACGTGTTTTTTAACTAGTGATTCCGCAACTCCGCAATCTGGCCCATACTGGCACCACTGTGCCTCTCTGGGGCGCCAATTGGGAGTTAGTAGCATAGGGAGGCTTTGCTGGTCTTCCTGTCTCCAAACCCGTAACAGTGGAGCAAGTTGGAATCAGAGGGGGAATCTTATGCTCTTCAGCAAAGGAGCATTCACTGAGACTCAATTTGCTGATTATAAAATGATTATTGAAAAAGCTATGAAAGAGGTTGAGCTCAGTGTTGTATCCATTGCGATGCAAGAGACATGGTTCAAGCTTGCAGTACATGGTATCAATCTTGAACACTATCCTGACAACGCTCAGGGAATGGAAGACCTGAAGCGAAATCCATGAACTCAACACCGAGTCACTCTAGCTACCACACCTAGGTATATGACACACCTTTAAAAAGAGTAGGAAAATCTCACAGCTCAGTTATGTGATTGCTGTGAGCAACAAGTCATCATCTGATCTTAATCTCTCTAGGGGATTCGAATCTTCGACAAGATCTGTGAGCCACTGAGTCTATACATCAAGACCAACAGACCAATGCAAGAACTGTCAGAAATTTGGGACACAACTGACAGAGATCTTAACCAAAGATAGTCCTGTGTCTTTCTATCTGTGCTTCGGACATCTGGAGTCAAAACCATCTCTGCCCTCAATCTGAGGTTCAGAGCAAGAGCTGTCTCACTTCCCACCAAAATCGCCAATTGCGAAGAACATCCAGCCTATGATCCTTCATGTCCTGTCAGAAATTCTATCATCCAGCGCCAACAACGAAGACAATGAACAGGACGTCTATAATGGGGACACAACCTAATCCTCACAGAGTCACGAATTATTCAACATAATTAAGATCACAGAACGGCATGATTGGATTGCTGCACTCAGTCTATAAGACAGCAGACATAGTTATAATTCAGGAACCTTTTGTTATCTTGGCATGATTGCGGGTTCCTGGACAACAATATCACACTCTTTCGGCATTATCGTTCACATCAGATCGACCACCAAGAACACTCACCTTTACCATTAAGACACACCTCAATCCCCATCTCATCATTCAACCTAAACCAGATATCATCAACGATCCAGACCTACAAGCAATAGAGATATCAACCCCCTCAATACCTGCCCTAACCCTCTTTAACATTTATAATGAAGATCCACCTGGACACAGCAATGAACCCTATACGGTGGAGAGAGTATTGGTTAACATTCAACTCCCTACAAGGACAATCATAGCTGGAGACCTTAACTCGCATCATCCATGGTGGAACTCAACAAACCGTACACCAAAACGCCATGAAGCATTGGTTCAGCTTCTGGAAACTGGAAACTTCACTCTCATCAATGAACCAGACATTCCAACCTACCACTATAGAACTGGCACTGGCACCTCAGTCCTAGATCTAGCGTTTGCATCTACAGCAGTCAACACACTACCATCCAATTGGGCCATTGATGAAGAAGCAGCAACAGGATCAGATCATGAAGTTATTCGATTTGATCTTGTATCTGATTCAATTGAATCAGTGCCTCCCCCCTTCAACCGAACGGTTCAATTGGGCTAAAGCAGATTGGGATTCTATCTTTCAAACATCATGTCAAAACTAAAGCGGCTTCAGCTATGAGGGCATTTCTTGCACTCGCCAGGTTGGGAAATACAGAGAAAGGGCTGAGTCAAACAGCTCTCAGACATTATCAGACTCAAGGCCATACAGTGATTTTGGTGCAGAGGTTTGGTGGAATGGACAGATAGGATACAAAACGCAGCTTTAGAAGATACAAAACAATGCGATGAGAAGGATAACTGGTGCTTTCAGAACAACACCAATATCAGCACTTCAAGCAGAAACTGCACTACTACCCATAGAGATCAGGCTTGACCTCCAACAACAGAAATATCTTCGCATTCTAAGCATGCCGGCCACCCACCCTATCAGCACCTTCAGCCCAGATTCATTTCCAAGTACACAGGAATCAGGAAGAGAGGAGGAACCTACAGCTACCCCATGGCACTCAGCTGTTGCGAGGCCACAATACCAGTCCAGATTACACCAGATCCTAAACAAAGTCAGCGATTGGATTCAACCACAAAGTCTGGTGGAGGAAATAGATACAATTGCCTGCCCCCCATGGCATCAGAACATCATAGACATTCAGATTGATACGACGGATAAAGATACAGCAGCAAAAAACCATAGACAGACAACTCAAAGCAATTGCAATAACTTACACTGTTTGGTATTCTATTCTGATGGATCCCTAATGGAAGGAAAAGCTGGAGCCGGAGTCGTTGGCATTAGAGGTAACGAAATAGTGGTGGAGCAATTCTACCACCTTGGAAAAAAGGTGGAAGTCTTTGATTGCGAACTTTACGCAATAGCTCAAGCTACACAGCTTGCCTGGAAAGAGATCAGAAATTCATGTTACTCCACAGATGATGTCTGGATCTACTCAGACAACCAGGCAGTGATTAAGAGAATGAAAAAACCTGAAGCATTTGGTTCAACTAGCAAGATCAAACCTATTAGAACTTGAAGCGCTAAACATCAAAACACATATCCACTGGGTACCGGACATGTGGAGGTGAATGGCAATGAAACGCAGACAGGTTGGCAAAATAGGGGAACAGTGAAGATTGAAAATTGTAAGGGTATCAATCACCCACTTGAAGAGGAAAATCAAGGAGCAATCTATTGCTACTTGGAGAAGAACTGAAAACTATGAAGAAAGGAAGGAGCTATAGAGGCATACCTTCCTCCAAGATGTCGGCTCCCCTTCGTCGAAACATACCAAGGAAACTTGCAAGCACAATTACCCAAATGCGAACAGGTCATGGATACACCAAATCCTACTTATCCAGAATACCAACAGCAAACATTGATACAGCGGAATGCAGGTGTGGGTACTTCCAGGAAACCCCAACTCACCTGCTGCTTTACTTCAAACAACATCCACTACCAGAACTTAGAAAAGATCTTACTGCCACAATCAAACCAATGCCACTCAACTGGATGACCGCCATGCATACAGACAAAGGACTTCAGGCAACCATCGATAAATTCCTTATACCATCTCAGATCGCCACTAGAAACTGGACACTAGGGGAGAGGGATGGAGATAGAGGAGAACACGGAGGATGGGGGAGACCTGAGGAAGAAGGAGATAGAGAAGGATAGTCACCAAGGTGCTTGCACCTATCGTTATGAGCTGGAATGGGGAGGACAACACGCATGATAACCTTGGAAGAGGGTTGATAGGAATACGGTCGGAAATGACCGTGATGATTGAGTTCTTTCTTTGTATGCCATATCCGGGTTCGGATGCAAGCAGTATGAGTAATAAATAAATAAATAAATTTCAAATCCAGTCTTATTTATCTATATTTAACAATTGCGCACCCTATTTGTATTTCTAGTATTTTCTCATAGGTGCTGGTAACCGCCGAGCCAATTTTGCTTTTTTCTTACCTGGTGTTTTATATTATTACTTCTACTAGTATTCTCTATTTATATTTCATCTTATACGCATTGAAATTATCTATCATTTGATGGTTCTTAAATGATATCATTAAAGTCTCTTCATGGTTCAATCCAAAGATTCTCCCCATCATACATACAGGGCGCCCAAACTGAGACATGTCTCAGCTATATCCCATGACCTATTACCGGCCGGTGTCAGAGGCTGTGCTTCTCGAGTCACCTTGCGTTATCGTTATCATCTGTCCTGCTGCTTTTGGCTACTCCGTTACAGCAGGACAGGGAAAGCGAGGACCAAATAAGAAGTCCAACAAGAATCAAGAGAGCTATAAGGTTGACTCCTATGAAGGCGAGTTTGGAGAGGAGAAACTATAGCTATAGAGTATATTCCTAGGTATGGAGATAACAGGAAGATGAGATAGAGAGAAAAGAAAGGAAGAACTAAAAGAAAAGCCTTCCCATGCTATTTAATACCATCCTCCGCCAGTCCACCAAGACTCGTACTTCCGCCTATAGAAACCCATAGAATCCCATCGCAACCACACCTTGTATTTCTCCCCCACCACCTCATCTATTTACATTATCAATCAATCACGCCATAGAACCTCCCAGAACCTAATAACGGTACTCCCTCTTTATTGCATCTCTTCCTCGCTTAACATTTCCCCTACCATCGTAACCGCGCTTCATCTACCAACCCATCGGAACCGATACCAAGGCGCCGGGACAGATCAGGTCCCCTCCCAAGGATTAGCCCCTGATAGGCTGAGGTTTCGAGGGATATTGATGATGAAACAATTGTCGAAGTTCAGGACTATGCTCCAGGTCGCTCGAAGGTTGCCAGGATGATTCCTTGTACCCCACATATTTAACTAAATACTCCACCGATCGTCCTCTCTTCCTTGAGTCTAATATCCCCTCCACCTCTCATTGAATCTCTCTCTCGACTTTTACAGACAGGGGTTGTTCAATGACTTGTCCTGGGACAATATCGTTGACCGCCGGGGATAGCAGTGAAACGTGGAATGCCAGATAAATTTTCATAGATACAGGTAGGTCCAACTCATAGGCATAAGAGCTCACGATTCGTTTAACCCTATAGGATCCGATTTGTTTCCAATCAAGTTTCTGTGAAGGTCACTTCGTTTCGATATTTCGAGTAAAGAGTTAGACCGAATCGTTGACAGTATAGCGAGGTGCCAGAGTCTGGTGTAAATTAGCCATCTCCTCCTGTATTCTCTGAGCCCTAAACATTTTGCTCTTCAAGAAATCAAAAACTTGGGACATCTCCTTTGCCAACCCATTAGCTTGATCCTTGTTTATTGTCTTTCCATCTTGTAAGGGCCCAAACGTTATCCGGGGATGTCTTCCATGATCTGCTTGGAAGGGGGACAATTTATTGGTTTTGGAAATATAGTTATTAGTAAACCTGCGGTCGTTTAGTAACGGAACACTAGCCGGTTAACACCAAAATTTGGGGTTTTACAATACCTCTTAAAATTCCAAACACTGTGAAAAAATTAAGGGCTTCCAAGAGCTGATAGATATACTCATGGACTTATATCAGAGAAATTACAATTGAGATCCGTAAATATGCTCTTGGGCTAAAAAATTCCCAAGACACTGAGGTTGGTTGTATTGTCAAATTCTCACCAGAAGTGGCGCCAAGACTGTGATTTCACTGTTCTTTGGCAAGGCCAAATAATTTATTGCTCCATCAAATTGAGTTTGTTCAATTTAGAAAAAATTCGAAGTGAACCTTTAACACATTGTAATCTTCACTATTTTTCTCTCCATCATCCGGGACTCACCCCTCACTTTAGCAGGGGGTTCAAAAGAGCCGCCTTTGGTGTGTTTTGACTGTTGTCCCGTTACTAAATGACCACGGGTTTAGCAAACTCAGCCAGTAAAAGAAAGTCAGCCTAGTTATCTTGTTGATAAGACAGATAGCTATGTAGATACTATTCCATTATCATGTTGATCCTTTCAGTCTGTCCATCAGTTTGAGGGTGAGAGGCGGTGGAATATCAAGGAGCAATTTCCAAATGATCACAGAGGGCTTTTCAAACTTTGGCAGTAAACTGTATCCTTTGGTCTGACACAATAGTCTCCGGTAGTCCAAAAAGCTTCCATACTTGTTCCAGGTATAGACGAGATGGATCTCTGGCGCTAACAGTTTCCGTTGTAGGGATCAAATGCTTCATTTTTGTCAATTGGTCCGTGACCACTAATATGGCATCAAATCCATTGCTTTCTGGAAGTCCCGTTACGAAATCCATTGTAACATCTGTCCAAAGTCTTTTGGGTACCGATAGGGGGTGTAGAACTCCTTGGAGTGGATTGTAGTTTACTTTACTTTGTCAGCAGACATGGCAATTCTGGACATAGCGGTCTGTATATTTCCACATGGTTGGCCAATAATCGTCCCAACTCAAGAGTTCCAATGTCTTTGACCATCTAGGATATCTAGCAGAGGATTTATTGTGTTATTCCCGTAGTAAATAAAGTTTAAGCTCATTGTAGTCGCAGACATAGAGTGTATTCTGGTAAATCAACAGTTCCTCCTTACTTTCTTTACACTCAGCCAACGAAATCTCTATCGACTGTCGCATGCCATCCAGAAGCATGGAAAGAATTTTATTTGAGAACCTGTCATGTTGGTAAACTGTGTTAAATAAATCGAATACGGGGGACAATCCTTCAGCGGGTTCAAGAGCCTGCTAACAAACCTATCTTTGGATTCAAATTCTCCTTCTTCAAAACCACTCTACTTTGTTGCTCCAATCTTTCATTTCCTTCCTTCGGCAAATCCTTTAGCCTCCTTGTCAATATATTCACCTTCTTCCCTTGCCTCTCTGGCCTGTATTGAATAACAAAATTAAATTGAGACAAGAACTCTGCTCAACAGGTTTGACGTCGGTTTAGCAGTTTAGTTGACATTAAGTATTTAAGGTTACGGTGGTCTGTCAACACTTTAACCTGGAACTGAGCTGTTTCCAGGTGGGGTCTCCGTTCCTCAAACCAGCGAATAACTGCTAACAGTTTCTTATCATAGATCTCAGATGCATTTTACCAAATACAAGGTTTTCGAAAAAGAATGCTACTAATGTAAAATCTGCTCTTCGTCTCCGTCATGACAGATTCCTACGACACATAATCGGAGGCATCTGTCTCCATAATGATTTCCTTTTCAGGATCGGAGTGTATCAGTATCAGAGCAGTGGTAAAGGCAGTCTTCAACTTCTGGAAAGCTTGCTTTACTTTTTGAGTCCATTCAAACCATACATGTTTCTTTGTCAGGGTAGTTAGGGGCCAAGCCAGCCGGAAGTAAACTTAAATAAATCGTCGATAAAAATTGGCGAACCCAAGAAACTCCTGAACATCCTTAACTGTTTTCGGTACTTCCCAGTCCACTATCGTTTGTACCTTGACTGGATCTATTTTCATTCCTCCTGAAGTTAAAATCATACCGAGATATTTACTCTCTTGTACGCTAAACTCGCACTTCTCCGACTTCAAGTGGACTTCATTGACTTCAAGAACTTCTAACACCTACCATACATATTGCTGATGCTGTTCCAGGGTTTCTGAATAAATAAGTATATCATCCAGATAGGCAGTAGCGCATCGATCTAGGAAGGGATGTAAGATATTATTAATCCAACGTTGAATGGTGGCAGGAGCATTCGTCAACCCAAAGGGCATCACCAAATATTCCCAGTATCCGTACAGCGTCCTAAAGGCTGTCTTCTATTCATCTCCTTCCTTTATCTGAATCCGATTATATCCCCAACGTAGGTCCAACTTGATAAAGAAATTTGCCCTCGCTAGATTGGCTATTGTCTCTAGTGTAAGAGGGAGAGGATATCGATCTTTAACAGTTATGGCATTTAGCTTCCGATAGTCCACATACAAACGTAGAGACCCATCCGCTTTCTTGACAAATAACATAGAGGCTCCCGCCGGAGAATTACTGGATTGAAGAAACCCTTTCCTCAGGTTATCAGTCAAATAGTCCCTCAACGCCTTCAACTCCTCCCTTGACATACTATACATGGGGCCGAAAAGTAGCACCGTCCCTTCTTTTAGCTTGATCTCATGATCATAGGGACAATACGCAGGTAACCTAGAGGCATTAGTTTCATCAAATAGCTGTCGAAAACATTGGTAATCTATCGGGATCATTCCATCAGTATTAGCCGAGGTTTTCAATATTTTATTGACAGCATATAGAGTAGTAGAGTAAATTTGAATGGTAGGGTCTTGAGCAAGTTTTATAAGCGATCGGAGGGTAATAGCTGATATATAGGTAATGGGTTTCTCCGGTGGCGTTGTTGAGATTCCTCGGGCTACAATATGTCTGCGGTTGGCTATACAATGCTCGAGACATACTGGTGATTGAAAGCGGATCTCATTCTTTCTGCTATCAATTAGAACTCCATTTTTCCGCATCCAAGGTATTCCCTTCACAATCAGATAGTGTTCCAACTTAATCACAAAGAAAGGACACTCCTCCACATGTCCGTTAATCTCCAACTCCAACGTCACTTTCTTCGTCACCTTTCCTGATTCTATTGGCCTTCCATCAATCTCTATTTCCGTCCTCAAATTCTTCATGTTTAACTCATGGTGGCACACAAAGTTTTCATCAATAAATGCATATCCTGACACCCCAGTATCAATCAAGGTATAGGTGGGTATAATAGATTTTTTATTTTGTGAAATAGAGCAAATTACAATCAATTGGTTCCTATCTATCTCCCCTTCTGATGCTGGGGGCATTGAAATAGACACCTTAGAAAAAACTTTAGGTGGTCCCTGGACTATGCCGCTTAGTGCAGGGACAAATCATTTGACTCCTCCTTATCTGATACCACTTCTTCCTTTTTCTCCTTCTTTGCTTCCAACAATGCTCCCCTTATCCTAGGTGGTGCCCTTCTTGAGAGTGCAGAAGTAAAATCTTTTACCAAATATCCCACTTCTCCACAATAATAATAACGGTTCTCAACATGACGAGCTTCCCTTTTCTTGGGATTTGGATGACAATGATGTTACGGAGCAGGGCCAAGAGACAAGGACGAGGTTAGACTATAGCAGGAGTAGGGTCGGGCAGAGAGTCCACAGAGAGTCCCTGATCTCAACGTAGACGCGAAGACCCCAGTAGATTACTCGGATCGCGGACATATACGAGAGATGACAGAGGCTGGTTAACCGGCGATGATTCAAGAATGTAAGCAAGACAACCAAGACGACGCATAAGTATAGAACCAACTATAGTTTATCATCAAAACAGAGAAGAGAACCAGGCAGGCAACGTAGACAAGAAACCCAAAGGGAAAGGTTGATAACAGGAAGCGAAAGAAGAAAAGGAAAGACAAAGGAAATCCCAGCCCCTATATATAACCTCCCAATTCATCGATTACTAATCCGTACCATGGAATCCCATAGAAACTCAACGAGAGAACTTCCCACACCGTTAACCGATCCTTCATACTAATCCCGGATAACCCCCTCCCGAAAAGACCCGACATTATTCCCAATCACTCTTCTTACTATTTCCTAACATGACTCACAGACGCTTCCTCTTCTGCGCCACTGGTACGGCGCTTACGCGACGAAGATGAACTGACCTTCGCTCCAAATCCTCGAAGGGTTAAGATGGTTCGTAGCCAACATAGCGGTAGAAGATACCAAAGTCGCCCATTCGTAATCTAAAATCATCGACTCCCATTCCTCTTCACCGATCTCGACCATGGAGGTGGCGTGAACTTTGAACGGCCGGAGGCAGCAAGGGAAAGAAGGGAGACATGGAACACTGGGTGAATTTTCATGGAGGCAGGGAGGGCCAGCTCATAGGCATAGGGGCTAACTATCCTCTTAATCTCATAGGGGCCAATTTGTTTCCAATCCAGCTTCTTAGAGGGGCGCATGGTATGAAGATTCTGAGTAGATAGCCAAACGTAGTCTCCGATGGCTTGGGGTGCGGCGGGTATTGGCGGCTTCCTCTTGGATCATTTGGGAGCGCTTCATCTCGCAACGAAGAAATTCAAAGACTTGAGACATATCGTGGGCGAGGCCGTTGGCTCGATCCTCGGCGGTCGTAGTTCCATGCAGAAGTGGGCCGAATGACATACGTGGATGCTTGCCGAAATTGGCCTGGAAGGGCGATAACTTAGTAGTCTCCGAGACATGGTTATTAGCGGCGAACTCGGCGAGGGGCAAGAACCGGCTCCAGTCGTCCTGCTGGTAGGAAACATAAGCCCGCAAGTACTGTTCCATAATAGCGTTCATACGTTCGGTCTGGCCATCAGTCTGAGGGTGAAATGCGGTGGAATAGCGGGGGGAGATTTTCAAGCGGGAGCAGAGAGATTTCCAGAAGTCCGAGGTAAATTGGGTTCCTTGATCTGACACAATAGTTTCGGGCAGCCCGTGCAGCTTCCACACATAGTCCACAAATAGGTCGGCTAGGGCAGCGGCATTGGTTTCTTCGGTGCAGGGTATCAGGTGACGCATCTTGGTAAGGCGGTCAACCACCACCAAGATTGCTGTATACCCATTGCTTTCTGGAAGGCCCGTTACAAAATCCATTGAGACCTCAGTCCAGGGGGCTGCCGGAATTGGAAGGGGACGAAGAACTCCTTGGAGACTATTCCGAGGCGCCTTACTTTGTTGACAGATATGGCAATTCTGAACATACCGATCGACGTACTTCCTCATGGTCGGCCAATAGTAATAGCGGGATAACAATTCCAGAGTTTTAGCTCGGCCCGGGTGTCCAGCGGAGGGAGCATCGTGATGTTCCCATAATAGGCGAAGCTTTAAGTCATCGAATGCTGGAACATACGCAGCATTGCGATAAAGGAGGAGGCCCTCGGCGGACTCCGTACATTCGGCCAGTGAAATTTCCCGAGAATACTTAACATTCGTACGTAGCATGGCTAGAATCTTCGTAGGGAAACTATCAATCTGGTAAGCTTGTGCAAATAATTCAGATAGTGAAACGGTCTTTTCAGCGGGTTCATTTGCAAAAGAACCCGCTAACAAACCTAACTTTCCTCCTCCTTCAAGATTCTTCCGTTTCAAGATCGTCTGGCTTTGATGTCTCAAGCGTTCATCCCCCTCCTTAGGGAGGTCTCCTGACCTTCTAGTCAAGGCATCCGGTTTTCCCCCTTGTTTCCCTGGGCGAAATTGAATCACATAATCAAAACGAGACAAATATTCGGACCAACGAGCTTGACGCCAGTTTAAATCCCTCTTCGTCATAAAGTATTCCAGGTTCTTATGGTCGGATAGAACGGTAATAGGGAATCGTGCACCCTGCAAATAATATCGCCATTCTTCAAACGCCCGTATAATTGCCAAAAGTTCCTTGTCGTATATCTCGTAGTTGCACTCCGCCGGGGAGTGTCTTCCGGAGAAGAAAGCAACCAGGTGTAGAATACCCTCATCGTCATGTTGGGACAGAATCGCGGCAGAAACGTAATCGCTTGCGTCGGTTTCCACAATAATCTTTCGATCTGGGTCGAAGTGCCTAAGAATCGGGGCCGAAGTAAAAGCTTTCTTCAAATCCATAAAAGCCTTATCCGCCTGGGGTGACCATAGAAATTTTACCTTCTTTTTGGTCAATGCCGTGAGGGGGGATACCACTTTGCTATAGCCATAGATGAAACGCCGATAAAAATTCGCAAATCCTAGGAAGCACTGGACATCCTTAAGATCCCTGGGGGTTTCCCACTCACTAACCGCTGATACTTTCTTGGGGTCCATGCCAATGCCATCGGGGGAAATAATCATGCCTAGATATTTCGTTTCCTGTACATAGAATTCACACTTCTCGGGTTTCAAGTGGACTTCGTTCCGTTCCAGGATCTCCATAATCTTTCGGACGTGTTCCCTGTGCTGCTCCATGTTATCGGAGTAGATTAGAATATCATCCAAATAGGCCGTGCAGAAATCATCCAGGTGGGGGCGTAAAAGGTCGTTGACCCAGTGCTGAAAGGCCGCCGGGGCATTTGTAAGACCGAAGGGCATAACCTGGTACTCGAAGTGGCCTTGGCGGGTTCTGAAGGCGGTTTTCCACTCGTCTCCTTCTTTAATTCGGAGCTGGTGGTAGCCCCAGCGGAGGTCAAGCTTAGTATAATACCGGGCCTTGGCAATCTGAGTCAGGGTTTCTGGGAGCAGGGGCAACGGGTGACGATTTTTAATCGTTATTTCGTTTAGGCCACGGTAATCCACACAAAGACGAAGGGACCCATCGGCCTTTTTTACAAACAGAATTGGGGCGCCGGCGGGGGACTTGGAGAAACGAATAAATCCCTTCGATAAATTCTCCGTGATATAATCGCGGAGGGCCTGGAGCTCATTCCGGGACATATTATACATTGGCCTGAACGGGGGTTGTTTCCCATCTTCTAGGACAATGGCAAGGTCGTGGGGTCTGTGGGGCGGTAGAATGGAGGCCGAGGATTCCAGAAACATTTTACCGAATCTGTGGAGCTCGACGGGAACATTGGCCAGGTGGGAATTCGTGGAGCCAAGGGCGTCGTCGATCATCCGTAGCGAAGCGCACAGTAGCACATTTCCTTGTTTGCGTGTTAGGCGACGGAAAGGATGTGCGCCGATGGCGGCAACGTGGATCGGGGCAGAACTAGGCGAAGACCTAGAAGTAATTCCCTGGACGACGATTGGTTGGCCGAGTGGGGAACACTGACGAAGGCAAGACGGAGACGAGAACAGGACCTGGTTTGCACGAGGCCGGAGAGTAACATCATGGTGCCTCATCCAGGGTAGCCCCAGCACAATCGGGTAATTCCCTAGTTTTGTTACAAAGAAAGGGGCATACTCGCGGTGTTCATTAATAACCAATTCCAGTCTGGTGATATAGGTAATTTGGCCAGACTCAATGAGTCTGCCGTCAATGACCGTCAGAGCGCGGGGTTTCTGGAGGGGCGTGAGAGCGAGACCGTGAGAATGGGCAAAGGTGGCATCCATAAACGCATACTCAGAGGCTCCTGTATCGATCAGGGCATGGGTTAGGGCCGGGGGGAAAGAGCCTTGCGAAATTGTACATTCGATCACCAGCTGATCGTCGGTCAGGCCCTCCTCCGAACTGGGAATGGCGGACATAACAAAGGCTGGGGCGGGGGCAGAAGCGGAAGCGGAAACGGAAACAACGATGAGAGCAGATAGTAGTGGCAGGGCAGGCCCCTCTGGTGTGCCGATATCTACCAGAGGGGCTGACCTTTTAACTGCTGGTCCGGGGTTACTTGAGCAACTGGCTCACGGCGCCAGTTGTTCATGGTTCGGGAATCCTGAGAGCGGGGGGCGAGGTAGCGGGTCTTGGTACGGGTCATAGGGGCGGGGACGGTAGCGGCGAGTTCTCCTTCAAGTTCCTTCGCATAGGTTTCCCAAGCGAATAGGTCTTCGAGGAGGACCTCGCTGTTGTCAGTGGCAATCTCGAGGTAACGGGTGGTGGCGGCAAGTTGGGACTCGGATTCCTCCAAGTCCTCCTCAAGGTCAGCGATTTCCTGGATCAGGGCCTCGCAGTTTGAAATAGTGGCATTGGTAGTATGGCGGGATACTTCAAGGTCAGCAGTAACTGCCTTGAGTTCCTCCTTTGTAGCGACGAGGGTGGCAACAACTTCAGCATGGGCGGGTTCAGGGTTGGTGACTAGGGGGGTTTCGGGATTAGCGGGGGGAGCGGGAGCCGAAGGGAAGGCCAAGGAAATGGTGGCCAAAGTATCTTCAATAAGATTGTAGGCCTGGCACCATTCGGCACCATCCAGCTCGTCGGGTACTGGGTAGGTTCCAATGAAGGCCCGGAGGCGCTCCATCAGGGGAGCAAAGTCGGAGGACATGGTATTGTGCCGGTTGGTTGGGAAAGACGCAACCTAATGTTACGGAGCAGGGCCAAGAGACAAGGACGAGGTTAGACTATAGCAGGAGTAGGGTCGGGCAGAGAGTCCACAGAGAGTCCCTGATCTCAACGTAGACGCGAAGACCCCAGTAGATTACTCGGATCGCGGACATATACGAGAGCGGAGTTACGACAGGAGGCCAAGGGTTAACCGAGGCGATGTATTCAAGAGTGGGGTACCAAGGGGCACAACCGAAGACGGGGCACGACAAGTATAGAACCAACTATAGTTTATCATCAAAACAGAGAAGAGAACCAGGCAGGCAACGTAGACAAGAAACCTAAAGGGAAAGGTTGATAACAGGAGGTTGCGTAAGGAAAGAAGAAAAGGAAAGACAAAGGAAATCCCAGCCCCTATATATAACCTCCCAATCCATCGATTACTAATCCGTACCACGGAATCCCATAGAAACTCAACGAGAGAACTTCCCACACCGTTAACCGATCCTTCATACTAATCCCCGATAACCCCCTCCCGAAAAGACTCGACATTATTCCCAATCACTCTTCTTACTATTTCCTAACATCCACAACGTGCCGTGACAGATGACTATTAGACAGGTTCATAGGAACAGCTCCCCCAGGGGTGTAAGAGGGGTGGACTACTGGTGTTGCATTCTTCGGCAGTGGTGGTGGTGGTGGTCCCCGTACGACTGGGGGTGCTGCTGCGGTAACAGGTGGGCAAGAAGCAAAAGGACGGGGAGCAGGGCCGCTTGGAATCTGAAATGTAAACCTTCCCATCCTGGCCTGTAGCGCCCGTTGTTTATTGTCGAGCTGTTGGAGGAGGAGCCCGCAATCCTTAATCCTTGTGGGAGTCTTATTCTGAATCATTAGGGCCATCAGGTTCTAGTTAAGTCCTTCTAGCAAATACTCAATCTTAGCAGCCTTATTGAACTCAGAGTCGGCAGTATACACTCTGCAAAGTATTTGGAAAAGGTGCGCTGACGTTGTCTGATCTCTCTGAGGTTGCGATCAGCCGTGGCCGCCCTGTCTGCATCTCCGAAAGCATTATTCAAAATTTCAAAAAAATACCCCAATTGAATCAAGAGCAATTCCATCATCCATAATATAAGCAAGAAATTAGTCCGTTGCAGGTCCGTCCAGTTCAAATATAGAGTATGCCAGTTGCTGTGTCAAGATGGGAAATCGATCAAGGTTGGCCGTGAGCTTAATCTTTAGCTGTATCACAGAGCGAGGCGAGGACGTAGTCGTAGGAGCCAAGGTACATAACCAAGGCAGGGCGAAGTAGGGCGAGGTGAGACGGAACGAGGCGAGGCGGGGTCACGAGGATAATTAGGAGTAGAGAACAGGCCGAAGAGAAGCGTAGGGACTGTAGGGATCCTTGGAGTTCCCTAGGGGACATCTTGGTGATGACTGAGAGTCTATTGACTAAAGTGACAGGAAGGTTGCGTGAAGAAGAAAGGAAAGAAAGAGAAACTCTACAAGCGAGGGAGACAGCTCCCTATATATAGCCTCAGAATCCCTTCGCTGACTATTAGGGTGTCACACCAGACTATTAGAGTAGTATTGTAAAGAGCTCAGAGTCCTAAACGCTAACCGCAGAGGCAGAAAGGAACGGGTTCACTTCAGTCTAAACGCAACTAGAATCTCTGTTGTCCGATGCTAGTCCAAGGAGTATAAAAGTCTTTTAGAGTTGGGTAATGCTTAACACGAAGAGGGTTCAGGTAGATGTTTTCAAGAATCACTTTAAGGGCGTATAGAGTAGAAGTAATAGATTTATATCGTTAAGACTCTTTCTTCGTCGATGATGATTTCAACAAAGTGGGAGAATGACAATCAGATTTATATCCTCGCAAGAACGTCCCGCGGACTAAAGACTATTATTACAACAATTATGTGGGAGACCCTGAAGACCCTGATAACGCCAAGAAAACCAAACACTAATGCCAACATTTTACAACGCCTTTAAATCCCTCATGTTACATCGCGCTATACTGCATGCACTCAGTTTTTCGTCCGCGGAGAAGTGCTGGAGTCAGCCTACCTGGTAACACCTTGGTACCGGGCCTCGACTTCGCTCGCCAACTCTTTCCCCGCATCGTTATCTATCACTAAGGAGCATGGCTCAACATTAGGACTGTCAACGATTGGGTACCGGAGGTGTCGGGTCATCTTACCTTTCCCTGAGAAGTCAACAGCGTCAGCTTTCTCAAGACCTTCGCTGTTCGATCAGTTTTGGTCCGATTGATCCCAAACTTGAACTGCTGCCTCCTCATATACCCACCGGTGTCATGAGCAGCTGTGCCGGCGCTTCGACGCTCCGGGGGTTATTTTCAGGGTCGAAAACGTGTTTTTTAACTAGTGATTCCACAACTCCGCAATCTGGCCCATACTGGCACCCCTGTGCCTCTCTGGGGCACCAATTGGGAGTTTAGTAGCATTGGCATAGGGAGGCTTTGCTGGTCTTCCTATCTCCATCCTCCAAAACCCGTAACATCCACGAAGGTCGAGAAAGCTATGAGGGTGCCTCCTGTGAGGACAAGTTTGAACCAGAGGAACTATGGCTATAGATAAGAGTATATTCCTATGTATTGAGATAACAGGAAGACGAGACAGAGAGAAAAGAAGGAAAGAACTAAAGGAAAAGTCTTCCCACATTATTTAACACCATCCTATACCAGTCCGCTAAGACCCCATATTATCATCCGCAGAAATCCATAAAACTCCATCACACTCACACCTCCTATTCCTCTCCACCATCTTCTTCAACTATATTATGAATCCATCACGCCATGGAAACTCATAGAACCTCATAACGTTTTACCCTCCACCACGCATCCTTGTCTTGTTTAATACTTCCTCAACTGTCACAACCGTGCATCGCATACCGGATCGTCAGGACAGATCTCAAAACAACGGGACAATCGTGCGCAAGGGACACATGGAAGCAAAACCACAGATTCAGAACAACGTTAGGTATTCACTCGCAACTATATTATTTTATTTTCATATTTAAGAAGTAATGGAAGCTAATAAAATTTGTAATCAAGAAGCAGAAGAGAAAGAAATGATAAAAAGATGTGACAACCTTGCCAAACATAATTTTCCTGTTACTGCTAACTAGCGTTTGAATTTGGGTTTTGGGTACCCAATAAACCTTGGGTCCCCGGATCAGCTACACTCCCCACCCGCCCAACGGGTTGGTTTTTTTATCTTGTACTCGCGCTTTTCATTGCTCTCAACATACGGGTCCCCGTTCAGATTATACCCGGATGGGTAAACAATCCCCACTAATATTTGTAGCTCAAACAAAGCTTTGCCCAAGGAAACACTCGAACCGTTCACTAAAACAGATGGGGCATCCAGTACTACTAAACCACTGGCAGCTCTCCACCCCCATAACCACAGATGAGCTAATCGATGGTAGACAGACAGGCGGTGAGTAGTTACAACAAAAAGATAGGCGCTGTGATTAGAAAAACGCTACGTATAGCCATGCTATCACGGCTGTATATATTCAGGATACCGTACCAAGGTCTCTATGTGCACCGTTGAAAATACCATGCCTGCTATATCCGGTGCCAATCTTTTTTCTATTTGGTTTAAACCACAATGCGGACGAGATATTAAAATTAAAGGGCCTATTAGGTGCATCATTATATTAATATGTGGACTGGTGTTGAAGTAATGTGTAATTGCAACATATCTTCCACACGCACAGCCACATATTCCGCGCAAAATTGCTTTGAGAATAGATATATATTAGAAAATATATTAGAGACTATGCGCAAAGTCTGTCAATTAGATAAATATAGAACTAACCCCACTTGCACAAAGTCTCTATCGTTCCCAATCAAATTCTTTAATACATATGTAGTAGTCTATAAAATTCATGCACTGCTTATTCCTGTACTAGTAGCCTTGCCTCTCTCTCTCCAACCTCACCTGCTCTCCAACCTCCCCACTTTCTACCTGCTCTACAACCTCCTCCCTCCCTACCCACTCTCTAACCTCATTTTCTACTCGAGCCTCAGCATCTTCCTTCCCGCTGGGCTGATCAACTGTCCCAATCCCATACATTTCCTTATGCTTCAAACGTCTAAGGAGACGCATGTCCTCAACAGTAATAATAACATGTTTTGCGTGGCAGGCAACGTCTTGGGTCACTATTCCTGGGATTAGCATTCTATTCTAAGATGATATCTTGATCTACCTACTACTGAACATGGTTGCTGGATGAGTCTCTGTGACCTCCTGCAAGGCCGTCATTGCACTGGCTTGCCAACGTAGCCCGAGAGCAACATCGGTACTTATTTCTTTTACCACATGGTGGAAAGGTAGGCGTAGTATTGAAAGATCAGTTCCTCTCTGTACGTTGCGGATATCTAGGAGAGCGCCTTCGCCTTGACAGTAACAGAGCTTAGGTTGAATCCCTGATTTTGCTGACTGTTTTGGTTGGTAACGCTTAATATTGGCTAATTTACCTTTTTTTGGTTTCAGCTTGTTGCCATTCTCATCTTTCCAGATCGTTTTGATAGTTTCCTGATCTTCCAGGCGCTTTGAATGCCTAGTGGATGGTTTGGTTACAGGACTTTTAGAAGCCTCACCTGTCGACTCCTGGAGTCCAGGGTCTGGGGAGGGGCCGTTAGGCGCCTCACTTACTGGTTCCTGGAGTCTAGGGTCTGCTGAGGGACCGTTAGATGCTTCACCCGTCAATTCCTGGAATCTAGGGTCTGCTGAGAGATTGTTTGACATATTGAAAGTATCTAGGGATCTTTGCCGTTGAAATTGTAAAAGGATGAGGTGTTGAAACTGTAGAAGGATCAGAAGGCATAGTGAATATGGGTCCCTTTATCTATCCTTAACAAGTAGTATTAAACCATAGTGCTCCAATATCAGTTACTCGTAGCAAACACAAACCAAAATGACATCATGGCCAAAAGCATAAAAATTGGATGTGATGTGATCGACTGTTGTAGTATAAGCTTCATGTTCCAACAAATGGTACTAGTTGATAATATTGATAGTGTAGTATTTACTTTTGATAATGGCTCAGACAAAAAAATAAAAAAGCCGATATATTACACGCCAAAGAATAGTTGGTGGAAACATACATGACATCATGATAAAGCGAATACGGAACCAACTCCCAACAAATTGATATCAATGTTTTGGCAAACTCTAAAGCCTCTTTGTACTGGATGCCGCATCAAAGATAATTTGCGCAGAATCCAGCATCATCAGAGCCCTAGGGCCACATGCACCTTACATTGCTAAACACAGTCACAAGCATCTATATAAAGACATCTTGTATACTAGTATCTAGCATTGCTTGCACATGCAGTCACTAGGGTCCCAAGATTACGACCAACTCAGCAGAGATTAAAAAAGCTCTCACCGGCTAATTCGTAAGATCCTGGGAACAATAAGGTTTGATCATGCCACCACAAAGATCAACTCATCTCACTATTGCCAGGAATCGCCAACGTAACTCCCTACCACCTTTATTAGCCGAATATGAACGGGCAAGATGCGCTAGAAACACGTTGTTAAGAAATCGATTAAGACGGTTGAAGGACAAGAGCACTGGCTACAAATGGAAGAGGAGGTAAAAGCGGATGTGGAGCAAATTTACAATAATAGACGGGATCGAGCTCTTAGAGATCATCAACTTGAAAATACTCGCAGTATTCAAGCCAGCCAACCATCTTCCTCTTCCATACTTATTTTGCCGTTCTAGAACCAGCAGATAAGCATGTAGAAGGTAACATATGTTGAGCTCGGTGATTATCCTGCTCCCAGTTAACATCGGGTTCATAGGTAGCAGGAGACTAGATATATCGCCTACCATTGATGAGGAGCACACTGCAGCCTTGAAAACATCAATTCATACACCGGAAGATTTATCTAAGAGCGAATTAGAAATAGAAACATCTGGAGACGAAGGACTCGAACCAGAAGAGATTTCTGACCCCGAAAACCTGAAATTTGATCGCGTGAACGAGGAGGGGGACGAGGACAAGGACAAGGACAAGGACGACGAGGAGGATGAAGATGAAGATGCTTATAAAGAGATGGAAGTTGCTGAAGAGAATATCGCTCGGGTAGAAGAAGAGTTAGGTTTAGCCATGATAGAAGATTTTGACAAAGAGAGTACAGAGAAGTTAATAAGTTCAGGGAAACTTCTGCTGGAAAGGTTAGAGGAGGAGGCTTTGGTGGAGGAGGCAGAAAGGAAGCGCAAGCTGGCCCTTAAATCTAAAGACAAAAGGGGGCTAAGACAAAAGAAGCTGAAAACCCCGCCTTCTAATTAATATTAGATATACTGTGTATGGATAAGTGTCTGAAATCAAAATAGCGGCTCGCTTAATTTGCTCGGTTTGTTCTGATAGCTGCAACATGCATGTATATTATATAACAAATTTAAGAAAAGCACTGCCTGCGATAACCTTCCTACCCCTCTTAGTGGTCCGAAGCTCTAGTTTTTGTACTGTGATGTTTAACCTCACGGAGGCCTTCAGCGCGTCTACGATTCTCTTTCCGTCCCTCTTGCTGAAAGCAAGACGCCCATTATTAAACCCTTTGCGATATAACGAAACACCACAATCCTTCGATATACAGGAATATTCGTGGAGGCTATAGAGTACAAGTTGATATGTCCTTCCCAGCTTTGGTGGCTTGTCTGGCAGGTCGTATTCAAAACTTGAATCATCTATTTGTATTATGAATCAGTGGAAGCGGCTGCCATTGGTTTATAAGAACATACAGAGGATTCTAACTCTAAGCGAGCTGAACGGAGATAATTCCTCCAATTCAAAGGGGCAGTCCAGTTCCAAAAGTCTCCGAAGCCTAATCTGAAGAGATTGTGCAATGGTGACAGCTCAAAGAGACCTCCTTCCATCGGTTTCGGCGGTTGTATGATTGGGCCGCAGAGAGTCCGTAACTCCACGCCAGATATTAATTCTTTATACTAATACTAGAATTCTTATTCACATTAGAGCTTTCAGATATGGACCTAGGAATCAACAGGCAAAACTTTTAAATACACTTCGAAATTATTCTAGAGTTTCTTTTAGTTTCTAGGACCCCCACGTAGCCAAATCTGATATATTGATAGCATTACGTCCGGCGTCTTAAGATCTGTCCAGCCTATGATAGAATTTAACGAATGTGAGTGTTAATGCGAGGACGTGCATGAATGAACGACGCGATATGGTTCTTCCTGCTTTCTACGAGATTTGTAATGTAAATGGTAGAGATGGTGGGGAGGAATACGAGTGCATGGAAATTCTTCTGCTTTATGGATGACGACGATGGTCTTTGGCAGAGTGGGATGATGACAAGAATAGTGTGGGGAGATGTTTCCTTTAGTTCTTTTCTTTTAGTGTGACGGAGTGACCGTGGGCAACAGAGCGAACGAAGACGAGGATGCTAGGTGACTCAAGGAGCACAGCCAAGCACAACGGGAACACTGACGAGGACGACGAGGGCCGGGCGGGCGCAAGCACAGGCACCGGGAAAGCTAGAGACAAGAGCAAGGGCAAAGACACTCGCGAGAACAGCGGGCAGAGCAGAACAAAGCAGAGCCGAGGAAGTGAAGACCGGATGAGGTCATCAACAAAAATGGAGAAGACTATGAGTGACGCTCCTGCGGGCGCGAAGCTGGACGCGAACTAACTACATGACAGGAAAGATATTCCTATGTACCGAGATTACAGGAAGACGAGACAGAGAGAAAAGAAAGAAAAGAACTAAAGGAAACATCTCCCCACACTATTTAACATCATCCTCCACCACTCTGCCAAGACCACATATCGTCATCCATAGAAACCCAGAGAATTCCATCGCACCCACACCTCGTATTCCTCCCCACCATCTCTACCATTTACATTACAAATCCATCTCGCCATAGAAACCCAGAGAACCTTATCACGTCATTCCTTCCCCGCACATCCCTGCCTCGCTTAACACTCCCTCATTCATTCTAACCATACATAACCCACCGAACTGTCGGGACAGATGCCAAGACGCCGGGACACATTATAGGGATTACGTTGGGCCTAGAAGGTCTATTCGATTCCAGTTACGCTTCTTACTAGATCCTACATATACAAAATTTCCTTAAGCAGTGTGACCTTCCAATTGCATCTACCAACAAAACTCGAGAATTACCTATGCATATTACCATTAGCAGCCATGATCTACACTATTCAACCTATCGCTAAGCAGAAGAGCTCATTCAGCACTGCAAATAGATCCAGACTTGGAAACTCCTGCATTTCGGAATACCCCAGACCGTACTGATCAGCGACTTGCTAATTAAGAACTTAAATAACCCTCTATACGTGTCAGAACTGTATGTTCCCTATCTTGCTACTGACGAACCATAGACTTTCACTCGAAATCTGCTTTATAGATTAGAGTCAGCCAGTACTCGCGTTAGGATTCTGTTGATTGTGCAGGTGGTGATACTCTGGGGTAGGTAACATAGTCAAGAAATCATAACTTGGAACCGTATTATAGCAACAAAAAGAGCTTAATATAATAAACATCCGTGAGTTTTATAAGTAGTACTGTTGGCACAGTTTTGCCTAATAATACGTATCATCACGTTCCAACTCGAAATTCAAATTATGTTCCTCCACCATTCAGTCGCTGAAAGCTCTCAGGATGCTGCGAACCAAACTCCTACAACTACACCCTCTCTCCCCCAGAATAGGAGAAGAAGATCTTCTAAAACCCACACATATATTCCACCATCTACGTCTATTGACACGGGGACGCCTGAAACTACTACTACTACTAGTAGTAGTGCCAATGGGTCTGATAACTCTAACAGTACCAAAACTCCTATCAGAGCGTCACAATTCAATATTGTAAATTGCAATTGCATATACAACCCTGAAAACAATGATGCCTGGGTATCTTGGTACGAGAGTACCCATGGTTGTGAGGCGTTTAAGGAAAAATATCCAGGGAAAACAATATATTGGAATTCGACCCAAAGGGGCTCACCTCACTGGTCTCGTTTTGTCCAATGCGCAACTAGTGAGGGCTCTAAATTTCCTATTGGATATCCTAGAATTCAGTGTACATTATGTCATGTAGTAATGACGCACCCGGCAGCCATTGGGATCAATAGCATGGGTCAGCATCCAAATAGCGCGGAGTGCAAGTCAAAACAGAAGAGAACAGGGGAGAAAGAGTCTAATAGGGATCAGAAAATTGATGAGCTTTTTGCAAAGGGGACAAAGGTATTCAATTCAAGCATAATATCTCTTGCAATAGTAATAAACTTATTTTTCTAGACCACATTTTAATCGAGGGTAAAGAATTGGAATCATATACCCATGGAATTTACCCAGGAAGAATGGGAGCAGAGCAAGAATTTCTCCGGGGGTGTATAGCTGTCAATCTACCTTTCAACGCCACTAACAACGCCGATTTTCGCAAGCCCTACTTAATGCTTAGACCAGATATCAAAATTCCCTCACCACAAAAACTCGCTAAGGTTTTACTCAAATCATATGAGGATGTAACGAAACAAATTGGAGAGAGCGCATCCCCCAACGTCAAAGTCTCGATCGCAGCACTTGGACATCAACGAATAAACTATCGTTCCTAGGAGTTCTTGCGTACTGGATTGATGAAAATTGGGAGTTGCAGGAGGTCTTAATTGATTTTGAACAAATCCACGGAAAGTATGATGGCAGAAACTTGGCTACATTAATCCTCAAAATTCTTAATCGGTATAATTTAAAGGACCCCCTCCTAGGACTGACTACAGACAACGCCACCAATAATAGTTTCAATAAGAAGATCTCGGCCATAGAGTGATCCATTTTATGGAACAACTGGTCATATCATATTCTCAGTATGGCCTATATTACTCAATTGATTTTATGGAGCTTTTTATAGAAACTTGAAAGATAAAACAAAAGAAGAAATATTCCTTCCTATTTAAAGATACATATATAAACTGCATTAGCTTGACAAGGTTTTATAAAACGGTTGAGAATGCAAGAATGTTCACACCATTTACATCTCGCTCTTCCACACCTACACAGCCACACGTTTCAAGTGATACACAGAAACACGTTCACAAGACACAGCCACACGTTCACAAGACAAGACACTAACTAACATTCGTAGTGAGTTAGCATCGGAAGATGGCAATCGCAGTATCAGCATCACTACAACGACGCGAACATTTTCTTAATATCCAAGACAAAAGGGTTAAAACGCCCGTAATATTACTGCACGACACAAAGACAAGACGGAACTCCACCGTTATCATGCTCGAGAGGTCTCTAAAGATGAGAGAGTTTACGAAAGAATGGATCAAGGAGTATCCAGTGTTCAAACCCATCTGGTCAACTGGTGACGAGTGGAAACAGGTAACATGCTTCAACTAGCATCCTAATTGGGCAATACTAATTAAATAGGTGGAATATATACTTGAAGTTCTAGTGCTAGTACGGTACTGGACGTTTTGGATGTCATACACCTATACTGTAACAATGCATAAGGTTTTTCAGATGTATGAGGAGATATTCACTCATCTTGAGAGACAAGTTTCAAAGTTGGAGAAAAAAAGGATGAAATGGAAAACAGATATCAAAACAGCATTGGAAATGGCGATAAAGAAATTATCCTTTTATTACTCCAAAACTGAAGATAAAGGTGGTACTTTGTTTAACCTAGCCACATGTCTTAACCCGTTTGAGAAACTTTCTCTTTACAAGCAATGGGATGAAGACGAGAATATATCCAGCGATAGCCCTGAATCATATACCCAGAAGTACCGACAAGGGTTTCTCAACCACTATCTTCAACACTATGCACCCCAAGAGTCACCGTCGACGCTTAACGCCACCCCCTACACGAGGTCGTGATAGAAATCCGGGCGGAGTGATAAGGCAGAGACCTTCCTACGACTCCAATCATCTCCATGCGGAGGCCATCCAAGATATTGAAAGTGATCCGCTTCCCAAAGACCCCAGGAATCGACAGAAAATTTCGAAGCAGACTTGTTACCTTGGTAGAGAGCTTATGCCATTACTTCCCCAAACTTGGGTAGGATGGCGCGGAATATACTCGCTGTTCCATCGAATGCTGTTGGTGTTGAGCGTGTTTTCAGTTCGGCAAGAGATGAGCTACCTTACCGTCGAAATCGCCGAAAGCACGAGTCAATAGGGGCATCTATGATCTGCAAGCACTTTTACAAATCCGAGATGTTAAGTGGTATAGAAGGTGCAATCATGGAAAACTTAAGGCACCTAGAGCAACAAGTGCGAAAAGCAGATTTGGAAGCCCACCTCGCCTTAATTAATAGTAATAATGGATATATCTCGGACGAGTGTGAGGAGGATAAGAATGATACTGGTTGAGCATTTGTGGATGATAACGGTGAACGAGCATTTAACCGTGAGGGGCCGAGCTCACTACCACCACCAATACATAACTCCCAGAACGACAAGAACAAGGGCGCGACAGTTGAATTGGAGGAGGAATCGGGAGATGAACCAATATTACTATGTGATGATTTAGCATAATTTACATAAGCGCCATTGGGGAGTAGGTGAATAAACGGGAGCGAGTGTTGTTATAGGGGACCAGGCAGAGGAGATTTCAAGCAGCGAGGACGACTGCGGCACTAACGAGAGAGGGGATTAGGATATAGAACCTGAGGTGTTCGAGCAACGAAAAGTACGTAACGTGATCAATTTCGGTCTCATTTTGAACGCAACTACTAACTTTATTTTGCTGGTAGTCTATCAACCGAATAAATAAAGATATATCACAAATTTCAGAAAGAACTATGATAGATAGATGTATAGATAGTGAGCAGGTTGATGGGGCTAAAAGAAAGCGTCTAGTTTGAAACTACATACTTGTACGTTACTGTTCTATAGGTTAAATATATTTTTCATTTACAAATAAACTTTTACTCTGTACCATTAATCCAGATTGGGCAACTGCACTAGCCTTTTGCAATTATCATGATATAATAGTCTGGATATTAAAATTCAAATCTAAGCTACCATGCGCGAAAAATAAGCATGAGCACCGCCCAAGTTCTTTAACGCCATAACGGATATTCCTATCAGACTTAGTTAGCGACCTACTATAGACCTCTTAATAGGTCTTTTATGCAAATTATGCCCCAATTTACCTGATTAGATAATATGCCTGATATTTGGTGCCTTTTTTATCCCGCTTACTTAATTAAGGCTTCTTTAGAGGTGAGTTATCTCTAAGAGGGTTAGGTTGGAAAGACGAGTATCACGGCATTGAAAGCATGCTTTTACGATGTTGCATGGAGATGATTAGTCAGATATTCCATGGTATTCTACTTCTGTTACATGCTCTATGTTCAACGCGAACGTATTTCTAATAGATGATTTCCTCGTGGTTCTATGGGTTTCTATGACGAAATGGAGGGATCTCGATATATATAGAGAAATTTTCTCTCAGAGAGTTTCTTTCTTTCCTTTCTTCTTCACGCAACCTTCCTGTCAATTTAGTTAATCTCGACTTTTGGGGCTCCTAAGCCCGCCCTTCTAGTCTCTATCTCGTCTCCGCCTCGTAGACTGTTTCTACTCCGCTTCGCTCGTCTTCACCCTGCCTCCTATCGCCGCATTCTGCTTCGCTTTGTCTCGCCATATAGAGCACTGCAAGACGCCTCGACTCGCCCTTGCTTCATTCGCCGCGATAACGAAATATCTCTACGCTACTTAAAGTCATCTCTACTGCTTACTTCATCTCCACTATACCTTCTCCACAGCACCTTCTCCACTACACCTTCTCCACTGCACCTTCTCCACTACACCTTCATCTCCACTACACCTTTACTAATCTCCACTACCCTTTACTAATCTCCACTACCCTTTACTAATCTCCACTACCCTTTACTAATCTCCACTATACCTTTACTAATCTCCACTTTTATTTAGTCTCTACGCCCAAGTCGATGCTACAAACAACATTTAAAGGTGAGTTAACCCCCCCGCTTAGTCTCTTTTTTTCATGGATACGTTCGGGTTGGAGGATTGGAAGGATTGGCAGGGCTGGGATTACTGTGCGTTAGGGGGTAGATATGAGTCAGAGTAGATTCTATGGGTTTCCGTTACGCAAAAGGAGTGAGTCATAGTTGGGGTTATGCGAGGGTATGAGTCAGGCTTGGCGATGGAGTGTCGGGTATATAAGGAAGGCCGGCGTGCCCATCACTGTACTTTTCTTCTTTTCTCTTTTCTCTTTACGCAACGTCTTCTGTACTTAGTTCGCAATATACTTTATAGTCTTTATTTCTTTAAAGACTATCGCTGCCTCTTCTATTCTCTTTCTATACTTCCCTTATACGGCCAGATCAAGAACTACTGCGCTCATGGAACGCCTTACACCGCCACCCTCCTCGAGACTTTTGATTGATACACGCCCGACCAGAAAGTAAAACAGCAATTCCTCAAATGATATCTAACTTAGGTACTTTTAACCCCGCTTTACGGGCAGCCGCGGGTACTAATACAGAGTACTGACATGTATACCGCTAGATGCGCTCTCAACCTTTGAGGCATGCGTATATACGTCTATTGATCTAAAAGATCTGAATTAGGGGGTCTATTCGAGGCTAACTTTTTTTTAGATATATATCCTGTACCAATCCATCACCTAATCAAGCACCGCAGTGGATCAGGCAGGTACGGCACCCAGGTAAGCACCCTTTTATATCATATTATAATTTCATTCATTTCTAGGTGGTATCATATACCCATCGAAGGCTCTGATTTGCTGTTTCTGTGGTGTATGTGGGCCAAAGTAGGTTTCTGCTAGTCGACGGAAGGGGGGTTATCCAATCGGGGGAATCGTTATTACTTCGAAGAAACGATATGGTTTGGTTTCGAAACCTTGGGATCGCGACGAAACAATTTTTTGGTGCCGGAAACCCCCCCCTTTATATATGTTATCTGGTATTTAATAGGAGTTTAATTCTTGAAACGCACCAATCTGTACCACAGCCGATTTTTCCGCAGAAGAACGATCGCTTTTTTAAGCGAATAAACATCCCTTAAACATCCATTTCCAATGAGACTTATGGGCATCACAAATCTTTAGGTGATAGCCGTTAAAGTTGTCACAGCGTTTTACCCTCGCGATTCCCCGGGTTTTTCCCCATTGGGTACCCGATTCAATTATACCCATTCAAAGCCTCAACCTGTAATGGGTAGGTATTTTGGCAAGATTCAGTCCCCGAACCCCCGGTTGGGGACCTATTCTTTGTAATTCCCCACCCAACCCGACCCAAAACCAAAGGCTACTGCTAGCACTCTTAGAACTTGGGGGAACCGTCTACTCAAGCGCAAGACAGGAAGTCGGGATGTAAAGGTTGAGAAGCATTGGACTGCAGAAGTATTGAGACGATATAGCTGTCATAGCAAATGGAGCAAATATATCCATCCTACATGTGCTCTACTTAATGAACCGCAGGGTTGGTCTATAATAGATAAATTCTTTGATGAGGTATGAGAAAAATAATTGTATAATTAAAGTATAATTACTAAAGTTTAAAATAGCTAGATATTGCCTTTGAATTTGCAAGAATTGAGCCACAAAACCTCTACAATATTGATGAAAAGGGATTCATGATTGGGCTTGCCAATATATCACAAATAATCCTCCGAAAGAGCCACAATATACGTACTAAAGCATTTCAAAAGACAGTATCAGATGGAAATAGACAGTTGATTACGGTTCTTGAGTGTATAGCTGCAGACGGATGGGTAGCACCACCGTATGTCATTATGAAAGGAATGACACATCAACGAGGGTGGTATTTATCCAATTAATAAGGAGCTTGCTATATCCCGCCTACCTGCTGCAGAATCAGCTTCCAACCGTACTACACCAGAAGCCGTACCCACTCAAGAAAGTAATACCACTAGTCCTGAAACCTCTGTATCATTAGACCGCAGAGTGCATATAGCTCTCAATACCGAATCCTCAGACAACTCAGTAGAATTCTCAACTCTCAAATCCCTTCTTACAGAAGTAACAATAGAGTCCGCTAAATCCAGGATTAAAGCAGAGAGGTTTAGAGCAGAAGCTGCTATCAATGCTGAGCAATTAGACTCTGCACGGGAAGAATTGAGACAACTTGTAGGAACAAAGAAGGATGCCCGTCAAATTCCCGACTCTGGTACATCCCGGCTTTGTATGGGGGCCTATATACAGGAATAGAAGTAGAAGAGAGATTGGGTAGATGAGGAAAAGGAAAACAGAACCCAACAAAGAAAAAGGTTTAGTACCAGTAATAAAACAGGTCGCAGGTCGCAAGGTCGAGGTCGCGGATCGCAGGGTCGAGGTCGCAAAACTGAGCATTCTGATACTCCCGCTAGTCCTAACAGTCCACCAGAGCTCCCTTTTGGTGAACTAGAGGTTGAAAGTGCCTCAAACCTTGTTGAGTTTTGAAATTGTATATTGGTACATTGGGATGTGGCTCAACTGCCTATATCAATATTAGCATTTCCTCGATAGTCAATGATTGAAAAGCCAAGTAATTGCGCGACTGGCCCGGGTGCGCGACTGTCCCCTCATGCGCGGTAATGGCTGTAATCCGTGGCAACCGAACGGAGCCTAAGGATAACTGACACCTTGGTAGCCGAGACATACCCATCTCCTCGGTGCATCAATTGGATTAGTAAACTTACTTGATTGTCTATCTTTTACTGTGGTTTCTACTTAAACTTTTATTCTTCTCGTGAGCAGAGAAACAACACCACGACTCCGAGCTAGATGCTTATCGCCAACATTGTTAGATCTGGGAGAATCGTTGCTACTAGATGTGATCCTATCAACCGGTTTGGGTTTAAACGGTTGGCTCCGTACATTAGTCTGTCAGTAAAATACTGACCCCCCAAGAAGCAAATTTTGTGTGGCTTTACTAACAGATCTCGTTATCTCCCTTATCAAATAATAGATCTTCCATACAAATTTAATTCTTCTGTTATCGGGGAGTCAGCATTGACAGACTAAGGGATGCTACCAGGTCGGTTTTGATTGTGAACTGTGTAGAGTTCAGTATACTAACTAGGCTGTTTGTGATAGCTCGTAAGGGGAGAGCGGCGGACAGGGGGTTGAGTCTTCTGGCGCCGAGAAGGGTTCTGCGGGCAGAGCTACCATTGATACTAGACTTGAAAAACTCGAGAGAGTAAGAACATGCATCCATATATCTCGCCGCCAACACTCTGGTTAGGATGTAGCCAGTCTCTCGGTGACCACTCAACATCTGTCTACAAAGGTCGATGATGGATTCAAAAGGATAAATGGCTGGGTGAAGGTGGGCCTTGGCTTATTTGTGGGAACAGTATGTTTTTCAGTGAATCTTTTGTGGTTTTCTTACATTGACATATCTGTTAGATTCTGGTAAAGCACGCATACTTGGACGGAAACATGAAGCAAGAGATGAAGTCCATGGTCAAGGGTGAAGTGAAATTGGTAAGGGGCGAAATGAGTGCAATTTAAAGCGATATTCTTCTAGAACTGCCCAAAATGGAGAGCAGGATGGTGCGTTTAGATTTTCTAACAAGTAAAATTTGAAAGGGTGTAATATGATTGGTTGAGAGAGATGCGGGGATGGATCCTAAGATAATGGGCTGTGACCAGGTTCGATACCGTAGTAGTTCTTCAACCATCAACCTCTACTGTAAGATCTACCAAGATGTCTTCTCTATCCATTCAGCGGAAAAAAATTATTGTTCTTTCTTTATTTTTGATTTTAATCTCGCTTGAGCGTAAAAGTAGAAGGAATCGCTACTATCTTACCCGTTCTGTTCTACCACCATCACCAAGCGAGAACACTACATGGCAATATTTACTTCATTCCCGTGAAGATCGAGCTTTTATTGAGTTGGGGTGGAATTATTTGAGCGTATATTATTAGCGGGTTTTAAAAGAGAATGGGAAATTACACCTATTCCACGCAATGATGTCGGTCTTATATCCAAAACACGGCTATCACCCGGGCCGTAGCAACGATTCGGTCCCACTTGGGACCGGTTTTGAGTGCGCTTTAAAAAATCAATTACACAACCACAGCAAATAATAAATATCTGAGAAAGGTTTAGAAGATACTTTTAATACATGAAAGCCGTAAAAACAATTTCGTTCCTCTGTTTGGCATAAAGGTTCATTGCAAACAGAGCATTTCCATCTAGTCCTAGGTGTATCTTTCCACTTAGGACTGCCTTGCTGCCTCCTCTACCTACACAACATACAGTCTCTACGCTCTCCATTCCTATGGATAGGTATTGTGGGTACCAGGAGAGCGTCTACATACTGGTAATTGAGTATATTTTGTGACTTTAGCACTCTTATTTGTTGAAGTAGTGCTCTCATTCTTCCGCTTCATCGAGTCTTGGCGTGCCGAGACCAACGTTCTCGGCACTGGCTGTTATCTCAAGACTTGACATGCACCAAGGGCTCAAAATCTAGCAACTCAGGCAAGGAATCATGCAAGGTTTACGCCGAGGTTGCCGAGTGATATTTCATGACCGAGACCGCTCGACTTCTTTTTGTCTTCCTAGTACTCCCAAGAGACACATTCTTTTGGGTGGGCTGATATATGGCAGGTTTGTTTATGTACTAATACACGACTCTGAGGATTGATTGAACTGTTGAAGAGGTCCTGCAGATAGTGATGCATTGTATTTTGAAGGAGTGCAAGAAGATTGAATGATATTGGTAGATCTATTTGGCAAGGGTTGGATTGGTGTCCGGGCGTCTTGGCTTCAGTCTTGAGTGTTCAGTAGACAAGGCGCTGTTGCGATTGTTGAAGTAATACTAAGCAAGGAAGGGGTGCGATGAGGGAAGGGTATCGTCATTGGGTTCTAGGAGGTTCCATGGTGTGATGGATTTTTAATGTAAGGAAGAGATAGTGGAGAGGAATATTAGGTATGGTAGTAGGTAGTTTTCTATGAGATTATATGAGTAATGGTATGAGTCATGGCGAACTGGCGGAGGATGGTGTTAAATAGCGCAGGAGCACTTTTCCTTTCATTGTTTCTTTCTTTTCTCTCTGTATCAACAAGCTTTACCATTTGTGATTGGAGTCTCTTGAGTCTCCTGACAGTCTCCTGAATCTCCTAAGACCCTGTAATCTCCTGAAATTTGTAAAATCTTTCGATGCTATTCTATGCTTCCTATTATTCTCAGAATGAGAAATGGGAAAGAATAAAGACAGATAACAACGATGAAGCAAGATAATCTCGAGTGAAAGATACCTCAAGACAACGGCGACATTGACGGTGATGACGAGAATGGACGTAAGACAAACAAGCGCAGGCACTAGCAAGGGCAAACGCAAGAGCAAGGGCAAAGGTACGAGCGAGAACAAAGGTTAGGGTCGTAAGGCAGAGCAGGAAAAGTGAAAACCAGGTAAGGGCTTCGACAGAGATCGAGAGAATTTAAGAGTTTCCTCATGGCGCGAAGCTAGACTAGTGAAACAATAGCTATGATAGAAAGATATTCCTACAGACGAGATAACAGGAAGACGAGACAGAGAGGAAAGAAAGAAAAGAACCAAAGGAAACATCCCCCTCCGTTATTTAACACTATCCTCCACCAGCCCGTCAAGACTCATATTACCGCCCGTAGAAACTCATGGAATGCCATCGCAACCACACCGCGTATTCCTCCCCACCATCTTCCCTAATTATATTACAAATCCATCACATCATGGAAATTCATAGAACCCAATGACAACATCCTTCAACAGATCTGCTTAATACTTCTCAACCGTCAGAATCATACATCGCCATCGACCATCGGTGTCCGTTGCAAGATCTATCCCGACAGTCCGTGTGAAGCTGATGGTAAGGAAGGGTTAAGCGAGATAGAGATGCATGGAGTAGGAATGACGTTATGGGGTTCTATGAGTTTCTATGACATCAGCAAGCTTGCAGTTGTCTCTGGGCGCATAACCCTCCGCCCTGGCACAAAGCTGTTCTCCTGGCACAAACCCCTGCGCCAGGGTGCAGACGCCAAGGCTTATTTATTGCCTGGAGGTGCCAGGAGCCCCTGGAGATGCATCCTACCACACCACCTCCTACAGAACTCCTCGCCAGGGCGGGACCTGCTCATGCGCTCTGGAGTTTCTGGAGAGGATCCTATTACCACCATCTCCTGGCGCAACCCTCTCGCCAGGGCGGAGACGCCAAGCATTATCGCCTGCCAAGGCTTATCGCCTGGAGGCGCCAGAAGCTCCTGGAGATGCATCCTACCACACCACCTTGTGGCGTAACCTCCTCGCCAGGGCGGAGACTCTAAGCCTGGAAATTTGAAATTTAATTTGGAGAGATCCTATTATCACCATCTCCCACAAGAACCCTTCGCCAGGGCGGAGACGCCAAGTATTATCGCCTGGAGTTTCTGAGAGAAGACCCTACAACTACTATCTCCAGGTAATTTTCGCCAGGGCGGATGCTGGCGCTTATCGCCTGGCGCACTGGTGAGTTTCGAGATGATCCTACCACATATCACGGCCCGCTTCCTGTGTTCTTCCGCCAAGACGCCTTAGGAATCGAAGTTGTTGGATAAGTATCATGAACGACGGAATGGAACGCTGACTAGGAAGGCCATTTAAGAATAGAACGTAAGCGCTTAGAAAGGATGGAGAAGACGGGATGGAACGGCGATATTGGGATTAGATGCATTACGCAAGAACGCGAGTTTTATGATTCTACAGATGAGTCATCGGTAGGGGGTAGTTGTATATATATGGTATTTTCTATGTTTCTGCCTCTAAAGAACGCCTTTCTTTCTGTTAAGAATATATTACTTGGCTTTCTTTCGTTTACTTTGTTCCCGACTCAACTCCGATCCCGACCTGAATCTGAACCCGAACGCGCTTGCCTCTCAGATATCCCGAGCCGATCCGTCCCTCGTCTCAGAACTCCATGACAGTCGGAGAGCCCATCTACTGGCATTCGCTCAAGATAACTCGATCAGAGATTCTCGCGACTTCTGTCGACCCTGCTCCTCCTCGGTTAAACCTCTTGCCTAGAACCCCACCCCGCCCCGTTAGACTACGTTGCCTCACCTTCGGCTCCTGATATACACTATGTCTGCCCAAGAAGCCTGGGTTTTTCCTGCTGCCCTTGCCGAAGCCAGCCGACGCTTTAACGTCGACCCTATCGCTTTTATCGAACCTGACCGCTATTGCTTCCAAATCCCGACCGAAGTCCAAGAAAGAAATCAAGCCCGAAATGATCTAGCTGATGACAGCCGTCGCCGCCGAGAATCTAGCCGCCATCCCCGACTCAACAATGCGCCGACCGAACTATTAACCCATGAGACCCGTCATTGAATACTTTACTTAACACGCAGCCTCCCCGTGGCTCCTCCTCCCGCCATGTTCACTTTGAACTACTCCTCCTGCTGTTCTCCCCTCGCTCCTCATTCCACCCGCGCCTCCCTACGCCGCCTGTTGCCCCTCTGCACTGGCCTCGCCCGAGTATGCTCAGATCCACCCAAGTTTGATGGCAAGAGGGAGGAACTCCGCCCCTTTGTCACTCAACTTCGCTTAAAAATGCTGGCCAATCACGACCGCTTTCCTGCCGCCCAAGCCCGCCTCGCGTATGCCATTAATCTTCTCTCTGGCCGCCAATGCGACGCTCGTCCGTCGGAGGACGCATTGATTTGGAGGATATTGAAGCTCTTATTACTATTCTGGAAACCGCCTTTGGGGACCCCGACCGCATTGCCACCGCTGAACGAGAACTCGAGCGCCTGACTCAAGGAGGCCGAGACTTCTCCACTTACTTTGCTGAATTCCAACGCTTGGCTGCTGAAGTCAGGTGGAACGATGAGGCCAAAAACATGCGCTTACTCATGACTTCTCCCGAGCCCGCTCCGCCACGATCCACCACGATGCCCCCGCCGCCACCTCCGAAGATGTTTTCTACTTCAGAAGCTGGATATCAGGCCCGTGACGCGCTGCAGGATCGCTTATCCCCTTTGTGCTCGCTAACCCTTGCTTCCGCTGCTCCTGCTCAGATCTCTGCTTCCCACCTCTTCCCCGCCTCACCCCTCCTATTCCCTGCAGGTACCATGGATTTTTCTGGTGCTTCGCCTCAACGCCAAGGTCGACATTCTCACGAACGCCTGCTGCCGCCAGGCTCTTGTATGTATCATGGAGGTCCTACCACTTCGCTGCTGAATGTCCCGTCATTCCGTTGTCCGTCTCCGCTCATGTTGTTGCATTGAGGTCAGCATTCTACATGTTCAGGCCAGCGCTGCTATTAACAATGCTTTCGTCCTTCTTTCTTCTCCTGGTTACGCTTTGATTTCCGCTTTTTTCTTCTTCTTCTTTCTGGCTCTATTTCTGGCCTGCTTCCTGCTCGATTTCTGCTGTTGCCCCTGATCAGTCGGTTTTCCACGAGACCTGCCTTGTGGGCTTAAGCCAGGTCCCTCCTCTTCTTTGTCTGCTTTGCTGCTTCTGGTGTCTCTGGTGAGAAGGTTTCGATAACGATCATCTTGTTGTTTCATGTATCGTGATCCGATGAGTAATAAAACCGTTAAAACCTACTCACTTGTTGACACTGCTTCGGATTTGCATTCATTGATGAATCATTTGTACGCCTACAAGTGAAATCCTAATACGCCCTCCCCAACCTCGCGTTTTCATGTATCGGCGGAAGAGAATCTCCTCCAAGAAGCATTACTCATATCGCCCATTTTTCCTCCAGATTCAAGGTCATACTGAGAAAGTTCCGCTTACGCATTTGGCATTATCCGCTGGTGCAGGTGATTCTGCCGCCACGACATAATCGTCATAAACTACGATAACTCGTTGACCTTTCGGCCTCGCTGTCTCCGGGACACAGAACGATCACCAAATCCCCGCCTATGTGAAGATATATCTCCACTTCCTGCCAATCATGATTTTGAAATCGTTAGTGCGCTACCTTGTCAATAAACCACCTGCGCTTACTGTTTACGCTGTTCTTTATGGGTTTCTATCGAAATGATTCTTCGAAATTGCTGCTTTGGTCCCCCCCGAACATCATCACTTCTGGCAACGGTTTGGGAAAGAAGGCCCTCAGAAACTACCACCTCATCGGCCTTATGATATTCAGATAATCTTCACGAAGCGAAAAGAGTTCATCTATTGTATAGTATGTCGCATGACGAACTGGTCAGCCTTCTGATTGAAAGATATTGATGATACGCTCACATGCTTTTATCGAATCCAGCTCTCACGGATCTCTGTTTGTTAAAAACCGGCGGACTCCGTTATGTGATTATCCACTAAACGCTATCACCGTTAAGAATCAAGTATCCGCTGCCGCCATGAACATTTAATCAACTCCGCAAGCGCCAAATTCAGATACCGTTGTACCTGAAGAACGCCTATAATCTAGCGCGATGGTAGCGGTGACGAATGGAAGATCATGTTTCAGATTGCTATTACCATTTTCAGTACAAGGTATGCGCCTTCGATTAACCAACGCTTCGCTGTGTTCCAAAGACTTTATTAACGATACCCTTCTTCGTTTCCTGATCGCTTTGTACCGCTTTACCTCGACGATATACTCTATCTATACTGAGATCTAGAGTCAAGACCGCGACCACGTTAATCAAGCTTTCCAGCGCTCACGGATGCGTGACCTTCTATTGTCCGGTAAGCTGAAGTTCCAGGTTAAGGAAGTGAAGATTTCGATCGTTACCATAACCGTTTTAAACTCGACCTGCTAAGATCGAGACCATTGTAAAGCCGCATTACGAACTGTTAGGATATACAGTGTTTAAGAATTGACGCCAATTTTACCGGGTTTATTAATTATTCTAGCATTGTTCGCCTCGACTATATTGACGATTAAAGGGAATGTTCCTTTCATTTCTCCACCGCCATGCGGAAGCTTAAGGCCTTTAAACCGCTTTTTACGACGCAGTTCCCGACATTCATTACTTTGATTTTCGACCGCCATTGTTGAGACCGATGATCGGATTATGTCTCCGGAGGACTCTCTCAAGATAAGGATGAGAATATCCTGCACCTCGCAAGATACTTTTTTCCGAACTCACTCGCCGAATGCAACTACGTAGATTTATGAGCAAAGAGTTGCTGGCAATTATTGTTGTTTTGAGGAATGGAGAGCTGAGTTGATGGGCGTAGCCGAACCTATCGAAGTCCTGAGTGATCACCTAAAACTTGGAAAGATTTTACGACTCAAGAGAGATTTGAATCGGCGACAGGCACGGTGGTCGAGCTTGTCTCGCTTTAATTACGCGATTAAGATCGCCAGGAAAGCAAGGGAAACCAGATAAGGCTGACTAGAGATCGTGAGATCTACCTAAAGAGTGACGAATACCGACGCAAAGAACTGAAGTCCCAGAATCTGGGTTTGTTACAGTTTTTTCCGCTGTCCGGCGACAGTCACCCCTAGAAAAACTTTTTTGAACAGGCATATGTCATTGACCCGCTTCGAATAAGGTTATAGGACTCTTCGAGATGGCAAGCAAGACTCCCGAGAAATTACTTTGGCTGAACGCTCAACTAGAAGGGCCTCGACCTATCGCGAAAGTTTCTTTGTTTCCAGATGATATGACTCGCAGTTGCATTTACTCCAACAAAGATCATGATACCCCGCCTGCAGGCCACCCGAAAGAAAAACCTTCCAACCTCGCCGCATTTCCATTGCGATGCGCCATACGGTGGACCGCTATGTAAGGAATTGTCATATTTGTAGTCGAAGCAAGACCTCTCGCCATGCCCCCTATGGAGTTCTTCGCCCCTACCGATTCCTCAGAGACCTTGGACGCATATTTCTATGGATTTTGTTACGGGGTTACCGGAGTTAGCGAAGAGATATTCTCGCCAGAATCGATCGCCTGTCAAAGATGAGACACTACATTGCTCGCAATACTACCACCGGTTCTCAAGATCTCGCACGTCTGCTTATCGAATATATTTGAAACTCATTTCCCCACCAAGATTGTTCTGATCGCTACTAGTTTACGCCCCGTTTTGGAAGTCCTTGCGTTTATTGAAGATTAACGTTATTGTTCTCCGCTTTCCACCCCGAGCATCACGGCCAGACGGAACGGATTAACGCGCGATGGAAAGCAGATTCGGCGAGCATGATCCTATCAACAAGATGATCGACTGGCTACCGTCACGAATTTGCTCCAATAATCATTCCTCGTAGACGACTCAGGTTTCTCCTTTATTACTAACTATGGCTTCGATCCACGCTTCACGGAGAACCTGGCATTGCCCCCACTTTCGGACCGCCTCGTGATACCAACGCCTTGTTCAGAAGATGGCCGAGATCCACGACTGCCAGGTTGAAATACGCTTATGCCAAAGATCGACAGGAAACTGCTGCTAATACTCGCCGAGTCCCCGCTCCCCTGTACAAGGTGGGCGATGACGTGTGGCTTAATGCAAAAAATATTCAGACCACTTCGCCTTCCTGAAGCTTGATTAAACGCCTACCGCTTCAAAATTAAGTCGGTTATTAGTCCTTATGCTCACGGTAGCCTGATCTCTACAACGAAGTAAGATACACCCTGTCTTCCATGTTTCGAAGTTGGAACCTTGTGCTATCGACTCTACCAGTGACATATTCTTCCCCAGACCTCCGCGATTGGATGGTAATGAAGAATGGGAAGTTGATGAGCCTTGATTCTGCTCTCGCTTATTCAAGCGTCTGCAGTACTTTTAAATGGAAAGCGCTGATGCGCTAACGCGAAAGATGCGAGACCTACTAACGCCCCCGCTTGCTGTCCCGCTTTCATACAAGATACCCTACCAAAGTTCGATGACGGAGTTCAAGGAGCTCTAACCTAATGAGAAGAACTATCACGGCTCCGCTTCCTGTGTTCCCCTTCCGCCAAGACGCCTTTAGAATCGAAGTTGTTGGATAGTATCAGTGAACGACGGAATGGAATGCTGGACCAGAAGGTGGTCGAATAGAACGTGTTAGAAAGGATGAGAGTACCGGATGGAACGAGTGATATTGGGATTAGTACGCATGGCATTGGCAACGGGAGTTTTATGGGATTCTATGGTATGAGTCATCGGTGAGGGGGTAGTTGTATATATAGGTATTTCTTCATGTTTCTGCCTCTAAAAGAACGCCTTCTTTCTGTTAAGAATATATTACTTTGCTTCGCCCTTCTGCTTCACTTTTGTTCCCGACTCCTGAACCTGATCCCGACCTGAATCTGAACCCGAACGCTTTTGCCTCAGATATCCCGAGCCGATCCGTCCTCGTCCTCAGAATCCATGACAAGTCGTGAGAGCCCATCTACTCGCAGATTCCGCTCAGATAACCTCGATCAGAGATTCTCGCGACTCTCTGTCTGACCTCCTCCTCTAAACCTCTTGCCTAGAACCCCACCCCGCCCCGTTAGACCACACCACCTGTAGAATCCTCGACAGGGCGGAGACTTCTGCCTCATACTGAGCTCCTGGAGCCACCTGAGAGATCCTATTACCATCTCCTGGCGCAAGAACCTCTTCGCCAGGGCGGAGACGCCAAGTATTATCGCTGGAGCCCTGGAGCCCTGGAGAGACCCTACAACTACTATCTCAACCTTTCGCCAGGCGGGATGCGCCAAGGCTTATCGGAGGCACTGTGAGCTCTGAGATGATCCTACCACACCACCTCCCACAGAACCTCTCGCCAGGCGGATGCGCCAAGCGCTTATCGCCTGGAGGCGCCAGGAGCCCCTGAGATGCATCCTACCACACCACCTCCTGAATCCTCGCCAGGCAGACGCTCATACCTGGAGCTCCTGGAGCCCCTGGAGAGGATCCTATTACCATCATCTCCTGGCGCAACCCTCTCGCCAGGGCGGAGACTCCAAGCCTTTACACCTGGAGCGCCTGGAGCCCTCTCCACCTGATTATTCTCCCCACCCCTCTCAAGTATACTATTGCTCTGAGAGCACCCACCAGTGCTCTGAAGATTCATCACGCTCTGAGAAGATTCATCGCCGCTAAAAACCAACTTCAAGCCTAACTATTCAGCTAAATTCATTCCATATACGCAAATCAATCCTAGTATTTACAGGCCAGTTTCTCCATCAACTTCGAATAGGTGAGCCATTCCCAATATGCTGCGAATATTCACTACCCATACCCTATTTCTTGAGCGTCTGGAGACTCTCGGAAGGCCATGTGGGCTATCAGGAGTCCCAGAGTCCTTTGCTTCCAAAAGCTCCACTACACACAGTCTATGGGATCGCCCTCTATTATCACGAAGCTTGATTATAGCCTCTAGCCTACCCAGAAGACGTTCTCTGAGTACTCCTCAGTGCTCTTCTGATGATAACGCAACTGTTACGGGTTTTGGAAAATGGAGACAGGAAGACCAGCAAAGCCTCCCTATGCTACTAAACTACCAATTGGCGCCCCAGAGAGGCATAGTGGTGCCAGTATGGGCCAGATTGCGGAGTTGCGGAATCACTAGTTAAAATACACGTTTTCGACCCCGAAAATAACCCCCGGAGCATCAAGGCGCCGGCACAGCCACTCATGACACCGGTGGGTATATGAGGGGTCAGCAGTTCAAGTTTGGGATCAATCGGACCAAAACTGATAGAACGGCGAAGGTCTCGAGAAAGCTGACACTGGTGACTTCTCAGGGAAAAGTAAGACGACCCGACACCTGCCTCTGCGTTTAGCGTTTCGGACTCTGAGCTCTTTACAATACTACTCTAGTAGTCTGGTGCGACACCGTAATAGTATATCGTTAACTCCTAGGTTCACCTGGAGTTCTCAAGAATCACAATTTTACAAAACCAAAACAACAATAGCTGTCAGGTTACTATATGAAGCAGAGGGGGGCTCCGTAATGGGGGGGTCCCCTGCTTTTAGCCGAGATGACAGCCCCGATCCGATATCCATCAGAAGAACCAGCAAACGCTCGGCTGGTCAATCTACAATGGATAGGTTGGAACGTTTCCTCAGAGAACATGAAGCCCAGATGGCCGGTTTGTCGGCCGCAGGCAAAACAATATGGGACCAACTCCAAAATACACAGGAGAAAGTACAGACGGAAGTTTATCGACCGCAGCCTTCAAAACCAACATAGACAGCGCTTTAAGCCATGTTCCAAAAATTAGCTGGAGAGTCGAATTCGAGAACTAACAAGCCCGGCCGTTAAAGCTATGGAACGGAAGCCTTAGAGGCTCACGTCCGACCCAACGGCAGTTGATGTTCACCCAGTTAGAGATCGACAAGCTACGGGAACAAGCAAAGGAATCGGTCGGAGAAGTAATTCGATCACAGAAGGAGCAAGCCTGAGGCCATAAGGAGCAAATGATTGAAATGCAAAAACAAATAGACTTGCTCCTCCTTGCGCACCGATCCACTGCACCCGATCGATCTGTTAGGGATCCGATAGCAGAAGAAGGATCCGAAGGGGGACCATCACCACCGCCGGTATCGGGAAAAGGGGATGACCCCTCAGACGGGGGGTCAAGTCACCACGAAAAGAAGGCAGGAGGCTGGCAGGGTAGACGTTCAGAATCCCCGGAGGAAAAAGAGAGAGACTCCCTAGCCAAAGTACCCTTTGAATTTGACAATCCCAGAAGACACAACCTCCGCCACTGGCTCCTGGAATGCGAAATATACTTTGAACAGCGTTCTCGCAAGTTCTGCAACGATAGGCAGAAGGTCCTATTCGCAGGCACCTATACCACGAGCTTGGCCAAAGAATGGTTTGCCAATTACCATGAGGTCCACATGAGAGGACCGAATGGCGCGGACTTCTGCACATGGGAACGCTTCAGGCAGGAAGTCAGGGGGAGATTTGTGAGCTCTCAGGAAGCCCTAGACGCTGCTTTCAAAATGGACCAGCTCAAGTATCAATCCAGCATCTCCGACTACCTCACCAAAATGGAGATACTCAATCAGCGTGCACAGCAGAGTGGGGCTTCTTATCGCAAGACGCTGCTCACTGGACTCCCGGAGGAAATCTGGGAACGACACTCCAAGTTTGAGCCGGCGGACGACGATGACCACTTTGTGGCGCAGCTGGAGAGAGCTGGAAAGGCCCATGAGAGTTTCCTAGAGCAAAAAAAACTGCTGGGGAAGGTGTCAAGTGGGGTACAGGCCAAAAGGGACCACTCAGAAAGAAGGAGAACTGGGTTCCAGATTAAAGGAAGAGCCCAGGAGGGATAGAAGACGGAATCGAATCAGCCTGGAGGTGGGTCGAACACCCAAGAAAGCGCTCGTCCCAGTCAGGGGAACAGACCTTTACACTCCGACTATGATGAAGCCACCAAGAGTATCCCCAAATCCGTGCTGGACCAGAGGAGGATAAAAGGGGACTGTGCTCGCTGTGGCAGAAGGGGTCACTTTTGGAAATGGTGTAGACAAAGCCCCAACTCCAGCGCAGTCATCTCCGTTCTGGGACAAAAGCGAGGCCGAGAAGATGAGGATGAGGAAATGAAGGATCCACCAACTCTCCCCCCAACCAAGAAAAAGAGGCATCGATCAAAGAAGAAGTCAGCAGCCGTAGCAGCAGTAGACAAGTCAACTATGAATGCCTACGTGCCAGAGGTGGGGTCGGAGTCGGAGGTGGATTTTGATATGGGTTTTTAGAAGGGGACTCTGATGGGTCAGGTCAAGAGCTCCCCCAGATTGCTATGTTATCACTGACGGAAAAATCCAAAAAAAATATAAAACGAAAAAGACCGGATGAGGGGGCGTCCTCTTCGACGAAAAAACAAAGATTTTCTAATGAGCCTATTCACGGGCCACGTCCTATTGGTAACTTTCATATTGGGTTTTTAGATTTTTTATTTCCTTGTCGAGTTTTGTTGGATACGGGAGCAACCGGTCCTGTTATTAGTTCTTCTTTTGTTTCTGCGTTTTCTGTCCCAAAGGTGAAAAGAGACGTCCCGGCCAAGGTCATGGGTTTTACTGACGAAGTTATGGAAGGCACGAGACAAGCCTTTACTATAATGCTTAATTTGATTTCTAGGGGGCATAAGTCCGAGCTCTCCTTCGAGATAGCACCGCTCCCCAATGGCATTGATGCCATCTTACCAGCGTGGTGGCTACAGGAACATAAGCCGGCTATTGCCCCAAATGGGGAAGTAACTTTTCTAGGAGATTTTTGCAAAAGCAGGTGCTTCACTGACCAGAAAGAGATTTCAGTGGTTCTCGATGACGACGTGCTGGACGATCCGGAGGCACTTTATATTGAGTCAATCTCCACATCTGCTGGAGAGGTAGACCTGCGGGCCGTGATACCTGGGCAATATCATCCCAAGCTCCAGGCATTCCTCCAGTCGGAGGCCGATAAGCTACCACCGTACCGCCCCTCGGATCACAGCATCGATCTCGAACCTGGTCAGCAGCCCCCCTGGGGACCCATCTACTACTCCCTCTCTGAGGTTGAGTTAAAGACTCTAAGGGAATACTTGGATAAAATGTTACGCTTGGGGAAAATTAGACCGAGCAAGTCTCCAGCAGGTGCTCTCATTTTATTTGTGAGAAAGAAGGATGGAAGTCTTCGACTTTTATGCTGACTAATCGGCGTTTGAATCACACACTATCAAGAATCGATACTCTTCCTCCAGAGGAATTGAGGGACCGGATCTCTGGCGCGAAAATATTTTCCAAGATTGACCTCAAGGAGGGATATAACCTTATCCGGATTAAGCGGCGACGAAGGAAAACAGCGCTCGGTGATCAGATATTGACACACGAAGTACCTGGTCATTACGCCGTCGGCCGACCAACGCGCCGGCTACTTTTCAGGCCATGATCAATAACATCCTCAGGGAATTCCTAGACCAGGGGGTGGTAGTATACCTCGATGATATCCTAATTTACAGCAAGGACCAGGCCGAGCATGAACAGCTAGTCAACAAAGTGCTCGATAAGATCATTGAAAATAACCTGGTAGCCAACCCGAAGAAGTCCTTCTTCCATCAAGAAACTATCGAATTCCTTGGTTTTGTGTTGAGTCCTGAGGGGGTCTCCATGTCGACGGATAAGGTAGAGGAAGTCTTGAAGTGGGAATCTCCGAGGACCGTCAGGGACGTCCAAGTTTTCATGGGATTCGCCAATTTTTATAGGAGGTTCGTTCAGAGCTACTCCGGGGTCTGTAAACCCATCACTGACTGTCTACGTGGCAATGCTAAGAACTTCTCCTGGACTAGCGTGGCCGAAGCGGCCTTCTTGAAGCTCAAAATCCTCTTCACCACTGCTCCGATCCTGGTGCACTTCTCGCTCGATCGTCAGATCATCATGGAAACTGACGCAAGCGACTTTGCAATAGGTGCAATCCTCTCCCAAGTAGTCGATGGAAAAATCCACCCTGTGGCCCTCTACTCCCGCAAGCTCAACCCGGCCGAACTCAATTATGACGTTTGGGACAAAGAAATGCTCGGCATCATGGCCGCCTTCAAGCAATGGCGACACTACCTTGAGGGGCCCAAATACACTGTACTTGTCTACACGGATCACCAGAACCTTCAATACTTTGACACCACCAAGGTCCTTAACCATCGACAAGCACGATGGGCTCAGCTGTTAGCGGAGTTCAATTTTAAAATTCACTATAGGCCAGGGACCAAGAACGGGAAGGCAGATGCACTGTTGAGACGTCCGGAGCACCGACGTTAAGGGGGGAGCACGCAGACAGTCGAGAGGTTATTTAAGCCTGGACAGTTGGTTGGAATGGAAGAATATGTGATTTCAGCGACTTCGCTCGCCGTCAAAGAAGTGGTGGACTGGTCTAAGGATTTCTTGGACCTGGTCAAGAAGGCATCATTGAAGGATAAGGAGTGGATGGAACTGGGGAAAAGAGGAGAAGCTGGGGAGCTCAAGGAGTCGTCAGTTAAGGAAGGGTTGCTCTTCTACAAAAACCGTCTATATATACCCAACAGCAATGCACTGAAAATCCGAATTGCAGAATCTGAACACGACTCGAAGGTAGCAGGACACTTTGGCCAAGATAAAACACTAGAGTTGATTACACGTAACTTCTACTGGCCAAAGATGAACGAGTGAATAGACGACTACGTACGGTCTTGTGACGACTGCCAAAGAAATAAGCCAAGTCGACACCGCAAATACAGAACATTACTACTGTTAGATACTCCTCACATGGTGTGGTCATCCATCTCAATGGATTTCATCGTTCAGCTACCAGAGTCCAAAGGTTATACGTAGATATGGGTAATCGTGGATAGGTTCTCGAAGATGGCACACTTTATTCCCCTCTAAGGCACGGCTTCTTCGCAAGACCTGGCAAAAACCTTCCTGGCACGGATCTGTCTCAAGGAGGGGGTGGCGGTGTAGCTTCGTTCCGCAGAGCACGGGTGGTTACAGCGATACGACCCAGGTACGAGGTCAGTATAAGAGGAAAAATAGAAAGGACGGCGATAGTCACTAGAGAAATAGAGACTATAAGTATATTGTGAACTAAGTACAGAAGACGTTGCGTGAAGAGAAAAGGAAAAGAAAGTACAGAAGTAGGCACGCCGGCCTTCCTTATATACCCGACACTCCTTTGCCAAGCCTGACTCAAACCTTCGCGTAACCCCAACCATGACTCATTCCCTTGCATAACAGAAACCCATAGAAACTATTCTGACTCATATCCTCCTCCTAGTGCACAGTAATCCCAGCCCCACCAATCCCTCCGGTCCTCCGATCCCAACGTATCCATGAAAATCTGGCGGATACATGGGCTCCCTCTGAGTATAGTTTCTGATCGAGATACCAGGTTCACATCAAGCTTTTGGGCATCTCTCATGGAGCTTCTGGATATCGTTTAACGAAGATTGCTTTTCCACCAAGAACTGATGGTCGACAGAACGCCAATAATCAAACCCTAACACTACTCTTGGGCTTTTGCAACTACGAGCAAACGACAAATAACTACTTCCCCTAGTTGAGTATGCTTACAACAACTCGGTCACATCTGCAACGGGACAGTCACCTTTCTATACCAATTATGGGTATAACCACAGGACAAACTGGCCGACGGAAAACGAAGTAGTCAACCCCACCAGTGACCTATATGCCCACTTTATACGTGGAATCCACGATGCTGCCCATCGAAAACTGACCATTGCAAGGGAAAGAATGGGAGAATATTATGATAAGAAGCGAAAGACACCACCAGATTTCAAGGTATGGGATCGTGTAATGCTCAACGCAACCAACCTCATGGCTCGTCGATCCACCAAAAAGCTCGACCATAAGAAGATGGGACCCTTTACGATCAAAAGACTCGTCGGTAAACGGGCATGCGAACTCGAACCTCCTCCACAAATGAAAATCCACAACGTGTTCCACATCGAACTACTGGAACCCTACCGGATTAGTGCCATACCCGGACGAGAACAAAGACCCCCTACACCCGACGTGGTCGACTGTGATAGGGACAAGCTATATGAGGTGGAGCGTATTATTGGAAGCAGGAAGAGTAGGAAAGGAACAGTGGAATATCTGGTGAAATGGCGGGGTTACTCGGTTGGGAAAGCACATACCAAGTCGTAGACATTATGAACGAGGAGGTACGGGAGCTTGTCCACGAATTCCATCGGAAAAACCCCAAGGCTGTAAAGAACCAACACCTGAGACTGTAGAAGTACCCTTCGGGGCTAAGTCCTTCCCCTCAACAGACACCACGGGTGATATGTGAAGAAGGTTTACAGGAACCACAGTCTGTCAGAAGATAGTCTGAGGACAGACTATGCTGAGAGGGGGGTAAGCTGTTACGGGTTTTGGAGGATGGAGACAGGAAGACCAGCAAAGCCTCCCTATGCCAATGCTACTAAACTCTCAATTGGCGCCCCAGAGAGGCACAGGGGTGCCAGTATGGGCCAGATTGCGGAGTTGCGGAATCACTAGTTAAAAAACATGTTTTCGACCCTGAAAATAACCCCCGTAGCTTGAAAGTACCGGCACAGCCACTCATGACACCGGTGGGTATATGAGGAGGCAGCAGTTCAAGTTTGGGATCAATCGGACCAAAACTGATCGAACAGCGAAGGTCTTGAGAAAGCTGACGCTGTTGACTTCTCAGGGAAAGGTAAGATGACCCGACACCTCCGGTACCCAATCGCCGGACAGTCCTAATGCTGAGCCATGCACGCTTCCAGCTGATAGATAACGATGTGGGGAAAGAGTTGGCGAGCGAAGTCGAGGCCCGGTACCAAGGTGTTACCAGGTAGGCTGACTCCAGCACTTCTCCGCGGACGAAAAACTGAGTGCATGCAGTATAGCGCGATGTAACATGAGGGATTTAAAGGCGTTGTAAAATGTTGGCATTAGTGTTTGGTTTTCTTGGCGTTATCAGGGTCTTCAGGGTCTCCCACATAATTGTTGTAATAATAGTCTTTAGTCCGCGGGACATTTGCGCGGGATATAAATACGGTGTCATTCTCCCACTTTGTTGAAATCATCATCGACGAAGAAAGAGTCTTAACGATATAAATCTACTACTTCTACTCTATACGCCCTTAAAGTGATCCTTGAAAACATCTACCTGAACCCCCTTCGTGTTAAGCATTACCCAACTCTAAAAGACTTTTATACTCCTCAGGCTAGCATCGGACAACGGAGATTCTAGTTCCGTTTAGACTGAAGTGAACCCGTTCCTTTCTGCCTCTGCGGTTAGCGTTTCGGACTCTGAGCTCTTTACAATACTACTCTAGTAGTCTGGTGCGACACCCTAATAGTTGAAGTCCTGACCTGGTCTTCGCTTTCCCTGCTCTGTCCTGTGCCCCTCTACCTCTGTTCTCTCTCGTACCTTTACCTTTGCCTTCATGTCCCGGCGTCTTGGCATCTGTCTCAACGATCCAGTAGGTAATGCACGGTTGTATTAGTTTAGAAAATGTTAAGAGAGGTAGGGATGAATGGTGGAGGGGATATTGTCATGAGGTTCTATGGGTTTCTATGACGTGATGGATTTGTAATGTAAATAGAGAAGATAGTGGGGAGGAATACGAGGTGTGGTTGCGATGAGATTCTATGAGGTTTAATGGATGGTAATATGAGTCTTGGCGGACTGGTGGAGGATGGTGTCAAATAGCGGTTAAGGACTTTTTCTTTAGTTCTTTTCTTTCTTTTCTCTCTGTCTCGTCTTCCTATTATCTTGATACATAGGAATATACTCCTATCCATAGCTAAAGTTCCTATCGTTCAATTTCGAGAATCTGCTTATAAATTTCTCTCGTCTCATAAGTCTCACCTTTAATCTTAGCCTTCGAAGCTTTGTCCTCGTCGGCGATACCCTGTTCGCTCGTGCAAGCTTGCCGCTTCTTTCTTACCTTTGCCTTATTTGGGGTCTGCGCTTTACCCCCGGACTCTCGTCGTCATCAGTGTCCTCGTTGTCTGCAAAGTTGTCTCACCGAAACTCTGCTTGCATCATCGTTATCATCTCTTCACGTTCTTTCTCAGCTCCTCCGTATCTTATAAGAAATCTTTCTTGCTTCCCGACTCTGTTGTCTCATCAGTGTCCTCATTGTATAAAAGGCTGTCTTTCCTCCGAATTACTTTGCTTCGCTCATCGTTGTCGTCTGTCGCATTGCTCTCAATTACCCGTCGCCGCGATCACTCTGGCATCTGAAATCGCGTTATCTTGTGATTGCTTTGCCTTCCTGCTAACGAAAAGAACTTGGGCCCTTAGCATGACGGATGACAATGATGATGTAAAAACTCGAGAACACAAGGCAACTATGAAGACAAGGAAAAGATGAAAGCTGGGCGGCATAGCGCTTATGCAAGCGAAAGCAAACGGGGAACCTTGGCTGACAGCGAAGACAAAGTAGGCGAAGCAGCAGGAAAAGGTGAGGCCAGATGGGATTATGATGGTGTCGGGGTGGGTGGTGGGGGGAGACGAGGAGAAAGAGGAAGGAAGCTATAGATATGTGTATATTCTTATGTATCGAGAGAACAGAAAGACAAGACAGAGAGAAATGAAAGAAAGAACTAAAGGAAAACAGCCTGCCCATACCATTTAACACCCTCCTTCGACAGTCAGCTATGACTTATACCACTACCCATATAATCCCATAGAAACTCACGTACTACCTTACCTCGTATTCCTCCCGACTATCTCTTCTATTTACATTAAAAATCCATCACACTATAGAACCTTCCAGAATGGCGACACCTCTCATTCTGCACTTCTTAACATTACGCGGTCATAAAAGTCTTGACTACCGAACCCTCAGAATCAATGCCAAGACGCCGGGATATTTCCAAAATGAGTGTGATGGAGGAGCAGGGAGCAACGTGAGAGATGACAATGATGTATGAGTGGCTAGAGGGCCTTGACTAAGCATAATGAAGGCAGAGGCAAAGCGAGCAGAACAGAGGTCGAGGCGCGAGAACAAAGCAGCAGCGAGTAAGTGGGAACTAGCGAAGGTCTATGAGAGCTATGAGGGCTGAGTTTGAGCAAAGGCCCTGGGATGGATAGGAGAATATTATATCGCGATGTCGAGATATGAAGGCAGAGACAGAGAGAAAAGAAAAGAAAGAAGCCTAAGGAAAACTCTCTCCATATTTATCTATGACTTCCGTCGCCAAAGACCACGTATTACTACTGCTAAAGCGTGGAATTCATATGCATATATTCCTCCCATCTCTTCTATTTGTGTTCTACAAATCTGTCATACATGTCTCCTAGAATCTAATATGACCTTTTCCTCATGTCATCGCTAGCTTGTCATTCCTAAAGCTGTTGCAAGTGTATTTATCTGAGCGTCGGAACTATCTAAAACAATGAGGACAATGGCGATATTGGTTTTTGGATGATCGCATAACTTTCAAAAGCGCCTCAATTTCCTGTGTGTGAAGGGTAGCCAGAAACAACATGACAGATAATGATGATGGCGTAAAGTTAAGCTTCAAGGAATACCAGACAATGAGGATCTTGTGAGGCGGAGACAAAAGCTGAGCAGGCACAAGCGCCCGTGAAAGCGAGCAGAGCAAGCGAGGCGAAGATAGAGACGCCAAGGCAGAGCGAAGCGAGAAAAGTAAGAACTTCAACGGAGGTCAAGAGAGTAATAAGGAGTCTCCTGCAAAGGCGAGTTTGGAGAGGAGAGACTATGGCTATGGATAGGAGTATATTCCTATATAATGGGGTAACAGGAAGACGAGACAGAGAGAAAAGAAAGAAAAGAACTAAAGGAAAAATCCTTCCCCGCTATTTAACACCATCCTCCGCCAGTACAACAAGACTCGTATTTCCGCCCATAGAAACTAATGGAATCCCAGCGCACCCACACCTTGTATTCCTCCCCACCATCTCTTCTATTTACATTACAAATCCATCATGCCATAGAACCTGCCAGAACCTAATAACGACACCTCCCTCTCATTGCATTCATGTATAAACAATATTACCCGTCTCTTGGCAAATGTCTACTGAGCAATGAACCAATCTTGCCAAAACATTTGGGGCATCTACTGATGGAGTCGAGAGGCCTTGGTTGAACGTTCTCTTAAAGGTAATTTCTTGAGAGTGCCTAACGCCGTCTCAGAGGAGTTCCAGGATACTATTCGGAAATAGGGCAGTAATGTATGCCTGTTCAAAAAGTTTTCTAGGGGTGACTGTCCTCAAATAGCCGGAATGAATGTCAAGAAACCCAAATTTTGGAACTTCAACACTGTCTGACTTTGCTGCATCAGCCGTTCATCCCTCTCCTTAGGCAGATCTCCTGATCTCCTAGTTAATGCATCTGATTTTCCTTCTTGCTTCCCGGGTCAATACTTAATCACATAGTTAAAGCGAGAAAGAAACTCCAACCAACACGCCTGTCGACGATTCAGATCTCTCTTGGTCATGAAGTATTCTACATTCCGATGATCAATTAAGACTTCAATGGGTTCAGCGACACCCATGAGTTCAGCTCTCCATTCTTCAAAACACTTAATAATGGCCAGTAACTCCTTATCATAGAATTCGTAGTTATATTCGGCGGGGGAGTGGATTCCAGGGAAGAAAGCAATGGGATGAAGAATATTCTCATCGCTATATTGGGACAGGTTACCACTGGCACCTGAGATATAGTCTGACGCATTATCACGGCTCCACCTCCTGCACCTCGCCCCTCGCCAAGACGTCTTCGGAACAGGGTTGTTGGATAGTATCGGTCGATGTCGGAAGTAGAACGATGGTTTAGGAAGGAGCTTGGGTAATGGAATGTAAGCGCTAGGAAGAATGGGGTAGCAACAGGATAGGATGTGGGTTATTGGAAATAGTATGGGTGGTACGGGAGTGTAGGAGTTTCTATGGGATTCTATGGCATGAGTCATGGGCATAAGGAAATAGTTGTATATATAGGGTTCGTTCTTTCCTATGTTTCTGCCTCTCTAGGCAATGTCTTCTTTCTGTTAGCAATCTATTACTTTGGCTTCCGCCCTCCTGTCCGCCTCGTCCCTGCACCTGAACCTGAACCCGATCCTGACTCTGAACCCGAACCTGCTTCGCCTCCGGTATATCCCGAGCCGACCCTGTCCTCTTGCAAACGCGACCATTCGCTTGCTTCGTTCTAAAACCCTCGCCGTCCGTTAGGCTACGTTGCCTCGCGGCTCCGATATCTGTAATGTCTGCTCAAGAAGTATGGGTATTCCCTGCTGTTTTCGAATCTGCGGCGACAATTTAATGTCGATCCGTTATTACTACGTAAATGCGACCGCAATTGCTCAAATCCGGGACCGTGTCCTGGAAGAGAGGAATCAAGCCCGGGCCGACCTAGCCCATATGACAGCTGCCTGTCAAGCCGCTGAGAATCTAGCCGCCGCCATTCCCGAACTTAAACAACAGGTCGCTGGCCTGGAACAACAGCTGGCAGAGACCTGCCAGTTGAGCAACTTTCTTTTACTTGTTCCCCCTTGTGGAACCTCCTGTGCTCAGTGGCTCCTGTCATGCATTCATTTGAGAATCCTCCTCCAGATTCTTCCTCAGGTTCTTTCCGCCTGTTATTCTCTCCTGACTCCACGGCCTCCTCAAAAAGTTCTGATCACTGGTTCGATGGCAAGAGGAGGCTCACGCCCTTTGTTACTCAACTTCGCCTTAAGATGCTCGCCAACCATGATCGCTTTTCCGCCGCCCAAGCTCGTCTCGCATATACTATTAATCTCCTCTCTGGTCGGTATGCGGTGATGATGCCGCCGTTGTCGGAGGAGCGCTTGTCGGCGCAGAGGATATTAAGCGTCTTATTCTGAAACTGCTGGCCGGAGATCCAGGACCGTATTACTGCTAGAAAGGCTTCGGCGCGCTACGAGAGGCGGGACCTCCACTCTTGGCCGGTCCGGCAACTTGGCTGCTGAAGTCAGGTGGAGCGATGAAATAAGCAGCATTTCACTGACTCTCTGGGAGCTTCTGACATGATCCGTGGCCTGCTTTCCGCACCGAATATGTCGCTTCTGCTTCAGAAGTTGGACATATTTCCGGGATCTTCCATGGCTAGAATCGCTCTTCTTACAAGGTTCTTCGTCAATCGCTTTATTCACTCTGCTTCTCTTTCGCGCTCCGCTCCGCCCGGCCACTCCTCCTCGCCTCCTCTTTCAGGTGGTGCGGTCTTGATGGGCCTACAGTGGTCTTCGCCGCCACCTCAGCGTGGCCCTATTACACATTGAAACGTCTTGCGTGCAGCGGGACTCTGCGTGTACTGTGGAGGTCAGCATTGCCGTTGAATCTGCTGTCATCGTTGTTCGTCCTCTTTCTTTGTTGCTTCTTCTTACGAGGTCGGCGTCTCTCCGGTTATGTCTGGAGACGGCAGCCTACTCTTATAATGCTTCTCGTCCTTCCTCCTCTCCTGGCTATGCTTTTGGATTTCCTTTTGGTGCCTCTTCTTCTTCTGGTTCTGGTTCTTTGGGTTTGGGTTCTCCTGGTTCGATTTCTCTTTATTCTTGCGGATCGGTCGGGTTTCATGAGGCCTGTCTTGGGTGAAACAGGCCAGGTCCCTCCTCTCTCTTTATGCTTCTGCTGCTTCTGGTGTCTCTGGTGAAAGGTTTCAGATACGATCATCTTGTTGTTTCATGTATAAATGTCGATGAGAATAAAACTGTTAAAACCTCTTCGACTTGTTGGCGGAGCTTCAGTTCGTTTATTGATGAATCGTTTATGCATGAGAAATCCACGCTCTATTCTCCCCAACCCCCCTGCCCTTCATGTTATCGATGGAAGAGAAATCTCCTCCGGTAGCATTACTCATATTGCCCACTTCTCCCTCTGTATCCAAGGTCACACTGAAAACATTTCCGCCTACGTTACTCGCCTAGGACATTATCCGTTGGTGCTAGGAATCCCATGGCTTCGCCGACATAATGTTACTATTAACTTTGCCGATAATTCGTTGACCTTTGGTTCCCCTCGTTGTCTCCAGCACTGCAATGATGGCCAAGTTCCCGCCTATGTTAAGGGTATTTCATCGCCGCTCCTTGCCACTCACGATTTTGAGATTGTCAGTGCCGCCACTTTTGCCGAAACCACCCAGGGACTTACAGTTTATGCCCTGTTCCTTGGTGGCTCCACAGAATCTATTCCCCCGGAAATTGCCGCCTTGGTTCCACCTGAACATCACCACTTCTGGCAACGGTTTGGAAAGGAAGGTCCCGTTTACTCTCCTCACCGTCCCCTACGATATTCGTGATTAATCTTGACGAAAGCGAACCCCTTGGGCCGTTATACAGTATGCTCAAACGAACTGGCCTGCTGATTGAATACATCGACGACATGCTAAAGAAGGGTTTTATTGAGCCGAAGTTCTCTCGCCGATCCCCATTCTGTTTGTGAAAAGCCTGCAGGACTCGTTCTATGACATCAAGTTCAATGCTATCACTGTTAAGAACCGCTATCCGCTGCTGCTGCCTAAGGAAACGTTTAATCAGCTCTGCAAGGCCAAATGGTACACCAAGTTGGATTTGAAAAATGCCTATAACCTGGTTCGAGTGGCAGCCGGAGATGAATGGAAGACATGCCCGCACCAGAGCGCCACTTTCAAGATAAAGTAATGCCTTTCGGGCTGGACCATTAACGCCCCGCCCATGCTTCCAAAGCATTTTATTAACGATACACTTCGCCTCTTCTGACCGCTTCTCGCACAAATTTCTACCCTGACGACATATCCTTATTTATAGTGGAGGATCTGAGTCACATAATTACGTTGATCAAGTCCTGCAAGCCCTTACCGATGCCGACCTCTACTGCTCCCCCGAGAAATGTGAATTTCAGGTTAAAGAGGTGAAGTACTTGGGTATGATCGTTACCACGGAAGGTCTCAAACTTGACCCTAAGAAGATCTAGACCATCGTTAAGTGGGCCTGTCCCCTGAACGTGAGGGATATACAGGTCTTTAATGGTTGGGCAAATTTCTATCGACGATTTATTAAAAATTACTCAGGAATTGTCCGCCCCCTTACTACGCTTACCAAGGGTAATGTGCCGTTTATTTGGTCCCCAATATGTGAAGCAGCCTTCGAAAGGTTGAAGACCGCCTTTACCACCGCGCTGATCCTCCGTCATTTTGATTTTGATTTCGATCACGCTTATCGCGAAATAGATGCGATCGGACTACGTTTTCAGGATGAACTCTTTCTCAAAGATAGTGATTTAAAAATATTCTGCACCTGTCGCCATTCCGAACCGACTCTCGCCGAATGAATTATTTAGATTTATGATAAAGAAATGTTAGCTATTATCGTCATTTCGGCGAATTCGAGAATGAACTTACTGCCGCCGAACTCCATCGGGTCTTGAGCGACCACCAGAATTTGGAGTAATTTACACTCAAGAGAGACTAACCTCGACAAGACGATGGTCGGAGCCTTTCTGCTTAATTACGCGACAAGACTGACCAGAAAGTTAGCGAAAGCCAGATGCATTGACTATGAGATCAGGAGATCTGCCTAAGGAGGGGGATGAACACCTGACGCAGCAAAGTCAGACAGTGTTGAAGTCCCAGAATCTGGGTTTGTTGGCAGCCATTCCGGCTGTCCGAGGACAGTCACCCCTAGAAAAACTTTTTGAACAGGCTTATATCACTGACCCATTCCCGAATAAGATCCTAGGACTCCTCCGAGATGGCATTAGGCACTCCCAGGAAATTACTTTGGTGGAATGCTCAACCCGAAAGGGCCTTCTGACCTACCGCGGGAAGCTCTTTGTGCCAGACGATACGACTCTTCAATTACATTTCCTCCAACAACATCATGATGCCCCGTCCGCAGGTCACCCAGGGAAAGCCAAAACCTTCCAACTTGGCGCTACCATACTATTATTACTAGGATGCGCCATACCACAATCACATGTAGCGAATCGCTCACACCTGTTAATGGGTGAAGATTTCACATACGCTTCTATGGAGTCCTTCACCCTCTATCGATTCCTCAGAGACCTTGGACGCATATCTCCATGGACTTCGTCACAGGACTGCCGGAAAGTAAGGGAAGAGATGCGATTCTTGTGGTAGTTGATCGTCTGTCAAAGATGAGACACTATATTTCCTGCAATACTACTACTGGCTCTGAAGACCTAGCACGCCTGTTTATCGGTCATGTTTGGAAACTTCATGGTCTCCCAACCAGTATTGTCTCCGACCGTGGTACTCAGTTTACGTCTCGGTTCTGGAAATCCCTTTGCAAATTATTGAAGACATCGCCACATGCCCTCCGCTTCCACCTTCGGTGACCGACGTACAGACGGAACGACACGCTGGCGATGATAACAGTACTCCACGGAAATGCATTACGATCCTACCAACAGGATGATTGGGTAAAATGGTTACCGTCATTAGCTTGTTCTAATAATCATCAGTCGGAAACAACTCATGCTTTCCTTTACGCTGCTAACTATGGTTTGACCCACTTTCACGGAGAATTTTAAGATTACCACCGCTTACGTCACTCTAAGACACCAACGCACCCGCCCAGAAGATGGCGGAGATCCACGATCAGTTGCAAGCAGAGATCCGATATGCTCAAGATCGTCAGGAGACTAATGCCAATGTCCACCGGGTTCCCGCTCCAGTCTACCAGGTAGGTGATGAGGTATGGTTGAACGCCAGGAATATTCAAACTACCAGACCATCCCGGAAGCTTGATTGGAAACGTCTCGGAAGATTTAAGATTAAGTCGGTTATTAGTCCTTATGCCTACGAACTCAATCTTCCCTCTACGATGAAGATACACCCTGTTTTCCATGTTTTGAAATTGGAACCTTGCGCTACCGATCCCCTACCAGGACATATTCCTCCCCCCGCACCTCCGGTAATTGTCGATGGTGACGAAGAATAGGAAGTTGATGAGCTTCTGACTCGCCTCTGCTATTCGTTTGCAGATTTTATTAATGGAAAGGCTATGATGCCAATCAACTTGTGAGAGATGTCAAAACCTCCACTAATATCCTCCCTGCTGTCCCGCTATATACGACATACCCTACTGCCGAGATTCGACGGAGTTCTCGCTGAGCTAACCTAATGAGAGAACTATCACGGCTCCACCTCCTGCACCTCGCCTCGCCAAGACGCCTTCTGGAACAAGGTTGCGATAGTATCACGAATGCCTAAGTAGAACGATGGTTTAATGAGCCAGTGGTAATGGAACGTAAGCTAGAAGAATGGGTAGCAACAGGATAGGATGTGGGGTTATTGAAATAGTATGGGTGGTACGGAGTGTACAGAGGAGTTTGCATGATTCTATTACTTGTACCATGATAAGCGAAATAGTTGTATATATAGGCTTCGTTTTTTCCTATGCTTTCTGCCTCTCTAGAATGTCTTCTTTCTGTTAGCAATCTATTACTTTTGGCTTCCGCCTCCTGTCCGCTTTCGCCCTCGCACCTGAACTCTGAACCCGATCCTGACTCAACTCCGAACCTGCTTTCGCCAGATATCCTTCCGAACACTCGCCCTCGCCTTCTAGACACCGAATTCCTTCCACGCTTCGCTCTAAAACCCGACCATCCCTGCAGACGATCTGTTTCCACAATAGCTCCGGCGATCAAAATCAAAGCCGATGAGGATCGGACTGTCAGAACGCGGCTTTTGTGACCTTCAAATGCTTTCTCGCGCAGTGGACGCATAAACAAAGACATCTCCTCCTTTGTAAACGTATGATAGATAATCCTAGAGTTCTAATAAAGTCACGATAAGTGTTTTGCCCAACCATTGAATACCTATATATCTCGACGCTTAGAGCGAACCCACTTAACAATAGCCTCAATTTTCTTGAAGTTTCAAACGTAAGTGCCTTCGGTGGTCACATAATCATACCCAGGTACTAACCCACTTTCCGACCTGAATTCGATTTCTTGGGTGAAATAAAGGTCTGTGATCAAGAAGAAATTGAGAACTTTGCTAACATAACAGAATGCGACCTTCCGATCCTCACTACGAGATTATCATCGACGATGCCATACAGAGCAGACATAGGAAGGAACGCAAAGCTTCATCGATAAAGAGCTGAAGACAATGTGGCATTGGTCCAGTCTAACGGCATAACCCTATACTTTGGGTACAACACAACAGAACGCGGTTTTCCACTATCTCCTGGCAAGAACTAACCAAGTTGTAAAGACATTCTTCGATTTAACTCAAGATACCATTTGGCTTGAACTAGAAAGTGAATGGAGAATTAAGAATGCAAGAATTATATTAACGGTAATAAAGATTCAATCCTCAATACGATACAGAATCGGGCGCCGCCACTGCGCTTTTACAAACATGACAGTGAGATCCGGCGTGTGAGGAGTTTAGACTCAACGGGCTTTTCTTCAACATATCGCCTATGTGACTGACAACAAGGCGCGCTCATCCCTTACATTCTGTACAGTATACCAAAGGATTTTTTTTCTTCATGAGATTAATACTTGATATCATAGTGCGAAAAAAGAACTTTAGGGCCTCTCGCTTTCCAAATTATTGCCAGAAGTGGCGATGCTCACCTACAGGAGTGAACTGCCGCAAGAAGAATTTCCTGGAGGACGATTCCATAGAACACCGGTAAATGCGCCATAAACAAGTAGTTTCCTGATTGTTTTTACAAACTTGAAGCTACAGAGTAATCGACAATCTCGGAGCCGCGATGCAGGAAGCGAGATGAAATTCTTTAACATAAAAGAGGACTTAATTATTACAAATATTGAAAATAAAAGTGACCAAATTCAATGGATTTTCAGCGCTTAACGGTAATATTATATCGATGGCTTGCGATACCTAAGACCAACAAGATAACGCCCCTGCGCGAAGAATATAAAAGTGAGATTTTTTTCAAGATGCCTCACTATCTGCAGCCGCAGAAATCGAACCAGGAGAACCCAAACCCAAAGAACCAAAACCAGAGAAAGAGAAAGAACCAAAAAGAAACCCAAAAACATAACTAGAAGAGGAGGAAAGACGAGAAGCATTGAGACAAGTATACAGAGGCTGCCCCAAACATAACCGGAGCAGACACCAAACTCAAAAGTAAGAAGCAACACGAAAGAGGACGAAGAATGGACAAGTTATAAGATTCAAGAAGAAACGCCAGACCTCCACAATATACACGCAGAGATTCTCGGAAGAACGCTGGGCGATTCAATGCTAATTGGGCCACGGCATTGAGCATGTAAGACCAGAGAGAACCATTAAGGCACCGCACCACCCGGCGAAGAAGATGAGGAAATGGAAGAATAACAGGGAAGGCCAGAGCATGAGGAGGAACAGAGGGAGCAAAGAGTAGACAAGTGATGAAGGAGGAAGAGCGGTCTCTGGCGTGAGCATTCCGGAGCATATTATCCAATCTCTGGAGCAAGAGAACATATTTGGAGTATGGCGAACATCACATGATCACATGATCGTAGCTCAGAACACGGAAAGACCTTGATAAGGCTATTTCATCGTTCCACCTAACCTCCACAGCCAAGCGTTAAAACTCAGCAAAGTAGGTGGAGAAGTCACGAACACCCTGGGTCAGACGTTCAAGTTCTCATTCCAGAAGAATGCGGGTCGAATCTCCGGCGATTTTCCGCGATAGCGATCGGGCTTCAACGTTTTTCGCGTTGATGCGCCCTCCGACAATGAGGAGATTACTGCATGAGAGCTTTGTTGGAGAAGAGGTTAATGGCATAGGCAAGGCAGGCTTGAGCGGCAGGGAATCGGTCATGGTTGGCAAACATCTTAAGGTGAAGTTGGGTAACAAAGGGGTGGAGTTCCTCCCTCTTGCCATCAAACTTAGGCAGATCGGCGACTTTTCAAGAGCAGGCAGCGTGCCGCAGGAAAGAACGGCGACGATAGGGATTTAAAGGATGAAGGATGATGTCATTTACTAAACAAGACAGAGGAAGCAAGAGGCCAAGAGAAGATAGAAGTTAGTTTAGAGAAAGAAAGATTCTTCAGAGACTTTAGAATAATCTCCAGTGTCTTTTTTCCTCATTATACAACCGATAACGGAGATAACTAGAATCTGGAAATGAGATGAAGATTTATACTCCAATCTCTGTTTCTGCATTCCACGCTTCAAACTAAGTTCCAGAAAACTCTGTTTTGAAGTCGAAACAATTCCTCCTACCACTGCTTTCTCCCTAAACACTATGTGTTTCCAGTCCCTAGAAAGAAAGTAATGCGCCAAGGATCACCTACCATACTGGTCACATAAATCCCATTACATTAGATGAAATCTCGTCAGACGATCTACCCATGGCTGCAGAAATTGTAACCTATTGTAGATTATTCCCGAAGATAGCCACTGTCAAGTAGCAAGTTATTCTTGCATAGAGTGATACTAGAGACACCCAAGACTCAGACCTTTCTAGCCAGTCCTCTCTATTCATCGACAAGGCCTAGACTCACGTCTATCCTTTCACGATATCAGATCTCCACCCTAATGGTCAGAAGGTGACACTCAAGCAGTCATGGGTCCTCACTGCAGATTTCTTCCTATCATCAGAACTGGATTCTATCAATAACTCGGTTCTATAACCGCCAAGTAACTATTCTCCTAATCGCTATGTCATATACTACTCCCCTTCTCTCAGGATCCTTGACACCCTCTTTAGCCCATTGCTACATGGGATAGGGCAGCGACATTTCTCAAGAGGAGTAAGTATGAACGAAAGAGGGTTATAGCAGATACAATACTAGTATAAATAGACACTATAATGTATTATAGATAGATACAGAAGACGTTGCGTGAAGAGAAAAGGAAAAGAAAGAAAGTACAGGAGTAAGCACCGTTGCCTCCCTTATATATCCACTATTCCGTCACCAAGCCTGACTCATACCCCCGCGTACTCCAACTCTGACTCACTTCTTTGCGTAATAGAAACCCATAGAACCTATTCTGACTCATTCCCACCTCCCTAACGCACAGTAATCCCAGCCCCGCCAATCCTTCCAGCCTTCCGAATCCAGTGTATCCATGAAAAGAACAAAGCCACTTGACACCCCCTTGAGAGCACTAGAAATCTGAGATCTAAACCTCCCCATCCTGGCCTGTAGTGCTCGTTGTTTGTTATCGAGTCGTTGGAGGAGGAGACCACAATCCTTAATCGTTTGCAATTCAACCACTGCGCCACCAAGTTCCATGTTCTTTTCAAGAGATTCAAGTTTATTTCATTGAACTCGTAGTCGGCAAGATAAATACGAACTCCTGAAAGTATTGGAGAACGTGACATCGACATCGGTTTAATTTCTCGAGGTTACGAGCATCAGCCTAATCCGGCTTCCAAAAGATTATTCAAAATTTCGGTAAAATTCCGCCATTAATCAAGAGTGATTCCTTCATCTGTAATATAAGAAGAATCGATCCACCGCAGGCCCTTCCAAATTGGAGAAATAGAGACGCCAATTGTTACAGAGGTGAAACCAAGGCCGTACTTATGTTTTAATCTTTAACTGTCTTTAAACGCCCCTAAGAATCTTGCAATCGCCTTATCAGACTACTTGATTGCTTACCAGTGCACGATCTCTCCTGTGTTTCTTTGACCCTTCCTAGACCTTTCGATCTTACCAGAATTCCCCGAACTTTCATGAACTACGCTATTGTTTGGTTTCGAGCAAGAAGAGGCCTGACAGACATCGCTTGACCCCTTTACGGGTTCTTTGATGAGGGTTAACGCTTGTTTCTTTCTGTCATGGCCCAATCAGAGATGAAGAAGAAAGAATGTTCTTCGAGGTCCTGATTTTTGATACTAAACGATCACAGAGGAGAGGATGACGGTTCCACCTCAGACCCCGCCTCCCGCCCAGACGCCTTCTGAACAGGTTGATAAGTATCTACGATGCTTATGAGAACGATGGTTTGCGAAAGAATGAACGAAGTTACAGGAAGAATTTTAGTACGTGACAGAGCAAGTATCGTTAATAGTACGCTGCACGAGCGTGAGCTTTCATGATTCTACAGATGAACATCTATGAAATGGTTTAGATATATACTATTGCGTTTTTTCTATGTTTCTGCCTTCAAAGAACGTCTTCTTTCTGCTAGTAATATATTACTTTGGCTTCGGCTCTTCTGTTCGCCTCGCTCCTGACCCTGAACCTGAACCTGAATCTGCCCGGTGTTTCCCGAGCCGACCCTGCCTACCCCTGGCCTGAATCTCGCCGTCCCGACTCCCTCGTGGGATTACGGTTCGCCATTCCCAAGACACTATTACAAGGCAGCCTCCGATCCTCACATGATTTCAACTGCTATTATCGAACGATCGCTAGCAGCGATGTGGTTCCCACCACCTGGGCTGCCCCTACAGACGTCCCAGGCTTTACCGAACAATTTAATCACGATAGGCGCCTCCTCTTCGACCTTCTGTGATACTCATATACTATTGCCTCAGACATGAAAGAGATATTGGCTGAGAGACGTTCCTAACATCTGCCTCCGCTGTCCCCTGGCCAACAACAAGTCCACGGCTTGAAAACCAATCTGGAGGCCCGCCAACTTAATAGTTTGCATATCCGCCCAAGCTGCCGCCTCCTCCCGCCTCCTGCTGCCCCTCGCCCTCCCGCGCCTCCTCCCGCCTCCTCCTCTGCTTCCACCCCGACTTCGCTCAGAAAAGTTCCGATCCCCTAAATTGACAGAAGAGGAGCGAACTTTTCATATTCTAATCCGCTTTTAAAACGCCGCTAATCATGATCGCTTCTCACGCTTCAGTTCGCTGCATTTACGCCACTAACCTTCGTTCTGGTTGCTTTCGCGGATGCTTCGTCGGAGGACGATTGACCCGGGAGGATATTGAAGTTTGTTACCATTATTCTGAAACCGCTGAGACCAGATCAGACATCACGAATCTAACTCGAAATACTTTACTTAGTGAGGCCGATTTCCACTTACTGCTGAATTCCAACGCTTGCTGAAGTCAGTGAACGATGAGCCAAGAAACACGCTGGCCACCTGCGGGTTTCTCAGCCGCTCACATGATCCACTACGACGTTCCCACCTCCGATGTTTTTCCGATTAAAAGCTGGATCGTGCGCTGCGACGCTGCGAAGTGATCGCTGGGCTTCTTTCGGGCTGCTAACCCTTTGCTTCGCCTCGTTCATGCCTCATTCGCTTTCATTGCTCAAGGTTCTCACTGGCCTTATTCCTGCTCGCGCTGGCCATGGCACATTAACGGATTCTTCGTATTGGCTCATACCAATACGTTTACATTCTTGGCTGAACGCTTGCCACAAGGTACACGATGATTTCAGATGATTATGGAGTTCGCAAGACTTCATTGCCGAATGCTTCGCTCTCTATCCGCTTCCCGCTTGTCATTGGCTGCCGTCGAGGCCAAGCAGATTTCTGATACGTTCTAGCCGCCATACCGCTATTAACAACGCTTCGTTCTTCCTCTTTCCCGCTTACATAAGCGATTTTGCCGCTTCTTCTTCTGGGTTTTGCTTCGCCGTGCCTTTCCCTCGATTTCATTGCTGTTCCTGACCAATGGCCATTTAAGAGACCGTCTTCAGGGCGGGCTTGCTAAGCCAGGTCCCTCTTTCTTTTCGTCATTTCGCTTCCGCAAAGGTTTCCTGCCAGGTAGTATGCCGTGATAACGACCATCTGGTTGTTTCACGATCGATCTCATTTAATAAAACCTAAACCCATCTATTGGTTGACACCCGTGCTTCCCGGATTTGCATTCATCATTTAATCATTCAGACGCCTACAAGGAAATCGCCATTACGCTTTCTCCCCAATCCTCACGCTTCTTCACGTTATCGATGGAAGAGAATCTCCTCCCAGAAGATTACTCATATCGCTTTCATTTCTCCTCCACATCTGCCATACCAAAAGATTCTCCGCCACAAGCATTCACCCAGACATTATCCGGCTTGCAGCAGATTCCCTAACACCGACATAACGTTGCCATTAATTCGATAATTGGCTGACCTTTCGGATCCCTCGCTGTCTTCAACGCTGCAGAACGATAATCGTGCCCCGCCTACGCTAAGTAGATACTCTCTCCGCTTCCCGCCAATCACGATTTCGAGATTGTACGCCACTTTTGCCAAAACCACTCAGGTGATCGACTGCTTACGCTGTTTCGCTGTCCACTGAATTGATTCCTCCTGAATTGCCACCTTTGCTCAACGAACATCATCACTTCTAAGAACGGTTTGGGAAAGAGTCCCAAAAGCTACCCCCTCACCGCCCCTATAATATTCGTGATTAATCTCCACGGCGAAAAGTTAACCCCCTTCGCCCGTTATACAAAGATGCTCTCAAGCATTTAACTGCTGTATCGATTGAATATATATTTATATATCAAGAAAGCGCTATTGAATCTAGGGCTTCCTCACGGATCCCCTGCTCGCGGCAAGTAAAAGTTCTGCGACTGATTCTGCGCGGACACGCTATTCAACGCGACATCGCGAAAAATCGCATTCGCCGCCATCGGCGAAACATTCAACCAACTCGCAAGCGTTAAATCAGATATAAATCGACCAAGAACGCTTATAATTTGGCTTCGAAGCCAGAATGAGAGAATTAAAACCGCTGCTCGCATTTCAGGCCGGCCATTTCAAAGATAAGCGCGCTTTTCGGCCACTAACGCCTCCGCCGTTTTTCAAAGATTTTATCAACGACATTTTCGCCCCTTTTTGATCGCTACAGACAAATTTATCTAGATGATATCCTTATCTATAGCGAGGATCTCGAATCACACCGCCAACACGTTAATCGCGCCCTCCGCGCCTTACCGACGCAGATCTCTATTGTTCTCCGAGAACGCGAGTTCCGCGAAATAAGTTTAAATACCCGATGATTGTAACTACCGGGCGCGTTTCGACCTGCCAAGATCGAGACTATCGTGAAGCCGCTTTCAACGTTACAGTGACATATGCGTTTAATTACGCCAATTTATCGGCGCTTTATTAACTATTCGAATCCGTCACTTTCACGATATTAACGAAGTGAATGACTTTTATATTATTCCCCACCCGCAAGAAATAGCTCAAGGATTAAAATCGATTTACCAATCGCCCGATTCTTCGACACTTTGATTTCGACCGCTGTTTATCGTAAACAGATGACGGACATGCTTTCGCGAGATTTTTCTCAATATAGCGATGGTAATATCCTGCACCCCGCTTTATTTCTCGAACTCCACTCTCCCGCCAAACGCAATTACGAGATCTACGATGAAGCGAGCAATACTATTATCAAACGCTTCGGCGAATTCGAGAAATTTAACTTACGGGCTGCTGAACCCATCGGCGCTCTTAAGTCGACCATCTAATCCTAATACTTTACGACCAAAAGAGATTTGAATCGACAGAGACGACGGTACGTAGCCTCTCTCTGCTCAATTACGCGATAAGATCGCCGCGTAAACAAGTGAAACCAGATGATTGACCAGAGACGTGAGATTCGCTTAAAGAGGGATTTAACGCCGACGAAGAAAGTCGACAAATATAAGTCCCAGATCTATGAGTTTATTCGCTGTCCGGCGACAGTCACCCCTAGAAAATTGTTTGAATTACATCGACCCATTCCTCAATAAGATTCTTGTGACTCCGAGATTAAGAAAGACTTAAATTACTTTTGCTGAACGCTTCAACTCTTCCGACCTATCGCGAAAGTTTCGCCAGACGACACGACTCAGACCTGCACCGCTACAACAACATCACGACGCTTCCATCCGCAGCCATCCGCGAAAGCCAAGACGCTCCAACTCCTAAATTTCTGGCCTTTACTATCGCATGGGACGCTACATACCATGGACCGCCACGTAGCGAATCATTCATACTTGCAGCCGAGAAGACTACCTTACGCTTCCCCACGGAGCTTTTCGTCCCTTACCGATTCCTCGCAGACTTTGGACGATATTTCTACGACTTTTGTTTACGCTACTAGAAGAAGAAGATGAATTCTCGCAGAATGATCGTCTGTCAAAAATGAGACACTACATTGCCTGCAATACCACTACTGGTTCCGAAGACTTAACACGTCTGTTTATCGATCATGTTTTAAACTTCTTCTTCCCACCAAAGATTGCTTTCTGACGCAGACTACTTTACGCCCCGGTTTTCTTCTGCAGTTTATTGAAGACATGCTATGTCTTCCGCTTTCACCTAGATCACGGCCGACGGAACTAAGAACGCAGAATGAAAGAAGACTGGCGAAATGCATGGTCAGATCAACAAGATGACGGATTATATCGTCACGAATTTGTTTCTAATAATCATTCCTCTAAACAACGCAGTGCCTCCTTCACGCTTAATTACGGCTTCGACTCCACGCTTTACGGAGAACCCAATACATTCTATCATGAATCGCCTGCGATACTAACGCCTCGCTCGTAAGATGTCCGAGATTCACGATCGCAAAGAGAGATCCCAAGATGCCAAGATCGCCAAGACTAACGCTTAACGTTCAACGGCTCCGCCCTCAGCTTTATCATACGCGCGATTTATGCATTACTGAACGCTGAATATCCAGACTACCGCATTCTCCTGAAACTCACTAAACGCCTTACCAAGCGGTTGCTAAGACGCCATCGGGCCCCATTACGCCATGAACTCGATCTTCCTCCACTACGGCGACACTCGCCTTCCATGCTTCAAAATTGAAACTCATACATCGATCCTTTATCAGACATATTCTCCCCACCCACCCCCCATTTGCATGACTAAGGAAGAACGGTTGGATGAGCCTTCCTGACTTCGCCCGCTTATTCGCTACCGCAGATTTTAAGAAATTAAAGGCCATGATGCTACTAACTCGAAAGATGCTAAAAACCTACTAACGCCACGCCGTCTCCGCTTATATACGCCAGATCCCATTGTACGATTGACGGAGTTTCGCGAGCTGAACCTAACGAGAGTAAGAATTATCACGGCCCACTCCTCGCACCTCGCCTCCCACCCGCACGCCTTTCTAATGGCAATTATGGATAGCATCTACCGACGCTTTATAGAACGACTGGCTTGAGAAATGCAGAATTAACGTAGTCACGGAAGAATTTTAAGAGTATGTGATAGAGCGCATATCTTAATCGCTGCACAAGACGAGCCATGATGATTCTACAGATGAAATATCTACATGAATTCAGATATATACGGCCGTTTTTTTACAAGCTTGCTAAAGAACGCCTTTCTTTCGCTAAGAATATATTATTGCTTTTATTGTCGCTTCGCCTCGACTCCTGAACTCCTGAACTCTGAATCTGCCTCATTTTTCCGAATAGCCGACCGTCTTGGGCCCTACCGAATTCGCCGTTCCGACTCCTCCTCATAGAGGAGCAAGATAACGAAATTTATAAGGAAGAAACTCACACAGAGTCGAAAGATAAAGGCTCGCCTTAGCGACGGAAAGAATCCGTACAGAACGCGACAGATGAATGATGATGCAAGAACTCTAGGAAAGACAACAGACAACGAGGACACTAACGGCGAAGACGAGACCTGATGATAAGTTACAGACACCATGGCGACAGCGAGAAGCAGAAAGGATGAGATGACAGAAAGAGAGAAGACACGTCGTAACTTCAAGAGTGATTCAGAGAATGATAGAGCGCTTCCTACAGCGTATGGAAGAAATGACTATAATGCATGATAGAAAGATATTCTACGACGAGATAACAATGTTAAACGCAGATAGAGATAAAAGAAAGAAAAACTAGTGAAAAATCCTCCTCCGCTTATTATCACTTCTTGCCTCCTCAGATTCGCCTCCCGCCATGGCTTCACGTATCGTTGTTTGGATAAAGATTCACCACGAAGAGAACGACGGTTTGCGGTCAGTTTCGCATGAATTAACGAAGTTTAATGGACGTAGAAGAATATGATAAGGACGTATCGTATTTTAATAGTACTACAGACTGTCATAGGTTTTCATTTAAATTCTTCCCAGATGAACATCGCCATGGCGAAATAACAGATATATAGGCTCGTTTCTTTCCTACGTTTCCACCTCTCTAAAAGAACGCCTTTCTTTCTATTAAGAATCTATTATTTCTCCGCTTCTTCGTCCCTCAACTCGAACCTCGAACTCAACTCGACTACGCCTCAGATAAGATCGAATGACTCGCCCCGACCCTCCTCCTCCTCCCAGACTTCTGAACCCGACCCTGTCCCGTTAGAACTATTTAACACCATCTTCCAACAGTCCGCCAAAATTCATATTACCACACATAGAAACTCATAGAATCCCATCGCAACCATACCTTGTATTCCTCCCCACCATCTTCTCTAATTATATTACAAATCTATCATGTCATAGAAACTCATAGAACCTGATGGCGATATCTCCTCCCCAGCGCATCCCTACCTCACTTAAAACTTCCTCAACCGTCGCAACTATGCATCACCTACTGGATCGTCGGAACAGATGCCAAGACGCCAGGACACTATGTATCGAGATAACAGAAAGACGAGACAGAGAGGAAAGAAAGAAAGAACTAAAAGAAAAATCTCTCCACACTATTTAACACTATCCTCTGCCAGTCTGCTAAGACTCATATCCCCGCCCGTAGAAACCTAGAGAATCTCTTCGTACCCACACCTCGTATTCCTCCCCACCATCTTTGCTATTTACTTTATAAATCAATCACGCCATAGAACCTCCCAGAACCCAATGATGACACCCCCTCCTCATCGCATTCCTTCCTTGATTAACATTCCCTCAATCGTTACAACCGCTCTTTGCTTACTGAACTGTCGGAACCGATGTCAAGATGCCGGGACAATATGGAATATAAAACTCTTTAAAGGAAATATGGGACAAGTTGGGTATCTATAGGATTAATGATGAAGTGAAGAAACTACCTCACATTATGGCTGAATGTGTCCTTGTTGGTGAAGGAAATAACTTTCCTGATTGATATATGTATTCTACTTATCTCTACAATCATTTTGACCTATCTCACGAGAGAATCTAGCAGGAATTGATTGAGTACGATACATTTGAGTTCCTACCTATGAAGTCTAGACCATGAAGTTCAGGCCATTGCACTGTGTAGCAGAGCACTTTCCCAATAGGGAACCGGACAGAATAAAAAATCCGGCAAGCATATAATCTCTACGGTTCTACGGCAGCCATGCGGGCATACGTGTCCGCACCCGCCTATGGCCACAACTACATAGTTTGCTAGTAGGACGTACAGAATAATATAGCACAGTAATAGTAAAATCTAGCACAGTAGGTGCAGAGGTATGGATTTGATATTTGAATTATATATGATTCCCTGGAAAAAAACCCTCATTATAGCTTCATGGGTCTAAATTGGTCACCAAACATTTTCTTTTCACCCTTTTGGGTTCAATTAATGGTCTTTTTGAAATTAAGTCTTTTTAAAACCACGCCACAGTGTTAGTGCTCAAAATAATACTTATAGAAATATACGGACTGGCGCTAATGTAGGTAGGTGAACTGCACAGAGATTTGCACATGTGGTTAGTGGTTGTTTTGAAATTTGGCCTCTAGGGCTACGTTAGGCAGAGGATATTTTGACCCAAATAAGACTGTAGGAAAGATTTGCTGTGAAGTCTGCAATTATAATAAAAGGTATAGGTCGTACTGTTTCCCAGCCTTGATTAACACAGAGTGATAATCCCGCCCTATATTAGGCATAACAAAACGCCGACTATCTCGCTATGATTTGCCTATCTTAAACACTACCCCCATCCCGAAATCTAACTCAATCCAGCCTATCTACGGCCGTGGTAATGCTGTGTACTTCGTGGTGAAGCTCTTTTGCCGGTTCACGCGTGCGTGGAAATCCGGCGCGTCGTGTGATTTCGCTAGGCCTGTTGTGGGTCCCTTTTCTTCTGTCATCGCCTAGAGTACAAATTGTATCAGCCCAGATGGTGTTCGATCGAAGGATAAGAATTGAAACGACGATTACAGCTTCATAAGGTTCGTCTGGACGTTGGGGGTGGTTGGTTGACGTTCCAACTTGGGTGTCTCACTATATAAGGTTTAAAAAAAAATCTATAAGGTCTAACTTTTGACTAAGGCTCATAGGAATATATGATCGGGCGTTAGAGTATTTATCGAGGGGAGGATTCCGGAGAGGGAGTAGTTGGTTGCCATAGCCTAAGGGCTGCATGCAGTATGAAGTATAAATAATTAGATAAATGAGTGCGGTTCACAAGCTGTCACTCGTTATCTATTGGTTTTCTTGGCACAGGAATCTCGAAACGAGTAAAAAGACGATGTTTTATACAATTACTTCCTTATAACTCAAACAGATTGTCCAAAATAAAGAAATACACGGAAGAAAGATTATACCCCCGCCTGCCCCATACATTTAACCAAAAGTCGTTGGATTAATTAAACTTGCACCGGAAAAGATATCTGATTTTGACCTGACTTGTTTTATAGACGATGTACTGTTATCAAGTCAGTATGAATAAATTGTTCAAAGTTCCACAGAATCGAATCATACCTCATTGTACTGTAATGATCGATAGTTTCCCATTTTCATTGCAGGATCATCCCCTGTGATGTTGGCCTCCGGCGCAGTAACAGCAGGCTATTTGTTTAAATTAAAATTAAAATCTTTTAGGACTGGATATATAAAACTTACCATTTTAACTCCCCCCAAGTTTGCATTTACTACACTAGCGTCTTCCCATTTCAGAGGCACAGATCGACCAAGCCCTTTGGTAGCTATCGCGTTCGCCTTGGCACAATTTTCGGCAGCATAATAATCTGAGTTGCTCAATTCGAACATAGGGTTGCCAAGCTGAGCCTCGCAAAGGAGCAAGAGTCCCGTATTATTGGAAGCCTGTATTAATAGTGCGTTAGATATAATCTTATAGTGCATGGAATGGGTGCCCAATAAACTATGGAAATAAGAGGAACTAACTCTCGCACAGCAGTAATTTGCACTCTTAGAGACGATATCCGCAAGATAAATACCCTTTCCAAACATATAACCATTCACTGGTGCTTCGGGTGGGGCGATGCGCAACCCTTGACTCAGAATTCCCGCAAAATTTGTGGTTCTGGAGCCATGCCAAAGAAGATAACGATTGTCGGAAGCGAATTCCTCCCAGCCATCTTTTTGCCAGAGCTCCTCTTCTACCGAACGCTTAACGCGGAAGATCTCCTGCACAGTTAGGTTCATGTAGTGAGTTTTTCCTTGCGTTTTTCTAACATAGGCTTCGAGATACTTGAACTCCGAGGAGCCTTTGTTTACTAAGCATTGATTCTATTAGCAATGTTATAGCAAGGGGTATGTGGAGAGCATACGAGGAATGGCTTCGTTAAGGCCCAGACTGTCGAATTGTTTATCCAGAGGATGAATGCCATCAGAAGCAGAAGTTTTCGTATCGTTCATCATCTTGGTTGTAAGGGCCATATCACCAAGATTCTCAATCAGCTCAACCTCCTTCTTTAATTTCGGGCCGCTGTCGATTACTGGGGGGACATTTCTGCCGAAGCTATGCGGAATGACAGTGTAATATCTGTTGGATAAACGATTTAAGATATCCAACTGGTTGCTTCCAAATTCCGCAAACCTTTGAAGGTAACCCGGTTTCTGTTCAATAACTTCACCGATGTCTTTCAGGGTCTGGTAGCCACGAGAAATGACTTCCTTAGAAAGTTTTCCGAGAGGGAGTTTGTTGCTGTCATACGACATAGACGCCATGGATTGTTGCCTTTGAAAAGTGGTCAGAAATACTCCAGAAGGTCTATGTAGGAAAAATGAAGGAGTGAATACATACATGATATCTGTGTTGAATATTAGCTGCATCAAGCTCTGAAGGGACTTATCCAAGCGACTCTTCAATGGTTTTGCAGCTCCCCCATTAGACGGAACTCCATCCTCCTCCTCCTCCTCCTCCTCGGCCTCATCATAATTCCTCTCTAGAAATGCATACCTTTTAGGCCCTCCATGGGCATTACTACGGTCGTTCCAATGATGACCAGTTTTACTTCTAAACTGTTTCTCGAACACCGATAGAGCTTGATGGAAGGTCGTGTCCTGGACATACATTTTTGTTTGGCCTCTCTCGCCAACACGACCAAACCGGACCCAAACAGAATAATAACGGTCTTTGGCGTCAGACTCTAGCAGCTGTGGCAACAGGGTGTGTTAGCCACTGCAGTTAGGCTCCAAGAGTTCGAATATATTACCTGGCAGTAGTAAAATTTATTGTTATTATTCCCAATATCGGTCTGGTTTAGAGTTGCGTCATAAACAGAGCCGTCTGTTCCTACGAAAACGTGGGAAGTGCCTATAGAATCAAGCGGAAATGATAAGCAATCAATATACTCACGAAACCTAGAAAAAGTCAAGAGAAACTCACTGGCTATAGGACAGTATTCGTCGACGGGAGCCCTGCCTTTCTTTATCACAGTCTTCATTTTGGGCTTAACTATTTCCTCTATCTCTGGAGTAGGCTCCTTCTTGGCTTTCCCCTTTCCCTTTGTCGACGCCTTAGTCTTTGTCTCTGCCGGCTTCACTTCTGCTTCCTCTTCCTCTTCCTTCCTGGCCTTAGTACTATCATCGACCTTGATTTTCTTTACCTTGTCTTCCTCGATCTGCGTAACGGTGTCTGTCATAACATCGTCTTGATCATCTTTACTTGATTTGCCATTCTTACCACTTCTTGTCTTCTTTGGGAGTGGCTTCTCTTCTTCCGGATCTTCGTTCTTTGTCAAATCCTTCAGGTTTGACGCCGTACGCTTAGACATTCTTCTAACAGGCAATAAGGTGTCCGATTCATTTCCCGAGGCTCTGGCGACCGTAGTAGTAGTGATTGTTGGTTGAATAGACGAATAGAGAAATTCTGCTTCCGCAAGAACCTTTTTGGACTCAATGGACTTGAGAAGCCAATCGAGCGATAGGATGTGTGTACCAGCGGCTTGTGCTGACCGTACTGTTTTCAGATTCACAAGTTAGCTCTACATAATCCAGGGTAAGCTCCGAGTTCATCGAAATAATGTTATCGGCACCTTTCGCAGATTGCTTGTCCACATCAGTCTGCGTAGTGACGAGATGGGTGACTCCAGGCTCAACGGTTTTTACAAATGTTCCACCATTACTACTTATTAAAGACTCGAGACTTGCTAGTCCAATGTAAGTTACATACACTGGTAACTGAATGATTTGTAGATGATCTTACCTTGAGTGAACCCTTTCTGCGAACCACTGACGGCTATGATAAGTTTATTGAATATATTTGTCATTGTGCAACAAATATTTATTGTAGGCTGTAGCGAGCTAAAGTTGGGAAAATAATTAAAGTTAAAACTGTCCTAGCGGCCCAAACCCGAATGATTGAGCCGAAGAGGAATTGAGTAGAGTGGCCAGCGATAGACAGGCAGGAGGGTGCGGGGGGAGTGAGGACACCTGAAGTTGTGATATCCATAACTGCACGGCGCGACTGGCTTTTTATGAGGGAAGTCGCGTCGAGCGTGTTTCTCTCTACTCGCGCAACGCGGAGTCATGTGTTCGATGACTCTTCGACCTGCATGCAGGTGAAAAAGAGTCATCGAAGTGGGCTGTGCAGGAAATGTAATTTATCCCTGCAAGCCAATGATAGAAAGAAAGAAAGTATTGGGCGGTATCATACCGAATCATGTCATCACATGATTTCAGAACTCGCTATTGGAAAAATGTGTTCAAAATTATCAAAATTACAACGCCGCTTACTTAATGGTCCTGGCACTACGAGGAGTCTTGGCAGTCTTTAGTCAGGTCTTTGTGCTTACAGCTCCATCCTGAACAAACTCAACAGATAACTCTAATAAATAACTTCAGGAGATATGGGTAACGACGGAGGAAGGTAAGCCGTTCTATTGGGTTTGGATTGACAAGTGCACTAACACCCTCCATCTAAAGCATTCCAACACGTCGCGAACTTGTTAAATCTCCTACACGCCGCGCCACTCACTCCCAGCTTCGTGACTCCAATGCCCAAACACAGGAATATCACTGGACCACTTGTCCTCTATCCAAACGTCCGCTCTCATCCCCCGTTGTATCCGATTCCTCAGGACGTCTCTACAATAAAGACTCAATCTTAGAGTGGCTTCTGCGTGGGACAGAGGCATTTGGTGACGGCGAAGAAGTACTAGGCGGTCGGGTAAAGAGCTTAAGGGATGTTCTGGAAATCAAGTTCGATATCGCAAAGGAAGACGGTCAGGACAAGTGGGTTTGTCCCGTGTCGAGGAAAGGTCTGGTGGCAGGAGTGAAAGCGGTTTACTTGGTACCATGCGGGCACGCATTTTCGGAGAGTGCGGTCAAGGAAGTTAAGGGAAGCGAGGGCATTTGTTTGCAGGTAATTCCTCTAGGACTATCAATCAAGAATAGCTCTCTGATTATGATAATTAGTGCGGCGCATCATACGAAGCAGATAATGTCATACCAATTAACTCCGTCATCGACGAGGATGCACAAAGATTGAGGAACCGGATCAAAATTCTTTCTGAGAAAGGCCTTGGACATACATTGAAAAAAATCTCTGATGGCAAATCAAAGAAGCGAAAGAAGGAAGATAAGGAATCCGAAAAGCTCATCAAAAGGGATGAAACCGGTATAAAAAATACCACAACAGCCAATTTAACAAGTAAGGTGCTTGAGGATGAGAAAATGAAAGCTAAACGCAGAAAGACAGAGATGAGTGACAACTTGAAGAGTCTATTTAGTGTTAAGGAACAGGACAGTGCCTCGGGGAGGAACGACTTCATGAGTAGGGGATACACTATACCCACAAAGAGATGAAGGCTTCTTATCCAAAAGATATGTTAACTAGGGTCAACTTCTTTTCTCTTATGTGTCTTGATCTATTGAGTTAGCGGCAGAGGTATATAGGCAGGAAAAACTACATCTACTCCGGAAAGATGGACGAGATTGTTGCCATAGCCTAAGAGCTTTGTTGCGGATTCACCGCCCTTTCTCGATTTTTTTCTTTCTTTTTTTCTTTTTTTGCGTTTTTGCGTTTTTGCAATATAGAAGGTTGGGCGCAGTGCGCTAAACATGGATGGGTTACTTAGATTGATCATGAAAACATAATACTCTTGTCAGTATGAATCGTCTTGCTACCATCGTAAACATAAATTCTAGATGTTGATGACACATTATTTCTGTTTGCATTGAAGTAACGACTCCACGTGCTGTAATCTGGGATAAACAAGAATCCGGCATGTGGTATTGTTTTTAGAAGTATATAGAGAGAGAAGTGTCATTATCGAAGGAAGGACCAGGCATCTCCACTCACTTCTTCTCATCTTACGAGCATGATAGATACGTGATTGAACAAAAAAATAAAAACTTTCTTAATAATTAAATTATAATCTTACGGTGACGTTAAGCGTACACCAGTGATGTTATCCATCACACCCAATCACTTAGCATAGAGCCAGTGCAATGATTTTGTACCCGTAAACCAAAATTCAAATGATTCAAAAAAAAAGTGTCTTTCTCGGCCGGTGAAGATTCTCACCAGTATCGTTCAACCGGACACTCCTCGTCTAGGCACTCTCCGCCAAGCGAACAAACATTCAGGACTCTCGGAGCGAGTCAGTATTGCAGGTCTCTATACACCCGCCACTGTAACACCCAGATTCTTTGTGTTTCCCAAACGGCCACCGGCCCTACAGTAGGTAGACCGTAGCTCTCGGGCAGACGGTTCGGCTCAGCCGAGTCTGCTCTCATGCGGTCGAGGCGCCGCCGGATGGCTCGCGTGTGGACCTCCCGAATGGCCCTCAACTCTGCCAAGATCTGGGCATCAGCGTCCAGAGCGGGGGTATTCCTCATCTTGCCCAGGTTCGTAGCCAACTTCAGGGATGGTCGAACAATGTTGTTCGAAGTTCGGCTGTTCTAGAGCAGCCATGTTTCTGTTCATTCTCAGTAAAGAACTGGTGGGGGGTTTAAGCGAGGCGTCAACCGGATGTACTCACCTTCTGTATCGTCTAGGGGGGTTAGATTCGAGCAGCAAAATCTCACGATAGTTGTCTGTATCCCTTAAGCTGCCCCCTATAATAGAGAGCCAGAATTTGTATGGGAGATCAATTATTTGATAAGAAAGATAAGATCTGTGAGCAAACGCCACCAACCTTTGCTTCTTTCTGGGGGTCAGCATTGACTTAAGGGATACAGAGGGCTGTGCACCTTGGTGATAAATAATATGGCGGTAAAGTAGAGTAGTTGGCCCAGGGTTATTGAAGCTTATTTATTATAGATACTACATATACCGCCATTACTCGAAAAATTGGCTATGTATATGATCGAAATTGCTACAAGCAGACCTGATCTACGCCCTTCAACCAATCGTGAAGGAGGTAATCCCTGGACGGAGATAGCCAATTTTTCGAGTTTTTGCGGTATACAATTGCATACACAGAAAAAAGTGCCAAGTCCTCCTATTTGTGTTCGGAAACGTCATGGAGGGACGAGTACTTACTAAGTACTTCTACATGTTTACAAGGTAAAAACTCCGTTTTGGCCTGTTGCCAAACGGGCCAGGTACTTACATGATGTATGTATGTAACTGTCTCCTGTCTAGTAGAGGAGACGGGAAGGTGACGAGTTAGAAAGATCCATTCAGAACTAGACGAAAACGTTCTATCTGTAATGAATCCCTTTGCCAAACAGACAAAAATTAATTCCGCTCTATACCGTCTTGATTTATTATCTTTTATTTTTACTTCCGCCGGTACTACAATACATAGGATGGAACCGTTGCTACGGCCAAAGTGCGGGGACGTAAGTACAAGTACTCACAACTTTAAATCCAGACTGGGACACGCTTTGCTCGCTTACTTATTTTATAGCATCACCCAATACCTATTCAACGCGATTGCCACAGTACCGGCAATGAAATCTCTGCCAGTTGAGCTTCTCGAAAGAATACTCTTTCTTGCAAACCTTTCCCACGATGAGAACCTCTCCTGTAGGCTTGTGTGTCGAGGGTTCTGCTCGATTGTCAGCCCACAGGCCTTCAAATGTATACGTATCTCAAGTTTCACCAGAGACGCATTTGATAGGCTCGTGGATCTTTCACAGAGCGAGATTGCTTCTTACGTTCTCGATTTCGAATATAAAATCACTCGCTTTATCTCACCGAGTATTTATATGTCCCTGTTATTTGCCTAGGGCTTATGAACGGTTGGCTAATTCGAAACGGAAGAGGATACCCATGACGTGGACTCACTAATCCAATTATCACACGAATCTGGCACTCCAACAATTCAAGATATGGCCAATTCCCTAGTGGAGCACCACAAAGCCCACCTCCACCAAGTAGATATTCTAGGGACGTTCTATGATATTATCTCTCTCTCAAAAGCCCTACCAGCATTTACCAACCTTAAATCCGTCACCATTTCCACTTTCGATGGTCCCTTTGAGTCCCCTCCCTTTGGGGTTGAATCCGCGACGACACGTGCATTCTGGGCTGTCATAAAGGCACTTAATAACTGTACGCATCAGATAGAATCATTCAGTATCGACTCATTCTATAAATCCAGCTTGGTCATTCCACCATCCAAGTTGTCACAGATCCACGAAGTACTTGAAGGCCTAGTTCACCTCTCGATCGGAAATATCTATGGGGGGCGAGACTATTGCTTTCAAGATGAGATTCTCACAAGAGCTCCTTGTCTACAAACTTTACGGATAGGCGCAGATGGTCGGGGATGCTATGAATGGCAAGATATCATTAGGGAGCGAATAGACCATGGATATATCCACTGGCCTCAGCTGAGACTCCTTGAAATCAATGGAGGACTACCAGGTCGGGTTACGATTTTTCAGAAGGGATTAGTCAGATTCCTGGAAGCTCACCAAAATACCTTGACTGATTTGACAATCAAACGAGTTGTTCTCAGATGTAATTCAACTGCTGAATCGAGGCGATCTAAGTGGTGGCCCGTCATTGAGAGATTGAAGAGCTTTCGGGTATTAAGAAAGTTAGTCCTGAGAGAATTGGGGGAGTACGTTACGGCTAGCCTCACTTGTAGATGGACCGAAGAAGCACGACTCTTGGAGTGGGAAAATTTGATTGCAAAGAACTAATGACGGATATCATTTCTAGTGTAATGTTTCTCATTCCAAAGTTTGGACAAATAGCAAATACTTGTGTTTGATCATATCAGATAACTCATGCAGCAAATGTAAACGAGCTAGCTACAGGTAAAATCGCTGCCCTATGGATGAATATCTTGACCTTAATTGATTAAACATAAATAAAAGCCGACGTATCCACCTCAGGGCCTTACGACAGATATGAAGTGTCCACCCAGCTAGTGTAAGACGAACCAAGAATAGTCGAAATACTGACAGCAGCGGATAGGGAACCAGAAAAGCTAGCCTAATTTTTTTTCGAGGGGAGCACACTTCAGTCAGCAAATATAAAAATATCATAGACAGTGGATTTAACATACCCGTGTCCCACTGGCACCAGTTCCGGTGTTTCCAAACTCCTTATAATATACGTTTTCAGTATTCGCATCAGAGCTACTCCATACACTCCACCCAGCCGAATTTATTACTCCTGAGAGGGCAGAGTTTTGAAAAACTACCCTCGAATAATCGCGCCATGGCCTCCCAAGGTACTGTGTCCCAGCTGTGACAGTATAGCCAGATGCTGCCTCGACGGTGCTATATTATTCCAACAATCGGTCAACCCCTAAACGGCTAAAGTATTTTGAATTCTTTGATTGATACCATTTATTGAAAACGTAGTATGAAACGTTACTCTCCGAATCACGGCCGTTGGCCGTTACCCAACCATTGGCTTTGACGCGAATGTCGACACCATCAAACCAAGCCCTTTGCCGTTGCCCAAAAATAAAGTCGCTGTATTTAAATTATTAGTTAGTATGGTCCCATCAAATTAGGAAAACTCTCAACGAGATTTTTTTTTAGAAGCTTACGTCGCGCCATCTATGTAGCTTTTTGCATAAACTGCAAACCCCTCGTTGGCAAGAACAGTATCTAAAAAGAGTTATTTAGGTTAACTTCGAGAACCCGAGAGATAAAGATGTCGAAACTACATGCAGGCACGCACCTTGGTAGCCTGTCAATTTTACCCCGTAGAAGCCCTGCTGATCACCCTGAGAGCTCAATGCAACAGCCTGAGATCCCTTTCCTAATATTATTCATCCGTTATTAGCCGTGCTTGTCTCAATCTTGGTTAAGTTTGATCTATACCTCTTGTATTGGCAATATTGATATTATAGATTTTTAATCCAACTGAAAAAGCACGAATTGTAGCAGTGGCATCATTGTTGGCCGAGTCATCTTGACTTTTTCCCTGGGTGATGGTCACAGTGTTCGACCCATATGAAGTCGTATCAGTTGTCTCTCCATATATCGTGAGCTGTGCTGCTCGAGCCGGAATGTAGACTTGTTCTGAATATGTCCCAGCATAGACGAAGATACACTGAGCTGCTGATGAAGTGGTAGACAAAGAACTAACAGCCGATTGAAGCTACATCAAAAAAAAACCCACTCAGATATCATCCAATTGTGAAGGTTACTGTAATACATTTCTCGGAATATTGAATAGTACGTACTGTAGAGTATTGGCCTGAGGTAGCAGAGGGTGAGACGACTATGCAACCAGTGGGGGGCGATGTTCTTGAGGCAGCAAATGCCAGCTGAACGAATGCTAGAAAGGCAGTCTGTGAAAACATCATTTTCGGCAACTCGTATTTTCTTCCTCTCCCTTTGTCCAAACCGACAGAAGCAAGAGTTGGGTCAATTTATAGTTCATCTACTCACCTAGCAGTCCCCTAGATCGCAGTCAAAAACAATCGGAAACCCATCCCGCCGTGAGAATGAATGCCGGAATGTTTCCCCCAACCCGAGACGATCTACCCCATATTCTAATCCCGTGGGACCAAGAATTAATCAAAAGAAATTAAGGATACCCCGCGAACGTTATACGTAGTGTTTTGTGTTTTTGTGGGGTATGCAATACATGCACCTAATTACTTCTCAACCACCCACCCAGGTCCCTTTTGTCCTCCACGCACAGCCTAATACACCCTTGGCATTGGATCGATCCGGATGAAAGATTTGATTGTGCCGATACTCGCTATAAAACAGGGTGTAATTGATACCGAGGTCGGTATTTCGCACAATGATTGAAGTATATCCCAAGCAATAACACACATTCCTATTACCATTATTTATCCCCATAATGCGTTTGAAACGACCTCCTGTCTTGTAAATATATTCCATTGACATGGTAAATTAGAAAGCCCTTGACTATTACCCTTGACCCCTGAATGGTCATGTCCTCACGGTTCCTCACTCGTACTCTAGGCTCTAACTCCTACAACCCTAATGAGTTATCCTACCATTGACTCCACGCAGCACCACGGGTAATTTTATCAATATCGCCAATATTTTTAGCAATTTCCACAAACACCTTGATCAAGTTTCTGCGTTTACCAAACTTTCTGCTGTAATTTGGTGTCTTCACTGTATCTAACTGTAGACCCAATAATTTGTGTAAATCTCTACTCTTCTATCTACTTATATACTAGTCGCGAAAACAGGTAGAGATAAGTATATATAAGGGCCCGTTTTGGAGCCGCCCAAGGTGGATTTATGGGGGCTTGAAACTCCATTTTGGCGGAAACCCCATTCTGAGAAAATGCGTTGTTTGGAAACCCATTTTGGGCTCCAAAAATTAAAACACGTTAACTCCATCGAAATGAAGTTTTCCAATAAGCAAGCTACCTTCTCGCTTAAAACCCGCTCCAAAGATTCTCTATGTCCCACCCACAAACAGAAGCTAGTTAAAACGCCGTTCTCTCTCTGAGCCAGCTCCCAAACAGACCCTAAGAGAGCATGTGTGACATTTCAGGCTGACGAGCCCCCTACACAAGTACAAGCATGTGAAACATAGACCTTCAATGTTATGTACATCAGCCAGGAAACATGGCCATGGACAGGGTCATTTCTGCAGTGTGGTGCTCTCTATCAGTACCTTTGATATTACCCCGTCGGTTCTATTACTTGTGATACGTACCCTGAGACTAAGAAGCTGTGATACCAAGTTAGTTGGTAACCAAATACATGTGCTATACTACATCTAAAGGTGCCCCACTTATAATTAATACTCGTGCCTGCAATTACTTTTCGATCTTCTAGAGGTCGTCTTAAACTTTATAGCTAACAACCACAAAAACAGAATTTCCTGGAGAAACAGTCCCATATACGAACTAGATGTGCGTTGCTATTAATGAAATGAATAGTAAACAATAGGAGCCCACTTTGGCACTTGAAACCAATTACCAACACATAGCCACCTGCCTACCCCAGTATTCGTGACCAATGCAAACATTTGACGAGTCTCAGTTCGACCCTTAGGTTGAAACCCAAACTCACGAGATAGTATCTAAATATTTCCTTCCGGTCTGGTTTTTAGACGCATCAGCCGGATAGCCCTCTGGAGAAGGATGTTCTTGAATTGTGAGACCTCATGAACAGTTTCGCCCGTTTTGGTGAGGTGCTGAGAACCAAACCTCTCAGGCAGAATAAAATAATCGTGCGAATTGTTTCGGTTAATTTGCACACCTAACTCCAATGCGAAGTCTTCACGGAGAAGTTTAGAATTCTTGAGAGTAAAACCCAGATTAGCGAGATAATCCGGCGTTTTGATGAAATATAAACATACACTTGGATCCAAGAAGAAGGCCAGCATTTTTTCTTCCTCCTCCCAGTTACTTGTTTCATGTTGACTGCACCAACCGCTATCTTCTGACTGAACCTTTCTACAAAGCCCATATAAGTGAGCCCATAGGAAGCTTACAAGCTTCTCAGCATCACTAAAAGCGATCTCCACCAGGTGTTTGCCGATAAGAGAAATTATTGGTATAGGCAGTGAGAGGAGGGATTTCTGTTGGGCATGCGACCTAGCCATGCGCCCTAGGCGGTGGTTGAGGAGCAAGTTTTGCAGTGGACTGTAATATGCTCTGTATGCTACAATTCCCACAAGGAGTGAGTGATGGCATACTCGCAAACTGCTTGTTGAGATATCCTCGATTTCTTCGGCAGATTCGATACCCCCAATGATAGGTTGTCCTGAGGACGAATTAGATGGGCTTAGGATCATCTGGACTAGTTCAGGGGCTGAAGTGCTTAGGATTGGTGTTGGGTGCTTAATGCCTCGGACCCTTCAACGTTCAGGGGGTGATCACATTGATCGGACATATACATGCAACTCCTATGGTCATAATGGATCATAACTTATCACTCGAAGCTAAGCTTTTATGTTTCCTAATGTAGTATAGTTTGGTTAGCTACATGTATACATGTATTGTTAATTCAGTGATTACATACAGCCTCTCGGCTATATCAAAACGCTCCCCCCTCCACCGCCATGGTTAACTACATGTATATTATGATAACATGTGCCAACACGTAAATTTTGATAGAAGGATATCTTCAGTAGGGGTAGCCAGCTTAAGTCCCATTCCCGGGAGATTTCGCTATACCTAAATGTGTAACAGCCGTAATGGATGTATATATAGATATGTAGGTTCTGGATTACGCCCTTTCTTAGGTATCGATACTCAGGCACGACTAGTGCTCGATATTTTTCTATAAATCAACCAAGCACCCATCACTATAGTCTGCCTTGTAACACTATGTTACTATGCGAAGCCCACACAGTAGGAAATCTAAGCGTTGTAGGTGTTTTTGTAAGCCAGTTTCATAGACATTCAAGACAGCCATTAATCCACTAGTACAAGCGAGCAATAGAGAGATGCTAAAACGGGAAGCAACTTAGTCATTCGAAATACTGGTATCACTCTTTGGGGGGAGAATATATTAGAAATTTGCAGTTGATAAGCAATTACGATATTTCACTGAATTATGACCAATAGGCTCTAGAGGGCAATCTTCGAAGAAAGTTCCTTTGACGGGGGGGAGGGGTCGAACGGCTGAACTTTAAGCGGGTTTACCGGTCCAACTTGAGGAGGCGCCCAATATTTTAGAAAGCCAGACATCCAGGGAACGTGGGGTTCATGAGAAATGACAACCTGAGCTCGGGTCTCAAGCGGAGCTTGTGTAGATATATCCTTGGTTTTCTCTTTTGACCGTTACTCGATTTAGATTTGTTGTTGTAAAGTGGAAATCATGGATGAAAGAACATAAAGCACGAAACGAACACCCTCCTCCGATGTTAACGGGGCATCTATTGGAATGTTAACATAACCGGCCTCAGTTGCCGCCCCCTGCACAAACCAAATTGCTAGAATAGCTTTTGAAGCACCTCTATAGATTTTTCGCCATACCCTTAAAATACCCATACCGGCACCATCTAAGACGATCTTTGTAGTCTCTCGCCAACAGTCTTGGTAACACTGCCAGCAGCTCCCTTGAACTCCCGATCGCACTCAGCGTATCCTCTGCCAGCACCGAACCCAAGACCAACCCAAGCAGGGAAAGCGCGGCGTTTGAATAATAGAACTGAAAAGATAATACCGAACCCGGCACCAAGGGTAGACTTCACCAAGAGGTTCGCGAGGCAGTGGTCCCACTAGTCGCGATCAATTAGCAAACGGGTGGACTTTGAAATGGATAGGAGATATTGTACCTTCTCATTGAGCAATCCCTCTGAGGCAGGACGGGACTTGGCGACTGTGTTGGAGGTAGAGGAGGCCATCTTCGTCAATTGCAAACTGAAGATTTTTTTCTTTATAAGCCAGTGTGACCAAGACAACCGAGGAAGTTATAGGCAGAGTAACAGAAATGAATTTACCTTGGCACAACTATACAAATTCTAGGTGGGATAGGCTCAATTTGATCTGTATTTCGGTATGGCGGACGTGGGGGGATTTGAGTATTGACTTAGGGTAACTTATCGCGCGAAAAGTCAGATGAAACCTGATGTCTCGGGGGCCAAGAGCTCGGTTGTTAGTCATCAGAGGCTGCTCAGCCAGACTGTCATGACCATATTTCTTTAAGCATGGCGCATAGCTCATCACGCAACTAAAATAGAAATACTACATGTATTTAGGGCGAAGTTGAATCTCACCGGAGCACTACAAAGCCAAACTACAATGTACTTACCCTAGACGTGTATCGTGCTGAGGTGAGTGGGGGCAATACATGTATGTAGGGCTAAACGACACTCTTTCATCTATGTAGAGTCTCACTCATTGATCCCTATACCACCCTCCAATTAAAGTACATAGAGTTATTCAGGGACAATATCAAGGATGCTATCGTTCTTGAATTTATACGTCTCTCCACTATCTGCCGATGCGGCGGGCATTGGTTTCGGTTGAGTTCACTGTACCACATCTACATTCATATTCAGTTTTTGATGCTACACACCTAGAAGGATTCGCCAGGTCCTCCGATCGGTGAATGACAACGGCACAAAGGTAAGTGCTTAATGAATCGAAATGCTTGGCAATCGGGTTTGGTCAGACGAATAAAACATTTACTTACATTTAGGTACGCATCGCTGACAAAACATAAACCGCGGTTGCTGAAAGTACATGTACATGTACTAATGTATGTACATGTAGTTGTCGGATTCGAGGTACTACATGTACATATATACATCTATAGCCAGGAGTAATATACGCTTCCTACCCTTAGGATGTCTTTTAGGATCCCTACATGCAGCAGGAGCTCTTCTATCTAAAGTAATTCCATGAATGTGTTGAATACATGTGATATATACACTGATCACACGTAGGGTCATCCTTCCTCACTCGGCCCCTATAGACCTACATGTACCCAGAACGCAGTTACCCACGCTGAACCTTCGATACATGTAGTCCTCGGCGGTTGACATCGTATCAAGGGCCCGGATTAGGCTTTTGGGCCTGGGCTTCCAGCACCTGCAATAGCAGCTAGGTGCGAGCTGATTGTTTGCAATTGGTATTACGAGCATGTATGCCAACTTTTATTGTAAAAATAAAATAAAAATAAAGATACGACTATAACTAATTTAAGAGAGAGGGAGGGGGGCGAGGTACAAAGAAAAATCAAATAACACCAACAAAAGGACATTAACCACCACCGCCTGTCCCGGTACAAGTCTATCAGTACCGTTCTACAGACTTCTTCCCAATCAAGACCTGCTATACGTATGTGTATGTTACAAACACCAAACTTTTGACTCGACAAATGAGAACAACCACATGTACATAGCCTACAACTTTGGCTGTCCTAGCTCCTTCTCCAACTCCTCTAATCTTCGGATGGAAGCTTCTTTGCGTATTTTGGCTTTCGCCATTTGTATATCCCTCTTTTCGATGTCTTTCCTCAAACGTTTGATTTCCTTTCTTCTCCGTTTCTCATCAGTGTCCTCGTTTTTTGGTTTGGGGCTGACGCTACTTTCACCCTCGACTTTCATTTCGGACGAATCTCCTTCTGTTTCTTTGCTGCCTTCACGCTCCGGTCCAGCGGAGCGCTTGCGGTCTATCGCATCATGTCTTCTCCTCCACGAATCAAGCCAAGAATCAGTGCATGGTTTTCGGATTTCTTCTGGGTAAATCTTAGTGTTAAGCTCTTCGGCTTTGGCTTTCAGTGCCTCAAAATCAATGCTTTTACGGTCGTCGCACCCCATGAACCAATCATGAAGAGCATTGTCCAATTCAGGATGACTGAAATCTTCGGGATTTGATGGAGGTGGTGTTGGGGGAAGAGCATGAGGCGGGTGCGGTGGTAACGGCGGGCAACCTGCTTCGAATCGGACCTCGAGTGGTGCTGGTGTCGACTTGAACTTCTTCAAGTTCCGCGAGACGGTGGACTGGTTAATCGCTTTGTGGAAAGTTGTCTCAAACCATTCTGCGAGCTCCCTCTGTAGATGAATTGCGAGTTAAGCATAACGAACTCTCTAGACCGAGACCTTGATTCAGTGACAAACCTGTTTTAGTTGAGGATTCTTCGACGCGTGAAGGTACAGCTCGTACTTTTCGCTTGTGGTAGCTTCCTCGTGCTTCCGTTTCTTGGGCGAAGTCGCACGCTCGGGGCAGGCTGCTACGTCCATATCCATGCTCATTGTTGAGGCAGTAAACAGTCAAAATGAGCCAATTGAAAGAATATTCAAGGCTAGTTCGGGAGATACTTTTTGGTGAAACTTGATTTACTGGGTTGAGAAAATCATGGGGCTATGCTAGGTTATATAGGCGAGGAGGATATACGTCTAAAATGCGTATTTGTTGGTCAGACATAAATTATGCAGCGCAGGCGGTCAGATATGGGTTTCAGGTGTCGGCAGTTAATAGCATTAAAATATGAAGTCGCTGCTCTACATGTTCGTACAAGGTGCATGCATCATGCGGTTTTCCCCCAAGGGGGAGGGAGACTTGCTATGCATGCAACCCAGCGCCTGGGCTTGTTTTTGATTTTGATTCATTCATGCCTTTTTTACGCACTCGGTTTTTCTCCCCTTACGCGCAAGTAGCGATCGCGAATAGATCATCAGTTAATTAGTAAACCCTGTAATGGTTGGTACGTTTTAGTGATCACTGTCGACGAAAGGTACCTACACACACCCCAATTATGTGTCTAGAGCATTCCTTTCCCCGGGGACCGTAGATATATCTAGTACATACATGTACCTACGTATGTACGCAGCAATACTTATGCGGTTCTTTATAAATTTAGTGAAGGTCGAAGAGTTTCATGGCAGACTGACATGCCAAGCAATATATATTGAAACTTACCAACATTCGAGAGAACAAATAAATGTACGCAAATAGGTATCGGGGGTAAGCAGGGGTTGACCGTTACTACATGTATTACTACGTACTATCCCACGATCGACATGAATTGCACAGCGCTCTCAGCTATCTTGAAAAATGCCATAGATCACGGTGAGAGGAAAGTAGCTTAACAGAGGGATGAATTTAGTAACGGCCCGCTATCGCTGTATATAGGAAGGGATCGACAGTGGACAATACCAAAGACATTTAAAGGTAACCATACTAAATTTAGAAACATGTTTTCTCTGGAGTTACAAATAGTGACACATGCACAAGTCAGAGTGTCCCCAGAGCCACAGATCATGTTATGTTAGGAGGTTCATTGGGGGAGTCAAAATTCCTTGTTTCGAGTTCTAATATGCTGTAGCAGTTTGCTACCTGTTTTAATTCATGCCTTGACGACCGGTGGTATGAATCTTGGTGTGGTACATACAACATGACAATACATATACCTAAACTCAGGTATAATTGTATGATCACCATGTATTGTAAGGATTAAGAAAGATCTAGCGAGCCGCTATTTCCAGTCAACCTCAAAATTGCTTCTCTGTAGCATGAGCTGTACTTGTATGTTAACCACTCCAGTAACAGGTAACACTCATGCCCAACACTCTTTGCTATTGCAGTAAAACAGCCCTCAAGTGTGACGGGATATGTAGGGACTACCTGTCACCTATTATCTTGCGATTCATCTCTTAGTAGTACTGCTGTCTGTCCGGCAGCTCACAAATTACTGGCGATCAAGCGCCGAGCCCGTCAACGATCGTTTATACAATTAAGAGTAACAAGGACGTACGCTTACACCACGCCGCCGGCACATGTGTTTCCACGATCACTTAACCGCGTTGCTGTCTACATATTGTGTTTACCGGTAGCGAGGCCCTTGATATAGACGCCTGGGAGTAAATAAATCTCCTACAGCGGTATGATGGTACATGTAGTGGTGGTAATGCTGATGGCGAGAAGGGATGCATAATGTTTGCAGCCTTGTTTCGACACGCGCGGGCGTTGTTACGGCACCTCCCGGGAACTAGCCTATGCCGCATATGGATCATTGCCATCGAGTACATGAAGGTGCTGTTTACTCCAGGCATGTACCTACTGTAGATAGAGTACTGTAGAAACTACCTCCGTCCAGGGATTTCTGCTTGAATGATTGGCTGCGTGATAGGATCAGTCTCAGATATTTCCTTTAGTAGCTAGTTTCTGACCCTACTAAGTTTCTGCGATACTGGTAGGTATGTATGTGCCTACTATTGTCAGACGGTGAGCATCATGCACTTCATGTATGTACATGTATATACACAAATACACTGCGGAATGCATATTATCGTGGTACATACCGTGCTGCATATGAATTAAGTGCATCTTTTATCCAATTACTCACTGCTCGGTTCTAAATCCATCGAGCATAAACCGGCCCATATACTCTACTCATCCGCATAAGCTCGTGTGGATCGAGTGAGTTCCAGCTCAATTGTTGTGTCTTTACAAAGACTTTGTTTGGGCCTGAGGATGTAGGGGATAAAGATAAACACGAGACATTAGAGCTGCATTAGCCAAAACCAGCAACTGTGACGGGTAGTCGCTTCATGGCCGGCGTAGAACGCGGCCATCCACCAGCCCCTGTTTCGATCTGGCCCCCATTCAACCGCTCCCCACATAACAGACAGGTACTACATGTATATATTTATTCACCCAATCTATAGTGTGTACATAAAATTAAATTTAACTATGTCTGAGGCATAATGTGGGCGTTTAGATACATGTATATATTTACTTGTACCTACATGTATATAATACCCTACATTATTGCCCAAAGTACCAGTTGCAACATCGCTAGAATAAACTATCATGCACCTATTAACCGACAAATTATTAATCGAATAGATACATCAACTCCCATACATATAGTCGAACAACTTAGTGACGGTAGCCCCACTGTAACGGACTCTAGGCCAATAGTAGAGCTCGCTCTGGCGACGCCAAGTTCAGTTATAATGCGGGATACCACCACCAAGCAGGGTCCGCCTTAAGCTTCAGGCCGTGAACGACTGTACTCGACGCACTCTTCCTCCTTCCCGCTTTCTTGCCGCATTAAACAACATATTATGTAGGATACATAATATTATCTCAAACCAAAAAATAAAAGAGTCACACACATAGAACCAAAATCTATCATTTACGTGGCACTTCTAGGACCGTTTCATTCTCATGATGTCTCACAGACAAACCGGTATATCTTGACTGAATCGAGTGATCGTATATGATTCTAGCTATACATATAGTTGCCTGAGGGAGATGGTGCGCAACTGGAGCGAACAAGAAGAGCAGGTACGATCACTCGCATGAAACCTTATGTAGGGAATTGATGTACTCCCACCATTAACTAAGGACACTTTATGTGCTCAATCGATTCCTAGATTACACATATCGGGGGGACGTGGGGTTCAAGTAAGGGATTCTTCACAAGCGTTTAGGTTGAGTATGAGATTTTTTTTGTTGGATTAACAAATCGGCATTTTTTGTGGCTATCATCCACATCACTAATGGTGGTACCATGCGTTGTTAACACTTCTATCGTTGAACGCTTTCGTAGAATGCCAAAAGGCTTTTAAGCCTGAGTACTGTGATACCGCCATGAATCTTGCTGTGCACGAAAGATTGAATTTAGTTGTTTATACCCCAAATGCAAGTATGCTGTGATTCCTAATTTTCAACCGGCGTACTTGGCTACGGCTGATACGCTATCCACCGTGCAAATCGGAAATAGGAGGGGATACCAAAGACTCTCGAGGTTTACGGAACAAGGCCGCTTGTAATAAAGACTGAATTGCCAAGGTCAGTGCGTAAAGGATAGTTGGTGAACGTTTATGAATGGTCAGTTAGCATGTCTGCCCGCCCCCGCCCCGCTCAGATATAACTGTATGCCGCCAGGTTTCTTTCTTTTCAATAAAGAGATAGGCAGCATGTCCCGGATTTTAGGGCGTATCCCAGGTTCGAGTTTTCCAACCCAACCTGGACTACCGTTCCGTAAAGGAAAAGGAAAAAAAATCATATTTCCAACTGAACGAGGCGGGCGAGGGGTAGGTGGTGGTTTTGTTCTTTTCAGTGAGAACATCCCGCAGAATTGTGTGACAGCTGGAGAGAGATCGGCAGGATTCTCGATCTCTTATATCTTCCGGCCGCTCAAAAGAGTTGGAATTAGAGCGTTTTTGTGTGGATATCTAATTCGTTTCGTTCATGAACCGTACCCCGCAAAAATTACCTAAAGTGAGGTGGGGGAAAGAAGAAAGAAAACACGGCTTATGAATGGACGGCCCAAGGAGGCTAGCTCTCGCATGGGTTGTCTCGGGGAATCGGCTGAGTGGCTCGGAGCTGGGGTGGGGTAATGTATTTGTGGTACCGACCCGGGTACATCAAGGCGGGCGGGCGGGCTGCGTCTTTGTTGAAGAAACTCGGCAGGCTCCGAACTAGGATTTGGCGATTGGTGGCACGTGGATTGGCATGATGAACGTATCATAGGTGGGACGAGTGATATGTAGGTACTCGTGGTAGCCTTCTAACTAGCTGTGAGCCGTTGCGTGGGGTAGCAACGTTCAAAGGTTTTTTTGGGTAACTGATGGCATGCATGAATTTTGTAGATTCCTCCTTGGTATGTATTTATGTGTGCGTGTCTATGCACCACCACACACTCTCACCGCTCAAGGCTGTTGAGATAAAAGCTCACATGACAATTCCATGAACGATTGGACACTGGAAGTTCAACATGGTCAGCACCCGGCAGATGAAAAATACTAGATGGGTCTAAGGTTACATACCATAGACAGCTAGAAGACCCATAAGACGAATGGTAGATAGTCGTACCTTTGTGGGTTTGACAAGAAGCTCGAGTACGAGAAAGAAGCTTCAAGGAGGAGATAGAGGTAATATAGGAGGATTGATGTGTATGAAGTTGCCAAGAATGACCATCAACTTCTACATGTACCCACATACCCCTCCATGTAAACGAGTGTTGTAGTACCTGCCAATACTCCCTCGGTACTTGCTGTAGTAGGTACATCGTGTCCAGTTTCGGACGCACACCTTAAGACCGCATCTCCGATTTTGCATCGCAGAGTGAATATGTGGCGCGAAATCTGCTCACTCGCATGGTTTATTGACCTTGCCGCCAGGGCGTGCACAATATTCAATACTAGACCCAGTAATCCCACCACCCCGCTGACTGATTGGTCTACATTCATGTATGCAGCATCTGAGCTTCCTCCCGCTTCTCGATACCAGTGAATATCTGGGTAGACACCCAGATAGGCGATAAACGAGGATATAGCCTGCATTTATTGTTTCCTTACCTCACCTCATATATCCCTAGAGCACAACACCTCCACCCCGTTGAGTTGGCGTTGACAAAAAGACCATCGATCTGTCTATTGAATAATGGTTGAGTGGGAACAGGCAGTGAGTGTATGTAACAAGTTCCCAAGCTCCAAATATGGTACACATCCTGCGGTGCCTTCATAATATACGCACGTACTCTATGCGTAATGGTGGAGGAGGGTTGTAAAAAAAAAAAAAACTGACTCTTTTTAGCTCAACCAAAGTCCTATCTACAGTACCGGCAACACTCGCCTCATCTGACGGGAAAAGAATTCCCACAATCAAATACCGAATATCTTACATGCGGATAGACCCACGGCGCAGAAAATAGAGGGAAAAACTTACCATCGACAAACGCGGGAAGCTAGCTGGTCACAGACTAGGGAGGAGGACCTGGAGTATTAACTTGCGCACCTTCACTTCTGCCTTTCCATCAATCGCTCCTCTATTCAATTTTCTCGCTCACAGGATCATTGCTTTTTTTTTTTATCTCGTCGCTTCTCTATTTGTTTCATCAGCTTGCAGATAGGCTGGTGATCCGCAGAAGCGGGAAACCGCGAGGATTTTTGGCGAACTGGTTGGTTAGAGCTGGGGGCTGTTAGAAGAGCCTCACCAGGAATTTCCCAGTCTGTCAATCCTGTACCACACGTCGCAACCTGCTGTGGGCTCATCGTCTTTAGCTGGTATCCCAACGGCATCTCTCCCGCCAGAAAATATCTCGAGACCTTGGTTGCATTGAATGGGTTACAGTCCCTGGCTGACCACAAGTAGCTCTCAAGCTGCTGCCCTCCGTGACCGAGAATACTGAGACCCACTACCGGCCCTGCTTTTCATCTTATAGGCATACTCGGCGATTTATAGCGAAAGAATAAAGAACGACCTGTCATCAACCAAAATGCCGATGATGCGCGGTGTAAAGTTTGCCTGGTAAATATTTCTCCTCTTACCCTACCTTTCATTACTTCCGCACACACCCCTCCTTTTAGGGATGACGGGGAAACTCAACCTCATGTCTACACCTAGATAGAGACCTTTGCTGATGACCCGGAAAGCGAACCCTGCATACGGGGACATCGCTCATCAAAGTGTAATCACAGCGATCGGGTGCTAGTACAAGTCCGAAAACCAGGCCGACCATTAAGCAGCTGCCCCCACACCCTTTCATCTACATCCCCAGGCACCTTCGTTCATTCTCTGCCCAATGGGGAAGATTCTGGGGAGAACAAAGCTGGAAGCTCTATCAGAGTGAGCTGCAGCTGCGATGTCACATCTGTCGCTATCCCAAAGAGTATGTTCTGTTTTTCCTACCAGGTACATAGACATTGACAGTGGCGTTAGTTGCTTCTTGTGCTTGTGGGACACCTAAGCCGCAGGAGCCTCCGCCCAAAATACCTCCTCCATCTTCGTTAGCCATAAGTTCTGCTGCCAGTGATTCTGGGGCGCCGATAACCTCGCCTATCTCACCCACATTTCCTCCGATCGTATCACCCAGTGCGGTCACTAACGGATCTTCAAACAAAATCGTCAAGCCACAACGACCGAAGAAGAATAGCCAAGCCAGGAAAGGAAGTATAAACATAGGGGAAGCCGCTCTTGGACAACTACTAGAGCAAGAGAGGGAACGCAGCAGCAGCGCTGAATCTTTGAAGGCAGAAAATACAGCCAGCAATGGGGGCATAACTGGCATATCAAGTGCGAATCGGTCCACTGAAGGAAATGGATCACAAAACTTTGGACTTCCGACGACTCCTACACATGGAGATATTAGTGGATTTCGTCCATCGCAAGGTCTTGCGCATCCGCAGAACGGAAGCACGTTTTTTGAGGGTATAAAAGCTTCTGTTGCGAGTGACCAAACAGAAGGCAAGCCAGACATGCCGGCGGGAGTTCATAGTTCCTTGGCTGCGGATGCTTGGGACCCTGATGGAAAATCATCTTGGCAGCTATCTCAACCTACTTCTAAGAAGGCAGGCTGTGGAAGCTGTGGGGGTAAATTAGCACAACCCCCACAACCACAACCACAGCCACAACAGTATATACATCATATATCTACGCAGAATCCACAAGGAACTAGCCCCTGTAATGGCTCAAACAAAGGGGTCGCAATACAGGCCCAACAAATGGTTATTCCTCAAGTTTCTTGTACGGGGCACCCTTTCTTCCCCGCTCCCCAATATCCCGCTTCGTATATTCCGCCTACAAACTTTTCACAGATTCCAAACATGTGGATGTTTCCTACAATTAACCCTGCGATCACACCTCAGGAGTTTGCATGGTTGCAACAACAAAGAGCAGCTGGTGTTTTCGGGCCCCAGCCGACGTCACAGTTGCCTGGGCATGTGGCAGTGGTTTCTCCAATAAATAACTCCCCAGTTTCCAACACCTCATTGACAAACGGCTGGGAACATAATTGTCATTGTGGGCCTGAGTGCAATTGTTTAGGCTGCGCAACACACCCGTTTAATCGGAGGACGGTAGAACATGTGCGGGAGATGCAATCATTCATGGCCTTTGACAATCACGGGTCTCTGAGCCCACAGCCACACCCAAACCCCACAAACAATAACCGTTTGAACGGGCTTGCTCAACAGCTTTCGCAGCCCCAACCCGAACAAAGTGGGTTCGAAATGAACGGGATTCTTTCATCCTCTGTATCTAGCGCACAATCTCCTTCGGGGGGGATATGTTGCGGAAACAAAAGCAGCCCGGGAAAGCAAATTTCACCTGCGCCTGAAGAGGAGGAAACAGGCCCGGATGGGACTCCAAATGGTACAGACGCCGGCGATGGGCTTTCGCCAAGTAATTTCCTATATTTCGACTTTCCACTAGGAATGTGTGCACAGACTGGGTCAGGATGCAAGTGCGGAGAAGGATGTACTTGCGTTGGATGCATCACCCACGGGGGGCATATAGAGCTGGATACTCCTGCTCAAGCGCCCGAGTGGGAAGGTTGGGGGACAGAGGAGGGAAGCTGAAGAAGAACAAGAAGAAGAAGAAGAAGAGGGCCTAGAAACAGAGTTAAAAGCCATCCTGTCAATACCAGTCTCTCTTTTTTTTTTTTTTAATTTTCTTTTTGGGATGGGTGTTTTTTTTATCATGAGGTTTAGCATACTCTTTCCTTTTATTTTTTCCTCCCACTATTTTCCGTTTGGTTCGGGGCTCAGGAGTCGGATGGATATTTCCTTTTTTTCTTTCTTTTTCTTTTTCTTTTCTTTTTTTTTAAAAAAAGCTTCTCTTGTACAGATATAGCGGTGGGGATTTGTGCTTACTCCCTTCCGGTAGATTATTATAAGAAGACACTCCATGTACTTATGATTGATACCCCCTGTGTATACATGTAGATATTGTGGAGCTAAATGGCTAGCGGGTGCCGCTGCGAGAGGTTGAATTGATTAATACTACACGTAAATATGTATGTAGTAATATCCGAAACTGATGAATACATGTATATAGGATGATTTTAGTTGGGGAATAATGAAAGTGTGTAAACCATCACCCGCTATCACTCGATGGGTGGTTTTCTCAGAGTGGTGGGGTTGGGGTTGGGGTTGGGGTTGCAGTATGTATGATATCACCCAGGGCAGGTACTACTGAGGTACACCACCATAATATAGACAATCAGTTTGGACTTCAACTCCAGCAACAACACCAACACAGAGCCCATCGCAAGAATACCACCATCTACACTCCACACTGTAATCATACAACACCCTCACTCACGCCTTCCTCGTATGCTCTCGCGCCTCTCCAAGCTCACTAACCATCTCAAGATGTCATCTACCCTCACCTCCTCCCTCGCCGACCCCTTCAAGCGGCCTATCCACACCGCAGCCTGCCTTATCATAGGCGACGAAGTCCTCAACGGAAAAGTGCCTCTTCCCACTCCTCCTTTCAGATCAGTAAGCTAAGTATTAGTATGAATGTAGACAGTCGACACTAATTCCCCCTACTTTGCCCGCTTCTGTTTCGACCTCGGTATCGAGCTGAAGCGCATCGAGGTCATATCCGACGATGAGGGCCAGATTGTTGAGGCGGCGCGGCGCATGTCCGCCAACTACGACCTTGTCGTGACGTCCGGTGGCATCGGGCCTACGTACGTATCCTCCCCCCCCCCCCCCCTCTCTCCCCCTCACGCCCTACTAATAAATACCCCACCCCGCGTCCAGACACGACGACATCACCTATCCCTCCCTCGCCACCGCCTTCTCTCTTCCCCTCCGTCTCCACGCCGAAACCCACCGCCGCATGCGCCTCCTCTCCAAGTCAAAAACGTATTTTAGCTGGGACGTTCCCTCCCCCGTGCTGACCGCGCGCCTGCGCATGGCAGAGCTGCCGGAAGGCGACAGTGTTCGCATCATTTATGTCAGCGACGACACGTGGGTGCCCATCGCCGTCATCAATCACAACGTCCATGTGTTGCCCGGGGTGCCGAGCATCTTTGTGTCCCAGCTAGAGGGCCTGCGGGAGGTGTTCATAAAAGAAGGAAGGGTTGGCACGAAGAAGTTAACGAGGGTGATGATTAGTACGCCGTTACATGAGAGTGAGGTGGCCGACTATTTGACGGAGTTGCAGAAAAAGGTGGGTCCCAAGGGGGTCAAGGTGGGGAGTTATCCGAGGTATGTTGATATTCTATTTTTTATTCTATTTTTGCTGGGGAGGTGGGGGGAGGGCGTGTGGTGGTGCTGATTGTGGTGGTAGATGGGGTAAGGACCATAATACGGTGACGCTTGTCGGCGACGATGAGGCGTATATCGAGAGCCTCGTCAAAGAGGTCGAGGATGGTATCAAGGGCGCCCGGATCTCCGTCGAAGGCGAAGACGAGGAGGAGGAGACCCCGGATGGGAACATCGAGCAGGAAAATGACGCCGAGGCAAAGGATAGCGAGACAAAGTAAGTATAAAGTTGAGTGGAGACCAGGTACATACTAACCATAAAAAAATAAATTTCGAGCACTTGCAGCGCCTCTCTTTAGGAGAGGGCTTCTAGCGATGCTGTGGGGTACACGGCTGTTTTGTAATTACATAGCTTATAGATTACAGTACCGTTGCTGGTGATAGTAATAAAGTTCATGGACCATCACTCGTGTATGGTTATCTTATCAACCGTGATAGTAGCTTTATTTACATCAATAGCAACCAGTTAATCAATAACAATCAACTAATCAGATCATATCAGATGGGTATTCTTGTAACCAACTACATGTACCATGTATATGCATAAAAGTAGCATCTGTAATAAGTTCCCAACCCTTAAGTCTCCTAATTATAGACAATTAATTGCTTTTCACAGCATAAACGTCTGGAACCCGCCTATATTCGAAAACAACCTGTCATACCGTCTAAATAGAGCATATACATGTAACTACATTATAACTAACTACAACATGAACACCGCCGCCAGCACCGCCACCGCACCCACCCACACACTCTTCCCAACACCGAGGTTTGCGGCCGCACCATAGAACAGATCCTGGTCCGACGGCGACGTGGACCCAGTGGGCGCGCTGGTGGAGCCATTTGTAGTACCGTTACCGGCACTGTAACTGCACTTCATCAACCCTGTCGGCTTGGGCTTGCTGGGCTCCCACAGAAGGATGTCCTCGAGTCTCTTGGCGAAGGTCACGTTGCTCATGGTGAGGTCGACCCAGTTCTGCTTCCCGGCAGGCTTGGCCTTATCGTCCCAGGTGCTGGTGCCGTTGGGGTGGATGGTGACGGCGCCGCCAGTCTTGTTGTAGTGGTAGACGTCGTCGAGGCCGCGGATGGCATAGTAGATTGCCGCAGCTACACGCCGAGGATCAGTAACTCGTCCGAGGGGTTTTAGTGCAAGAGAAAACAGAGGGTGAACTCACGATCCCAAGAACCATCATCATTTCCGGCACCAATGGTGGCATTCCACACAAACGCAACCGGGTTTGTCTCAGGGCTCAACTGCGTTGCCAGCCTCGCTCCCATTCTGATGTTCCTACCGACGTACCCGGGCACAAAAGTCAAGGCCTTCTGCCAGTTGTTGAGCACATGGGCCGCAAAAGTAACATTGTGGTGCGACAGGTTATATGATCTCGGCGCAGACGCATCGGCCTGGACAACAAGCTCGATAACCTTCTTCTTGATGAGTTCCCATCCAGTAAGGCCGGAGATGGAGTCGGCCGGTGAATCGACAAGGCGGTAGAGGACATCGAAGAAACCGATGACGGCAATGGTGACACTGTTGTCATCGGCGGCGGCAAGTAGCTTGCGGTAGAGGATGACCGGGTCTGTGGTGTTGGATCCATCATGGGTGTCCTCAGGCCATTTATCGCCAAGATTTTGGACCCAACCCCCATAGCGGGTGTAGTCGGGGTCGTAAGTCTAGGGGAATTGTTAGGCTTCTACTGATAGAGGATATATGATCTCGGGAGTCTTACGGTGTTGTCGAGCGGCTTTTGGATGGCTACTGGGACGTCGGGGTGACCGTACCAGGTGTCGACGGCATCAATGGCCGGAGGAGCATATCGTGAGCGAATGCTGGAGACGACACCGAGGATGTTGGTTTCGCCCCACGTCTCAAAGGCATTTGCAATAGCGAGTGCGTTCACATCGTCAGGCTATAATTTCTCGACATTAGCAAAATTTCAGGCAATAATATACGGGAATTATTACCAAATTCCAAAAGTCTGTATCAATGATAATGTTCTTCTTGACACAGGTGTTGGAAGTAGCTGCCAATGCTCCAACTGCGCTGGTAAGAACGAGAGTAGAAAGAACGGCCTTCATGACTGAAATTTACTGGTAAAAAAAAATTATATATATGGGCTGGTAACGACTGGGGCTCCCGCAACTGATCCTGAGAAAACAGAGGTTGACATCTCTGGTATTTGTAGTCCTCTCTAACACAGCCAGCACCACGTAGAGACTGCATTGTTATGTTTCACTTGTACTTGATGCCTTTGCCGGAGGTGGTAATGACAGCCGTCTCAGGTACGGACTGGTGGGTAGTACTACTGAGACATTCTGATATGCGGCGTAGGTACAATATGGATGGATGGGGGCAGTACTCTATCGACCTACATACAGATCTATCCTTCAAGGTGCACTAAGTAGTATTAGGTATGTGCTCTAAGCCTCTAACTATCTATGTGAACAGCCCTGGTACATACCTGCCTTCATTGGGCAAACATCGGGCTCACTCTTACAGGGTGAATTTCAGCCCTTCCAGCTTACGGGCGTCGTTAAAGTATCCCATGGTAGGATAAAATGGTCAGATTCGCGACCTACCCAAAATGTTATATCATATCCGTTCTGGGCAATAGTTCGCAACATTTGATCAGCTCACGGGCTGGGTCGCGAATTTGACCATTTTATCCTAAGGGCTACCTAATTAATAGCTAGAGTATCAATTGATACAGGTAACTACTGGAAAAGAAACCAATTGGTGTCGTAGGCGTTGTCGCTGTGCTGCGGCTGATATGTTAAGCCTATGTTTGAACGAGCGTGCGGATAAAGTTTAGTGAACAGAATTGTCTCCAGTTGATAGCATAAGGTTGTGCATGTCCTTACATACATGCTTAGTGAGAAAATATGCGGGTCTCAGCTGAATTATTGATTGTTCTCGTACTATAATTGATAGCCAAACATGAGCTTGCCGGCTATATCAAAATCCACCAGGTCCTCTCTATCTAGAGTAGGTACTTTGGAAATCGACGGTAAGGATGTCTTGGTTGTTGTTTGTTGCTTGTTGTTGCCAGGGGCACAGAATCCAGGGTCCAAGAGGCTAGTTCCTTGGCAAGACAATAGTTTCGAACGTGACTGTGGGGGACTCGGGTTTTTTTTTTTTTTTTTTGGGCTGGATCTCTACGTAGCTAGGAGCCGATATCTCTTCAAATTTACTCCATATTAAAGGAAGCCCTCTGTGGAAATAGTTATTTCAGCCATCCCTACTCCTGTTGCAATCACTATTGTAAACGACCAGACCGTCAGCTTGATACCATGAATTTGTATGTGGTATAAGCGCTCGGCGAACAGCATTGCGCTATTCACACTGCATGCATGTAAGGTTCGAAATAGATCTACGCTGCATCCTGAATGGCCGTCCTGCCGATTCGCTAGCGACCATTCTAGTTGCATACATAGGAATGTATCTGTAGGCTGATGAAATATTCAGCCCAAATTTTGATATTCAGGTAGGCGATGGTACGGACTTTGAAGATTATGAGTGTAGAAGTAAAGTGGCTGACGGCTCTGAACTTGTCGGACCTGCCTCCTTTAATTTAATGACATTTGAGGTGGCCAGGATATGTGCCTAATAATGTTCTGCTTACATAGAGCCTTCATGTGGTAATCTGTGTATAGGGTCTCCCAATTGTTGGTGCACGGGGCAATATTTACCCTGCTGGGTGAGGACTAGAGGAGGAGGTGGTGGTGGTGGGGTGGATATGAACCCCCCCCCTCCCCCTTAAGTGGTATTGGGGGAACAAGTGTTCTAGTATAAGACCAAGGTCAAATTCTTTAAACACAATTGGCAACACAGAATACGTACTACATGTATGCAGGTACATTACTTGGTTGTCTATAGTAGCGGTCTACTTAACACGATATTATCCCAATGACACATACTTTACTTTCTAGTAGGTAATTTCTGGGGGAAACGGTTTACTTGCACCAATAAACAGGCTTTGTTAATTTTATATAGGCCGACTGATCAAAATAACAAAAGGCTTTGGGTACTACTTGATCAAAACCGCCCGATTCTAATCATTAAGTCAATCAGCCTCATAGACAACATTCTGCAATCACTCTTGTTAATGTCTTCACACTTTATTATGGGTAGTTCTCATGCGATCATTATATGTTCTTGATATTTGTATCAGTAGTCTCTCCGTGTTTCAGTTATCAGTCCCCTATAAAATACCCTTATCCAGCCCAATACGTGCATATTGCGTGCATAGGAAATCATGATCGCCACGGTATACTTGCTCCCTTTAATAAGGCGTGATATAGAGGAATATCTATATAGATTCTAATTATAATGTTATTGATACTGAGATACCGGATGTTGAGGGTATACATATGCAGTTAAGTCACATGTATCACACCAGGACTCAGTCCCCTCATGTATTAATCGTCTCAATCTCAAGCTACTACAGACCTACATGTAACCATAATAACCTCTGGCCGCAATAGCGCTTACTTAAGCCGCTCACATCAGTATGACACCCTTAAGGCCTCACATATGACACTCCTCGATATTCACACTTTACAGCCCGCAACGGCGTGATTTCTGGTTAATTGGCGCCATGGCGCAACCAACTACGTACATCCCACAAGACACGAATTTATAAAGCACCAAAAGGCTTGTTGCGGCCCTCACGGGATCAGTGATAACCTATATAAAGTTTTTCGCTCGAATGTGGCGTTATGTGCACTTTGCTACAGTACCTATACGATATTGAAGTGCAACTCCGGCACTAATTATAGTTCCCCACCATCTACCATACTACTACAATGCGATACGATGCCAAGAGTCCACGATATAAAGTTCCGAAATCAGAGTTCCCACCCAAAAAAATCCCCTCAGGAGGGTTTCAATGCAGTACTAGTTTTCCATATAACTTCCGTGGCCTATTCTACACATCACCTGCCGGTTTAGAGTTTAAACATATCCGCCACACCAACATGCATTCCACCAGAATGCATCTTCTTATCCTCACCCTCCTCCTCTCTTGGGCTCACGCCCTCAATAAAACCTTCACTCTCACCGCCCTCAACCCGGCCTACCCACTTATCCACAACCAGCCCATAGTCCGCTCCTATCCCTCCGATCCCTCCACCGTCGGCGTAGGCTTTGCCGCGCCATATGCCACTCAGCTGACCGCCTTCATCTACAAAAACAAGCTCTATCGCTACTGCAGCACCTCACCAACAGGTGTCTGCATCGGCTTCTACCAAAAGAACAATGGCGGCACAACGACGGAGTTACGGTTGTCCTTTTGGAGCAATGAGAACTTCCCTGCAAGTAGTCCATGCTGCTCCGAGTCAGGGAGCTGGAGTGTAAAGACTGTAGGTGGGGCGGGACTGCTAGTGAGTAGTGGGGTGGAGACGTATCAGCTGTGTAATTACGCGGGGGGGTATTCGGTGAGTACTTAATGTGATAGCGGGTTTGGGTTGGAGTTGGAGCTAATTGTGTGATAGATTGAAGAATCGGGAGTGGGAACATGTATTTATGGGACCAAAATTAGTGTTAGTTATGATTATTGAAGGTAGAGTGGGTTCTAGTAGGACTTGCGTTGAATTTGCTAAGGACATGGGAAATCACTCGTTTCTTCCATTCCGTCCGTGATTTTAAATTATTGAAGCTACATGTATATACATGTATCTATCTATACATGTGTATATAACTACATGTACCCAAAAAAACATTACATACAATAAACGGTGATCAAAGGGAGGGGCGAGGGGTTTGTGCGCCTTGGTCGTAAGTTAATGCTCGCTGCCTAGACCTCCGATGTTTGGTCGTGCTCTATATATCCTTTTTTACCTTCTCTCCAATATTCCCCGCTTCTTCTGATGTTCATCACATGCTATCACTCGCCTTTGCCTACCACCTGAAGTCTAAGCCCACTTCTCGGGCTAGCGTGAGTGACCGGGAGACGTAAAATCGTTTCTGGGAAAAGGTGTGAGGAGGGTACCCGGCCTGAAATATGGGTACGAATGTGTAGCTACAAGTTTGGTGGGTGTAAGAGAATACCTAACCCTACTACACCGGTTAACTTCGATCCATATTAAACGGATGTTTATTTTCAAATACAAATATGTACATACATTGTAACTACTTACATGTATTACTTTGTATAAAACTACATCTATATGTACATACATGTACTGACTGATGTCACTGGGAAGAGACACCTGGGAGCGGATATAACAGGGTTAGCCCATGCGTGGCTGAAGCACCTCTCTCCACCTCCGCCTCCGCCTCATACCCACCCCCCACAACCTCCCTACATACATGTAACCCGCAGCCTCTCAAGGCGTGTCAATGGTACCCTTAGATCTTTGCTCCTTTAACCAAAATCTACGTGCCAGGAAGTAGGACAAGATGATCTAATCTAGTGTTCACATAATGTTTGCTTCCCAACCCAACGTCACTCTCGTAGTATATACCGTCCACCACCCCTACGCTTACATCTCTTCTCACACCAACGGAACGGGCCATTTCCCATCCTAGACGCTTTTCTTCTTCCCTCCCCTCCTCCACCCCATTCCCCCGCACGAAAAGACACAATGGCGAGGCCATACATGCTCTATCTGCTTCCTATATCCTTCTATTACTTTATAGCCCGAGACATATACCAGGGCGGCAGAGAGAATCTGGGCTTCTACACCCCAACAACTGCTCTGTTCGGCCCCCCGAAATATGAACGGGTGCTGTCAATATTGATCGCTTGGTTCCGTTCAAAGGGTCTAAATGGGTGGGATCCATAACTCATTGAGAACTCACTTTATTTTATTCGCTTAGACCACACTGGCATAAATTTAAATATCTGATTCGGGTATACCACTGGGATATCATCCTCCCTAATTACTCAAGTTGAGCTTTCTCCAACGGGTTACTGATTATCAGTAAAGCCCATGGAAGAAGAAGGGAGAACAGGAGAGTGTATAAAGATTACCCTTACAACTCAAAGGTAGCCAGGTACAGAGTTTACCTCCCATACCTTATCTTGATAACCGGCTTCATTTGGTCACAGTATCCAACTCTGCTCTCAAGGGGGTTTCAGCTAGGAGAGATACATATATTACTGCCATAGAAATACCCTTACATTCTATAACTCGCAAAAGATCGATCGGACGAAAGTCTAGAACCTTAGAAGACGGAGTGGGAATTTAATGGAGGGCACAAGCTGCCCACACACTCTCTCCTGATCCCTCAGATTCACCCAGAAACCGATGAGAGTAAGTTTTTTGCGGTATCCTATGGGACGGAGGTGTGTGCGGAGGTGTGGCATTGGCATTGTACTACGGTTGTAGGTGCAAGTCTGTAGACAGTAGTAGGCGACTACAGACTTACAACCGTAGTAAAGGAATGTGGAACGTATTGGGCGGCGGTGGCGAGAATCACAGAATATCACTCGGGAACCCGGGGGGGCAATAGGCGTAAAAACAATGTAACCCCCCCCCCCAAAAAAAAAAAAACCTTCACACATGTAGTTAACAAACCTCCAATCGACATTATTACAGAAGCCTCCGCATGGGTAGAGCTGTCGAAGTCCCCTCCCCTCAGGTAGTGAACCCTGTGCGGGTCCCGTGGTCAAGCTTGGCAGACGGCGCTAGGTTAGGGCTAGGTGTATGTACTATACAGAGCATACATGTACTTTAGTGAGGCCTTCCTTCTCTTCCCTCTCTCTTTCGTTCAACCATCAGATCATCGTCATCTCTCAATAGTAACCCCCTTAGCTAAAAATTCTCCACTCTCACTTCATCAAGTCTCACATCATTCTCCATTGATCACCGACCTAACAGTTCATAGATAATAGTATCAATGGTCTTTATGCTACTCCCTCAACCATCACCCATAGATCTAGATCTATTAATCTTGAGCTCTTCCGCCAGAGTCTACGCCGCAGTACTCACACACCAAAAACATAAGTCATAGTTACAACTGAATAGGCAAGCGGAAACAAAAAGAGATATAAGTACCAAGTCATCAATCGCATCAAAAGTGAACCCTCAAAAATAAATAGAGGTAAGGAAGAAATAAAAACGCCATCCTAATACCCTTCCGTCCCATACCCCTGCCTCTGCCTCTCCCCTTCCCCCTCCCCCTTCCCCTTCCCCTCCTTCCTACCCGTTGCCCCCTCCACGTCGTACCCGCTACTATCGCCATCATCCTCCGCTAGACTTACCTCTATGATCTCATCCCCGACCTCTGTCCACGTCTCCGCACACGCCGGGATCGGCCACATCTTACATAGCCCCCAGTACACCATCGACGACACCAAGAACCCCGCAAAAAAGTTCACATTATAAATATACGTCGCGCCCACGGGCACCTTCCTTCCAATCGCTCCCGCAAACCCGACAACATTAATCAAAATCCCCGAGATATACGCCGCATACGCACGGAAGTGTATTCCCCACGTATAATAATACGGCGCCGAGCTTCTGGCCGAGTACAGCGACTTGATCTCCAAGAAGCCCTTGCGGACTACATAATAGTCGCACAACATGACCCCTGCAATCGATGAGAGAAAGACCGAATACGACGATAGATACAGTGTGAAGTTGTTACTCGACGAAAGGAGTTTCCAAGGGCACATAGCGAGGCCGACGATAGCGCAGAGATACCCCCCGCGGCGGATGTTGATGAAGCGAGGGAGGAGCGCCGTTGTGTCAGAGCCGGCGGAGACGGAGTTTGCGGCGATATTGGTGCCGAGCTGGGCAAGTGCAAAGGCGGCGGAGATGAGGAAGACGCCGGTGCGGTTACCAGCGCCGCCTTCTTCGACAAAGCGCTTGAGGAGCTCGAGAGGGTTCCAGATGGGGTCGTTGTAGATGACACTAGAGGAGGAGGATACAATGATGCCGACGAAGGAGGTCAGGGCGAACGAGCACGCTTGGGGCTGTTAGTTCTGATATCCTGGGGGGAGAATTACTAGTATAAACGTAGACTTACGGATAGAAAACAGCTGGGACCACAGCGAGTCACTCGGCTTGGTCGCAAAACGAGTAAAATCCGGATCTACAAGCCATCAGCAAAAACCCTCCCCAAAATCATCGGTACCACGCACCATTCACAATCAGCGTCGCGAAATTCGCAATACTGCTCATAATGCCGCCCACAAACGCCCAGCCCAGCTCACTCCCATGGACCGTATTCGGCTGGTGTATAATGGGGCCCAAACCGCCGGCCTTGTGCACACTCCACCCAAAGAACGCAAATCCTGCGACCGGAACCACAAAAGCCTTAAATGTAAATAAATGCCTAATCTGGTGGACCGGGAACCAGATTGCTGGCAGCGATACGAGCCAAAAAATAAAGAACGAGACAAAGTAATTCGTCTCCGCGCCCACACTCTCAGGGAAAGTGTTGGGTACATCTGCAAACGCTGTCCAGATGGAGCGTATCATGAGGTACACGCACTCTCCCCCAATCCACGACTGCACGCCGTACCAGACGCAGGCCATGCCGGCACGGTTGAAGATGGGCCAGAGTGACCCCCAGATGCCGAAGGAGGCGCGCGAGACGACCGGGAAGCCAATGTGGTAGGTTGCGCCGATGTGGCCGGTGGCACAAATAAAGCAAGCGGCGAAGAAGTAGCCGATCCAGACGCAGAGCCAGGACTGCCACCAGGAGAGGCCGGCGATGATCATGGAGGATGAGATCATCCATGTGTTCTGCAGAAGTCCTCCCGAGTCAATTTCCGTTCCATTCTGTATTGATTGCTATTCTAATCGTGGGGAATGAGGTAGAGAGAATACTAGTACTGACAATATTAAATGAATCTGCAATCCAAAACCCCACAAAGTTCCACGGCCCCCAAGTTCTTCGCGCAGGTTCAACTGTTCATCCAAATCAGATTGTTAGCAACTAGAGCCTAACTCCGAGACAATTGTGTCGATAGTAGGAAAAAGAAATTAACGTCTCTCATCGATCATCCAATCTGCATGCCAATATTCCACCGGGGACAACAGCCGGTAATGGTAACAATAGCCTACAACTCAGTTTTTGGCATACAACATTCCAATTGCCATCCATCCTGAGGAGCCAGGGATTCAAGGTAACCAGGAGCGCGATGTTTCTCCGGATTGTAGTCTCAGTAGATAAGACAAGGCCACCGACAAGCAACAGCACCAGGTAACAACCCAAAAAGAAAGGTGACTGAATACGAGAGCCAAAACCAAAACCAAAGGTAACTGAATACGAGAATCCAAAAAAGAAAAAAGAAAAAGTATCCTACCCGGCTTCAAATCATCATTCGTGAGCATTAATTGCGCATTCGTCAATCCAACCTCATGCTCCGTCTCGAGCATTCTCACCCATCTCCCCAGCCTCGTTTTCGCACTCATCTCGTTGCGTCTGCGTGTAATGGTCCCGGGCAGTAGTGGATCTTCCTCTCGTGCGTCTGCCGTCAAAGACGTCGAAGGCGTTGAACAGGGAGATGATGCAGAAGAGGATGCCATTTCTCCCATGGGGGGGGCGGGTGGGACCAACTATATATACCGGCTAACTATGATAAACATTCACCTTAATCTTTGATCTCCCACATACTGTACTCCATCGGGGGGGCCTATCTCGAACGGGAGCGGCGGCGGCGGGTACGTAGAGAGAGTGCAAGGGGAAAGATTGCCGGCCATGCCATGCATGCGGGCCATACAGATAAACCCAAACCCACCTTGAGCGCTCTGAACCAAGATACCAAGATCTACCGAACCAGCGCCGCCAGTTTCCTGCAGCTGGATGCTAGTACTGTAGCCAATGACTTGGTCCTCGAAAGATTCGGCCAAACTGATCGTGAAAAAAGAGAAGAATAGAAAATGTGTAGATACTGTATCGATAACCCAACCAACCCATCGGGGAGGGAAAGGGGCCTAGATAACTAAGATTTGGATAACATTTATCTAGATATCTTATTCTAGATACCTGGCTAGCACTCGCTTACACTAAACTGATCTCACAGGCACCTGTTTCACGCGACGGCCATGATAAGTTCGAGCTGTCACGACCTTGTGGGGGAGCCGTTGTGTGTGTGCGTGTATGTGCGTCTGTCTTGTGCTCCATTTCCTCTCTTTCTTGACTCTGCTGCTGACTGTCCTGCCCTACGAGACATCCGGTAAGACAATATGTGATTAACTGGCTAGCTAGTAGTAGTACTCTACTACTATCGGAGAGGGGGCAAACTACATGTAACCACTCTAGATAAGTAGTAGTAGCTACATGTAGCTTATCACAACCCCCCCCCCCCTAATCCCATGCCATGGTTTCATGAGGCTTATCTCCACCTCCAGTCTGAGTGTTTAGGACTTTTGATCGAGTAAGAGATGAATCCTGATAGCCGTCCACACTCCTCGGTATGTACTTGTCGAGCTAGATATTACCTTACCAACTAGCATGTCGAGACCCCCCAGCTTGGCTTCCGAAGTATCTACTCTAGTCGGTTATCTCCTACGGGTACAGCAGTGCGGCGGCGGGAGCTTACGAGTTTCTATCGAGCAAAATTAGGCTCCGGGGTGTCTATCAGCTGGCTGACATGACTAGGATTTAGGGGGGGGGGGGGGGGTTGGTTGATGATTACATGGTGGGTGAAGGTTAGTTACGAGTTTCTATCGAGCAAAACCAGAACCAAACCCTATCTTCTTGCTTTCCGGGTTTTGTTCGCCTAGATGGGGGTGCAGCTCTGGTTGAGAGGACACCCTTGTTTGCGGGAGTCTGATGGGGGCGATAATAGAGTCCAGTTGACGGACAGAACAGCGGGCGAACCTGTCGACGGATAGTTCGGGTATACGTTTGATGATGCTGTAGACAGGCTGTGTTACGTCTAGGGGAGATCTGGTGGCATTCGATCATTGCGCGTTCGATGCACGGTAATGTAGATCCCTGGAATCTCCATATCTGCTATCTACTCTACAGTACTTGCCGCGAGACGCAAGTACATTCTACTTACACATAAAAAAAGATTTTGACTTGAGATATATCGTCGACAATTACGACTCCACCATCTATGGAGGCTTCCTAGTACAGCCGTACTCAAAAAGCAACGAAAATTTCTTATTGTCTGCTTAAACTCACAGGCGCTCAAGGCGCAAGTGGTAATCCAGCTCAAGGTCACTTCATTAAGAGATGTGATCGAGCGAGGCACGAGACGTGGGTTGATTAAGGGAGCTAGTTTGCCCCATTCTTCCACAGGGTTTAATTTTAGGTCGTGAAAAATCACAGATTGCTGCACGGGCTCACGCGGGTTGGAGAGAAAAACGATAGGTATATTTTTATTATTATTGTTTTTTATAAGATCTAAGCCCCCATCAAAATAATGATTAGGGCGATCTTTGTTGCTATGGGGAAAATTGGAAATCCCCCGCAGTTCTTCCTCGTGGTCTTGTCGAAGGTGCAGAATTCCCCAGAGCCACGTGGTTGATGATGGTGAACCCCTCATCTCATCTCATATATGATGGAGCCTAGAAAACCCTTTTATCTCCGTATTAGCTTTCCGGTCAAGGTAAAACATTGCGATATTGAAAAAATGTGTGGGGAAAGAGGTGAAGGATCAGATAGGAGCGAAAGACGATGGCTTGTTTTATCAACATTGGCTAGTAGACCTCGGTTGAACTATGCATTGTGTTTTGGTAATCATCACGCGATAGGTATCGTGCAGTAATAAGAAGAAGAAGGGGAGGGAGATTGAATTTACCTTTACATTAGCATCTGTCCGCTGGTTAACAGCATGGTGTCGAACTATCGCGGGGTATGGGAAAGGTGTTGCAGAAAACCGTGAAGATCTCTTCAAATACCCCCCCCCCCTTCCCCCCCCTTCAGCAGCTCAGCCAAGCCGCCCTAACCAATCGGCCAAATTCGGCTTGGCACCAACCAGTTACATACTCTCCAGTGTGCCACGAGGTAGCACAGCCTCAATGTGGCGGTAACGATGATGTCATTCGTGCCACTCCATGACGAGGAGCCTGTAGAGTAGAGCAGAAAAGCCACGATGCGATGCGGTACGCCCAGCGTTTGGCGTAGCGATTCTTGATTTTCTTGAACAAAGGGGCAGGCAACTGGCACCAACCAGGGAATTTAACAAGGTACCATGTAGTTGGGATAAGAATAAAAGGGGGGGGTGGGAAAAGGCTATAAGTATTAAGCTTTTGGCTCCCGCTTCTTTGTGATCTCCATCATACGATAACACTCGAATACTAAAACACAAACTGTAAATTCTTCCCCCCTAAAGATTTGTCTTGTTTGAAGCATTGACTAACACACCCAATAGACTACTACCAAACACAACATCTACTCATCTACCTCAATGCCTTTCACATACTCCAAAGCTACCGGTGGTCGTCGCTTCGGGCTTGGTTTCTCTGCCAACAAGCACGGTGTCAGGCCCCACGCCAGATTTAGCTGCTGTGGGTTCAACTGTTTCAGATAGACGGTTAGTACACTCCCTTCTAGTGGCTTTTTCTTTTGGAAACTACACGTAATTTACCCAACGGAAGCTGATAAATGGTTAGACGCAATGATTTTTATGAACCAAACAACACACTCTTTTGACGGCGGCGTGCAATCTTATATAAGAGGTTTCTTTTATGATATTACGGGTTTTAAACAATTGTAGGAGCGAGGACTGTTTTCTTCTTTCTTTCTTTTTATTATTATTTTAGTTTACTGTAACGATATGTTTTGAGTTTATTGAAATGAGGTAAAGCCATCAATAAAGAAATAAAAATAAATGCTAGCACAATTTCCTCGTGAACTTATGCTAGAAGTATGTACTAAGTATGTACCTTACAGGCCACAACGTATAGTACTAGCCCCTATCCATTCACCATATCCCTAATCCGCCCTCAACCCCCTCACCAACCCCACCGCTTCCCCCGCCGCCGCCACCACTCCATCCACAACCCTAACTTCCACCTTCACCCTCTCCGCCGCTCTCATTACTGCCTCCCCCATCCCTACCATCCCCGCACACCCCAAACAGACTACCCCCACATCCCCCCTCCTCAGCAGCCTCTCCGCCGCCTCCCCAATCCTCCGTTCAACCTCCTCCTTAGGCACCTCATGCAGCTGCACCGCCGTCAACCCCGTGCTCTCGACCCCCGCAAACACGCCCTCTCCCGCGCCGCCCAGGAACCTGTGCACTCCCGCGCCCAGCAGCTCCTCCCAGATCCGCCCCGTCGTTACCACGCCAAACTTTTGTCCCGGGCGTAGTAGATGCAGAGATGTCGTGACAGACGCCTCAAAAATCCCGACCACGGGGCAGGATGTATGGGCCTTCAGTAACGGGACAAGCGGGTGCTCGCTGTAGCAGCAGACAATGAAGCCGTTGTAGTCGGCAATGATGGGAAGGAGGTAGGGCAGCGAGACGTCGGCGGAGGTCTGGCAGTCGGCCGAGTCGTTTATGGATGGCGGGGCGGGCGCGGGCGCGGTAAAGGGCACGAAGGTTACGTCCGGGGGAGTTATCGATGAGAGAAGGTGGACGACACCCTCCGTCATGGAGGTCGTAGAGTTGGGGTTTATAACGAGAATTCTGATGCTCATTTTGAGGTAAGTTTTCTGTATACTGAGTAAGGGATCGGGCTCAAACCTTGATAGACACCATGAGGTATTTAAACTACTTTTATGATGTCACGAGAATCCATTAACGTGGGTTAGGGTTGACTATAATCATGCTGGTACTAATAATCACACCTAGACACAGCAGCTGTTAGCTTATAGAACAGCCATTGTGAATTGTACATACTACTGTGGGGGAATTAGTTAGTAAATATTATATGAGCCGTCGTCCACGATTTCTATATTCAATCGCGGAATGGCTAATGATTCGGGATCAAGAAATCTCCAGTAATTCAACTCTGGTGCCCATTATTATTCCATCTATAGTAAAAAGCGCCACAGAAGGCGAAAACGGTTTAAAACGACAAAAACATGCAACCATGTAGTTGCACCAAAATGTCTAATGAAATACACCAAACAACCCCAAAATACCTATCATAGAGTCCGATGCTAAAGCGTCTGTTATAAAAATAGGAAGTTTGAGCTAGCCGTAAAATCTGGATCGTTTACAATTCGGATCTCAGTCCAACCAACTCCATTCAATCTGGATCCTTCCGGCACCTTGATCTCCAATGACATCAAAAGCGGCAGGGCTTAAATCCAAATCGTATTGCGCACAGACCGGGCATCTGTCAACTATTGTTACCGTAACGCCGCCGCCTCCAGCTTGCCTTTTATCTTTATTGCGAACCAGCGGCGGAGGGGTAATAATTGGTGGCGCTACTAAGACTGTCTTTGGTGTATGCCGTATGATGACTGGCGTTGGCAGCAAATGCCCACTCGAGGGTCCTAGACGATGCGAATGTTTGGAAGACTTCTCTGGGTCTCCTTCCAGTTGTGATTTTATCCGAATTCGCCTACTTTCTTTTTGGTTTCTGCTTTCCAATAAATCTTTCACACCAAAGGTGCCATTTCCCGCATACCATATCTTTCTTGTAGACTCCAGTTGAGTCATGGCCTCTCTCTCAAGCAATTGCCTCACGGACCCCCCAGCCCTCACCAATGCTTTTCGGCCACAGTAAGGATTATTGTTAGGGTTCGCTACTCCTGTAGCATCAAAAAGTATCCTACTCAAAGCTGCCACAAACTCTGCCTCTGTATTGTCAAGTCCACATGACCCAACCCCTGGAGTATAAAATGTTCCTTCTCCGGAAAATGCGGTTCCACCGCCTGCCCCGCCGGCAGATGAAGATGAGGCGGAGGTGGGACCCGGTGAAGGTGATGACACCGCCGTCGATGAGCTCATACCCGACGTCCGGGAAGATGTGCTTGAGGATGAGGGGTTGGCTGTACTGGAAGGGTTTGGGATTGCACTAGCTATGTTTGTAGAACTTCAATCGAAAGAGTCAGCAAGCGCTTTATGGCGGTCCATAACACTTGAAAAGAGATTTCCACACCTCAGTGATCCAAGACTAGTCATGGTCGTCTCTCCACCTGCTCCATTCCTGGATTGACTTCTTAGTGAAGTAGTGAGGTCCCCATCAGCCTCGGTCAAGATTGTTAATTCGGAATACATAGTGACCGTCACGATGTCTCCGTCGGTTTCAGTGACTGTAGTCGGTGCTCCATATACAGTTGTAGGAATAGTCACACCATCAGTTTCCGTAACATAGTATGTGCTCCCGATAAGTGTCTTCTGTTGTATCTTATTATCTGAGTTCGTCACGAACGTTATAGCACCCGGGATTGTCAATGTTTCACCACCCGCCCCCGTGGTCCTTATCACAGTTGCACCGCCTCCTCTCTGCGCAGTGGTCACAAAACTTGAGATAACCGTTGTTAATATCAAGAGTCCTTCACTTGTCAGAGTTCTTATCCTTGTCTGGGCCATACTTGTTTCAACCAATTGTCCTAGTGCTCCCTCTACCTGACCACGGTTCTTTGCGGTTCTTAGACTACCCTGAACACTAACACCACCTGTTACGCCGCCAACCAATACCGTGACTGCGGCCATCCCAGCAATATAGTAGAAGCTTTTACGGCGGAAGCCTGCAATGTAGAGGGACTTCGCTTTTGTTGTTCCACCAAAGGTGTGAGAAGCCTTCCAGGCTCTGAATGATGCATTTAGACGGAGCCTGTCCTTAATCTCCTTAAGGTGGACCATTTTAGATATCTCCCAACGCACAATGATAGGATCCAAGAGTTTAGGTATGATAACCTTGCGCCTGATTATCAGTTTAATGAAGCCTGAGTTGCACCTATGTTTGAAAAGGATAGTTTCCGTGATAGACCTAAAGGATACAGCTGAGCACGACGATCGAAAACGATAGAAGACACGTTATGTTATAAATGATTTGGCATAGGCCAACATTCAAAGCCTTTCATTGCCGACATTTCTACCAAACTCTGGATTTGCTGTTTTCTGGGTTTTCTGGCATTGAAATTCTATTGAACCCGGGCTATACGAGCTGCGACTCGCTAACACCAACCATTCCTGGTGGTAGATGAAGATGGTATAGCCACATAAACATTTAAGTTTTATTCTAGCTTGATATGATTAGCTTTTTTAGAGTTGTCAGCCCGTCAAATGACTGTAGAGCTGGCCATTTTTTTCGATTTTGCACCTCTCTTCTTCCCTCGTACTGACTGAAAACTGGCAGTTGCAAACAACTCGGCCTGTCTCAGACGTGTAAGGCTTGGCATTAACAAGGCGTCCTCTCCATGGTTCCTCAGCCTTAAGAAGGTTGTCTAATTTTTACATCTCGTGAAGTATCTTTTCGATATCGACCATAACTGTTAGTCATCATATTCCCGTATTGTGCTCGTCTATAAAAAACGTCCCTCTCTTTGAGCTCTGCTGTTTCGATACTCCGTGATCATAATTGATCATTGGCTTTCGGCCCAGATTAGAGCTCTCTATTTGCTGATTCTGCTCCTATAGGAAGCACGGCGGTCTTATAACTTCGCTTGGGTATATAGATAGATATCTCCTGTACGGATCAAATTGTTTGAGGCTATGTACTTGTACGTGCATGGCAGATGCCAAGTGTTTGGTTATTAATACTATCTTGCGGGCTCCAACATCGACAACTTTCCTGCAGCAAGGAAGATTGTATATTCGTTGTGGAAATTTGTACATAGTGGTACACCTACCTCCATAAAAGGTACATTTTGCTAAGTTTAACTCCCAACCGGAAACATTTGGCTGATTTCGGCGATAAATAACCCATATGCCCAATGAAAGAATCTCACATTACTCCGGTTCCCAGAAGGTGGCTTGAGCAAAAGAAACTTTTGACCTTATGGTATTCACTTTTGTGATATCTTCATTAACGATCAATGCATCTTGTCCAACCTAGAGGGGTTTAGCAACTTTGATCGTGGTTAAAAGATATCCATGGCACACGTACGTGTTTTTTTCTTGAAACTCCCCTTGCAGCCTGAGTTATCTGGTCCCTTTGCAACGATACCAAAGACAACAACTCAGTAACGCAGGAGGGCTGAGTCCGGTTAAGTTTAGGGGATCCAGCAATGCGGAGACAAGTAACGCAAATACAGACTTTCACGAGCACTAATGGCCATGAGGGTACCCACCAAGTTTGTCGTTCAGCTGACCAGGACTTCGAAAGTGGGGCCTGCAGTTAATTATGGTTGGACCCGTGAAAATAATGTGATCCGGTAATCACACTGGGCGATCGAAGACTTGAGGTTCGGGTCCATTTTGATCTTGACGACTAGACCTTGAGCAAGCCCTGAAACTTGGAAGTTCCCCTATGTCTCTTCTATTTTTGATGTTGAATCCCCTGTCTTTCTGTCAAATACATCTCATTGATGCAATCGTGCAGCTGTTCTTCGAAGCTGCAGATGTGCTGGAGAGCTGGTGCAGAATGTGAATAGCTTTCACGTGCATGTTTTTTTTTGTAAAGTCCAAAAGGTTCCTTTGCTTGCTCGGAGGGACGTAGTGAAGGGTACATGTAGTGAAGAGCGTAAGCCCTAGTGTGACTCGAGTGTTTCTCTATTGAACTAGCGTGCCGCTGTAAGACTAAGGTTTGCCAATGATAGAAGTGCTGATCAGCTGAACATGGCCTAGGCCTTGGAATATGAGCATATTAAGTACATGTATCATACGTATAAAAAAATATACATATACATGTAGTCGACTCTAGGTGTCCCTGTTCATGGACTCGGGGTAAGCAGGGTACATGATGCATAATTTGTAATTGGACAAAATCTTCATAGGCTATCACTCGATCAGATACATGAACTATCCGAATAGGAATTACTGTTATTGGTGGGAATTATGGGGTACCTACGTGCACACAAAAGTGATCCTTGAGCTGATCTCCAGGGTTCTCGGAGCATAGTGCCGGCTTCAACCAAAAATCTCCCCACTATCGGGTTTACAGGTACCACACCGATCGATCCACAATACATGTATCTAACATGACCTGTCATTCATTACTACATTAGCTCTATAACAACATTGTCCAAGTGTATAATTATCGTGCTCTGGAATTTTCTCGGAACTACACGTCACTTCCCAATCAAAATCAACACTTCACTAGGTTTGGACCCCGCCCTTTGTGCACGAAACATGCGCACGCAGTTGCGGGTAGATATCTCGACTGCATAGCTTTTTTTGTTTCACCCAACCAAAACACCGGATTATTATTTGTGATGCCCACATGGCGTCATAAGACCAGACTGTCCCGAATTTTTCAGCTCGGATTGACCCGAAACCAACGTACGGAGGCCAAGACAACTGGTTGACGACCTGAAACCTTCCAGTGAAGCTTAGTTCCTCTTACTTTCTTACATACATACATACATCGGTATTCACAAACTGCCACCGTAGCGTACCAACAACAACAAAATAGTAAGACGAAACCCTTTATCTAGGAAGGAACTCCGGTCCAGACAGATATTGTTCGAGCGGTCAGGTTCAGGTGCAAAAATCGGCTGAAAGCGGCGCGCAGTGGGGGATCTATTGTGTATCCTTACGCAACGGCACGCGCGCTGCTGGCATATACTAGTGAGGCACCAATCATGTCATGGATGATAGGTTCCTTGCGCCTTTTGTTACTATTTAGATTATTTGTTTTTCCGTTGTGATCATTGGATGGCCGGGATTAACTAGAGTAATAAACTCTTGGCCTTAGCTGTGCTGGTAACACAACAACAGTGTTACAGGGACAGGTGCAGTGCAACATGAACCTTACAGGCGAAACGTGATTTGGCTTGCAAGCTAGGCACCTTCACCATGCAGCAACCGTAATTTGGAATTCCGGTACCGAGATGATAAGATAGACACCGTACATGCATCGCACAAGGCTAGCTGAAAGTGCTATATTTGTGACTTCATATAGCTGACGTGACACACTGCCTTGTGGGATACATGGTTATAGTGGTATTTTCCAGCGATTGAAATGATCAATGTTCATAGTCGCGATAACTAACCAGGGCATTGATTCAATAGCTTTGTTTGTCGGGATAATTAAATTATATAATAAAACTTCAGGTGTTCTTGGCACTAGCTACGCTGATTCGAAACAACCAGCCAAAATATGTTCATGCGAAAAGAAAAAAGAGTAGATTGTCAACAAAGAAGCAAATCGTTAAACAAATATTCCAATTTCGGAATCGTGTACCAACAACCTCCCCAAAAAAGAATAAAAGGGCTATGACCCCAAGGGGAGACTATTTCCCTGGAGGCCCAGCCCTTCAACAATTGTTTCGTCTGATGTTCTATCCACCGTCTCAACAGAGGTATAGACCACCAGCTTTCGTTTCCACCTCCGGCCTGTTACTGGGTCTGTACCTTCCTCCCATGTCGTCTTCATACCTGGAACCACTGGATTGAATGGGGATCTCCGCTTTCCAGGCTTGTTCAGCGTTGGTGCCGATTCGAGTACAGGACTCACAGGACAGCTCCAGGAAAGGTTTTGACGGGATATATCGTCCAAGGTTGGCGGTGGAAGTTCGTCCAAGCTGTGAATTCTGAGGTGCCGGAAACGTTTCGGTTGGTGTCCGGCCGTATTTCTTGAGGGGGGTGTAGGCGTTACATCAACGTTTGCGTGATAATCGGGGTTATCTCCAAATATTAAAGATTTCCTCTCATCCTCTTTCTTCCCCTCCGCCAATGGCGCTCTGACCGGAGCAGAGAGTCGTTGTTCCCTTTCTCTTCGCCGTCTATTCTGCCACCTAAAGATGCTCCGGACAACGACTGGGCCCAAAACTATGGCCAAAAATATTCCGGAAGAGCCAACCCCTACATTGGTAAAGAAGTTTTGAACCTTCTGTATGCTCACGGGATCGCGCGGTATATTCCGTAATTTATCAAGTTGAGGATATAAAGACATTCCGTTTTGAGGGAGGACGGTAGCCGTAACAGCTATCGGTAGAAGTGTGGAGAGGTAAATCTTCGCTTGAGTCGAGCCAGACATTCCGCATTCAATGGATTCTAACCACTTAATATGTGAACAACTAGAAGTGCTTGATGTTAGTATATCTTTCATAAATTCCAAGCAGCATTTACATTAAGTGGCAAGACTTAAGAAGTAGTGGCAATATTCCTGATAGAATCGGATGAAGTTTGAATTTACATTACCTTTTGAGGAACGCGTAAGCGTTTGCATAAACGACGATGTCTGTCGACGTATGGATAACTGTCAAGTATCAACGAGATAGAGTTTCGTAATGTGATGTTCGATCGTAGCCGTTCGTTTGAGACTTGACTAGAAAACAAGCTAAAAAGAGTTTGTAGTCTAGGAAAAAATGGCCACTCAAGAGTATAAATGTTGCAAATGTGTACGGTTGCATGCGAGCCCACGGGAAAAAGACAGGCGACATGATACTATTGTACTTATCTGCATAGTAGTCAAAGCCCATGTTTGTGGAACTCTAAAACACGTCCTTCTTCAGCTGGTTTCATGCAATGGAAATCCAGTTACGAGCCTCAATGATACCCCACCAGCGGCCCCCACATTGGTCCTAATTTCCTTCCCGGTCTGCATGAGGCGCTCAGCCACAGACACCAAAGGACGAATCAAGCTATTCCCAAGTTCAAGGACGTTGCGATTGGGATTTCGGGGACAAAGCTTCGTAGACGGCCTGCGTCAGTCTTTTCGCCGCTTCGCCGCTGGGAGATGGTGAAGGCGCAGCTGAGATTGGAACGTTGGAATTCATCTTGTTGTCGCTTTTGTCTCTTTCTGACACTCCCAGCCGAATTTGGCCATTTCTGTTTCAGGGGTGTCCTGGCCACTACCAAATTGGTACATAAGCGACGACGACTCTTCACTAAATTCCTATTCTAAATTTCCTAACACGGTGGCAATGAAAACAACTCGAGTAAGGAAAACTTCCTCTTTTCAAGAAAGAAAATCACCGTCGGGTTAGCTATAGAAGTGGCCAAGATCCTGTCTTTGCGGGAGGAAAGGTCATGGCTCCCTTTAATGAACGAATCGCGGTCTAGGATCGACATCCTTTTACATGTGAGAATTAACCCGTCTAGATCCCTGGAACAGGAATACTTCATTTCTCAGCTGGATGTTTATCCATCCCGACTCAAGGTTTGTCTTTAGCATGAAGGACAGGCCGGGAATCCCACTTCACATCCTAGCTTCTCCGCAGATCTTAGCGAGCGTGCTTTGGAGAATTGGTCAAGAGCCAGCTGAAAGTATTAGGACGTGGTCGTTATATCTGTTGTATACAATACAAGTCCGTGCATGATCGAAGCACTCCTCTGACCTTGCTGTTATTATTTTGTCGAGATTGTTGCCAGCGTCCCCATGGCCCTCAAACCTCCGGCTGCGACTCCCAGGTGCAGTTCACTTTTCCGCGATGTGTGTCGCGACTAATTCCTCAAAGTTGAGTAGATCGGTATGAAGACAGCTGTTCTTCATAAGAGCTTCCATATACGGGGTTAGTTGTGAAGAGGGTCGTCAAGATCGTCGCCTTAGGGCTATTAAGGGCTTCGAGACCAGGAGTGCATAGGTCTCATGTAGACTCCTGTCTGCATCTCTGATTTTGAGGTTAATGCCAATTTTTTTCTTCACCGACTGTCACTGCATGGAAGCGATCACTCTTGCATTACCCCTCATTTCATATCCGTGGCACTGCAGATTTCAGAGCCGCAACTTGGCCGCCCTCCCCGTCGTAACGTGATACAAGAGAGCGGGCTGACGCCATATGAACCAACGGGTGGTGGTAAAACCAGGAAAATGAAGGAGATAGATTTTAGTCTCGGGTGCTGGTAGCATGTAACCATTATTACTGCGCCTTAGATGAACAGCTGAGCGGACCTGTGGGACTTCTACAAGTTCATCAAAGACCGTTAAGGTGCGCCATCACCTGTGATCACTCGAATTGGGGCTGATGCGGGTTGCTTATTGCGCAAATTAGCTGCTTGGAGCGGCTGGTTTCATAGACTAAACTATATATATGTCCTTACTAAGAGTCTGTTCGGTTGCACCTGAATATGGGATATTCGTTGCCAGATATGCTAAGACACATCCCCTATTAAAACGATATAGGTGCAACCGGACGGGCCCTAAGCCATCTACCGTATTCATCTTTTAAAAGGGCCGTGACTTTAATTTTATCAGAGTAAGCTTGCGCGCGCGTGATCGGGGCTTGGGCTTAAGTAAAGGAAGTAACTCTGAGGTGCTAGTGGTTACATGTAGGTACATATTTGTGTGACTTAAACCACCTCTTTGAGACCTGCTGGGGATACGCGTGTTGAGTACGTAACAAACCTTGATTCCTTGACTCAAGTTTTGTTATGTCAGCAGACCTCTTCACGGGGTATGGTTCTCACGGTGGTATGGTGCAACATCAAGATTGACCGCAGAGAGTACCTGCAAGGCAAATTGATAAAATCAATACATGAATAGAATTCTGCTAATTCTCCTTGAATTCTATACCCACCCCCGTGAGAACCATACCCCCGTGAAGTTATTGGGTCTAATGAATGATAGCCTGAGTATAGGGTTAGGGTTTACGCGGTGCTTAGCGTTTTTTTCTTTTTATCACCTGGCAGGCCGTGACATGGACAAAATCTGCAGTTCATACAAAAAGGCACATGCCATACCGGGTATAGAATTAATATAGTATTTATAATAGAGAAACTTTCACAGGAAGATGGGGATTGATGCCATTAAGTAAGCAAATATGTACTGCACCAGCTTTTGTCCATGTCTCGGCTTGCCGGGCGATACTTCATGCTGATGCTTGGTATATACAGAGTTCGGTAAAAGTGGCCTTGAATGACCCAACAGTCTTCCAATAGCTCTATTGGCCCTTAAAGGAATTTTTTTGCTGTAATCATGGACCAAGAAACTGTATAAGGGTACCTGTACTTATAAAGTAAAGAGTTAATCGCCAATATAATAGGACTATCGGGTTACACAAGACCTATGTAGAAGTACTTTTACACTGGGTGTTGACGGATAGGGGGGTTTCAACGAATTAGAATCATTAAAAAAGAATCAACTCTAGGCCTTGGCTGTTTCTCACCTATGGTGCGAGAAGCCGGATGTATCAACCTCAAAAAATCTTTTTTGTATGGGAACCAGAAAATAGGCTAGCCGCTAGCACTATTATGGTGGTTGATCTCCCAGTTTCTGCGGACTGATTTGAAGTTTACACCCCCCAACCCCTATAGCTTCTATACGATACTGTAGTTAGAATCCCTGTTAATCGATAATACCCTGTGTTCGTCTTCACCCTGTGAACGACTGTACCTACGAAGACTGTCATTCAAGACCTTGGCAAAACGTCGACATGACGTAATTGGTGTCCTACTCTTTATATATATTATCAGTTGAGTGAAAGTCTCTGAATCTCCAAAGCACGGAATATTCCTTTATTTATCATAAAATGTCTTCACTTCCAAGCTCAGGATCCATGCTTCCTCCTGCGGTTCGTTACGCCAAGATAATTGGGACTGTAGGCTCTGGAATCCTCGCTGGTAGGGTTCTCATCCAGAAGGATAAGAAATTTTGTACTAACTTTATGGCATTAGGACTGTACTATACACATTCTCGTCATACAATTCCGTCTCTCCTTGAATCCTCGGTGCCAACAGAGAAAATGGTCAAAAGCTTCAAGAAAATCAAGGAAACTACTGATCGCCCGATGCTATACACACTTCTTACCTCCACATCATCCTTCGCGTATGTCGCCTATTTCTTGTACTCAAACCCTCCCGATGTATCAGTAGCGAAGACAACATTTTCGTCGAGCTCTTTTATACCTTCAACAACAACCGAGTATCCACCTGGATACGAGTGGGTAATGTACAGTGCCTCAACTGCATTACTAGCAATTGTCATCCCATATAGCCAGATCATCTTGAAGAAGGCTAAATCGAGTTTATTGGCCGCCGCAGAATCAGTGGAGGAGAGTGAAAAGAGGAAAATGGGGGTTAGAGTTGTTGATGACGCAAAGGTGAAGAAAGATCTGGAACAGTGGAGTTCAAGGAGTACCTTCAGAGCCGGATTAGCGGGTGCGGCAACGGTCATTGCAGTGTTCGCTTTGGCAAGTTGAGATTGAATTTCTGGCGATGTATGTAGTCACTTACTTGGTAAAAATGATGAAATGATATCTTCATACTCTACGATGTGTTTCAGCCACAGGGCGAGGCACTTTCGGAAGCACATCAAGTCAAAAGAAAGCTGTGCAAGGTGGTGGAGAAAAGTGGGCGTTCTTACGGCTATATAAGATAGAGGGGACATTGAATAGTAAGGCGTGATATTTTTGAGCGCTCAAGTTCTATCATGTTCCAGCCAGCGTTGTTCCGTGGTATGAGGAAGTCGGGTTGTGCGTTCGGAACATGGGTAATCACTCGCATGCCTTGGCGCCGAGAAAAGAACTGTGTAGTGTATTGACGCTTTTTATATGGCATACATGTGCTAGGAGTGGCGGGCTATTTAATCAAACCTGGGGTGTAAGTGTGGAGGTCAACTCTAACAAACGTGGCGCAACCTTCTCACTCCAACACTACACCAACCAAGACACCAAGACTTCAGAGCAACCTACAAGTTTGTCAACATTCTCACTCAACATCTATCATGGCAGAAGTCAAATTGGAGGACTCGTCCTTCGTTGATGATACCGGTTTTGATGATGATCCCTCTCGGTTTCCATCATTTACTCCCACTACATCGCTTCATGAAGCCGGGGTCGTGCGGGTAAACTCCCTCCATGACAGATTCGCTGCCCTCATATCCCCTTCATTCGGGCCAAGGAAAGCCAGCTCTAGCAATGCAAGTAGCAGTAAGTTCCATCGCGAGTTGCTGGCTCACAACACTGCCCCTGATACCTAACCCTCAAGACTACGTTGCTAACTACTTCAGACTTTGATTTGTCTTCGGCTTATCATACGGACCCCACCATCGGACATTGCGAACAAAAAGACGGGCCTCTGCTTGGGTATTCGGAGAACCGGGCTGGGGTGTTCAACATGGGGCCGTGGGGGTTCCATGACCAGCCTTCAAGTATCCAATCTTCTAGTTCCTATAAGTTTAATCCACTTGCATCAACCTTTGATGCTTCAGCCAAGAAACAGTTCAAGCTCTTAGACCATTCATCTATTTCCACGCCAACTAGTGGTCAAATAAACCCACTTGCACCTTCATTCAGGTATACGCCAACCAAAGCTCAACTAAACCCATTTGCACGTCCATTTGATTTTCCCTCACCAACAATCAAAACCGACACTACCTTGGCGGTAGCACAAACTGGAACTAGCTCTCAAGGTAATGCGGTCCTATCTACGAAAGATCGACCAGAATAATCATTTAATGTACAGAAACTCTAGCTTATCTCCGTCAAAACGAGTCCTCTATGGACGAGAAAAACACCGGTCAGAAAATGAGTATAACAGGTCATTTTTACCAGGGGAACGAAGCCCTAATTGCTCGATCTACTGAGCAGGAGATCGATGAAAGGACAGAATTCCAGGTTGCCGAAGAATCAGCGACTGAGAGCTCTATAGAAATAGAGGAATGTGATAGCTCGCAAGACACAGGGTCCGAGGACTCAGATGAAAGCTTTAAATTTGCGCCCGAAGTAGAAGAATTTGAGGAGGCTAGAGCTATTATTCCTAAGGTGGAACCACTCGTTGAAGATAATTGGACAAATATCGAGACAGTGTCTAGTAAGCCGGACATACACCCTTACTTATATCAGGACCGAAGTTCTGACCGCGGTATCGATTTGGAAGGCACGAATGTAAATCCGACGACGAGATTGGATGGACCTGGATTTAGGGTGATTCCGGATACTGTTAAGTCCAGATACCCCCAAATGGCAAAATTTCTAGCTACACTCATTATCCAAGAAACAACAGCTACTCAAAATAATTCTGCAATTACACTGCCAATCTGGAGCAAAAGGCCAGAAAACCACACGGAATCACAGACTCTTCCCATGCGGCAAACTGTTTCGCTAGATTTTGAAAGTATTAAAGCGAGTTTAGGCGGAAGGCTACTAATGGCCGTTTCTACTTCTAGGGCCGAGGACTTGCTTGAGAAATCTGGTTCTCAGAAAAGCGTGGCATTGTCTAGCAGGAGTTCATGTACACTCCCCCTGAGCGAACATGCGAAAGAGGATAATCGTGGTTGTGACTTGTTTAGAGTCGGTACGTCTGTAGGGGAAGCAAAAATCGAGAAAGACTCAAAGCATCAGAAACCCGCTGAGGAATTTACAACCCCGGCTGCAGCCCAGAGCGTTGGAGATATTATCTCAGAGGGTTTATCTAGAAATGTAATGAGGATAATGCCCCAACAGGATGGTCAAGAATCCTTCATGGCGAAATCTACAGCAAGTAAGGATGAGCCTTTTAGAGACTCTCAAGAAAGTTTCACCATACGTGCCTCATCCTCTCGGCGTAGCTCTGTATCAAGCGAGGGAAGCATAACGTTTTCCTTGATGGAGGATGATTCCCTATCCGGGAAAGAATCGGAGAAGGCTGACAGGGAGTACTTTGAGGATGAAGGGAGGTCAAGACGTTCGCCAGGTCCTAGCCCAAGTCCTAAACGAGCTGCAGGAGCAAAATATTCACCCGCTAGATTAGGAAAATTCGAACCACTAGATTTCAGTCCAACAGGAGATAAGAAAGAGGAAGGTCTCAAAGTTGTGGCCGAAGGCTGGCTTAATCGACTTCATAGCTCTTCAAAAAGCGACAATGTCCTTCCGACGGGTCGGCCTTCAGTACTTGCTCGCATACACTCTCGTGGGAGTAATTATGACGATGAGAGTGACTCCGACGGTGTCGCCCCTGGAGAATGGGTTAAGCCAATTGAGCTGATTGAGAAGAAGGCCCCCAAGCCCAACAGGAGTAACGAAGGAACTATGAAGGACTCCTTAGGGGGGTCATTAAAAGGGACCGTATCTAGCCATGGCTCAAGAAGGCCCGGGAAATCTAGCGGTCCACAACCGCGCTCCACAACTCCCCAAGCTGGCATCCAGTTGGACAAACTGAGCGAGAAAGAAAAGGAGATTGTTGCATGGCGCGACAAAGGGATTACCGAAACAACTATAGGGAGTATGAAAAGTGCTACCCTGCTCACCGTGGGTAACTATGGAGAGAAAGGCTCGGTGCCCCTATGTAAAGGTGATTTGTTTGCACCTCAACATGTAAGTGATTAACTCATCTGAACGCCTCGAGGGAGTTAGCTCACAAAAAATAGGGAAGTGCCAGCGAGAGTAGCCTTGCCAATAAAAACAATAGGATTCTAACCAATACTCTTCACCGTGGCGGTTCTAGTCGTGGCTCTAGTCGTGGCGGCTCTAGTCGGGGTGGCTCTAGTCGGGGTGGCTATGTTCGTTTCCTCAACGCTATATACAGGACGATTTACTAACATCATGAAGGCTATAAGAACGCAGAAAGACGACATTTCAGCTAGATGGCAAAGATTCACCGATCAACCCGCTTCGAATTCTCGGGAATCCCTGGCCCTCTTAAACCCCAGGGCTCAAGGTGTATCAACTACTCATAAGATAAACCCAGAGAACATATCCGAAACAAAGGAATCCCCCTTTGTAGCCAAAGTGCGTAAATTGTGTCCGCTGTTCTTCAATGGACCATGTCACCAAGGTCAAAATTGTCTAGATCTTCATCCTAACTACGATGAACAGAGTGGGACCTTCACCGACAAGCGCTTCGCCACCGAAAAAGAATTTTATGAAGAAGCACTTGTGAAAGAGGGTCTCAACAAAAAGACAGAAGATGCATTGGAGTCACTCATTAAAAATTCGAGGGAAAACGCCCTAAAAAAATCGCGTGAAGCTCAGATGGGTGGGAAAGCAGGAAGATCCAACCCTACCGGCTATCAAGTCAACAATGTTGTTGTCAAAATAAATGAGAAGGGCCAGCAGATATGGAACGTCGAGCCACCAACAGAGAAACAGTTTGAGGTGGAAGACCCGAAGGCGGAGAGGGTTGAGAGCGATGAGAACCAACCTCTGAAACAAGGGAGACGCCGCTTTTAAGTTTTAAAAGGCTGCTAATAACGCAAATTCTTTGGAGGGTTTCAACACGATCATAAATATACATACATTTGTACTTACATCACCCCTTTATGCTGGAGCGCCGTAATCTTTGTTTAGGGATCATTTTACTGCTATCCGGTACTGCCGTAAAGAAAAGAGTGGCGTTAGATTGTTACAATAGCATTGCAAAAGCTAAACAGCAGGAATTTTCAGATATTTTCGTCGTAGAAATTACTATAAGTCTTAAACAAATATATATTTAGTTGTAGAGACCATTAGACTCGTTTAAGGTTCTGGAAATCTAGGGGAAATATCTATTACGCATCTGATAACCCCGGACGGAACAGAACCATTAGATGTATGATCTACGGGTTGCAACGTTGTATGACAGCTACTTATATTGCATTATCGATCATTGACCTTTCCCATTACCACTTTAGTTTTGAAGCCTGTTCACACGTCTGTTCAAGGTGCCGGGTTTCCTCTAGTTTGGGGTAAGTTCTACATTCATCTCGCTAGCAAAAACAACTTAATATAGATGATTTCACAGTGCTATTTTACTGCGTGTGGTGTATGTGTGTGTATATGTATGTACTTTAAGTAGGTATATTATAATATGGCTACATGTAGGCGGATGCTGTGGTCTTCATTTGTCTATACATACTTACAGAGGAATGTTCGTTCACCGGTCGATCCAGGAAAAAAACACTCCTGGGGATAAAATAAGAGGGAAAAGATTAACCCAGGGCCCACTACCATGAGCAATCAGGCAACTCCCCCTCTACGTATGTACTACCACCCCCTATATACAACCACCAGCTCAGCCAGCCACACGACGTATGATTGTGTGCGCCTTTGTCTCCCTTTTCATCTGGTTTGTATACTTGAGAGAGATACGATATATGGTCCATCTAGTCTAAGTTGAATCCGGGCCTCTCCACTCAGTTTAGCAAGAGCTCGAGTCATGCCCCTAGTAATAAATAATACTACAAGTGGGCCCCATAGGGAATTGGTGAGGGAAAAGTACACTATGAGAGGCGGGCACAGTTGTTTATCAAAATTTAGTACTTATTTTCATACTCTCTTCCCTTCTTCATCATATAATACATTATACAATGACCATCGTCGTTAAGACCCTTGAATCAATCAGACTTTTTTTAGTATGGATATAGGCGTCTATTACCATCATGAACATAACCTAAAGAACTTAGATACATGCCAAATACTCAAACAACAGCCGCCAAATGGCCGTACTTCTCCATCACATAATCCAGATCCTTATCCCCCCTCCCACTCAGATTGACCAAGATGCGCGCCCTCTCCCCCCTTGCGACGGCGTCCTTCGCAAGCTTCATCGCCCACGCCACGGCATGGGAGCTCTCCAGCGCGGGTATGATCCCCTCCGTCCTGCTGAGCGCGAAGAAGGCGTTGATTGTCTCCTCGTCCGTCGCGCCGCAGCCGGGCTCCGTCCGCCCGATGGAGCGCAGGTAGGCCTGCTCGGGCCCCACGGACGGGTAGTCGAGGCCGCTGGCAATCGAGTGCACTGGGGCGGGCACGGGCTGCTGCTCATCCGCGGACGACGGCGGAGACTTCAGCATGATCGAGTTGAAGCCGTGCATGATCCCCTCGGACCCGGCGGCGAGACTGGCGGCGTGGTCCCCAAGCGCGGTTCCACGGCCAAGGGGTTCGACGGCATGTAGCTTGACGGTCGGCGAGTCGATGAAAACGGAGAAGATCCCCTATATATCAATTAGCCCGGGCCCAAGGAGCTCATGGAGGAGTGTGGGTATTTATATATATATATATGTATATACATACCATGGCATTCGAGCCACCCCCGCAGCACGCAACAACATGCTCTGGTAGTGTGCCCACCCGCTCAAGAAACTGCTCCTTTGCCTCCTCACCCACGACTTGCTGAAAGTTGCGCACCATCATCGGGAACGGGTGCGGGCCAACCACGCTGCCGATGCAGTACATGGCGCTTACCGGGTCCGCCATGTATGCGCCGAACGCGCTGTCCACGGCCTCCTTGAGCGTCTGCAGCCCATGTGTGGCGGGGACCACCTTTGCGCCGAGGATCTGCATGCGTGTAACGTTCGGCCGCTCCTTGGCCATGTCGACAGACCCCATGTGGATCTCGCACTCGAGGCCAAAGTAGGCGGCGGCCGTGGCAAGAGCGACGCCGTGCTGGCCGGCCCCCGTCTCTGCAATTACTTTGCGCTTGTTGAGGTGCTTGGCGAGAAGTACTTCTGCCATCTGGTTGTGTCTTTTTGTTAGGCACCAATTGACTAGCAGTCATCCCGGATGTATGGATACTTACACAATGATTCAGCTTGTGCGCTCCCGTATGGTTCAGGTCCTCGCGCTTGAGGTATATCTCGACGCCAGTGTCCCCACCGCCGCCCACGCTCTCGCTCAGACGCTTCGCATACTGCAGCGGCGTGGGCCGTCCCTGGTAGTTTTTCCGGATCTCGTCCAGCTCCGCGACGAACTTGGGGTCCTGACGTAGCTCGAGGTAGCGAGTCTTGATCTCGTCCATTTGGGCCTGTAGTGGGGGTGGGATGAAGCTGCCGCCGTAGGGGCCAAAGAAGCCGTTGGCGTCTGGGTGGGAGGTCAGGTACGGCTCGGTCGTGGCTGCGGTGGGGGTTTCGGTGCCCATTGTGGTGCGATTGGTGTAGAGATGGATAGAAAAAGGTATGAGAAGGGGAGGTACTGTGATTATCTGACTGGGGAGGGTTGGTTAAATATATATAGGACCTGTAGTGTATATAGGTCATATCACCCACCCAAGAAAAATAAAGTTAAGACTCTATCTGGATAGGCATCTAAAGGCGGGGAGAGTGCCATCTCCCCTTTCCCCTGCTCGACCAATCATTGCTCTACCATGGTAGACTGACGGTGATCATTGGCTTACTACAGACACGACACGAAGAGGGTTAAGAAAAGATCGACCATATCATGCTGTGTGTATGCGTCTCCCCCCAACGGATCAATAGAAGTCAATGATATTGGCAACATTGGCAAGGGTCGCGGTGAGATCAAGGCCTTGGCATGAGATCGTTAGATCGGTCACGTGATGGGGGAATTATACACTTACATTTTATTTTATTGATATGACTTGTAGTTATGCAGTTATGTAGGGTCGGGTTACATGAAGGTGGATTTATTATAATTCAGGTGTAAGCGGAACGGAATAGAATATGTATCGAACGGGAGTTAAAGGGCACCACCATTATCACCGTCATCATGGTATCTCACTCGACGTGCAGGTGCCAACGAACCACATTCCATGACCCAACAAACTTTTCGGGCTCGGGCACAATAGAAAGCCAACAAACTCAACATCACATCACCACAACCACCGTCATCACACCTCATCCATCACACCTCATCCATCACACCTCATCCATCACACCTCATCCCATCACCAACTCCACATTCCCACATCCACACACACATCCACACAAACACTAATCATCAAGATGTACCCATTCAACCCACCTCGTAACTACCCCTTCAATAGCTATAATCACATCAACAACACTCGCCCACAAACCCGTCCCCGCCGTCGCCCCCCACCTGCATCGTCACTCACCCCGCAACCCGTCATCATCGCCACCCACGACTTCTTCCGCCCCCGCCCCCACCCCGATGCCCACACAACGCTCTGGACCCCAAAAACCAACACCACCTACCACCCAGCGAATGAACTAGACCGGCACCATGTATCCAGTTACAACACGCAAGTGCCTGATTTCGGCGAGGATAACTATGGACGACTCACGCCGCCATGTGAAGGGGCCGAGTACGGTAGTAATAGTGAGAGCTCTGGACTTGGCTCGAGTCCGAGGTCGAGATCGAGTAAGGAGAGTAGATTTGTGGGGGGGCCGGCGGTGAGGCCGCAGACGAGAAGGGAGAGTGAGATGGTAGCTGACGAGACGATGACCGAGAGTGAGATGGCGGCAGAGGAGGCGAGGCAGACGGCGCAGGAGACGAAGAGGGCGTTGGTGCAGGCGAGGATTGCGAGGATGACGACGATACTGGATGGGTGGGAGGGGAGATGGGAGGCGGCATCTAGGATTCCAGCGCCGGCAGATGGAGCGGACCAGGAGGTGGAAGAATGTCCGGAAAAGATGGATGGGATATATGTGAAGGATATGCTCACTACTACTGGGGGGGAACTCGAGGATGGGAACAGGGGCGGGGTCGGAAAAGGACGGCTAGATAACAACAGCAAAGGGAAGGAGAATGATAAACCCGCACTATCCGCTGCTAGCGACTGCGCTGAGAGGCTGGGTGGGCTAGCCATTATCACTACGCTCGTGGAGGAATCCAAGGCCGACAGCGAGGCCGAGATCAAGAGCCAGGCCAACAATGAAAACTATACCGAGAAAGGGCAAGGAAAGGGCAAAACAATTAATAAGCTCACACACCCCACCGCTGCCACATGCCGCATCAATAATCCAGACCGCCCAGCCCTCTTATTCATTCCCGCAACTACCATCAACGCGGCCAAGAACCAGCCAGAGAAGCAAGACAAAGTCGCACCACTGACCGCCAGCAACACCGGAAGGGTCTCCCCACCCCACGACGGCAGCGGCGTCGCGCTCCCAGAAGAAATGATCCGCCAAAGGGATACAGCTGATGTACAGCTCTTGCAGCTGCGCGCAAAAATCCCGTGGCTGATGGAACAGCGGGGTATTGAGGGGGCCGGGTGGAGGATGTTTGGGGAGTATTATCGGGGTGGTGGGGGGGAAGAGACTTGAGAGATATCCCCCTCCTTGTTTGGGTCTGGAAGAGCTGAAGATGGGTACCGTGAATACTGCGTTGGAGAACGACTCACGATAATATCTTGGGCTTAGGTGGTCAGTCGGTCTGGTACATTGCGGCTGCACGGCTACGGGATTGTATTATCGCTATATCTTAGCTGATGTACTGACTACTTCCGTGGGGGTCAACAGCGTCGGAAATTATCTTATCGCAAGATTGATCGAGATATTAATAACTAGAAAGGCTCATTATTAACTTTTATAGCTAGCAGCATTAATCACCACCAGCTTAGCTAGGTTTAGGCATGTTCTCCTTTAGTCAGGTATAGAATACAATAGAACCGTCGGCTTACTCAAAGAATAGGGGTGAATAATGGACTTATTTTTTCCGTTTTAGTAGATTCTGTTGTGTCGGGTGGGAGGAGGGAGTGGGGGGTCGAGTCCTTATTCTTACGTCAGTAGATGCATGCGAGTGATAATCCGTGAACTACCTGGCCAGAGCTGAACCACCTCCTGGGCTTGGTTGATTAGTTGGTTGACCGATTGCTTAAGTATTATTTTCTGGGCATGAAGATTGCTGCTTTATCCGTAGACATGGCTTTGTGAAGGTGATGGAGGACTACATGTAGAAGTTGGGGGGGACCTGGACTCGGGGCTCGAGCAGTAAGATGTAGTCGTGCGGCCACACACATTAGAGCTGATTGATCAATGAGTTATTTAAAAACGTACAGTACGCCACGGCTATTTAGAAAGATACATGTACATATGCACACTGTATCTTGGGCTGCGACTGTTGGTCCATGGAGGGGCTATGCCTCTCAAACACCTGCCCCCGTCTAAGCACCCTACTTACTTATTTAAAAAAGCAGCAAGAAGGGCCACACCACGAATACTCGGATAGCCGGACCAGCAGACCCATGGTACCGGTATAAGCACTGTCAATTAGGGCCGGAAGATCATACTCACACCCCGACAAACAGGATTCAGCGATGTTCTACAGCGTTCTACGGGCGTGTTTGTGTGGTCCTTATGCATGGCCTAGGGGGGGGGGGGAGGAGGAGTCATGTGTGGGCCGCTTACCCCGCGCTTTGGTATGTGGGTGGCCCGCCAAGCAAGTGAGAGGAGGAGGAGCAGGAGGGTTTTAACCTCGTTGATTGCAGCTGTGGAGGGAAGAATTACATGTGCACCTCACCACCAAGGATCTTGGTTCTTGGTCAGTCATGGTAATGGTAGCTGTCTGCCAGAGTTTCCAATGTCACCACCATCTAGGCCCAGGCCCGCCCAGACCGGACGAGTGATAATCCGTGACCAAGAGACCAACCCCCCTCCCCCCGGTGCAGCTTTTCTGCTGACAGGCGGGGTTTCTTTTTTTTCTTTTGGTGAAAGGGTTAGGAGAGTCTTAAGCAGCACCTTCCTTCCGCTCGTCCATTTACCCGTGCAGTGGCCCTTGTGCGGGTCTGGGGGAGCCCCCGGATCTGGTCCACGCGACATCTATCTGCGCCGTCCTTTCCTTTCGGGGGGGAAGCGTGTCTGCTCTGCTGTACGCAGGTTATAAGCTTCTTCCAAGAAGGTGCCTTTACCGCTAGCTAGAACCAAGATAAGCGAGTATATACTTAAGCTTGCTGTCTCCTGATACTTGCCGCTACTACTACTACAGCTGCTACTCTATCGGAGAATGATAGAGGGGGCAGCATATGGGAAATTGTTTAAGGGGGCAAACGTACGGGAGTCGTGGGTTTATGGCCAGGGGTTTGCGAGTTTGGGGATGATTTGAGCGGTATCAGGTTGAGTGAGGCTCAAAGCCCCGAGTGGGGGGGAGTCGTTGACTGAAGCGCTGGGGTCAAGTATCTACTGCAGTTCGACCACCTCATGACAAGGACATCCTCTATCTCATACCGACAAGAAATCCTTACCGCCGTCAATCAACTTGCTACCTACGGCCTGTGTGTGTCTTGGTATTCAAACCACCAGCTAAGTAAAGTACATCTGCCCAGGCATTGTAATACAACAACTCTTACTAAAGCAGTAAACCCATCGTGCTGAAGATATATCGGCCACGAGCTATAACAAAAATGGGCACAACATGCAATCCAACCCGGAAGGAATCCTTCAGCCACCCGTCATTCTGGACAACTCGGCTGGGGGATTTTCCCCAACTTACCCCTGGCAGGGCGGATCTCAGGCCCGACCGACTGGGGTGTGCCCCACAACCCATTCCGTTCCAAGCGAATTTGATTGCCCTGAAGCCAGCGGTTGGGGTGCTTAGACTATTTAGCCGGACCTGATCAACGGGGCAGCGATTGAAATCCTCCGAAAACTAAATATCAACGTCCTACTAATTGCACGGAATGGGGTTCCTGAGGGTCGACGACGTAGCGCCGAAGCACACAGTCCCCAATATCAAAGTCTTGGTCGTGCTACTACAACATGAAATAGATGAATAAATAAGAAAAAATTAAAACGATCACGAGCTAGTGGATATTGCAAAGAACATCTACTGGGGCCCCATGAAATGGATCCGGAGGAAGAAGGGGGGGGGGGGGAGGAGGATACCAGTATCTAATACTCAGTAACTCTACAATTTAAAATGGGGTCGATCTCCCCCTACTTTTGGGCACATTAATTCTCCATCCCTACATTCCTTTTCTTCAGAATCGATAATATCCAACGGTTCATCCCTTCTCTCCCAAAAAAAAAATGAAGTCTTTCATCTCCGCCGTGCTCTTTGCCGGTGTTGCCTCGGCGCACACAATCTTCCAGCAGATTGGTATCAATGGGGTCATGCAGGCACGATACGACTACATGCGTCTACCAGACTATGACGGCCCCATCACCGACGTGACCGCCACCGAGTTGGCCTGTAATGGCGGCCCCAACCCGCTTGTCAAGATCTCGCCCAACGTTGCCACCGTTGCTGCCGGGTCCCAAATCACCCTCCAATGGTAAATCATACTCTCGAAAAAATCATACATCTATATATACCTTCATATATTAACCTAAATTTAGGGGCCACACTCTCGACTCTGACTTTGATACCGGCCTGATCGTCGATGCCTCCCACAACGGGCCCGTCCTCGTTTATATGGCCAAAGTCGACTCCGCCACCGGCGCCATTCCCAACTCTGGCTGGTTCAAGATCTACGAAGATGGCTACAGCAATGGCGAATGGGCAGTCGCCAAGCTCATCGCCAACAAGGGCAAAGTCACAGTCACCATCCCCTCCTGTATCCCCGCCGGCGACTACGTAAGCCCACCTATCCCGCTCCCGTCCCCCGCCCCGTCCCCGCCCCCCTCCCGGGCCCTAGCCCAAAACATATAAGCAAACATCACTAATACATACCCACCTAGTTATTCCGCGGTGAATTAATTGCCCTCCACGCCGCATCCAGCTACCCCGGTGCCCAGCTCTACATGGAGTGTGCGCAACTCCGCGTCACTGGCGGCGGCTCAACCACCCCCGCGACATATAACATCCCCGGCATCTACGCTGGCACCGACCCTGGAATCAAGTTCAACCTGTACGCCAGCACCATATCATACACCATTCCCGGACCGGCCGTGTTCTCCTGCAGCGGTGGCAGCACGACTCCTGCCTCCACGACTGCTGCGGCCGCTGTGTCGTCGACTACCACTACGACCGCGGCGGCGGCTACCACCACTGCCGCAAGCTCCGGAAGTGCTGTGGCGCAGTGGGGCCAGTGTGGAGGGTCGGGGTATACTGGGTCCACGACTTGTGTGACGGGGTCGACTTGTGTCAAGTTGAACGATTTCTACTGTGAGTTTTCATAAATCTTTGAGGTTGCGTGAAACTTGAGCATATGCTAATTGGAGGTTTTTTTTTACTACAGCTCAATGCCAGTAAATGTGTCACGAGTAGTGCGTTGAAAGGTTTGGGTGTAAAAAGATGGAAATCGATGGATGGGAAGTAGTAATAATATATTAAAAATTGAATAAAACTTTATCTCTTAGCCTTGCTTGCCCAATTGCCAATAATTTTCCACCTTAAACCAAATAACAGTCTACAACTCCCAAGATTCCAAAACAGCAGGTAAAAACCCTAAGACCACCTCCTCGCAGGCCCACAAGCCGCACTCGTAGAACCCGGGACACACCCACCCCCACCATCAGCAGCGGTATCCGCGCCCCTCCAGTTCCCGCCAAGATCCAAGACCCCCGCAAGGCCACTGCCAAAGCCCGTAACCAGCTTACGCAGGTCCTCGGCATGCCCATACCAGGTTGTCAGGGCATCCCTCAGCGCCTTGTTGTCGAGCTTGAGCTGCCTGACTTCATGCTTGAGACTGTCGTTTACGCTCTTCAGAGAGCCAATCTCGACAATGAGGGCGTGCTCGTTGTTGAGAGGCGGGGGCGGGATGTGGTAGGAGAGGCCGATGTTGACACCGGGGTGGTGCATCCGGTAGTGGTAGGTATCGGCGGATGGGGGCGGCGGTGAGTGTCTTTCCATTGGGGTCTTGTTTTTCTGATACGCTGGTGGGTATTTTTATTTTTATTTTATTTTTTTAGTGTTTATCCTGAGATATTTAGGCTGATGCGGTGGTGGGGGTATTGAGTCTTGGATGTTAATTGCGATGAGCTCGGTTCTTATATATATAAAAAACCCATCCCATATCGCCCCTCGGCGAGAGGCCCATTCTGTATTCTGTTTTTTAAGTTGTGTATATACATATAACCTGGGAACACGACCGCCAATTACGGGCCATCAAACATTGCTGCCCCAGCTCACAGTCATGCCGCAGTAAGGTGCAGACCGCCTAATTTTCGCTTCGGCGCTGACATCTTGTGGGTGCAGGAAACATCCACGCATGGTAGGCCTAGGTTTTGTGCGATGTTTGTGTTTGTGCGTGGCGGTTTGATGTGCGGTGCCTAAGCAGCTACTAGCACTTACGGTAAACAAGCACGGACGGATATGTACAGGAAAACACTGCTCCCCATGTCACCGGCGATATATCTCATGTCCCCCGCCCCAAGGGCTGGGGCGCTGGTTGCTGTATGTGGGAGTCCGGTTTGATTTGCCCGTTTGGCGGGGCGGGTGTTTTTGGCGTGCTGGGTTGGCGGGGAGGGTACAGAGAAGCAGGTACGTACATGGTGCGTGCAGTGCTACCTGCAAAGGCGCTGGTCCTGTGACCATGGGGAGGTTTGGGGGATTGGTAAGGCTGATGGAGGATTGGGGTGATGTTGTCGGTGAGATCAGGGATTGATTGCTAGATGGCTGGATCATAGGTTCGGTGGATAGTAAGACTTGTTTGCTCGGTTGATCAACTAATAGCTATAGAGTTTTAGCTAGCTTGCCCGGTAGGGGAGGTTGTTTCTAAGAAAAAGGATGGGGGTTGAATGTGGTAAAAGTCTTTACCTACCGGGCATTGCAAGACAGTTAGCAGCTGATACAAGTTCTATAATCTGGTCTGAGGGGGCAAATAACAGGTGGAGGAAGAAGTGTATGAGAGTTTGGATGGTCATGAGCTCTAGGTCTCGTAATATCAAACAGGATAAATGTAAAGCTAGACATAAATGATGAAGTCATCTGCTGGTTGATGTCAAACCAAGCCTGAGCTCTTGACGCTTTAAGAGTACACGGATTCTACTATGTATATATATAGGCCGGGTCTCAGGTCGAGTGTTTTGTAGATGCATCATAAATCCGCCTGCTTACTGCTGGTTTTTTTTTCTGTTACTTGGTAAGGTTAGTCTTTTTATCTCACATTAATAATTCTACCAACATCCGGCCTTTGTATTCGTAGTACTAGTATAACATACGAATCTGGGGATACTAGTTTATAGACTTTGACAAATGTATATACATGTAATACGGGGCTCATGCCCTCCTTAGACGGACATCACAAGGATGAGTTACACATGACTGCATGTATCTAGGCAAGGTCAGAGAACTGAGTCCTCCAGACCCAACCACCAAAACAAAATACGTCAAACACAATCAAACAAGATTCCAGTTTCGTTCTCAATATCCACAGAACTTCAAAAATCCACAAATTGCCATACCCAAGTCAACAACTCAACACAGGATAAACGGTATATCTGACAGATACTGGTCCCATTGGTTATCGACAATCTTGCGGAGTTCTGTCAAGTCTTCATCAAATTCTAGCGGATCCTCTTCCATGGGGTCTGCTGCGAGTTTGCTGGCTTCTTCGGCCATATTCCAAGTCTGCGAGTGGCGCATGGCCGCAATCCGTTGGTTCCAAGCACGTAAAGTTTCAGCAGTTTGGCTTCTCATCAGCTGAATGACATAGTTTATAGGCTGTCGAAGTGGGTCGCGAAGTAGAGCTGGATGATTCCTGCTACCGTCGGCTTTCCAAGCCCCCGGGGTCTTCTCGAAAATCTGCATGTCTGTACATAGGCCGCTGAGTTTACTATCCCAGGAACAGTGTATTGAGATTGACATTTCCGGCTTCCTGGACACTGCTTCTTTCGCATTATGCACCAATCCATATAAATTGCCATCACATATCCCCCCAAAGTTTCCCATCTCAATAATTACGGTTTCGAGAACCCCTTCATTCGATTTAAAGAATTCTTCGCAAATGTGTGCCCCTAGTCCACGGACGTGAAGGTATTTCAAGGTCCCTAGGAAAGGGACCTCAGCTTTTATCCTACCGTCCGGGCCCCAGCTCTTTCTAGTCAAAAGGACGCACAAGTGGATATCGCTCGGAATCTTCAAGGAGTGTTTATCTCTAAGAAGTTTACCCTGCGACATCGATGCTGGTAAGGACAGGGTTAGATGGGTCAACCTATCAAGAGGGCTCGCATTCCCGACTTCGGTTGGTATCATCCAAAAGGGGTTTCCTATATATCAAAGCTGTTAACTATCTACCTTCATCAGGTGAATTGATTACGGGTTTCTTGGACAATAGTGAATCCGGGTCGGTGGCGGCTGGCAACTTTTAGCTAACCGTATTAAATAGGTAAAGTGACCAGCGAGTTTCCCTACAATGGTAGGTCTCATTCACCACCGAGCCAGGATTCCTATTGACCTAGAACTGGCTGTGCTTTACCTACTTAGAAAGTCGCCTGATAAAACAAGCCTCCTCAACCGAGAATCTTTTCCCAGCGCCCTCAGAATCGTATACATAAGGCGCGTGATACTCTGATCAGCATTGGGAAAAAAATCACACTCTAGCTCCAGCGGTCCAGAGCCAACTATTAAAGTCTGAACTCGCCTTAAGCAGGTGAATTTTGGATTTGGCATCTTCGGATGTGGCCTGGAGCGAAGCATAGCTGGGTATTCCAAAGAATTCAGCATCTTATAGCGGCGCTGTTGAAGTTTCAACCCGCTAAAGCCAATGAAGTACACAGAAGGGCCGAGCATATACTCAAGAGCTATGTGGTAGATAATCTTGGATACCCTGAGAAGAGAACGGACTAACTTCTCCTCTTTTTTGAGAGTGACATGAATTAAATCGGAGCTTTTATTGCAGAGGTGACTCTCCGAGCCTTTAGGAATAGTCCCAAATTTCTTTACGATAAAAAGATTCGGACAGTTGCTTTGGATATATTCGGAGATGACGGCGTGAATTATCTCAATAGGGAGTTGCATAAGCTTAAATGTTGTTGGTTTCTCCATTTTCAGCGAAGATCTTGAGGATCGTCCATATACCAGTGGGATTATGGGAGTTTGAAGGAGGGGTTAGGTTGGCCAGCCAAGCTGATGAGCCCCGTCCGACGTAGGGTCCGTAGGTTGTGCAATTTCTTCTTGATAAGCCTCCAAGATACTTAAGTAAGCAATTGAGGAATATGTTGTCTATGACTAGGGCTATTGCCCGGCGTGTCAAAAAGCTGTCATGTTCTAACCTGTCATATATGTTAAAGTGTGGCCGTATGATCATGTGCCGGCCGCAAGCTTCTGGTCTCTAGCTCTTGGATGTTGCCTTGGCATGTATACACATCAATTTGAGTACAAAGGTAAATAAGGAGAAAGTTAACCAGTCAAAAAGATAGTCGATTGGGTTGTATCTATTTAGCCTTTAATACTTCCCGCGAGAATAAGTCCCCGACATCACTTTTGTGTAGCAACCCCATAATTTGGCAGAAACTTATTCTCAACGCAAGTATATACATTTCAACAAGAGTCGCAGAGTGGCAGTTCGAGTGAGATTTCATGATTCAAACACTCCCTACTTGAAAAATACATGTAAGTACATGTATATAGCCAAAGAGCTTAAAGATCTTTAGATGCATGTAATAATACTCAAGCGGCATTCTATAATATACTACGCACATTATAAGGAACTAAGAGTTTGCTCCTGTGTTCCCACGGCTGCTTTGTCAAGCGGGTTACATGTAGTATGTATCGTTTTATTACATGTAGTACATGTACTCAACTGTAGTCACGAACCTACATGTATATACATGTGCCTTTATAGTTCAGTACTCCCTCATCAGTAACCACAAGTGCCCGCCCTTTTGTTTGATGGGGTAAGCTGGTTGCTATGTATCAATTAGGGTTAGGTCTAGCGAAAGCCTTTCGGGAGAAAAACTTTCCCAAAACCCTAACATACCCCCCTATATACGAGACCATTCTGGGCCGTCGGGTGGAATGGGACTCTTCTTCTCGTGGCTCCCTCAATATAATTTAGGGCGGTGCTAGCAGGTGGGGTAAACCGCAAGGCGAGTGGATCCACGAAGCCAGGGGACAACTGAGAAGCTAATATATGTACTGTATATGCAAATTTGTACTAGTTGACCTAAAGGGTTTCTGAGCACAACCGGATCTAAGTTTCTGTGTAGTGCAGCACGGTCAGCTCCGCCTCAGTGCAGTGCTTGTGATGTTTAGTAAGTAGGGTAATGATAGATTCGCAGGAATCATTCTAATCCAGACTGGTATGAGACCTAAGTATAAAGGAGTAACAGCAATATTATGTGTATAGTGGGCGAGAGCTGGGGCGTGGGGAAGTGGTTCTAAGTCTCTATGACAGGCGGAAAGGACCAGACCAGGGTGTATGTTGCTGGTGGTGGGGTGTACTCCGGTTAGTAGTCTCGTGCCCAGCCTGTACGTGGTGGTTGGTTCTCTGTGTGTGTCTGCTGTGCGGGAACAAAACAACGGATTACACCACCTCACAGGTTCGCCAAGCTAGCGGAAGCAAGCAGCCAACATCAAGCGTCTACTCTAGAGGGACCTCGGGAGGAACGTACCCGCCACCCTTTTCTCCTTGTACACATGTACTGATTATACTACTATACTCCCATGCCACAAAGGCCTGATTCTCACCATATCAAGCTTTTGATATTCCTAGCAGGGGAATCGATGCAAGTACCAGCAAAATGAGGATGGTTCGATACTGGTCGTGGGCCGGGTAGAGGAGAAATTAATGGTAGGTATTCGGATTAACCACACATGAGGCAGTTTCCATAACAAATTTAAACCTCAAAGGGATGATACCCCATATGGAATATTAACCATCTTGAGGGTTTAGGCAGTACTTTCAATTCTTCACTCGAGCTGTGGGTAAGTCTACTCAAAAAAATCTATGGAACACCCCCAAGAGAAACCCCTCGGCGAAAACCAGGACCCTAGCGTACTTCGCGTGGTTTGGGTATCGTGTACGTATACGCCTATGCGTGATACTTGATGCTGGTTTTGATGCCTTTAAAACGAATTGCAGCCAAACTAACCTGGCATGTTATTTACCTTAACGACCATATTTAATCTTGGAAATGTCTCTACCGCACGTATCCCGTCTGGGTACGCACGAATAAGAGACAATCGCAAGCCTGGGCACGACTAAAGACCTCGCAAAAGCTTTTAAATGAGTCTCGAGATGAATTCTGCCAGTAGAGATTCTGTGTTAAATGTTATTCTCTACTTTTGTACACCTGGGGTCTGCGATAAGCCCGAAATCGGCGTGCTCAATGCGCTAAGATATTTCTAGATCTCCACGATATCTTCAATCATTAGCTAAGCTAACCTAAGTGAAAACCTTAGACCTCCTACCACAGACTAACGCAACAGTTAGCCTCAGCATTTTCTTTCTCGGATGAGGACCTTGTGCCGAAGCTACTTACTATGTACTATCAATCAACCACCTTTTCAGCCAGGGTTTCTTAGTATCTCGCACGCAAAATTCGGTACTGAAGGTCAGCTTAGCTCTTACCAATTTTCCACTCTCCAAGTAAGCTTTGAACGCAATGAGTTTGGCTATTGAAACTTGCGCTCAGTGAGCGACCGGCCGTCGACTTCGCATTAGTCTTAAGGGGAGTTAGAAAGCTGATTTACAAGTTAAAACTGATACTTTACTAGAGTTCATCGTGTTGCGTAATGATTCCGGCTCTGCGGGATTTTTCTTTTCTTTCTTAGATATACGTGAAGGAGAAGATAGAGATGGTATAGGGGAAACGCAGAAATTTCAAAACATAATTCCTTTAAACTCTAGCTGCTATGCCATGGTGGAAGACGCAGCACCCAATCACCGAGGAGCCCCGAAAAAAAAAGGAAAGGAAAGGAAAGGGGAAAAAAAGGAAAAACTGTAGTGAGTATCTCAAAAAGCGGCGCCCAAAAGCGGATTTACATGTAACTTCAGATCTGTCGGTACATATAGGTACTTCATTAGGCTATGTATTAATTAAATATACCAAAAAAGTAACTGAACCGACCCGGCTCTACTCTAAGGAATCAGTCGAATCAAACCAGCCCCTCCCTGACAAGGAACAGATCCCTGTATACGTATACTACCCTTATCTTCGATTCAGTTATTCAGATTATATTATCAACAAAACATAGGTACAGATACAGGCCGAGTTTAATTATTTATCCGCTAGATTATTGCATCGGGGGTATCAATTAGTAGATCTAGCTGTAGAATCCTGGCGAGATTGTTATTGTATTTAAACGCATTTAAAATACCCATAATTGAACCTTGTCCGAGTGACGAGTAATGATCGTCGTTAGCTCCGGGTGACTGAGCTCCGCCGACACTAAGGAGGGTGATGCAGCGCGTAGGCGCTTATGTAAGTGTGCAGTACTGGAGGACCGAACACCATACGGGCTTTGTGCCGCGCTACCTGAGTTTGAGCTGCTCTCTGCTAACTAGGGTTATCCATCCTGTTCGTGTCACGTCGCCTCCCATTGCTGGCTTCAACCTCAGCTCACCGAAAACATTACGTGTATTTCTTAATTCTACGTATTTTGAGCAACTGCAATTGCAATTGAAGATCTCGACTTATGACACGGGTTTGGCATTGGAGTATACGCGGTCTTACAATTCCAAGGACCCTGCCTCCTTCACTAGTCCGAACCTCCAACTTGAGATGTTGCAAGGGGTTAGTGGGACTAGGGTCTACAAGACGGCGGGTTTGGGGGTAAAGGGGCTCCTCGAAAAAGAGCCCAACAAAAACACGGGGTAATAGCTGTTGGCTTCTTAGCTTATAAGAGCTAAATTTACTCAACTGCACCGTGACATTTTGCCGCAGGGGCAACCTTACTACTTGTACTCTACCCCCAGAACTTCATCCCTTGAACGTACATCTAACCGCAGCGACTAATATAGCTGTTAGTTAAGATCCCCTCCGGAGGGATTGGCGGGGAGTTTAATGTATCCAACTCCGAAGACGCCCACGGTAAAGGGAAGATCCCTCCATTGGCAAAAGTCTATACTAACTAATTCGCCCAATTCTGCAAGATGTGGAACAAAAATGCCGGATATATGCACACATCTAATATTGACACTATTTTAGTATTACAGACTACTAAGAGCTCAGGATGAAAGGGAGAGAAATGGGGAGGAAAATGAAGTTGAAGATAACATTTTTAGTGTCCAGCAAGGCACCTATCATGGATAGGCAGAGAAGATAACAATCTTAGGGTCTAGATTCTACCAATAGGAATATATAACGCTCTTTACTCAGATCGACAGTCTATGTTCGATTAATCCATATACTTACAGACCCACAATACGTCGTTCTGGACCATTTTGAAATGATGCCAAGGAGGTATAGGATGAGTCCAAAATGACCATGGAAGTGGACATCAACGGCTATCTTCGCGGCCCAGATCAATTCCGTGAAGTTCGGAGGAATTTACTCTTGATATAGAGTATGTGGTCCGAGACTGAAGTTATTTACGATAAAATATCAGCATCTGGAATTAAAACCAAGAGTAGAAGATACCTCCAAAGCCCAATGGCCCAGGCCGCGTCAATTTGATCCTTATCTGGCTCTATCCTACAAGACAAAGAGCTATGTGAATTAGTTGGCAGTGCTACCACAAGAAAACTGAACCGGGAATTTGTGAGGACCTCGGAGTAATAGGAGGGCTAGGGCGTATCCACACCTTACAAGTCCACACACTTACACCCCACTCTTGAAGCAATCTCATGGCCTCGCCTGACACAGACCTATCTTTTTCCGGATAACTTCCTCCCGATACTTCCCCGGATTTTCAAGCCTCCACCGAGCATACGCGCGTCTATAGTTGAAATTTTCCAAGGGTGTCCGATCTCCGGGGCGCCCCCCATACTGGAGGGCCGACTCATTTGGGGGCGTGCGTTCCAGATATTCATAGATCTACTTGGCCCAGCACGTGGGGGGAACATCTAGGAATAAGTGTGGTCTGATATTTTCGTCCAAAATCAGCGCCTCTTTCCATGTAAGTAACCCAGTGAAGTCATTTTGTTAAACGCATACCCGCTGGATTCAGTATCAGTAATATTCAATTCAGTCCATACCGACGCCAGTGCCGGTCTACCCACCGAGAGCCAAGCAAATGATTGGCTGCATTAACTCTTTGCTGCTTGGTTATAGACCTGCGGAGCCTATCATTTCAGTTTCTGCCAAGGTATTCTTGTATTAATGGGGATTTATTTCTGCGACTCTCAATGGGTGAAGAGATTAAATTAGGCTAGTTTAATTGCCGCAAGCTTGTGGTAATACAGACCCCAAAATCCGGTTGAATGGTATCCCGATACTACATTCGCCCAGGGTTTCCTCTCAGACCTTATTATCATGTTTTGCAATGACGAGGATTTGAGGTGCAGGTTAATATAAGATAGACGATCGGAGGATAGCTCGGGGTACTTAGCACCGGGGGTGACTGCAACAGTGCGACGTTGCAGCGGTAGACTACAGGTACATCTAGGGTTCATCAGGTTCCTACGAGCCAGAGGGTACCCAATTGGTCCATAACGGGAGGCACATATATATATTGATGCACAGTAATCGACGAGGCATCCGATGCGGGGTATTAAATGCATCAAGCTACCCATAAACATACTACGGGGGGTCTTCGGGATAGTGATGAAACGCTACGCAAAAAGCCTTAGAAGTGTGTGGGGTTACAAGGGCCAGGGTCCTGCGGGTACGCTATCTACCGTCCAACAATCCTTGTCCGGTGTTTATGCACCCCACATTCTCGCTTCAACGGATCTAGTACTGAAATGAAAAACACTAGCTATACTAAAACAACATCCTTCCGGTACGAGCACTTTATATTTTAAGGAAAAAATTAGCACCAACTAACCAATTGCAAACTACTTGGCCTATAAATTGGTTTTAAGTACATGTATGTAGACAATCGATGCTGAACTCTAGTATCATGATATTATCAAATCTCAATGAAAGGATAACAAGCTCATAATCAGGTCCACCTGTGGACCCACAAGGTAGATTAGTAGAACTTAATGCATAATCAGACTTCGGGCCTCTCCAAGGATGCAGCTGTCCTGAAAGAGAGACAATCCAAATTAAATCATGAGACTTAGTTGAGACACTTAGTTAGCCTCTCTTTCCTGGGAAGTTCATGCACATCCTCTCGTATTATTGTTCGGCTTCGGCTCTATGTCGCGGGGGCGATCTTTTTTTTTCCTTGGATGGTTTTTGAGGAGAGTAGGGGGGGAAATTTTTATTTAAGAGGCTTCAGTTCCCACGATATTCATAACATCAAGCAGCTCTGACTTGGGCAGATAGACTCATAATCACCACAACTCATAAACCGAACAACCCAACATGACGATCCCAGACGAAGTAGATATCATTGTTGCCGGAGGTAATACGACATTCCTCACCATTCCCCACGATACGGTTATGATAGTTTCTCTAACTTACGATTTATCACAGGTGGCTCTACCGGCTGCGTTATTGCCGGGAGACTTGCAAACCTCGACCCAAAGCTCACGGTCCTTCTCATTGAAGGCGGTGAGAACAATCTCAATAATCCATGGGTCTACCGCCCTGGTATCTATCCCCGTAACATGAAGCTCGACTCGAGAACAGCTTCATTCTACCACTCGAGAGCAAGCAAGCACCTTAATGGGCGCAAAGCCATTGTTCCCTGTGCTCATGTTTTGGGGGGGGGATCTTCAATCAATTTCATGGTGTGTTAACTACAGTGCAATGCCATCGTCAAGTCCTATCTGCTAATGCTCCTCTCCTCCACTACTAGATGTATACGAGAGCTTCGGCTAGTGATTATGATGACTTCCAGGCAGAAGGATGGACCACAAAGGATTTGTTACCAGTGATGAAGAAGGTAGGATATGATATGATTCCAATTGGGGGCTGTGCCTGATACCATGTGCTCCAGTTCGAAACCTACCAAAGATCCAGTAACAACCGTGATGTCCACGGTTTCGACGGTCCCATTAAGGTTTCATTTGGGAACTACACGTACCCAATGACCCAAGACTTCCTCCGAGCTGCAGAATCGCAAGGAATTCCCATCACCGATGATCTCCAAGATCTTGATACTGCCCACGGAGCAGAGCACTGGTTGAAATGGATCAACCGTGACACAGGCCGTCGCAGTGACTCAGCCCACGCCTACATTCACAGCACCATGAGAAACCAAGGAAACCTCTTTCTCCAATGCAATACCAAGATCGACAAAGTCATCTTTGAAGGCAACAGAGCCGTTGGTGTTCAGACGCTTCCGACCAAGCCACTGTCACCAACTCAGGTGGGTGAGACGAGAACCTTTAGGGCAAGGAAACAAATCGTTATTAGTTGCGGAACTATGAGTACCCCATTGGTTTTGCAGCGCAGTGGTATCGGTGTGTATTATACTCAGTTAGTTTTAAGGCGGCTATCAAGGCTAATCATTTGATCTAGGTAACCCGGAGAAGTTGAAGAGGGTTGGTGTCAAGCCATTCATCAATCTTCCAGGAGTTGGAATGAATTTCCAGGTATGACTTGAGTCTAAATCATAACTTATTTCATGCTAATGCATTTTTTACTTAGGACCACTACCTCACCTTTTCCGTATTCCGTGCCAAACCTGACACAGAAACCTTCGACGATTTCCTCCGCGGTGACCCCAAGGTCCAAAAGGAAATTTTCGACCAATGGAATCAGAATGGCACCGGTCCACTCGCAACCAACGGAATTGATGCTGGTGTGAAGATTCGACCCACAGAAAAGGAGTTGCAGGAGATGGGCCCAGAGTTCAGACAGGGCTGGGACTCATACTTCAAGAACAAGCCCGACAAGCCAGTTATGCACTACTCGTTGATTTCTGGGTATGAAACCTGTCCATGTTATCCACAATAATGCAACATCCTAACATGTCCAAAATACAGATTCTTTGGAGACCACATGCTCCTCCCTCCCGGAAAATTCTTCTCTATGTTCCATTTCCTCGAATACCCATTCAGCCGTGGGTCAACTCATATCGTCTCCCCGAACCCCTACGAAGCTCCAGACTTCGATGCCGGGTTTATGAATGACGCGCGTGATATGGCACCCATGGTCTGGGCATACAAGAAGTCCCGTGAGACTGCACGAAGGATGGATTGCTTTGCGGGTGAAGTCATGTCTATGCACCCACATTTTGCCTATGATTCACCAGCGAGGTGCTTTGAGATGGATCTCGAGACGACTAAGGCATATGCTGGACCAAATCACCTTTCGGCCGGTATTCAACACGGAAGTTGGGCTAGGCCATTGGAGAAGTATGGATACCTCCGCTTCCTCATGACCTGGTTATGCCACTTTACTGACAGCTTATATAGGGGCAAGCCATCTCAGGCGAACTTTGTCTCCTCCAACCAGACAAGTGTTCGTGAAGATATTGTATACAGCAAGGAGGATGATGAGGTATGAGGATCCACTTCAGCTCCGTTAAATTCCCCAACTGACACTATAAAAAGGCAATTGCAGACTGGGTTAGGCACCATGTCGAGACTACTTGGCACAGCTTGGGTACATGCTCTGTATGTAGATTCTCAATCCTAATAAGCACCCTAAAATTCGGCATTGCTAATAACGAACTAGATGGCCCCTCGTGAAGGAAACTCAATTGTGAAGCACGGTGTCGTGGACCCCCGCCTGAACGTCTGGGGAACTAAGGGCCTCAAGTGCGCCGATCTTTCCATCTGCCCCGACAATGTTGGTTGCAACACTTACTCCACCGCACTCACCATCGGTGAGAAGGCAGCTATCCTTGTTGCCGAGGATCTTGGATACTCCGGTGATGCACTGAAGATGACAGTCCCCGTTTTGCACTTGGGTACATATGAGAAGACTGGGCTGGCGCGCCTTTAAACAAATACAAGTAAAACTTACGAATGGACTGGGCGCTTGGGGTTCTTTGACCTTTTCGGGTAGTACACTGGACTTTTGACTATTTCTTTTGTTTGAATGTTCTCGGTTCATGTATATAATATAGTTCACAATAAACAATTTTTCCCTGACAGCGTGGAGGACGAAGGTTGGGTATGGGCTACCTCGTGCCCCATCTTATTATTATGAACTCCTGGTGCGAGCCCGTGAGGAAACTAAATATTCGGGGGTGTGGGGTATCAGTATCTTTGAATGAGCCATGGCCCAGAAATAGCTGCCATCGGACATTTTACTGTCTAAAACAAATGGGAAGTTGTATATATTTCGTTCTCAAACCTTTAGGAGCAAGGGACTAAGATAGGTAGGTCAATAATTATAGGTCCGCCAAGGCTCCACTAAATCTATGCTGTTACCAATGTATAAATACCAACGAATCAGCACCTAGTAGTGTTGCTGCATTTAAGCCTCCAGATTCGACGACGGCTTTTGACCTATATGATTTGCTAAATCTTGAAATTTAGGGCGAGAATACAACCAAGAGCGGCGGCAACTGTCGATATTGTAATTTCATCTCAAACCTGAAAATTTGGTAAGTAGAGTACCTTCGTATATGGTGCGTCAAAAGCAGTTTACCACTGGTGGTATTAGCACTGATTTACAGTCCTTGTGCCATGCTATTATACGACATTAGTACATGCTTAACTACATGTATTTCCCACCGGTGGTACAAACACCGGGTTCTAGTCTTTATGCTGTGCTATACCAGTACATAAGTAAATGTTAAATCACTAATGCCAAAGATTCTGTGCTTTTATCATAAATGCTGACATCATCCTCGCCATCAGTAGTAAATAATTTACTACTGGTAATAAAACCATACATGTACTTGCTGCCCCCATACCTGTAGAGCAACTAATAGACGAATAGGTTGTGAGAAATTTTAAGAGACAATCGTATACTACGGAATCCATTTAAAGGCCACTGGATGAGTATCTCAGGATGAGAAGGAGACGTCTGGCGATAGTAAAAGCTCGATGAGATGAGAGACAGAAGAAAAGATTCAGCTAAGCAGATTGTTTTGTTTAATGGTTTGGGGAGGAAGACTATCACATCATCGTGGCTGACGGACTGGACACGACTAGGGAATTAATCAAAAAAAGTACCTTAGTCACAGAAAGTCACTCGATCACAATTTATATGTTGGTATTCTTTTTTTTAATTCATTGCTGTGTTGAGATTTCCCTGTAGAGGACGACAGTATGAGTTATTAGCCAGGGTCCAAGAGATATTTCCTTAGTTGCTTACATAAAACAGTCAAGCAGGATGTGGAACACATTCTCACCGCATGCCCCCAAACTATAGACAGTAGACGGAAAGCACCAGACCATAGGACGATCAAGCAGCTGCTATTGACAGAGAAAGGAATAGAGAAAACGCTGGAGATCTAGAAGCAATGGACAGAGTGCAGATGAAAGAGGGGTGAGGAAGATGGAGAAGAGGCGATAAGGAAAGAGAATTGGATCAAGGGTGGGGGGGGACTAGAGAAAGAGTGAAAGGGCAAGGGAGCAGGGAGGCGAGACAGACAGAATATTTTGAAGATGGCGGCGAAAGAGAGGGTAGTTCTGGGGTGATATTGTCATAGCCTAATAAGGGCTGGATACAAAAAAAAACATAAAACATAAAACAGTCACATAATTATGTGTGCACCGGACAAATAGCCCTAGCTAGGCACTTTGGTTGACTATGCCCGGAAGCAGTGCATTACCACATACTGCACACAGGCACACCGTCCCATACTTCCCTTCCTCTCTTTCCCTGGCATACAAGAAAATAATCAAGTCAATGAGTTAGAAGCGGTTTGGATGAAATTTAGATCAACAAAACCTGGATGACAACGCTCCAGATCCAGAGTCTGAATGGGGGTGGGGGGTACGTTTAAATTCCTAAATCTTTGAAATTTGAAAGGGAAAAATATATATATGATTAGTACTTAAAAATCTAGGAAGTATTGTTCGCCATGGGAAGGCATTCGCACCCAGATTCAGAAATCTATTCCTAAACGCCTTCTAAATTCTCACGGGAAGTCGCCCAATAACTGTATCGGTCTAGGAAATTTGGAAATGGACACCCCCCTACATACAGAGATTCTGCACTTGAGCCGCCCCCATGGCCCCAGCTAGTCCCGCACTTGTCCTTCACCACTATCAAAACTATTCACGCCTTACAATGTAATGCCAATACTAAGCATTGATCAACCCCCACCAGGGCCTCTGCCAGGCCCGGGTCCTGCTTCTACAATACCTTACATTTCTGACCTGAGATGGTTCTTCCTATCCGGATAACTGGAGTGAATATCTTTGGACTGGATACATACGCTACAACGTCTATCCAAAAGAGAGTCCCGCTTTCAATATATCATTCTAACAGGTATCTTGAGCGGTATGTACTAAAAGAATCCCAATTTATTCCACGGCTACATTTCAAGATAACATATTCATGATAAATTATAACTCAGATTTCTCTGTCCGCCCGGGAATCTTAAACCCGCCCTTCACCAAATTTGTGAAAACCCCCGTTGGGTCATACTTCTTTTGCAACTTCCTCAGACTCTCGACACTCTCCTCACCATACGAGGCGATGGGATCTTGATCCTCCGAAGCGTAGTCCAAATACCTAAAAATCAATTACGTTAGCTCTGATTCCTTATTCTCGTAGTTACATCCAACTTACTGGAATGGATGAAGCGAGCCTCTGCGCTTAGCTGCACGGCTAGTCTTGGAAATCATCTTCTTACAAATACTCATAACCTTATTGTCAAACGAGGCATCGGCCCACGCGCTAAACCAGAACAACTCTAACATCCAAGTACATATCAGTGTATGCCCAGAATACGCAGAAAACCTAATTGAAGCAAGGACCTACGCAGTACGTTCTTATCATCAAGTTTAAATCCCATAGAGTTCCCCCCCTTCGCAAATCCAGCTGCAATAGCGGTGTCTGTGATAGGCAAGAATCCAGAAATGTAGGAGACCAAGTAGGGCTTCAGCAGCTCTAAAGATTCTCTCCAAATTGCATGAAGCTCTTGAATAAATTCCTCGTCCTTGGCAATGACAGTAATCGACGAGAGAAACTGCCTAGCTGGCGACTCGGGGTATCCCACCGCATCAGAAACTTGCGAAGTATTTTGCATCGTCGCAGTATTCAAATCCATAGGGATGTCTAAAAATCCCTTCAGTACTCTCGGGGGATTTTTGTTATCTACATAGCCGTTGTAGTATGTGATGATTGCTGGTGAGACAGTGCCTGATTCTTTTGTCCATGCAAAAGTTGGGACCAGGTGGGACTTTACATCCGCAGAGGCTCCTGTGGTTGCGTAATTGAAGATTTCTGTAAGGACTTGGGGCGTTTTGTCTTCGCTGTAGATTAACATGCCGCCATAAACCTGTGAGTCATGTGGATATGTGTACAGATCGAAATTCGTAACAATTCCGAAGTTGCTAGGACCAGCACCTTTCAGGCCCTTGAACAGATCTGGATGGGAATCGATATTTACTTGCAAAACATCACCAGTTGTCGTCACGACCTAGTGAACTGTTGTCAATACCAATGCTTTGAAGTCACAGGCCTAAACTTACTTCAAAATTCTTGACATTATCACAAGCGAATCCATGTTGGTAGGTCAACCATGTCAATCCGCCTATTCTTACTATTAGTAAACCTGGAGATCTATGAATATCAAGAATCATCAGCCTACCTCCTAGTATCAACCCTGCTACTCCAACGTCGGAAATTCTCCCCCCGGCAACTGTCAAATCATGCTTTTCCAGCTCGGCGTAGACCCCACCCCACCGATTTCCAGCACCGATCCTCGCATAACCGTCTTTTACATTGATCTCCCTGAAGTTATCCATGGATATAAGTACCCCATCATTGGTATTCGCCGCACCAACAACACATGAATGGCCACCCCCACGAACTGCGAATATGCATGAGTCTTCTACGAGGATCTTCATAGCTGTAGCTAAATCCTCCGTTGATTTTGGCGCCAAAACACATGCTGGTGATAGAATGACTTGAGCAGCTGCGGAGGTTCTTCAGTTAGAATGTGATGTGAAACTAAAATGCTCATAACTACTGGGTTACCCATACCCCAAAATGTGTTTAGAACAGTGTATTCACTTGACGAACGATGGTGTACGGAGTCTCCGAGGGCGGTCTCGAGTATATTGCACTGAATTATTCCTCCGATTAATGCCAGTTTCAAAGACCTTCTTTCTCCTTAAAGAGATACTCACACAATGCAAACCATGCCCTGCAAGGCCACTACCATATACCAGAGGTGCCGCCACACTAAGCAAAAATGCCTGTGCCCAGGTAGGGCCTTTCAAATACTGGATGACCATTGCTGAGGAAGGGGACTTGGGGGTGGGGAGCTGATTCTAAGAAGACAGAGTTCTCCCAAGAGCTCATTATATACCTCGAGTGGGTAGCGGCAGTTCACCATTTCTGTGGGATAGGTTCCCTATGATTAGTTTTGCGTATGCAGCCTTGTGGGTACATGTAGGTCTTTGGTAATCCTAGGTCATGCACTTAGTTAATTGGTTAGTTGGTTTTCCCTGCCAGGTTTATTAATTATAACAGAACATACCAACCATTTGGGACAATCAATTGCAGCATTCCTCAGGACGCATTGATACCCCCCCGATCTTGTACACGATCGAGATTTTCGAATTCCTGATGAGAATTGTCCCACAAACCAACTGAGTACCGTATCCTTTCCCCGTTCTCGTGACATCCTCTGTGTCGCATCGGAGTGCGTCTAGTTCCCGCGCCGGGGTGCAAAAAAAACCTTACCTTGTATGTGTAAAGTGAGGACTGGACATGATTTTCTATTAAATCCACTCAAGTCCTAGCGTACCTCAACATATGTTTAATACTAGACCCAATTAATTCGGCTACAGCACCCTCATGGTTGAACCCATGAGAACGGGCTCAATGACATCAATGTTCATAAATCGTGAGTCCAGCCCCGAGCAGCCCCGCCATCATCACTAAACCGTCTGAGTTGCTGACAAGCCACGATATCAGCGACTCGACGGCACAGCTTTAGATGCGCATAATCCCACGTGTACCGTACATAATCTCATGTGAGTAAGTTTGATGTACTTGTATTCACCTATCAAAACTACCAGACCTACAGCTATGGATACATGTAAGATTACTGTAGAAGCGTGGGGAAAAGTCCTATTGGTCTGCCCGCGATCTAAACCCGTTTTTAGACCCCCTGTCTCTACAATAATCTTACCCATAGCTGTAGGTACATGCCATACATGCAGGACTACCGCGCAGGTCGCCGAACTGGCTAATCAGAAAGCTGTATCAACCAGAGAGGAGGAACTCAGTTACCCTGGTTATTACTATGTATCTGCATTGCTACTGCATAACAAAACCTGCCCGCATATATGTAGATGTACCTACCTTGAGAAATCCACAATCTCCGCATTTGCACGCGGTAAGCCCGGACCAGCTTTTCTATCCCGGAATTGAGCGGAGATAGCGGGCGGTAACAAGTGACTGACTTAACCATACATGTACTTGACCTTGATTGCTCTAACATGACATACATGTAGATACATGTATGTTTATCCTTAATGATTCATCTACGGAGAAAAGGTTCTTTTATACATAGGGAGGCGCATTCACTCGAGGTTATTCGTTTGCGATAATAGTGAGTTTGCTACAACGGCAAAAGACTGCATCCCACAGATTTCCTGAGGAGTTTCTCGTACATGAAGCTCAGAAAAAACTTATTTAAAACAACATCACACTCTCAATTACCCCCAGCCTATATCTACAGAACCTGCCAGAAACAAACACCCTTTGCAAATAAAAACCAGACAATTCGACGTTTCCCCTTGAGTAAAAAAAAAGAAAATGAAAAAGAAAAGTAAAAAATAGAAAAAGAAAAAGAAAAGCTATCCCCGTTCCCAAAAAGTGCTCTCAGCCCAAACGAAGGAAAAAGGATATAAAAGGAAAGAAAAGGGGGGAAATGCTATGCTAAAATGAGGATATTTTGTAAGTGAAAACCGATGTGGATATGAAGTAAAAACAGACATCTCGAAAAATTTACAATCTCTGCAAACAGAAACCCTTCCATCAACTCGTAAAAAATTTCCTTTATGCCCGCTTAGTACAAAGTAGAAATTGATATAAAACAAACGACCTGCAGCAATGAACTCGCATTTTACCCAACCACCCCTAGCTCCCTAGAGTCAAGGAAACATAAAACATTAAACACTATCCCCTTCTATAATATATATCCTGCGAGCCTTGATGATGATAATCCCGCGATTGCGGTGGTGGCGGCGTGTGAGAATAATGATGCGGCTGCGGCTGCTGCTGCTGCTGCTGCTGCAACTGATGATGCCCCAACGGCCCTTGATGTTGCTGAGGGTGCTGATGCTGGGGAGGGTGCGGATGCATGTGATGCGGATGCTGTGGATGCTGCTGCTGCTGCTGCTGCTGCTGTTGCTGCTGCTGCTGCTGTTGCTGTTGCTGCTGCTGCTGCTGCTGTTGCTGCTGCTGTGGCTGTGTCTGCTGTGGCTGCCCATGAGGATGATGTTGATGATGCGACGAAGAGGTAATCGGCGGCGGCGGTGGTGGTGGAGCATATGGGCCACTTCCGCCACGCGAATACGATGAAGGGGAGAATGTAGCTGGCCTCGGCGGCTGCGTATAACGGTTATAATTTGGAACTTGGGGCGGTTGTTGATGTGATCCTGACAGTGATGTCCGATGTCCCTGAGAGTATGTTTGCTGTGGTGCCTGCTCACTCAAAGGAGTAGACGGGTATGAGCTAGACTCCCGCAAAGAGGCTTGGTACTCTCTAGATGGATGCGGAGGAGGCGGCGGCGGTGGCGGCGGTGGATTGTATGTTTCACGCATGGGGGGAGGTGTCGAATATCCTCGGGAGGTAGAGATTGCAGAGATTTGTGCTCTGGACTGATTTGGTATCCCGATGGTATGGCTTCCCCCCCCTCCCGCCATTGCCACCAACTGTGGTGTCTGCGACTGGCGACTATCACGGAGCGGCTCATATCTAACCTCTTGCCTTGGCTGTTCCCTATGCTGTGCATGCAAAGGCTGTGGTTGCGATTGCGGCTGGGTATACTGTGGTTGTGGGTTCTGAGGCTGAGAGTGTTGGTGTTGTTGAGGCAAATATTGTTGCGGGTGCTGGGGCTGCGGATGCTGGAGCTGCGAGTGTTGCTGCTGCTGTTGTTGATGGTGATCCTGCTGCTGTTGAGGAGTTTGCGGCCTTGTTTGCGGTCTAGATTGTGGATAATATGTCGCTCCACTCTGCGGCCGTGGCTGCGACGGCTCCTCCTTGGGATTGAGCAACGAATCGATGCTGGTCAGTCGCTTTGAAGAAGACCCCGGAGGCGGAGTAGGGTTTGCGGGTGGCTGATGCGTCTGAGGACGCGAGGGTTGGTGTTGAGAGGGCCCAGATAAAGGTGGTTGATACCCGGCTGATAATTGGTGACTGGTTGACGGTGCTGACGTTGGGCGCGGGACAGAGGCTTGTAGCTGTTGATGTGGGGCCTGCCTTTGCTCCATGACGGAAGGATTTTGATGCCTCTGTTCCGCAACAGGAGGATCATGTCGTCTTTGCTCCATAATGGCAGAATTATGAGGTCTTTGTTCCATAGCGGGGGGAATCTGGTGCCTGTGCTCCATAAGGGAATTTTGGTGTCTGTGCCCCATTGCCTGGGGGTTTTGGTGCCTCTGCTCCAGAGGATGGGGGTTTGGGTGCCTCTGCTCCATTGGATGGGGATTTGGGTGCCTCTGCTCCATAGGAGGGGGGTTTGGGTGCCTCTGCTCCATAGGAGGGGGGTTTGGGTGCCTCTGTTCCACAGTAGGAGGGTTATGTTGTCTTTGCTCCATGACAGCGACATTTTGATGTCTCTGTTCTATGACAGAAGGATTCGGGTGTCTATGATCAACCGTTGGACCAGTAATAGGTGAATGAATAGATCTTTGATGAGTCTGGGTCTGGGTCTGGGGCCCGGTGATAAAAGTGGACTGCGACAAAGAAGACGGCTGGGAATGCGTTCGCTGATGAAAGTATCCATGGTTCTGCGGATGCTGAGACTGAATCTGTTGCGGGGCTTGCCCCTGGATTTTCTGCTGAATCACCGGGTTCTGCTGCGACAAAGACCTTGCATGTCCATGAGAGTGTGGCGCTGTCGGGTGTTGAGGGGTAGCCGGAGGAGTCTGATGCGATCGTTCCTGAAACCTATCCGACGGCGGTGGCGGTCTTTCTTGCAGTCTTTCCTGAGACCTCTCTGCTATCATTCTCTCCTGCATCAACATGCGCTGTTCAGGCATCCTTTCAGCAACCATTCGATCAGATATCCTTTCTTGTGGGTGCCTATCATGCGGCCTCTCGATCGTTCTCTCTACGTACAGCTCGCGCCTATCCTGTGCTCTCTCCGGCAACCTCTCTTGGGTCCTCTCAGGCGGCATCTCATGGACCCTCTCCTGCTGCGGGATCTTCTCCTGTTGTGACATCCTCTCCTGCTGTAGCATCCTCTCCTGTTGTGACACCCTCTCCTGCTGTAGCATCCTTTCCTGTTGTGACATCCGCTCTTGTTGTAGCATCCTCTCCTGTTGTGACATCCTCTCCTGCTGTAGCATCCTCTCCTGCACCCCTCCCGGTGTTCTCTCGGGCATCCTCTCGGGCATCCTCTCGGGCATCCTCTCGGGCATCCTCTCAGGCATCCTCTCAGGCATCCTCTCGGTCATCCTCTCGGTCATCCCCCCGGTCATCCCCCCGGTCATCCTCTCAGGCATCCTCTCAGGAATTCTGTCTTGGGCCCGTTCGGGGATCCTTTCGGCAACTCTATCCTGCGTCCTCTCAGGCATCCTCTCAGGCATCCTCTCCTGTAACCTATCCGGCATCCTCTCCTGTAACCTATCCGGCATCCTCTCCTGCACCCTCCCCATTACCCCCCCCTGCACCCCACCGGGCACGCGTTCAGACATCCGCTCGGGCCTTTGCTCAGGCATTCTTTCAACAATTACCCTATCAGAAATTCTCTCCTGCATCTGCCTATCCTGTGGCCCCCCAACCACCCTTTCCACAAACTCCCGCCTTTCCGGCACTCTCTCCTGCAGCCTTTCTGGCGCTCTCTCGATTGGTGACTCGTTTATTCTCGCATGGGGCCTCTCTGGAAACTTTTCAGCAATTCTCTCCTGTACTCTCTCTGGAAGTCTCTCGTGCACCCTACCGGCGATTATTCTCTCCTGAAACCCACCAGGCCCCCCTTGCGACCTTTCGATTGGCCTTTCGCCTTGCCTAGCTGTCAACGTTTCCATCCGGACCGGGGTTGATACAGGCACAGGTCGCTGCTGGATAGAAGGATGGGGAGGGTTGGACGCAGAGTGAGGGCGTCTAATGGGCACCTCCATTGGTTTCATTGACTGAGGTGTGGCTGGTTGGGAGTGAAGTTGCGGTGTCGCTATTGGCTGCATTATTGGTTGTTGAACTCTGGCCACAACCTCTTCCTTGATCGCAACGGGTGCTTGAGACGGCGCAGCATGTCCTTGAACCGGAGCAGCAGGCTGCACTTGCACTTGCACCTGTACTGGCATCTGGATTGGCACAGGGGTAGGAGTAGTAGGGAGCGAAGACATGGTAGATGGGCCTGGCGTCCCCGTTGAGCCTGGCGGTGGTGGCGTCGCTGATGGATCTGCATTTGACATGATCATCCTCGGAGTCGAGGCTGTCTCGTACCGTTTTTTCGGTAATGTAGCAGGTGGCGGAGGATCTGGCATAACCTCACCAGCCTTGATTTTACGGTCTGCGCTCTCGGCGATTTCCTTGTACTCAATTTTACCATTCTCCACTTGTCGGGTGTAGAAATTTCGAACCTACGAGCCAATAGTTAGCAATTTCATAATCAAGGTTACATCATACGAGAAATCTCAATGGTTATTTAGCTCACCATCACAGTTGTTTTTGACGCTAGCCTTAGACTAATTTGAGGCCAGTTCGTGCCAAAGGAAGCCAGCAGATGAGGGAAATCACTTTGTTCCGGCACACTCCAATAACTCGAGGTTTGCGCAATCGGTTTCTCTGCTCGGTCACCCTTATCTTTTTTCGGTGTTGGCGTAGTTGGTAGAGGTATGGGAGGCGTTGTGGGAAGAGTAGGAGGCTGGTGAAGAGGTGTAAGTGGTTGCTCGGCCAATTGGATCTGATTGGGCTGTTGAATGATCACTGGGCTGTTGTCTTCGATAATCATGGGCTCTTGCAGCATATCGGCGGCCATTCCCATCCCAGTAAGCGCAGAGACAGCGTCAGACTCCCTCTCCCGAAGATCTTCCTTCTTCTTCTCTTCCCTCTTCTCGACTTTCTCAGGAACGGGGGCCAAAACGGGCTGAGTGGGAAGTGCGGGTGGTGCGGGCTGAACTGGTGGATTAGCTGGTGCCTTGACTCTCTTCTGTTTCTCTCGCCCTGCATTGTTACCACCTCTGGCCCGTTTTGTGCCTCTCTCAGTTTTTTCCCCATCATCATCACCGCCCTTCGATTCTCTGCCACCTCTCTTCCCGTTCGTGCCCAGTAGCTCTAGGTCAATATTGCTGTTGTTTGCGTCAGCGCCAAAAACCGGTGCGGCGGCTCGTTTCGGTCTTCCTGTCTCTGTCATGGCAGCAGGGGTAACATCTTCTGAATCAGCACCCTCATCTTCCTCACCAACTCCGCTTCTCCGGCCAAGATCTGCAATTAAAGCGCTTTGCCTCGTCCTCTGACTACTCGCCGCCTTTCTCTTCCCTTTAGTCCTCCCTCTTTTACCAGGTCCCCTAATAAGCTCTTTGTAACTGCACGTTTTCTTGGTCATGTAATAGTGGAGTATACACGCCTTGAAATCTCGACCTTCAATTTCTTGGGCAATCTTACCCCATTGTTTGGGAAACATGGTGTACCTTTCGCAAAAGAGCTTGTGTTCGCTATCAGACCAGTCATCAGCCGGGACATCGTACCTGAATGCCGTCAATATTTCACCGTCAGTCCTTAGCAGTCTATTCGTATCTTTGAAGATCAGGCGCTCCGCAGGATCCATAATCATATCTGGAACAACAGCTTCCCGTGCGTTTTGGTCCTTTGATTTAGTGTCAGCGGATTTTTGTTGCTCCTCTTCGGCTAGGCCCTTGAGAACCTGTTGCATCTCAGCTTCACTCCTAACTACATCTGAGATAGCACTTCTCCCCGCTCGCCTTCCAACGGTCTCCGGTGCCACAATCCCGGTAAGCACAGGTGATACGCCAATTTCTGCTGGTTCGGAGGTGCCCTTTTTCTTCCGGATAGATTCCTTGTCCATTTCACGGCATTCGCTGTACCATGTTTCGAACAAGTCCGTGAACTTGCGTTTTAGCTTTGTTTCCTTCTCGTAGGAAGTCTTTCTCTCTTCAGATATGTGAGCAACGATTAAATCCCTAATACTTTCATGATGTTCAATATTTTCCTGGTAAAAGTCATAATCCGATGGCTTCATTTGAGGGCCAGGGCGGTAGAAAGGCAGATCGGGATGTAATAGCCCCCTTGTGTTATTCTGAATGGATTCATCAGATTCGGTTGAGGCTACTGAGGTTGGAGAATTCGAGGCTGAAGGCGTTCGAGGCGGTGAAATAGATGGTGTTCGCAATGCACTCTCCGAATGGCCAAACTCCATCTCGTGTTGACTCTGCTGTTTTTGCTGCTGGCGAAGTTGTTGTTGTAACTGCAGTTCAACTCTCTCTTCCTGCTGTCGCTCTTGTTGTTCATGCCGGTCCTCTTGCTGCTGCTGCTGCTGCTGCTGCTGTTCAAGAATATCGGGCTTCCCCTGCATATCATGGTCTTCCCCCATCGACTCTTCTGACTTTCCTTGCTCTGGTTTATCTAGCTCCATCTCAGCCATTTGCTCGACGGGTGTTTTTATTTCTGGCTCCATTGTTCTAGGAGATCTTTCGGCTTCTGCCTTTGCGGCATGTTCAATCTCTTTGTCTATTCTAGCAATTTCAGCAACATGGTAGGCCTTCTTTTTCCCGAGCTCGACGACCTTCTTCTCGAGAGCCTCAATATCCTTATCGATATCAGAAATCTTAGATTTAACGTCTTCCTGGGTCAAAACCAAATCGTCCTCTTCATCTTCAGGATCCTCCTCAATTTTTATTGTCGGGGTATGTGGAAGCGGCGGAGGTGGTCCCCCCGGAGTCGGCTCTCTCTTTTCCGGTACCGCCTTTGTGGCCTCGGGAATCTCCACCTCTCTGTTCTCCTTAATTTGTGTTTCATGTTTCTTCTCCTCTTTTGGCCTGATGTGAGGGTGAGCATCTGCCATCTCCACATCCTCCCTAGCGGTAGGTCTCTCTGCCTCCATGCCAGTTCGAGAATTCCGTCTCCCTCTCCCTATCCCCATATCTCTTATGCTATTGTTCATCATGCCCATGTTACCCCCCCGTCCATTCCTATGCCCTATAAACCCACCATCATCAACCTCTCTTTTGACGACCGGGCCTCCGAAGCTGGAGCCTCTGAAATTTCGTCCTCCTCGCCAATAAGCGCCGCCACCTCTGGAGCTTTGTAAAGCTCTTGGTGCGGTAGGTGGCTGGATTTTTGTTGGGCTATTACTGGTACCTGCGGGGGCTGTAGGTGTGGGCTGCACAGAGCCGGTTGCGCCGCCATACACAGCTCTATTAATGGGATTTAGGATATTCTGGAAACTATGACTTGACGATGCTGGCCTAAACGATGGAGATGCGCTTGGGGGTCGTTGTGAAGGGTGAGATGGAGCGATCCAAACCTCGCCAGGAGCGTTGGTGGTCCCGGAATCAGTAGAATATGATGAAGGTTGCTCTGGAGGATGCTGTGAAGCCTGGCTATGACTCCTATCTCGGTCATCCTCACCCTTGACAGCGGTCTCAAACTCTCTCATCCTCTCCGGATGGATATGTGCGACATCTGACCTAGTAGGTGCCCCTGAGGTAGTTGACGTCTTTATGGATGTTGGCTGGGGTTGCATTTGTGAGTGGAGGTGATGTGGCTGCGTTGGGGGGGCATTATTCCACACATGCTCTACCGATGCTCCCCTCTCCTTTGACCACTTCCTATCTACTTCCTTACGATTTTCCCGATCTATAGCCGCCCTTGGTCCAGTAGGAGGAAGTCCTCTAGGCCCGGTAGGAGGAAGAGCCCCTCTAGGCCCAGATGGGGGCTGTGGTTGTGGGGGCGGAGAGTAGGGCTTAGTAGATGTCGCAGAGAGGGGTGTCGTTACAGTATTTGAAGCACTTGTTGTTGGCTGTGTGGGTGCTTTCGACTCCGTTGAAGAGGGTGAATGCAGTTTTCCATCTTCCGCTGACTCCTTTTTTGGCTGTGTGACACGATCGTTACGGGTGTCTAGGCGGTAATCTACCTTCCCGTTTACATCTCTCTCGGTTTTTTCCTTTTCGTGATCCTTGTCCCTGTCACGATATAAGGTTGGAGATGGTAACGGATTGCCTCCCATTCCGCCGACAGGTCTCCGTGTCTGTTGGGGGTTCCATTGTCCGAGTGTGTTAGAGTTGTTACCGCCTTGGTAAGGCTGTGTTCGGCCCTGCTGTGGCTGAGATGTTGGGTAAGAGCTGGGTCCCGTTGGTCCCGGAGCTGGTTGATAACTCACATGAGATGTTGGAATTGACGGTGGCGGGCTGCCAGATGGCGCTGGGTTGGGCGCGGAGCTCGAAAACCTAGCTCGTTCAGCTTCACGGTTGCGATTATATCTATACCGAGAGCAGTGTGGAGAAGGCAATCGGGATTAGCCATCCCATTCCCAAGAGAAGACAGGATTTGAATGCAACAAACGGAATGGACGGCTAGATGGCTAGAGGAAAGGGGGGGGGGGGGGGGCAACGGGACGAAAAGCCCAGAAAATGAAATAAAAATCACGCGTAAAACAAAAGAGATGTGGAAAATTTAGTATACTCACTCTGCAGCATCCCGCTCTCTTTTTTCACGCTCCCTCTCTCCCCGGCTAGCCCTCTGCTCCACTAGGCTCGGGTCATAGGCTCTTTCTGTAACCCTAATTTCCCGCTCAGTTTTATACGGCCTTACATCACGTTCTCGATCACGTTCCCTTTCACGTTCGCGTGCGAGCTCGCGATCTCTTTCCCTTTCCCTCTCCCTCTCTCTTTCAAAGGTGGACCTCCGATCTCCTACAAACCCGCCCCGGTCCGATCTACTATCCCTGCTGCCTCCTCCGGTTGAATATACTGACACCCTTTCCCTATCTCGGGAATTTGACCTAGCCCTGTGTTGAAACGCTTCCCTTTCTCGAGATCTATATCCGCCACGTCCGTCCCGGAAGTCTCGGTCTCGGTCTCTAAAACCTGGGCCTCCGAATGCTCCACCTCCCCGAGAGCCATAATCACTCCCTCCGCCACGCCCATATTCGGGATATTCCCTTTCCCGGCTTCGACCTCTACCACCTCTTCCAATGCCTCCTTGCTCCCATTCACTTGATCTCCGTCTTCCTCCACGATATATCCTATCACTATCGTTTGAAGTTGGGTATGTTGAAAAAGCAGTTCCACCAGAAGCATTTACACCACCTGGGCCAGACACCGACACAGGAGATCGGCTCTGCCCTGCCGATGGCATTGCAGGGACCCCTCTTCCAAGCGCTGCGCGAGGCCCAGGAGGTGGGGCCGACCCCCGAGAGGAGGGCCCTTGTCCTCCAGGCTGAGAGTAGTGGTGCCCGTGTCCTCCATGGTGAGGTGATAATGCAGTCGAAGACATCGCGAATGATGGCTTATGCGGCGAATGGGCAGGGGGCCCGCCATTCCCGCTTGCACCACTAGAAATCCCCGGTGATATGGTAGGGGCATTATTATTGCTATATAAAGCCTTTGGCCCCTTCGGAACATTATGAGGAAACTCACGCACGGGTGCTTCACTGGTGCGTGCCGCGGCTGCTACATATGGTAGGTGGACATCTCGGCCAAATTGTGGAGTCGATGGGGGAGGCTGGTGAGTTGATACTGAAGGCCTTCGCCCACACGGTGAGGTAGTGCGTGACCCCGCCGGAGGGACCCGGCGAGAACTCATATTATACGTTATACGCTGCTATATCGATGTAGAAAATGACAATTTAAATGGGGTTATGATTCCCTTCTATTGACTGTAGATATTTTGGTTCTGATGGTGATGGAGGTATGACGTTGTGATATTGACGTGACACTATAGATATTGTCGCGGTCTTGGTCTTGTCTCCTGAGGTTGAGGTTAGCTTCAAGATTATCGAGATTGAAATTAGATAACCCATACAGTATTTTGATTTTCTAGGCCAGAAGCACAATCAATCGCTGTGGTATAAAACAGATTGCTCACAGAAGTCCAATCAAGAAGAAGAATGCTGAACGATTGTACGAATAGAAACTAATAGAAAAAAGTCGAGGACAACAAAGACCGGCGGCAGAGTCCGAGGGGGGGCGTCGCAGGAGAGGCTAAAATTCAAGATATCGAAAAATGAAGATGTAGCAACAAGAATCAAAAGAGGCCCACAACCACTGGGAGGTACTGATGAGCGAGTGAGTTGGTTGAATGGTTGATAAGAGTGGGGGGGGGGGGTACACGATGAAACCGATATACCCTGCTTGTCTGCTGGAGGGCTCTGTCGTAAGGGTGATTAATTAATCCTTTTCCTTTAACCTTTCACGATGTATAGATAGACGCGTTGGTGATTTGGCCCCCTTTCCTTGATATATTCCAGTTCCTATTCCGTCCTGAATAGCCCTTCCGTTCTTTTTTGTTTTTTCTTCTTTCTTTATCCCTATTCTTCCTGTGTTGTGTTGATGGTATCCCTGATATAATGATTCCCTCCTTCTTCCTTTCCTTCTTCCTCTGAATGGTTGCACAACACGGTTCAAGAAACCAGATTCTTCAAAAAAAAATGTGGTCGTCTTCCTTCCGTCGTCAGTCGCGTTTTCGCTATATATTTCCCGCAAACCAGCTCTACACACAGGGGGCGGTGAGTGTGGGGGGTGTGGGCAAAGAAGAATTGAAGGTTGCAGAAACGGAGGGCAGCAAGTCAGTCAGACGAGAGTTGTACGGCGGCTCCCTCGAAAGGCGAAAGGCGAAAGGGCAAGAGAGAGGTTTCTCGGGAGTTCGCCAAGGAATAGGCCTACCCAATCAGTCTTGCAACCACACCACCGAGCCCCCGGTTACACTCGAATGTCTCACCTAGCACACACCTTCAAAGTGTGTCCTGCTTCCACACCAGAGCTGGAAGTGGAAAGGCAAAGAGAACTTTTGACATGGGCGGGGCAGCAAAACGGAAAAAGCAGACATCACATTCCCGCCACAAACACCCTTAAATGCCCGCCCCACAAAGCCCCCGCCGCCATACCAGACGCCCCCTGGCTTTTTGATAGAGGCTGAAGAATGTTGAGTTTCAGTCCTCTGACGTTGATTGGAACGCCCCCCAGAAGAAGAAGTTGAAGTGAAGAAAATTCTCCCGTGTAATATACAGTCGTGGATGTGTCGATATAGTACATCTAGTATATATTAGACATTTTTCCGGGTGTATCTAAGCACCCTATCAAAACACCGCAAAGGTCCGTTGGGTAAGACCAGTCTCTTTTTGCGTAAGCCACACCATTTTTCTGTGGCTTATGCCGTGAACCCGTAGACCAGACCGGTCTTGTAACTCTATGGTAGCAGTTCCCCAAAGCACATACCTACTCTAGTGTTCTGCGTACCACCATAAAACGTAGCCTGCTCACACTCTGGGATGCAGCATCGCGCAGCCAAACATGGTGAAACGACCAACCCCAACCAACCACATTTTACAACCAGTTTCAACAAACGGTGAATCGTTATCCATGGAATAATACATATCAGGACAACAGGTGCTCGCTCAAGTCCATATCATTGATAACTCTATCCCCCCCCCCCGGCCCCCAAGAACAGAAGGTAAAGAGGAGTGCAGGGTTCTCCTACTTCTGCATTTTGCCGCCGGTTCTCTTCTGCAAGCACGCACACACCCACCACTCATCTACCCTTGTTGATCCCGATCTTTGAAGATTCTTGGATAGCCTAGCCTGCCTGCCTAGTGCGTGTAATCATATAGGGTAAGGCTGGCTTGCCTGAGATTCTGAAAAGACACTTTTGTCCGTCAAATTGAAACTTCAGCAGATAACTACACTTTCACACTATGCCTCGGCAGTGATGTTCTAGAGTACTCCCCTTAATTGTATTGGCTGGCGGAGTATGTGTGTAAAAAGAGCTCGCTCGTACATAACTGCCTACCCTATGTTACTTACATAGTAGGCAACGCGAGCACTACATGTATCTACATGTATGTGGATATACTTTTTAGAGTATCTATATGCACACGTGTCGTTGTTAGGTCGGGGAACGTTAAGGGGCAGGCCGCAAACTTCATCCCCTCGTGTGTGTAGAGGATGTCTAAGAGCAGGTACATACGATAGGTGCTCTGTCTAGTACTTTATCTACCGCGCTCCGTTTCATGGGAGTCTTGGCTTGCATATGTCGAGAGGAAGTATTTCCCTAATAGAAAACATAAAGCTAACCAAAATGTGGGTCGATATCACGGTTGGCATCCAGAAAAGGTCATGGACAAGGCCTATTGCTATTATTCAACAGGTCGTCATCGTTGATTTCAATGCCTAAAATCAAAAAAAACGCCATAACGGGTTGGCGCGCACCGGCACCACCGAGAAAATTATGTGAAACGAGCCGAACCAGCGATGCAGGGTTGTTGGGAAAAGATAAACCACTGTGCACGGACATTGGGCAACTTGAGAGTTGTCGAAGCGATAATGCCATGCTATTAAAGCAGAGGGAAACTCAGGACCTGCCGGGTACTTAGATTTGCTTGTGGAAAAGAAGATTGTCGGAGTGTTTTCTTGTTCTTGGGTACCGTCTCTTCTCCTCCATCTCCAGATATGTCTTGACAGCATTTAAAGTAGAAAATCTTGAGTGACGGATCAGCCACGTGGATTGCGTTCTGGAAAGTGTCTTCTTACAGGGACTTTCAATCTGATAAGATCCTGCAGATACGAATTGAAGATGCAGGGGTTTAACCGCTGCATTCTGGCTTGGCAATACTATCACAATCGGAGCACCTACAAAGTAGAGTTAACGATGATGCTTAAGTTGAGGTAAAAATCCGGGCTAACCACTGCCCGTCTGGCGAGAGCCGTCTATGGCAACTGCCCGGCACAAATTAAACTGGTCATATTACCTCGGCATGACACAGACTTCTTCGCATCTTCGCATTTCGCATCTTCGCATCTATCTGCTCCTCCCCTGCGCATGCGCGTGGCTATATTGCAATTTGGACTTGGAATTTGACGTCTTAGAACTCAGGACTATTGAAACCTGTATCCCCCGCGACCTTACAGACTATACACATGTCAAATCTGTACTATGCACTCTAGATCTATTGTCGACACTGTCCAGGACCAGGACCCTGTTCGATCCTTGATTGCCTTGACTGCATTCCGGAATCGACAGTTCCTTTATTTGAAACTTTGTTACCCCAATGCTCAAGGGATAACCCTCATGTCCATGCTCAGAAGCACATCTTTAGCCCTATTCCCCGGTTCATATACTCACCCACGAATAGGCGGTGTCGGGATGATCGTAGCCGGGGGGAAAAACAGAGCACTGTTGGTTTTGTGGTCAATCGAGCCTAATGGTGCTCCTCAGGTTTGACAGCTCAATCAAGCTTATCTTAACGGCTGAAGTAATTATTTCTGTGCTGGAATAGCGGCAGTTCTGTCCCCTAGGAAGAACTACCGAAGCCGCCTTACCTGTTTACAAAACGTCTTTAGCAAGCCCATGTATTCTATAGGATTTCATATAAACATCGAAGCTACTGAGAGTTCTACGGCCTAGGTGATTCCGCGGTGGAGGAGAGGTTTAACTTGAGCCCCCACAATAAGTCGCGTCCCTCTCTGTTTTTAACTTTCATTGACTGCCCCTTGTTGGTTTAGTTCTTCTTTGGCGTTAACTGGCTTGAATCATTGGAGTTGCACGGTATATATATATAGCGACAGCAACTATGTCTCTAACCACAAAAGATGGCGCCCATTGCTCGGAAAATCAGCCCTGCCCCTACTAGTGCTACTAGTAGATTCTGGCCTCTTCCTGTCATTATATAGATTTCTTTTTTCGTGGCCGTGAATGATCGAAGTAAGTGTGCCACTTGCATAAGAGAAAAAAGAGGGCTTCAAAGCATAGGGCAGGAAGTATTAAATAGAGACAGATAAGGCCTATGGGAGGCATACTTAGGTCATGTATACATTCCAGTCGGCACTGATCGATGCATAGTGACTTCCTCCAGTAGCACAATACGCTCGCCATCAACACTCGATTATGACACCGGGCCCGTCGGGTACAGAAGCGCGATATCGGTATCAATATGCAGGTTGGGAACAATATCAAAATCCGGAGGTCTCTCAACGAACGGTGGCTCAGGCAAGAATCAAAAAACTTTATGTAACGAAACTAATGAATTTACAACTTATTAATGAATTAAACAAACAAAAGAAAATTCACAACAACTTTATGTAACGACATGTAACAGAAACCGAGTGATAATCTATGATTAAATTTAGCGGGCACCCCGACTCCACCAATACGCACCTAACCCCGATATACCGACTTTAAGACCTAGTCAGTATTCTACACATAGTCACTTAAACTATGCCATCACTAACTTAGGTTCCTTGTTCCCGGTATGGGTTGAAAAATACCCTATTTGACATCATGGATCAGGTCTAGCTCACAGGGTGGATAGCCCGAACGTCGGACAACTGGCTGACTGTATGAATGTCTTCTACTCCCCGTTACCCAATACTTCAATGCTCCAACATCAATATAAACAAGAAGCTGTCGGCCTAGGGGAGCTACCCCAGCCCCTCGGAAACCACAACACCCCGGCAAATTTTAAGAGTAATATCTAAAACGTATCTACACTCTGAGGGTTCTTGGGTCTACGGCAGTGGTCAGGCTCCACCTGCGGGAGAAACCATCTATTCCGAGGGCCAAACCGTCTCGATTGAACCGATCCCACCGACAAACAACTCTCCATGGTTAAATACTTACAAGGATGGTTTAATTCCCAGATGAAGCCCATAAAAGATACGGTCTATATCTATTCTATTAAAATAAAAATTATATCACGGAGGTAGGAGAACCGGGACCCCAGGACAGACAATTAATTGCACAAGCTGTAGGCAATTGACTATAGGTGTTAAATATTGTCTGTTTCAGCCTCCCTTGATTTGATTTCCCTGCTTGAGGGCTAGGTAATTAGCTTCAAGTGGCCCTTGGGGAAAACTGTAACCCAATAGTCACTGACAGACAACCTGCCGAAAAGGCATGCGCCGGTGAGCTGCGTGTATATGCTACGCGTATCGGGGTAATTCTGTAGACTGTGGTTGTAGTTGTAACAGTACATGTAGTCACTGTCGATACATGTAGGCCCGTTATGCAAATTACGGTGCATTGAGGGTGACATATATTCTACATGTACTGTGCCCAACCCCATATATAGGACTCTCCGGTGTTAAACATTTCTCAACTTGAACATGCAACTAGCGTTGGAACTACTGCAAAAACTTGAAAAATTGGCTATTGGCTTAACGATTGGCTGAATGGTGTAGATCTTAATTGTCTGCTAATAGTAAATTTGATCTCATATGCACAGCCAGTATTAATACTACATATTAATGCTTAAGGATTGTGGTTTCAGATCCTAAATTAAGAAGTTCATAAGGCTATGGCTACATGTAGTTAGTCACTAGCTGTGGCTTAGCAAACTACCAATCAATTTGATCAACTACTACCTGTACCTGTAATAGTTCGCCGCAAAATTTCATCTACTGATTGCCTCTAGCACCAATGTCACTGTGAGTACAGATATATATGGGTGAATATAGTTTCAATAAGTTTTTTCATTAATTCGTGATCGCGTTTCGTAAAATCCATCTAATCTATGATAACAAATTAAAGGGAAAAAAGAGAAAGAATATTAAACCCATAAGCCAGCGACCAACTTGTCGCCCACAGTCGCCAGAGAGCTCTCAAACTCTTCGAAGGAACTTGCGTGCCTGGAATATATGTTAAAAAGGTGCACGGATAATGAGTGAAAATCTTGGATGTACTTACCAATTGGCAGTTTTCTTGACATCCGCATCCTTTCCAGGGAAGGCAAGATACAGAACATCATTCTGGTTGTACCCACGGTTGCCAGACATTCCTTCTCCGAAGCAGGCAGTGGCCAAAGAGATGCTAGCCTCGCCAACCTTATCGGCCCCGTTGCTATCGCCCCAAATGGCGTAAAACTAGCATTCAATTAGCCCATATAACAATATTATATTCAAAAGAAATAGCAACGTACCATTTTCCCACCACAAACAACGGCACATAAGCTCAATGGCTCAATCCCCAGACTCTGAGGGTCGAAATGGGAGTTTCCAAGCACAATGAAGCTGTGGACATTGGAGTCAAGGTCGGAGAGTCCAAGCTGCTTGACATGGTTGGCAAAGGAAGTAATACCCTGGCCAGATGGATCATCGGAACATTTGCCATAACCGGTGTTGGCGCCATCACAGTCGATATCCATATCGGCGAGACCGCCGGCGCCTGCGACCCACATAACAGTATGGTCTTGTTGGGTGCAGTAACTGGACTCGGAGGCATAGCTGCCCTGACTGAAGCCACTGGCGACGGTAACAGGGCACCATCCGCCTTTAGCCTTGTTGTAAAATTCTTGCACATTGGGAGGCACCGAGCGAGCGTGGGTGAAAGTGAGGAGGGTTGTCAAGAGGGTAAATATGGTGAGAGTATTGAAAGTCATTGTGGGAAGATTTTTATTCAAAAGAGTGCAACTACTTGTGTAGAGACGAGGACGAGCGAATGGCTTTGGTAGATGAGGATAGGCCGAAGTTTTATAGAGCTGTATTAAGAAATAAGGCTTAGTGTGGAGAATGGACTGGTTCCTGCCGTTGATTATGGTTTCGAATCTAGAGGCAGGACCTATGTATTTATATACATGACAATTCCTACAATCGCCTCAGATTTTAACTCAGTAGACTAAAGTCTTTAGATCGAAGCAGATTTAGGTGGACGAAAAGCAAAATTACTTACTAAAGTCTTCATCAGAGGAATAACAAGCGAAATACAGCTGCAGAATAAGTTGTACAAATGCACTTACAGGCTGGAAAGACATTACAAAACCAGAAGCCTTTGATATTTTCTTTTCCTACGCCGCATGTAAAGCCCGGAAATTTTTAGAAGGTGTCGTACACTAACCAAATGAGCTAGTGTCTTCATCTGAATACTTTTTTTTTCTCCGTTCTGGGCGCATATTCAGGCTACATGCGGTATTCCACTTCCTACTTCTTCCTAAAAGAACATAATTTTGGGGAACTCGCCCTGACTGTCGGAAATTCTGTGCCTTCCACCAACCTCAATTGCATGCAGAACGGCCCGTTGATACTTGGAGTTATATGATGGTGTGGATTTTCATGACGCGGTACAGCACCAATCCTACTGCCGCATATCTCTCTCCCCTTTCTATGATTGGGTTGAATATATTTACTACTAAGTCCGCCTCTCTCTACCAACAACAGTCTCCGATATCATAACAATGGTAATATCCAATGTTTTCTCAAGAGTTAGAGATGGTGTGATGATTTTCAGGTACCCGTGGTTGATCGTGCCAGTCGTGTGGTAGGGTGGTATGTGCTGACCGGAATATACCCCGAGGACATTGGGGAGTTTCCTGGGTCAGCCTCTCTGTGCGCCATAGTGCTTGGTTACTTGAGGATATGGTGTATACTGAGACCGGATGGATGGTCAGAATTAAAACTCATGCACATCTACACTTGCCACGTTTGGCAATGACTGTACCTGAATTTGCAGGGGTCATACATGGGAAATACCAAGGGTGTTTGCATTCGAATTCCAGTACCTACACCCCACTCTTCGATAACGTCAAACCATGCTCGTGGAATAAATCCTCGCGAATATTGTCCAATCAACCAAGATAATGCATCATGCAAGGAACTGGAAGCTTCAGGATCGTGGGTTTAGTTTCTTTTGAGCCAGGTTTTATGCAGTGAAAGCTGAACTACTACAGCAAGGCAACTTCAAGGCCTGCTGGTTTGCTGTCCTAACATAGTTATATCCATTTTGGTCCACTTTTTGCACTTCTCAACCGCAAACCGCATCACAGATCATCACTCGTAGTCAGGCTGCCCGTCCAAAGCTCAAAAAAATTACGACCACTACATGATACATACGTACGACTGTGGTTCAAGTGCCTTGTGTACGATACTTCCCAAAATACCCCAAGACCTGCTCCTGTCCAATCCTAAAGGCCGAACAAGTACCTACTTTCTAAAGCATACTTGGGTTTTTATACTGTATGCCGACTCCGCATAAGCCAGCCATTCACTGTCCGCGGCGCGCGCTCGTTGGGCAAAAAGAAAAAGAAAAAATTAAAATTAGTAGGAGCTTCCATATCACACCGGACTCTTGCGTTTAAGTACATATAATGTACCATGTACATACTTGTACGTATTAGTGGGGGAAAAAAGTCTTGGTATCAAGCCACTTCCTAAATTCAACTTCCCGCAATAATCGAATCGGGCCTGGATTTTAGGGCTGAAGCGGCCCCAATTCGTCGTACATATGGCCAAGTGCTGTTCCTGAAGCGAAAGTCTCGATCGAAATCTCGCTAGAGCTTATGCAGGCCCATGAAACAAATTCCTTCACTTCTTTCTATATTCGATCCATGAGACAATCAGAATCGACGTGTACACCAGGAATCGTCGTCATAGGTACTAACAACAGAAGCAGAAGTAACTTTACTTGGACCGGCTTTCATCTCCCTATGGCTCCTGAGTGACCTACACATGTTTATCAAGATTCTGATAAATATTCTACTCCACCCATGAGCTCCGCGGCCCATCCATATACATTCTCGTATTTGGGAGTGAGGCTGAACTCTACATATGTTGGAGTGCTTCGGTACATAGGCCACTAGAGTAGCTCGTGGTCAGAAGTGCACTTCTCGGTAAAAGTCGTCTATCTAGGGACCCCGGCTTAATTTATACCTGGACGGACCGTACATTCCGTATGTACGGTATAGCCGTTCAAAAACTTAAAAGCACCAGCTGCAATGAGAAGGTTCTGCATATACCGAAGTAAATCCTGGAACCGCTAACTCTATCTCTACTTACAATGCTTGAACAAGGTTAACGAAATACTTCATTGAGACAATACAAGGCGTGGGGGACTACGGGACAATGCTTGAAAAGGGTTCTTCTACCTGCCCGGATTGTCGTTCACGGACTGGGTCGTGTTGGCGGACAACAAGCAGAAGAAACGCCTCATTGGCCAGGGAGCCCGATACGGTGTCAGTCATGCCCACCGCAGTCCGTCAACAACTACCTCGTAGAGTACCGTACCCTGGCCGGAGTACTCGGGGTCCCGTACGTACTATTATTGGTGAACACATTCTTGTTGGAAAATGTCTTTCCTATGCTATCGTGGTCCGCTCTGGCACCAGTACAGGCGCTTTCAAAACAATGTTTTGCATCACAGTCAGGCTTCTGTAGGTACACAATTGTTAAAAGTGCCTTTACTCATGCAATGTAACGCGGGATTGAGGAGGGGAAGATCATCTCCATTTAGAGGTCCGGTTGGAATGTCTACTGGGTTCTATCCGTCCACGAGTGTCTGTAGGTACGGACCGGACTAGTTCGGAAGGCGCTCTCTAATATTCTTGACGAAAAAGGAATATCTTTTTAATACCTGAAATACCAATGTACTCTGTAGGTACACAATCACATCACATTTGAGTGCCTCTCTGGATACCCCTCCCCCCCCCCCCTCCTCTCCACCTCACATGTCACATCTTTCTTTTCGGAACGTCCCGTGAAATCTCGGGCAAATTATACGGATCAAGTTTTCCGGAGGCTCCAGATTTCATCTTACACAAAAACCCAACTCCTCTTGAGACCCAATTCCCCGGCAGATCAACAACAACAAAAAAAAATCTCTTCAATTGAGCTCTTGTCACCAAAGTCGACCATGAAGCTCTCCACCACGGGAGGAAAAAAGTGAACTCAATGCGCCAAACCCGGATCGAACGGGTGACCTTCAGATATAGTGACTGGACAACTTCAGTCTGACGCTCTCCCAACTGAGCTATTAGCGCTTGATGTTACACCGTTTTACATAATGTTTTGTAATCTCTTGCTGCCGGATGTTTCCGCTTGTGCTGGGGTGGTACCAACGCTGTTGTGACTAGGGTACAAGTTCCGCGCGTTGAGATTTCTACTCTATTTACAATTCAAGAACGTTGAAACGTCTTCTTGATCTTTGGCACTGCCATTTATTCGGGTTTGATATATATATACGGACTCTAACATAGCTCAAGTCACGCTATACTAACTAATGGAAGCTCATCAACAATTATCCTACAACCCCCAAAATCCATATCCAAGGAGCAAAAAAGAGAGAAAGAAAAAGAAAAAAAAGGTCCAAAGAAACACCGTCAGATATAAAGGGAAAAAAAAGAAATGACACAAAAATCGAAGTCGAAAAAGAAAGAAAAAAAGCCCTCTTACTCCCGTAAGCATGTCATCATAGTAAGCGCTCCCAACTAACAAATCACACACTTCTCTTTCTGCTCGGCCTCCGATAAACTCGATCTCCTTCCAGGGTATTGTTGGTGCTGCGCTGAACTGCTTGACGATCCTGCATTGTTTGCAAACTCCGACATGAGCGTCCTTGCGGCTTCAGCTCTTCTCTGCGCTGCACTCATACCGCCGCTAGCTTGGATCCCGGTTGTAGCCGTTGTTGCCCCGAGGCTTGCTCTTCGCCCTTGGTTTGCGACCCATGCTTGCTGCTGCTGTTGAATTTGCTGTTGCTGCTGCTGGTACGCGGTCAGGTTCGGTTGTGGCTGTTGTGGCTGTTGCGGCTGATGTGGGTGCCGCTCATATGGTGGTGGCGGAAGAGCTTCTGTCCCGTCTGCAGGACGGTGCGTGAACTGCGCCGAGCCTCCAGGGCGCCGCGGGGGTGGGGGAGGTGGGAGATTCCGGGGTTGCCCGCCCATGGACTGGGAGTGTCCGTGACGTCGTTGTCGTTGCTCCGCATCTTGTTGACGGAAACGTTCTTCCTCTTCCTCCTGGAGTTGCATGGCGAGAGCAAAGTCCGCATCGTGGTCTACAATGCCTCCGGAGGCGGTGTCGGTGATGCCGGGAATGGTTTCCCAGGCCTCGTCAGGGTCGAGGAGGGAGCGGACTTCCTGACGCGGTGGTGGTGGCGGCGGCGGCGGCGCTTCACCAGCACCAACAGGGCGGAAATCACCGGAAAGGAACTCGTTATTACGCCCTTGGACATCTACCATACGTTCCCATACTACCTCTTCATGTCCTGCAAAGCCCATATCCGTCACCAACCCCATGAGCGCGCCAGAGTCCCGTCCGCCGATTACAGTCATGAAGTGATCATTACGGAACAAGATCGCAACATCGCCGGTATTGAGCCCAGATTTAACGATATTGAGCCCGTGTGCTGTTAGCTGCGTCTTGCTGCGATCCATCCAATCTCGTATAATACCCGCGTCTTCGATGATCTGGTCCTCACCATCTGCAAGAGTCCCGTTGTCAGAAGTGACTCGAGAGATGATTTCGCCTTCATGGAAGAGCAAGGTTTGGGCTTCCTCGTAGTTGCAGACTGTCCGCCGCTTCATCGCTACAAGTACAGGATCAGAGGGGTCTGGAAGCCAGCCATGAACGAGTGGAACTCTGAAAGCGCCATATAGTTCCATTTCCCGTGTGTTTTCAAAATGTGTAGTGTGTGTGCTTGTAGGATTTTCCGCAGAGTAGAAACGTGGGTTGACGTTCATACCTGTATGGAGTGTTAATAAGAATGCGAAAAGGTCGCTAACATCTGGGAAACCCCCTGCATCGCCGCCACGATCCATGAGTTCCTGGAATACACCGTCCAGAAGGAGTTCCAGTGATATTTGTTCCCGCGACTCAAGTACCTCCCAGAGAGCTGTTTTATTCCCCACAGGGGTGGAAAGTATTAACGCATTTACAAGAGCTAGCAATGGGCACGGACCATTCGCATTTTGCAGAAGAATCGGGGAGCGACGTAGGGGGGCATTGGGAACTGATGGGTCAGTCCAGCCTATGTGTTTAATTTGGTAGATCTCAGTAGTTGTATTTGCGGAAGGAGGCGGCGGGGGCGGGGGTCGGATATTCAAATTTTCCATCGCATCTACAGGTATGGGCGGTACTGGCCTTGGTTGTTCCAGTGGAGGGATTGGCGGGTCAGCCCTTTCACTACTATCACCCCCTGTAGATGGAGGCGCCTTAGCGGGTTTCTGAGGGTCGAGTCCCGCAAGGCGGTGCTCCTCTTCCCAGAACTCTGCCTGTAGCCGTTCCTCTCTCTCCCTCTCCTGAGCTTCTTCGTTGCGGCGTTGGAGCTCCGCACCAGCTCTGGCACGTCTGTCTAGCTCTTCCTCCCAGGTTTTTGCGACATTACCCTCTTCTTCGTCCTCCCCCCATCCATCCATACCCACTCCCGGGTACCCCCTTCTACCGGGAAGTGCCCTTGTAGTGGATGCATCGAAAGAAGACAGGTCCATTTCTGGATCGAACCCCACCGAAGAAGCTGTGGATGCAATCGAGAACTGTCTATCTCTATCATCCGCAGGTCGTGCGGGGGCAGCAGGCTGAAACCGCTGGAGCTCGGGAGCATCATGTCCTCTAGTGGGGTTTGAATGGGCAAGAGCTTTTGAAGAAGCACTAAAGTTGTTAGTCGGGTTATAGAATGGCGAAAATTCATTAAATGGTCTATCAGATCTGTTGAAGTTGGCAGCCATAGGAGAAGAAGCTACATATATTTTGTCATTAGTAAAGGTCCGATTGGCCAATGATGTTTGATAAGAAAGTCAACTTACTATCTTCGCTTTGTCGCCTATCTATAGGTGTTTTTTCATCTCCCCATATATCCTCTGGGTCTTCGTCTCCTGTGACCAGTGCGCCATGCATCGTTGCCTCTGTACCCTTCTCAGGCTCACGATGCGTGACAACTTCTACCTGCTGCTTCTCGTGAGCGGGCATAATGTGCGTGTGAACCTCAGTACTCTCAGCTGGTGCCTTCATCTTCCCGCCACCAGGTCGCAGAGCCTCGGGCATATCCGCATTCTCGAGGCTCCTCCTTGGTGTCTCATCACCCCGTTGCGAGCCCTCGACACTTCCAGTACCAGCACCAGCACCAGCTCTCAAACTATCTGGCAACATGACGCCGCCTTTCGCAATGGCGCCCTCAGCCCCAGGCGCGTGACTTATCTGATGGACAGGCGGTGATCCAACTCTTAAACTGTCCGGTAAATCCGCCTTTGCAGTGGAATTGCTCTCTGTGCTGGGGCCATGGGACATTTTCGTCGCTTGCGCTTCTCCGGGGTGTCGAGCTGGTAATAACGAGGATGGATATGGCTCTTGGTTCTCAGTATGAATGGGGTTTGAGCCGTCTGGGTACGGAGGGATGATGGCATGTGGATGCTGGTTATGTGACATTATGGGGGAGGGGGATCACTTGAACGTAGTGAGAGGGATTAAAGTATCGTGGAGGTAAATATCGTGAGAAAGAAGAGAGATGAGAAGAAGAATGAGGAGGAGAAGAAAAGAAGAATGAGTTAAGAGCGCGCAAACGCGCGTCTGGGTGACGTTGACGTGGGGTATATCAGTTATGAGATGACGCGGCCGAGGGGGGGGGGGGGTGGTTGATGAGGGGAGATGAACGATACGAGAAAGTGGTCGTTTAATTATGAGTTCCGTAATGTATCTATGGCAGATAGATGTCGTAGAAGTCTATAGGTCTATTATTGAGGCAGCTTCTATTTCGGAGGAGAACAAGGTTAATGCGGTGATGTTTGCGGGGGGTCCCTGTTGCTTTATCTGTTTGTTTGATGTCCTATCTCGAGGAGGAGAGATCATGTATGTAGGAGGGGATAAGGCACCGCTATGCACGCCACATCCTGGGACAGGAACCGGGAGTGTTGGCCTTAAAATCATCATTCTAAGTTTCTGTCACATGGAATTGGGTATGTGGGGAGGGGGGAAGGAGAGGGTTTCTGCTCCATACTCTAGTCCGTGAGGCTTAGACACCCTTAAGACCCACAAACTGTAGCTCCTACTCCTATGTCATAGCCCTCCTGTGGCAAGAGAAAAGCATCAGCGGCGCCTGGAATTCTTTCCTAGCAGCAGTAGCGGCCCTTGCTTTACTCTATATCACGGGAAACAGGTTTGATCCGCGCAGAGAAGAACCGAATGAAACACTGCTTGTTTTCGTCATCCCGCCTGACCCTGTCAAGGCGGCAATCTTTACCTACATACTTGACGCTACTATAGATAAGATAAGATAAGATAAGATAACAATAGCCAGCAGTTACTAAGGGTTAGGTATTTTGTAAGAGGCCAACCACGGTAGTGCACAGTGGCAAATGTCTACTTGTCTACTAGTGGTACTTAGTCGGGAAGTCCTCCATTAAGCACATCAATACAGAAAGATATTATCATTCAGCTTATCGTCTTACTTCAACAAACCGTTAACCCCTCAGTCGTAATGGCCTGTTCGCTACTTAGTCAGAGGTAACCGCACCCCCCTTCTTTCTCAGAGAGACGGGAGAAGGTTTAAGAAGGGATAGGGGGAGAAAATATAACAGCTCCTGCAACCCAGGGCAACCAGTGAATAGTGATTTACCTACTTCAACATTGCACAATATAAACCGACAAGCTTCTAGAGCCTATGAGCTTGGTGGGGTTGATATCATTTAATGAGCCGGGGGCTACATAATAGAAAAGATGAGGTTTACCCTTAATTGTACGCAAAGCTCCTTCACACAACCGGAAACCGATATTACCATCACTAGTGAAGCAGTGAGTCTCTTGATATACCAAAGATAAACTCCCTCTTCCCCGCCTAGATGCATGTAGTCTTGTTCACGGGGAGGCTTTCCAATTTGGACCACTGACAATAGATATTACTATCAAGCTATGGGCAGGTGCGAATAAATTTGGTCAATATCTCCACCGCGCACCGCGAAAGAGACCTCGACCCAAAAAATATTACGGAGGGTGGTCTTTTTTTGTCAAGGTATACGCCTCTAGCCCCCCTTAGGGCATACAACTGGGCATGGAGGTGTATTATCCCTGGGCTCTGTGCTGCCGTCTTAAAGTGGCAATCTTCTACCTTCATATATCTTCAAGAAGTGTAGACTAGATTTCTCAATTGATTTGCGAGTGATATCTGGTGAGTCCTATGAGCGTGTCGAGTGACCACTTGTGATTTGCTAACTGATTATTTTCATTTATGCTCGCTAATAGATCTCCTACATATATAAACGGAGTCTATCCTGGCACAACATCTTTTTGTTGCTAGTTGGTTGGGGACCTGGGCTGTTATGTGTCAATCTAGGCTAAGGTTGGTATGCCCTTTACATTGAAGTTCACTCGATGGGAGTGTTCCTCTGTTGGAAGGCCCTTTGTGGGAAGATCACGATATAGAGAGCAAGAAACTCGAGTAGTTTCATTCTGTTACAGGGTTCCATAACGGGCTTCACCAGGAGGGAGAATTAAACTAGACCCCCTTGTGTTAATAAAAGGACTCCCTATCCTCTCAAGATTTAATACGTCATTAATTGGTGTTTAACCTCTTCTCAACCTGACCACGAACTTACTAATGATCCTAAATACCAGTAGTGCCGGACAATATATAAATAAGTAATAGGTCTATATCTATAGCCCCCTTAGGTTTGACCTATGAGTCTTTGGCTTTACCTCCCATCACAAGGAATAATCCAGCAAACACGTGCACTCGCAAGGGATTCGAAGGAAAGAGTTATAATCTCCCTGAGACCTACGTTACTCGGGTTACTATCTTATGTGTAACTGGTCCGAACATCCCGGTTCTAGCCTTATCACTAAAGATGGGAGGCTTGGATATGCTCATCCATTGCTTAATATCGAAAAGTCAACACCGGGTTCACTTCTTGCAGCAATCCTACTAATTCAGATGCGACGTTGGGGTTTATCCCGTTGGTGGTACCGTTCGTTCTTGTGTCAAAAACATCTAGATTTACTTGGGGACAGCATCAAGGCCCCATTTAGGAATGCGTCCCAAGATAAATAGGGACCCATAAACTCTGCCCATATCTACCCGACCCCTAACTAAACATAGAAGGTGGTTAATCAGAACTGAATATATACTGGGAATGCTTATACCGGACTCGGACGTCTTTCAAGGAAAAGCAATTCCTTCTACCCATATAAATCCAGGGGCTTTGACAAGTTGCAAGACCAGATTATATCAGCAATTTTTGATGATTCCTGAGTAAATGATACCCATAAGCGATGAAGGGGCATCATACAGTCTATTCATCAATCCAATTCTAGAGCAAGGCTGATGAAGATCCTAACTTTCTTGGGAATAACAGCGCCAAACCAACCAAATGTCTCACCGCATCCCCATCTCCGGCAGATCCCGTTCAGAACCAGACCTGAATGGTAACTGGTCACGGGATCAATAACAACACTTTTTTTCCCCTCTCTTAATTGGGGCCCCCCTATGATACATACAAATTCCTTTCATCATATTCCTCATAGCATTAACCCCACATTGGCCATAGCTATTGAAAGCGTAGCATAAATGACCAGGCCTATCCGGACCCCCCCATTACCAGCGGCAGCAGCAGACTTCTGTAGTGGAGGCTGCTGTAAATATGCCTCATAGCAATCATCCCCCCATTGAGTTTGATTATAACCGGCAACGCCTAGCGCATTAATGCAGTTGAAGCAACTGATCAGGATCCACCCACTTGTCAGCCTTCCCTCCGTATGATAGCAGTATTCACGTCTGTTTAGGGCCTACCTAGTGCTGGTTCTGGTATACGACGAATCGCCGCAGATGCACATCGTCTCATCGTAGGTTTTCTCCCGCGATTGATCACTATCAATGTTGTAGCCGCAGCTCACAGATAGAGCTCGAAATTCGAGGCATGCTGCTTCTCTGCAGGCGTCGGCGGTGGTTTGTGCGTTGCCCGAGCGGCACGCGAGAGCTACCAGCCAGAGCAGCAAGAATTGAAACTGGGGCCGAGATAACAGCAGCATATTTACGTATCAGGGAGCGAGGGAACTCAAGGAAGGTTTGGGGGGGGAGGTTGTCAGGATTTATATAATTGAGCCCCAAGAAAAAAAACAAAAAACAAAGCACGTGCGCGCGGTTGACTGATAAAAAAAAAAGCCGCACTGACTTGAATCTTAAGATGTCTACAGATGCACCTGTTCCGATCGAGGTGTCTTACACGGAGTAGGACTGAGTAAATGGAAATGATGGGTGCGAGTGATAGTTTGTGTTTCGCCGCCTCCAACCTCAGTATTAGCTCGGGCCCAAGCGAATAACCGCAGCGCTAGCTAGGCGGCGCCTACTTAAAATTGCATCGCCTTTGGTACCTGAAGATGCAACCTTCCCTCCCTCTAAGACGCCTTTCTAAAACATCACCCAATCACACCAACTAAAAGGTGTTTTAGGCGTCCATTATTAACATTTCTTGGTCCATATTCCAAAGTAAAGCCTTTCCAGTGACTGGATCAGTTGAGGAACTACTACTACGTTTATCTCGGAATCGGCGGGGATGGATAGGGATCCAGGTCAATGGGATTCTACCTTATCGAAGCTCTCCTAATGGAGGGAGAGAGAAAGGCCCATGAACTGCTCTAATACCTAGATGTTGCATATATGCACTTAGGTAATGAACATATGCGCGCCCCGTCCGCCGACCATTGATGCGCCATCATCACCTTCTTCTCCATCATCGAGCACTCCCATACCACGCAAGCTTCTTCTTCTCTCCTCCTCCAAACAGCTGGTACGGAAACACCCGCATGGAAACAAAACACACATCACCGATGGCCCTACCTAAAACTAGAGTCTACATATTACATATCCAGGTATATATCTGCCCACATCCACGCATGTCTTGTAATGCGCTGAGCCCATTAGTTAGCCACATCCACATCGTATATAATTCCACATCGAAAAAAAAAAAAAAAAAAAAACTACATCACAACCAATCCACCCCCACCGTCAATTCAGTTTCGACCACCACAACCCAACCAAGTATACTAGCCAGGTCACATATTCCAAACATGACACTTCAGATCGCGACTGAGATGACCGGTCTGTCTGTCTGCCTGCCTGTCAGTCTGTCTGTCGGTCGATAGAGTAGGTATATATACCGTCCATACTATCCATCATATTCGCCGCCCAGTGGCAGCAGCAGCCCATGCACAAAGTAATTGGCCAGTCCCGGTCCCAGTCCCAGCCAACCAGGCCGGCTGTCACTTTTAGCACAGCAGTGGCACATAACCATATAGAAGCAGGAGCCACAGAGCGGACGGAGCATGACCGTGCACGTAAGACAGACAGGTGCACATCACATCACCCCCACATCCCACCTATCTCGACGCTCCAAGTGTTCCAGCCCAGATCACTCTTTGAGCTCACACACGCCCTCTCACTCTCTCACTCTCACTCTCACTCTCACTCTCTCTCTCTCAGGTGAGTGAGTGCCCATGGAGGTACAAGGAGGTCCAGGTTTTATACTGGTATACTACTATACTCTACGTATACAGCTAGCTAGCTATCCATAATTCATCATCATCATCCCAACAAAAAAAAAACCCAAATCCAAGTCTGAAAACCAATAATAGTAAAAAATAATAATAGTAAAATAATAATAAATAATAAAACATGTATTCCTCCGTAATTGCCATCGTTTCATTCCGTAACGTTTCGTTTCCCCAGATCCGAGTCGTGATTCATATGTAAAAAAAATGATGTGTAAAAAGAATGGTGTGTAAAAAGAAGAGAGAGGCGTGATAATGATAACGAGAACCCCCCCCAAAAAGAAATAATTAACCCCAAAGAATTTCATAAAACCATAAACCATAAAGATGAATAATAAAAACACAAATAAAAAAAAACTCCCTCTAGCCAAAGAAAAAAAAATAAGACAAAAGAGACATTTTCCTGTCCCGTATAGACGAATGTTCCTAAACGCAGTAGTAACAATAGTGATAATATACTCTCAAGGGCGCAATAATCCACTCCCCATCCATCAAAGGGGGGGAAAAAGAAAAAAAACCTGTCCGCCCAATCATTCCCCCTCCACCCCCTCCCCCTCCCTCTCCCTCTCCCTCTCCCTCTCGGCCACCGCCTCGTCCTCCTCCACGCCCTGAAGCCAACCATGTAGTCACGCCATCTCCGCCTGTGCCTGCGCACTCCCGCTCCCACTCCCGCTGCCATTCCCATCCCACATAACCTCGAGCCTCAGCACCGCATCCGGGAAAAAGATATCCAGCACCATCTCCTCCAAGCTCTTGACCACCTCCTTAACCCTCATACCGGTAATCTCCCTCTCGGCGGGCCTCAACGCGGTCCGCACTCTACACCCGACCCGCTGCTTCGCCTCTCCCACGCCGCTGCCGCTGCCGCTGCCGTTGTTATTATCGCTCAATCGGCCGCTAAAGATCTTCTCGCCGAGGGTTTTGTCGTCGTGGTCCGGCCCGGCAAGGTACAGGGTATACTCCGTCTCCTGGAGCCTCCGCTTCTGGCGCATCCTCTGCTGGAGCAGCGAGGAGGAGGTGGCCGGGGCAGCCTCGGACGACGAGGAGATTGTCGAGAGGGCGCCGCCGCGCAGGCGTGCGCGGACCGAGGTCTCCGTGTCGCTGTGGTAGGGCGGGATGCCGCGGCTGAGCTGCGCCTGGAAGCCGCTGGCTTGGACAACGTCTGCGATGGTCATGCCGCGCTTGCGTTGTGCCGTCAGGCCGCTCTCCTGGACAAAGTCTGCCGTGGCGCGGTCAATGGCTGCGCGCTTGCGGTCGATGGCCGCGGCGGAGATGCGTGGGAGCTTGCTGCTGTTGGTTGGGGAGGCGGTGGCGGCGGTGGTGGGGTCGACGCGCTTGAGGGCGCGGCCGCGGCGTTCCGTCAATGTGCGTTTGGGTGGGGGGATAGGGTGGGTGGATTCCTCGGAGGAGTCGATGATTGTGATTCCGTGCGGGGTGGCGACGGTGACTGGGTGCGGAGAGTCATCTTCGCAAGAGTAGGAAGGTGAGTCTTCGGGGTCGGTGGGGAGGAGGGTGGGGGAGGGTGGGATTGTGATGGAGAGCGGGATGGAGAGCGGGGATGGAGTGGTGGGGCCCGCACGCTCGACAACAGCCTCGATGGACGAAGGCGGAGCAGAGGAATTGAAAGACTCGCGAAGTGAGATCTTACTGCTACTCTTCTTGAGTCCCAAGCCAGCCGCAACAGCGACGACAGCCGCCGGAACCGCCACCGCCACCGCAGCAGGATTCTGGTCGACGGTCTCGACAGCATCTGCCTTCCTCTCGACCGACAGCGGCGACATTCGCTTCTGCGCGCGGGACCTAGACGGATGGCGCCCAGGGACATTCGGCGATCCCCTCGGCGTAGTGCGGGTGCTGGTGCTCCCGGCCTCGCTGGACGAAGACCCCTTATACGGCGGGAGCTCGACCATAGTTGGCGAGCCTGCGGTGACGGCCATGGCCATGGCGGTCTCGAAGCGCGCAACGCTGATTGGCGACTCGCGGCGCAGCAGCGAGGCGGTGATGTGGCCGGGTGATGGCGGGCGTTGTTCACTGGCCAACTCGTGTTCGTGCTGGACGGGGTTCTCCATGCGGATGTATCTGACGGCTGATGGGGAGCGGGACGTAGAGGCCTTGCGGTTGGAGCGTGAGACGGACCTGGGGACGGGAATGGAGCTCTTGCTGCTGCTGGTTGCGGGGGTTGAGGTAGCATCGGTGGGGTCGGTGTTGGCCCTACGGAGGGGACCAAATGGTTTCGAGACGGACCTGGGGCTGGGGGACTCAGTGTCTGATGCGGCAGGGACCCTTCTGACCTCCATTGCAGATGCAGAACGGACATGACCACGCCTGGCTGGAATCTCTGGCGCAGCAGCGGGTCTTCTGGCCACAGAGGCAGACCTCATGGGTGTTTTTGGGGTAACGGGTGGTGCAGCTACAGCCGGTGCAGCCTTTCGAGAGACTCTGACGGACTGTGAGCGGGTGATTGTCGCTGTAGTGGCCACTGCCGACTCGGCCTTTGGGGCCTCCACAGGGCTCCCCCGCTTACGTGTGGACCTGGCGACGGACACTGGACGAGCAGCAGGAGGAGACTCCCTCGCCCTTGACGCGGACCTCTGCGGGAGCGGAGGAGCATCCGCCGCCATGATTGCCGGCATACGCTCGACTGTTGCTGCCACGACTGCTGCTGTTTCTGCTGCTGCCGGGGAATCAACAACGTGCTTGCTTCGTGATTGGCGCTTTGTGTGGGGGTGGTGGTGGTGGTGGTGGTGGTGGGCCTTGTTGGACTCCTTGGACGAGTCCTCGCTGACGGAGGTGCAGCTGGACTCGGACGATAGGTGTGGAGAACTCGGCTCCGGGCTTGAGCTGTCGCCGGAGGAGTCGGTGAGCTTTGATGTTGCCTCGTCCTGCTCGTGCTCGTGCTGCTTTTGTTGTTGTGGCTTTGGGGTCTGGCGTGCAGAGGCCCGGATGTTTTGGAGGTTTGAGGCAGCGGTGCTGGGGCGTGAGAAGCTGGGTGAGATTGGAGATAGTGGCGATCTTGGAGTGATGAAGCCAGACGAAGAAGTAGCAGCAGTAGTAGCAGAAATGATAGCATTGACAGGAGTATTCGAGACTGGCGGTGGAAGTGTAGCAATAAGTGACTTGTGATGTGGACTCGACTCCTCCGGCTTCTCCCACAGCATCTTCTTACACGAGTCCTCAATGATCCTCGCCATCTTCTCCACCACAAAGTCCAGCATGACCGCGTTCTCGGGACTCGCACAACGAATGGTGGGCACGGTCCAGGCATGATAAATATTCTGGTGCGCCTTCGAGACGGTGAAGCGTCGCTGCAGCTGCAGGAACAGCCCACACAGAAAGCACGACTTCTTGCTGCACCCAATGAACCCCGGGTGGTCAATGTGCGCGTTCTCCTCGTAGAACTTGACCAGCTGGATCTCTGCGTGCGTCGTGGGCGCGCTCTGACACAGGTCCTGGAACTTTCCAGCCAGCTTCTCGTTACTCAGGTCCGTGATTGTGCGGAGCCGGCTCATGCATAACGCCTCATTAGCGGAGCCCGTGAGGTCCTGCGCCACATCGCCGACATAGACGCCCTTGAAGCCGCTTGCGGCCTTCTCGTCGAGGGCTGGCAGCGCGGGCACGGTGTCGACCTGTGCGCCTGTGAAGAGGTCTGGGAACTTTCTTGCGGCGGCCACGAGCGCGTTGCTGGCGGTGCGGTAGCGCCCGAGCTTCTCAACCATCTGGACGATCTGGCGGCGGCTCGCGGCCGTCTTGAGGCCGCTCTTGAAGATGCGGGAGCTGCGGAAGCGGTAGCAGGTGTCGAGGAGGCGGTCGAGGTCTTTAGTGCACTGGGCGAGGTCTGTGGTGCTGGTCACGCGGATGCAGAGGTCGTAGATCTTCTGCAGGACCGGGTGGGCATCGTCCGTGGGCAGGGGGAGACCAGATTCAGAGTCGAGACGGGGGGCAAGGGCTTCCTCAAAGTGGGCGGACAGGGGACGGGTGCCGTGGGTGAAACGGTCGACGAGGTCGGCGTGGACTTTGGCTTTTTCGAGGTCCAGGACATGGGCCCAGACGGTGGCTTTGATGTCAGAATCGGTGTGATCTGTTGGGAGTGTAAAAATTGTCTCTTGTTAACGCCGGTTCTCGTTGGAGAGAATATACTCGGGGTAGAAAAAAATAAAAAAATAAAAAAATAAAAAACATGGGGCTGCGATCATTGCCATTGCTAGCTAGTGCTTAGTAGCTCTTAGCTCCTACTAAGCTTCCGCCCACAACCAACAAGCAATAGCCACAACCACAACCCCCCAATATCAAATAGCCAAACATCAATGAAAAAAGAAAGAAAAGGGGAAAAATAAAATAAAATAAAAAGTAAAAAACCCACCCTCATCAGCCCTTCTCCCAACCTCCCTCACAACCCCTCTCAACCCCTCCAGCACCTCCCTCGGTACACCCTCATTCATCGCAATCCTAAACCTCAACCTCACCCCTCCTCCTTCCTTCTCTCCCTCCCCTCTCGGCACCTCCTCGATACAGCACGCAGCACCACTCCCGTCCCCGGCAGCCAGGAACGCAAAATGGTCCGCAATCTCCCTCTCCGTCTTTGGCGGTAGGCACCGGCGGCGGCGCCTCGACTCCTCCTCCTGCTCGAGCGTGATCGAGTGCTCGGTGGTGATGGGTGCGGGCGTAACAAGGCATTGCAGCGCAACCAGCTGCACAAACTTCTTCCGGGAGCGCTCGGGCCATGTGAAGGTATTTGGGTCTGTGGGGACCTCGATATCGTGGATTGGGGGGCGGGAGGAGGCGCGGCTGCGGCGGCGGACGGACATGGTTGCTGTCTATTCGTCGTTGTAGTAGTCCTTAGTGTTCTTTTGGGGGAGCTGGGTATAGCCCACGGGTCATGAAACTGTTGTGAATGGATGCTGTATATAGTAGGTAAGTAGATATGTAACTTCCAGTCCCTTTTCCCTTTTGTTTTTTTTGGTTCCGGATTCCTCTTTCCCTTCTTCTTTCACCTGAAATCAGGTATATATATATATATATATAACCACCTTTTTTTTTTCTTCCTTTCAAACTCGAACCACCTTACCAGCAGGTGATAGTAGATAGGTACGCACGGTGTGTGTGTGTGAGTGTGCGTTGAATCGGGGGGGTATAACAGATAAATATAAAAAAAAAAGGGGGGGGGGGGTGTGGTTGTGGGTTGTGGTGATCGTTTTATTCAACTATAAAAAAAAAGCAGAAGCATCATCAGTATCAGGATCATCAACACCAGCAGCAAGCAGGACCAGCAGCAGCAGCAGCAGCAGGACCAGCAGCGGACATGCATTAGCAGGAAAGCAATCAGCAACAATTCCGTTCAGGCCACCCTTGGATATATACCTTCTTTTTTTTTTTTTTTTTTCTTTCCTTTTCAAACGCACTCCGCAGTGCAGCCAGGCAGCGGGGGGTGGTGGGAAGGAAGGAGAGAGTTACGAGTTTTTTTTTTTTTCACTTCACTCGCCTTCCCCCTCTGTAGGTAGGTAGGTGTATGTAGGCAGGCAGGTATGTAACTCCTCCGACTGCTCTACCCCACAAGACAAGAGTTTCCTGCTCCTGCTCCTTCTCCCTAGCTACATGCTAGCTAGCCTTTTTTTCCTCTCGCTGCTTCGTACCAATGGATGCGTCCACGTCAACGCCATGGTGTGGGTGAGTGAGTGAGTGAGTGAATGAGTGAGAGAAAAGGAAAAAATAAAAAAAAAAAAAAGGGATCTCTGGCGATAGGCCCGAGGATCGATAGGCACAGGCAGGCAGGCGGGTTACATGAAATGCGGATAAAGCAATAAATTGTGTTGCCCAGCCAGCCCCAGCCAGCCCCAGCCCCATCCACTTGTTACAAACTGGCCTGGGGGGGCCTGCAGAGACAACCGTTACGACTGGAACAAGTGAAGTTAGGAAGGAGTAGGTACATAGAAGGTATAGAGGTAGAGGTAGACTCAATTGCTCAATTGCCATCATCATAGAGTCCTAGTTAAGGTATCGGTTTCTGGCCTGGCCTGGCCTCTGGTCTGGTCTGGTTTGGTCTGGTTTGGTTTGTGGGGGGTGGTTGGTTCGTCTGCTGGCCAGCACGACTCGTCCTGACCCCAGTCATACATTACAAGAATTCATGTAGAGTACTCATCACGTACTCTACTCTACCTACTCTCTTTACTCCTCTTAGGTACCTACATGTACATACATACACAGAGCACATCCTCTGCCGCATACCTGCCCACTATCATACGAATAATACCATTCACTCTCGGGGGTGTGTGTGAGCAGAAGAAGAAGAAGAAGGAGGAGCGCATCCGAAAGAAGCACCACCCGCAGGACGGACCGCGAGAAATCGAATCGCAGCGAGAATCTTACAGCCCACGGAAAAAACGGACGGTGTGGGATTGGATGAAGGCATTAATCAAGCAAGCAAGCAGGTAAGAAAGCAAGAATAGCAGCAGCAGCTGTCTGTAGGTAAAGAGCAGTACTGCTCGCTCGTATGTAGTCAGGTTAGGTATCCGGTATGTAGAGAGCAGAGTAGAGAGTAGAGTAAGAAGTACCTACATATTACAGGAAAGCCAACAGGATCCCTCCATCTATCATACCTTCACCGCCCCCTCATGCTCATGCTCATGCTCATCAATCCTCCTCTTCTCTTCTAGATACCCAGAATTATAGTACCTACCTTAGACATAGAGAGAATACTCCACACCCGTATCGCCCATATTCCAACCCCAACCACAGCCGAGAGGGGGGAAGGTGAAACCCCACTAACCTCCCCCCCGTTCCGCTGTACGGAGAATTTTGGCTCGGCACGAACCGGGGGAGGGAAAGACAACGCGACCGGGTAGAGCGCACAGAAAATGGGAAGAACTTGTCTCCGGACAGGGCAAGAATATCCCTCTACTTTACTCCCAGCAGCATGTGGGTGTATGTGATGTATGTGTATGTAGCTCGGGGAAGGGTCCTCTTCTCTGCTTCTTCTCTCTCTTTAGGAGTGAGTATTGATTGTAACTCCTCTCTCTCTATCCCTCTCTCGCTATCCGCATTTTACCCGCGAGCCAACTGGATCAATGATATCAAACCCACATCCACTCCACCGTCCACCGCCAGTTTCAAGTCCGCAGTGACGCAAAAAACTTTCATGCTTTAAAAAAAAAAAAACATCAAACCAAAAACTAAATTTAAGCTTGTTACAAGGGCGGCATAAACAAGTACTTACTCGCCGAGTTACAAAGTAAGTTTAAACAAGGTTACAGGTTGTATCGTGGAGAAACAGTTTTAGAGTCCTTCCTGCCCGTGGCGCACGCAACAACCTAATGTACCAGGATCCCCCCCCCCCCCTTCAGAGCAAACGCCCTTCTCATCATCATCATCATCATCATCTGTAACACGCAATCCTTTTTTTTTGTGAATTGTGAGCCCTATTTTACCCACCACCACTTACCACCGCAGTAATGCCATTCCCGGAGCAATTGGAGGGAGATCGAGGTGCGCTCTAGTCCATTATGCCACCTGGGAGTTACGCTGCAGAGAGGGAGGGGTACATTGAGTAGGTATTCCCCCCATAGGTACCGCTGCGGGTTGTGAGTGAGTGGGGTCACGTACGTAGATCACGGCTGCACTGATCGCCCGGAGGAGGTGGGGTATCTGAAGGATCCGAAACAGGACGGACAAACGGGCACGGTGAAGAAGAATTAGAGGAAAGAGGGGGACAAAAGCAAAAGCAAGAGCAAACAGAATAGAGGAGAAGAGAGGAGAAGAGAGGAGAGGAGAAGAGAAGAGGTGACCGCAACAGCAAGACTTTTCAATTGCTACGGAATATTATCTATGCCCATACGAATTGTTGTATTGAAAAAAAAAGAAAAGAAAAAACAAACAGAGAAGAAAAAAGGAAAAGGGGAGAAGGAAAAAAAGAATGTATACTCCTATACATCTCCCCTCTCGCCCTTGACCCTTTTCTGCGGGCTGCCCATCTCCTCCCCCACCTCCCCTTCCCCCACCTCCCCATTCTCCTCCTCCTCCTTCCTCTTCTTGCCTGCCCTCCACACGCCCCTGGCCTCCACCTTCCCCACCACCGGCACCACCCTCGTCGCACACATGATGCACCCCTCCCCGCCGCCCCTACTCGTCATGACCGGATGCGTCCTCCCGGGCAACACCTGATACCTCCTGGCGCGGCTCTCCATGACCGTCGGCGCCAGGAGCAACGTCGGGTCTAGCCCCTCGCCCCCTCCGTTCGCGATCCACTCCGTCTTCTTCGCACTACTGTAGAGGTCTGCAACCTCCGTGACGCTCTCCCTAGCGCTGCCATAGACGGCGACCTGCGCGCTGCCGCGCAGCAGTGGTACCGCCCACCGCAGCACCCCCGACAGCTCCATATATCCCGCCACCAGGAGGCCGTCGAAGCCGCCGGCGGCAGTTGCGTCCGCGATTGCCCTGGCGTGCTGCCAGCGCCGAAGCTTGCGGTAGTAGGTTCCGCGCTTGCCACTCTTGAGGTCTGTGAGGCCCGGCGGCTCGACGGGGCGCTGTAGCGTCATGTCTGACTCTGGTGAGACGACCTGTAGCCAGTTGAGGGTGTGGAGGTGTGTGTGCAGCGGATGGGAGGGAGTGGGGTTGTTGGTGTCGTAAGAGAAGTATTTGAGCAATGAGAGATTGGGCTGCTCGTTGGGGTGAATGAGCGTTATCGTGTTGCAAGTCTTGAGGGGCGCAGGTGGCGGGTGCAGGCGTGTCGTGTGTGGAGCAGCAGCTGTAACAGGGTCAGTGGTGTCTGCGGCGGGGTCCTCGGGGGTGTCGGCGGGCTCTACGGCAGCGGCGGCGGCATTGCCATCGTCTTTATTTTCGTCGTCGGTGTCATTGTCGGGGGTGTGGTGGAGGAGTCCCAGGCGTTCTGCAACGGCCGCGACGAGCAGGCCGCCGGTCTCATCGACGACTAGCCAGCGGCCGCCGTAGTGCACGTTGGCTAGTGACAGCATGAGGCCTAGGGTCTCGTCGCGGAGATCAAGGATCTTTTGCGGCTCCTTGGCATCGAGGAGGTAGTTGTTGAGGGCGCTGACGGTTAGTGGGAGGACGGTGAAGCGGCGGAGGAACTTTTTGGTCTTGCGCAGGGTGTACTTTTGGAGGGAGAAGGGCGTCTTTTGGTGGATTGCGGTGTGCGAGGAGAGGAGCTTTTGGACGAGGTCCTGGAAAAAGTGGAGAGATTAGTTAGATTGTGAATTTCTAGATAGAGAATAGGTTTATAGGAATTGGGGGGCGCAATTGCAATTGCAATTGCAATTGCAGTAAGCCATTGTGGTAATTATAGTGTCAATGATCACACTACCACAATCACCCCCGACCCTCCAAACCTGAATCAAAAAACTTATACATACCCTCCCCGACCCCGTCCCCATCTTCTTTGCCTCCTCAATTTCCTCCCAACTCATCTTCTGCGCATTCGGATCATCGACCGTCTCCCTATTCGTGCGCATGCCCTCCTCGCCCTCGCCCGCGACCTCGAGCTCGTAGTGTCCGCCAGCCTCTACCTCGGCGTCTGCGTCGCCACCGAGCACATCGCGCGTAATCTCCGCAGCACTCACAGCACGCAGGCCAGACAGCGGCGCATCAAGGATGTCGAAGGTGAGGTTGTAGGGGCGGTAGAGGAGCGCGTTGGACGGGAAGGACCCAAACTTTCCGAGTGATATTGTGGTGTCGGGGGTGATGAGGAGGATGCGGGGGGCGCCGGAGGGGAGGCGTATAAGGATATGCGTGTGGGGGAGGATGCGGTCATGCGGGGATGCCATTTTTAGAATTCTCTGTCCAGGTTGGGGGGGTGGAGGGGGTTTAGAGGGGGGGGGGGGGGGTGGAGAGAGAAGCGGTGGTAGAGGAGAGTGAAGATGTCCAAAGAGAGAAAATTGTGAGTTACGGATGCCAAGAGATTGATACGGTATAAAGCGAGAAGTAATTTAGCCTTGGTGGGGTTAGGGGTCGAACTGCTGGTAGGGCTGGGAAATCCGGGGAATGAATTAAAATGTGATGGAATCGATGTGATGTGATGGTGCCTGTGTTACAACTCGTTAGATAGATCTTTCTATAATAATAACAATAACATTAATAAGAGACCTTTTGGAGGGCTGCATCAATATGCGCCGAGCAGATGTGCCTGTCTTAATGATGATGATGGCCATGGGGCATATCCGCTGCTATCGCGATCCCGATTAATCTGTTTTTCTGCCTGTCATGTATCTAATCTGTCCATCCGCCCTGTCCCACCGGGTATGCACAAGACGGTTTATGGTAATGGGTAAAAACAAATAAATATATAAAAAAATGCATCTATGCACTCGATCTCATCGTTTCCTCCACGGGATGGTGCTGGTGCTGGTGGTGGTGGTGGTGGTGGCCATGGAAGGTGGGGAAAATATTTATTATTAATTATTGTATTCATATATATATGTTGACCCCCCCCCCCCGGCCCTGAAGTGAAAAAAAATAAAAGTCATGAACCGGTCTGGTATGTTCGATCTGATCGAGTTCAAGGTCTCGGGATAAAAAGAGAACCGATCCATCTTGAACAGTTGGAGATCTGAGGGATATGCCCACCCCCACCATCACCACCCGCCCCCATCCGCATTGATTGACTTAGGTGATGACCCCCGGATGAAATGGGCTGAGGAGGAGGAGGAGGAGGAGGAGGAGGAGGTCTTTGCGCTTGAGATGAAATCATTATGGTTTATGTCTTCCCCCTCTTCCCCCGCCGCCTCGCAATGTGTGCTAATAATATTAGATATCCGCAATATCCTTAAGCTTATTGGTGATATCATCACTGGGGAGTCGACATCGGATGCTATTTGTCTCTGCGGGGTTTTTTTTCCCTTGAATGATTGAGGGGCCGAGTCAGCCTTAATTACGGTCCCTTATACTACACCACCCAAGGGTAAGAAGTACTTTATTCCTCTCATCTCATCCTCTCTACACGTTTTTGTACCTCTTCTAATCTTTGTCTGGTTTCCTCATCTCATCGATCCATTCACCCTTATCCGGGTGAGAGATATGGACAAAGGATCTGATGCCATCTCCTGCGGCGGGCTCTCATTCTCTTTCAGTAACCCCATACCCAGTGTGTTGCAACTGAGCAAATATTCTCTTAGGATGCAGCTCAGCCAACTTCTTTAATTTCGGCGCCCCAAAACGCATGTGCACCGAATCAGAATATGAGGGACCCTGTGAGAACGCCCCTACTATTGATAGCTGATATAAATAGCCCGAATTGTGCTACTAGCAGTAATGCTAATCACCGAATAGTCGTGAGGTCCGAGGCTTTTCATAAAATATTACCCGATAACTGATGATTATTGGTATATACGCGCAACCTTCCCAGTAAACGGGCACGGAGCTCCTGGTAAGAGTGGGAAATTGATCGGATACATGTGAGTGTCCAGGACGTTGGAGCCCAAAAACATAACCCACTCCCGGAGTAATGTTGTTCTTAATGTTACACCATTTGTGTGTTACACCCCTTCCCTAGTAGTGGCGCCCGCCGTTTAGGTCGGCCCTTGACTTCTATAGGTATAGTTATCACCATGAAGCGTTCTGGCAGCTCGAAGTTTATTATCAGTTCCAGTCATCAACGCCCATTCTTGGTAAAGGTCATAGGAGAGAGCGTGTCCTCCCCGCTCTGAGAGATAAGGGATAACGGCCAATCCAGTGAACGTGGGAGTATAGGACTTGATGCCTGCCTACGGGGAATAAAGCACTCCGGTACAAGACCGTTTATGTATTCCTGACAAAAAGGGTTATCCAGAGTGATTTTTAGTATCACAATTGCCTTCTAGTGGTTACAACCCGTGTCTATATCCAGTGTCGAGTACCTTCTCAACTTCTAAAGACTGTCGTCCGGGGGATTTCTAGGAGCTCCCTTTCATTTTTGTATATGGCTACATGTATTTCTAGCAGGTTTAAAACACTGCGAGCTCTTAGCCGTTGTAGAAAAGAAATTCCTATGGAGAGTATCTCTCCCATACGATGACCAGCTTATCTCCCATAGTATTCTTGATAGACTTCTCACATCAGTGAATTGAATCATAAACTATCACTCTGCGTTTTTACCCAGATCACCTAGGTTTCAATTTTTTTTTACTCACCTATGCCCACAGCTGATCTCGCCCACAACACAACCAGCCTGATGCGACCCATGGATCCAGCTTGATAATCTCTCGTACAAGTGTGGTGGTCTTGAATCATCTGGTTTACTGCAGGCTCGGGCTTCACGCGAGCCTAGGGCTACAAGTTCCAAGCCAACTCGGGCTTGCTATCCAGCTGAGCTTGAGGTACCTCACGAATTACCGTGGGTACATTGGGCCTTTCCCACCTCCAGGAAGGATAGTGGAGATAGAATCTTGATGCATAATGGTCATAATGTATATCAAGTATACATCCCCTTCATCGCCACGATGGAAGATAGGCCCCTAGGTGCGCTGAGCCTTAGCACCAGAGAGATTTGCGGATTGATGGGGCTATCTTTGGGAGTTTAATGGCAAACCCCCCCCCCCCCCTGACCCTCAGGCCCAAGCCCAAGGACCAGGAGAGGCCTTTCCTCGCGCTGGTCCCCCCAACAATAGTCAGGGGGACCTAACGCAAAAAAGGCCCCCCCTGATCCTCAGGCCGAAGCCCAAGGACCAGGAGAGGCCTTTGATCACGCTATAGTAGTCTCCCCCTCCTATTCGTAGCTTTTTTATCTTGTAGTTGGGCGGGGGGTTGTTGTGATTCGTTATAGATATGGATACGCCTAGTGATTGCAATTGGTGGATGGTTAAGGAAGAGGAACGGGCTTTGGGTGATGATGGTAGGAAGAACTCGGGGTTAGGGGGTTTCAGCGCCCGAATAGCACACTACCAGTCCACGTAAGCCTTTTTGTTGCTCGATATTTCTAATTTCCCTCCCTATAGTCACCTTCCCCTGTATAGAGTCAGCTCCACTCTTTATCAGCTCCCCTTGGACTCTTTTAGGCCCGAGTTTGCGCAGTATGAGGGTCCAAGAGGTGTAAGGCTCAGAATTGCTACGCGTATTCTGTTTTGGCTTTGTGCGCGCAATAGATTCTCCCTTCTCTCACAGAGGGGGACTTTATCAGTTTCTGCGGCCCTCTTAAACCTTGGACCCCACCAAGAGTAGTCCGGGAGAGAGAAAGGGTTTCAGTGCGCACCCCACGGTTTGTAGGTTCTAACGAGCTCCTGTGAACCTTGAGACTATCACTTCCCCTCCACAAAGAGATACAACTGATCACTTCATACTACGGCCTTCTTAGTCTCCGCAGATTTATTGTGCCAGCCTTTTTGGTTTATTCAAGCCCTAATTGAATACCCGAAGCTCAAGAGCTCGACGGGGACGGACATAGTGTGGTACAAATATTTTACGCTGTATTGTTCTACTCTAATGGCAGAAGATAGCGAGGGATCATATGATGATAGCTACAGGTCCCAGGGGAATCTCGATAAACATGGAATTTGGAAATGAATCACCAAATATCACTCGTCAGTCCCCACTGGACTGCACCTGTAGCAATAGACACGGGCCTATCCCTTGGCTCAGGTCAGCCCCGGATACAGAGAAAATTAATGGTTCTGGCTTACTAGTTTCACTGGTTATAGCTAGGCTCAACTTTGAGTTCAACTCCCCCCCCGTTGCAGGCCAACCTCCAGGTCGCATGCTTTGAACTGATGGGCAGCTTTATTTATACTTCATACATGCATGCGTGCAGCCTAATAAGCAGCTTTAAAGCCATGTTACAAACATGTAGAGGTTTGTTCCAACCACCTCCTAGCTGTCCGTAGGGCATGGGAACGAGACTACATGAACATGTAGTATGTGCACTACGCCTATCTCGTAGAACCTAGGTCACCAAGTAAGCTAGTCTAGATTGAGTTTGCTCTACTCGTGCTCAAAGCTACACTAAAGGCTTTATCGAGGTTCTAAAGGTGAGAAGCCTCTGACCTTTGAACTTTATCTCCAACCTTTGCGAGAGATTTAGGACGCCTCGCAACCACCAACCCACACAAACCATCATATCCATTAGGTCTTACAACCCACTCATACATATGTGTAAAGCCATCAACTGACCAAGGTTCCAAATAAAAAACACATACTACGCCCCATATTATTGCTCTACAAAACCCCAATAAGGAAGGAATGGCTTGTGGCATTTATCCTTCTGCTCCCCTTGACCGAGCTACTTTCGCACTATACCGTGGAAGCCCTTACAGATCCTCTAGCCGCCACGCACATTATCACCTTCTACTTCTAGATGGTATTTCGGTGGTTATACCGTTATTAGTAGCTCGCGAGCTGCATCACCGCACATAGTCTTATGACAAACCGCTTACTTACCCTCAACTACTTGGATGTTCGAAACGCACAACGAAGCTCTTAATATCCATACAGGAGGCCTCTTCCGGTCGGGGTAATGTGCTTGACCACTAGGACTTTGGCGCCCATAACAGGTGCTTAATCCCATGGGTGTAGTGTAATTAATTGTACACAAGCAATGTGTCCTAAGGATCGTATATATTTGAGACAATTTGTCTCTGTTCGCCTCATAGACTACACGAGCTATTAATTGAGGGGAAATATTTAAGATTTGGGCTGATACCCTTTTACCTGGATCCCCCAAAGTTTTACGTAGTTCAAATGATTGGGACGCACGCACAGCTTCATAATTGGAAGCTAGCTACCAATCCAACATGGTCACGCCCTAGAATAAATCATCAAAAAAAAAAAAAAAGGAAAACAACGAGACTGAGAGATAGTGGAAGTGACAGGTCTCAAAAAGCCTGCGATATCGAAATAAGGGCCAAAAGGGCAAAATTGCTTAACCTAAAATAATATCACCGGCTCATGTACCCGCGGTTAGCTTATTTTGAAGGTACGTCTGAACCTCTAAATACCCGCCCTACTACTTGCAATAGGTCAGCCTAACTCACGACGAGTGACACCATATGATCCCCAACCCACCAACCCAACCAATGCTGGCAAAGCTAAAATAGTTACCCACGGCAGGAACATTCTAATCCAACCTGATCAGCACCGCCTTCATTTCATTTTTGGTTCCGCCAATTGTTCAGTCCATATTTAGAATAGAACGCAACGTGTCCCAGACTCCCGTTTGGTTCGCCAAGACAACCCTAAAGAGATGCGTCACGTTACGTCACTCGTTTCTTATTCGTCCGATTTTCCCTTGAGTTTTGTTTCGTGGGAAGCTGGGTTCTGAACTTTACCTTCCCTGTATCAAAAAGAGATCTATCAACAACACCCGAGTGGATTTCAATTACGGACACGACTGATTAGATGAACAGTGAGGGGTAACTAGCAGTAATAAACACAAACTCATTCCTGAGGGATATATTGAAGAGAACTTACCCCTCGCTCATTAACGTTGACAGCAAGGTTTCAAAATGCGAGTTTCGACGGGAGTCTTATCACGGTATGACAGCGTCTTGTTTCACAAAAGTCAGTTGGGTCCCTTTTTTTTTTTTTTCTTTTTTCTTTTTACGTGTTTTTAATATTCCCTGAAGCTCCATCTCCTTTGAAGCAGAATAACGCCCACCGGATCATTACCTTCATTACCGCCCTCTTGGCCGCCGCGTCATTAATTCCATCATTACCCCCTTTACAGTTTCCTTTTGATCGGGGAAGTCGTGCAGACAGGCCCAAAACACGTACCTTTCCCTAATTGCAAGAATGGCCCCCCCTCCCAATTACCCCCCCGCCTAAATCAAAAATAATGAATAGCAGTAACCGCCCGCTCATAGAAGGGGAAAATATTAGCCAACGATAAGCAACCACGAGTGCTCAACCACACAAATAAGGTCACGTTCGGGTTATATACCCCGACCGCGACCCAGAGGCAATGGGGAGTTAACCACCTGGCAGGAGGACCCACGTTAAAAAGAAAAAAAAATAAATAAAAAATCACACCAGATCACTGAGCGGAGAGTATAAAACAAATGGAAATCGAAAAAGAAAAGAAATAAAAAAAAAGGCAACAGAACATCCCCCTACGATCGTTGTCACACATGAGGCCAGATCGTCGGGCTGAAACAGACAATACCATCGGAGACCTCGTGTTTATGAAACAAATCTTTCCAACTCCTGGCCGCAAGTTCAAAGTATGTCCCCGCAATTGGTGATCTCCCTCCACGCGCTATTAACAACACCTTTTGCCCCCCCTTCTCTTATTCTCATCCTGATCATTGCCAGATCTAATCCGGTCTTCCCCGACGCATCGGCCATATGAGGATCAGCTCCATGCTCCACTAATATGCCTATAACCTCTTGCCTACCAGCCCACACCGCACGGTGCAATGGAGTGGCGCCATAATCGTCCCTTGCATTTGCCTCTGCACCTCTCTCGAGCAAGACCTTGACGACCTCTTCCGAGCCCGCCTTTGCTGCAAGATGCAACGGCGACCATCCAAACATATCCCGCGTGTTTATATTCTCAGCACATTTCGCATTTTTTAATAGTGCGCGAACCGTGGTTGCATCGGCAAGCTTGGCCGCCAGATGCAACGGTGATTGGCCCATCAGTGTACGACTTGTTGGATCCGCGCCATGTGCTAACAGCGAACTCACCATTACGGACGTGCCAGGATGAAGTACGCTAAGATGAAGAAGCTTTCGCCCAGTGGCGGGATCAGTGTAGGATGTTGTGTTTGCGCCGTGCTCCAATAGCAACGAGGCCATTCCCGGGTCTTTGCGTTCCACGACGGCCCAGTATAGGGGCGCACGACCCTGTGCGTCTGGGAGGTTAACGCAGGTTGTTGTGTTGGACAGGATTAATTGCACTATTGTGTAATCACCGCGGTAGACGGCCTCATGGAGTGCAGACCGGCCACACGCATTGAGTGTATTAATGTTTGACAATTCTTCATCGGATGTGAGGATTAGTGTGGCAAGATTTTTATGACCGGCCTCAACGGCCCAAAATAAGGAGGTGTATGTTATGCATTTATAGTGGAGAATGAGTTCCGCACCCGCGCCGAGGACATCCTTGACTGTGTCCAGCAGCTCACCGCCCTTCCTCCCCGTGGCTGCACGGATCGGGGGCAGAATTAGTGATGATGGCGGTGTGGCGCCGGCGGTCGGTTGTGTGTTCAGTGTTGGAAGGATCCTGAAGGCCGTGGTTGTTTTTGTCAGTATTTGACTCACGAGGATACTGTTGGATGAGGCAGCGGCCCAGAACAGGGCGGTGATAGAGAATTCGCCGTAACATGCGAGGGTGCGGAGGCGTGGCAGGAGGAGAATCGCGAGGCGGCGGGATGTGCGGATTAGGGAGTATAGGGAGCAAGGGAGGAGGTGTTCGCCGAGGTTGAGTAGGAGCTCGTTGGGGAGCGTAAGAAGGTGGGATATAGGGCTGTCGATCGTAAGACTGGTCATTATTACTGCAATTGGATGCTGGAGATATTGTCTTTATGGTGGCGATGAGGGAGTTGACGAGTCGAACTGTAGCTGGCATTTGTGGATCCGGGGGGGGGGTGGAGGGATAGATGTGTATGATATGTATGGTGGTATGTGGGAGGTCTGGGGAGGGAAGGGAGTGGAGAGATTTTTTTTTCTTCTTTTTTGTTCCTCTTTGGTTCCTTGACCGGTATGCGATGTGTATGTAGGTGCGTAAGTGATGGCCTATAGGGGTGTACTCTATGTGTACTATACGTGTATGTATGTATGTGAATGCGGTTGGTATTTGATACCTTGAACAATATATTGGCTGGCTGGCTGGCTATGGGTACCCCTTTGTGTGTCTTTGTGTTGATAAAGTTGCAGGAAGATCTCGCAAGCTGTCCTCGGAATGATCCAGGGGGTTGAGTGAAAAAATGTTGGGGGGTTGCCGTTATCTTAGACAATGTTAGTAATCGTATCGACATGCAGCTAATATGGGGCTGATCATGAACCATCACTCGGTCTCACCTTAGGTCAAATTTTTGTTTTTTTTTCCTGGGCACGCTAAGGTGGGGAGTGTGTTTGGGGCAAGAGACAGTCATGGATATAAAAGGGAACAGTTTTGGGGTCCGAGAAACATTGTTTGGGGCTGAATATTGAGCTCGGTTAGAAGTCTATATTGGCAATTTTATAATTACCTGGGGTTTTCGGGGGTGCTAATGTTTTCCGGAGGTGACAATATTTGTCGGAGGGGTCGGATCTTACAAATTTGGGGATCGACTGACGAATTGAGCAACTGACTTTATGCGGTGTCACGTGCAATCCATAATAAGGCAAATAATAATTAGTACGGATTAATAAGAAATCAATTAAGGGTTAGGGTTATTCATCGGTGAAGGGGTGAATTGAATACATTTTTAGATCCTCAGATTCTCAGAGTTCCAGGTTTTTACTTTTACTTATTTTTTTTTTTTTCGCAAGCAGAAGGCCCGTTCGTCTAGTGTCATGCAGGATGATGAAGAAGAAGAAAAAAAAAAAAGAAAGAGGAAGAAGAAATGTTAATCAACATGGTGTTGCTGGAATCCTTAGATGCTCATTTGGCCGAAAATGGAAGCCTACATAATGTATTAAGAAAGTGGATATGTTGGTCTAATCGATAGTGATCGGAAGATTTATTAGTGGGGATAACATTAGGGGAGGAATTGACGAGTTGGTAAGGGGGGTGGGGGACTCTTAATCTAAACTATCGATCCTCACCCAACTTGTTAACTTAACATACACAAAGTATCATTGACATTTCACAGAAGAGAGACAAAAACAGCCCAGAACTCACCTCATCCTATCGCTCCACAGACCTTAAAAACCTTTCATCCCTAGTAACTTGAACTAATCACCATGGAGCCTCACACGAGCACAATTACCGCCAGTACGCTTAGGAGCACACAACAACCATTCACGGCCAGTACATATACAGCCGCGATCCTATGAGCCGCACATTGTTTCTTTTGCCAAACGCACAACAGGGGGGGGTGGGAGTTAGTGGGAGACCGGGGGTAGGGGAGTGTTGTAGTTATTGTACGGGGATATTGAGGGAAACCCTGATGATATAGAGGAGGAGGAGGAGGAGGAGGAAGAAGAGGAGAGAGAGGGGGGGGGGGATTACACGGTTGAAGTGCCCTTTTGGCTAACACAACGTGTTTGGTGGAAAGACACAGTAAGAATGTAAGGCTTCTCTCCTGCCCCAATTCTTTCCTTTTGACTGACTACGACTCATTCAATCCACTATCCCTATCCCTATTCATTACTTACTCTTCTGCCTTCCCCCCCCCTCCCCGCCTGGTCTTCCCTGGCGCGGCGCTCACCATAGCCGTGCCACCACGCCAACTAGCTATTATGTGCTATGTACATAGTATGTTACGGCCCCGCCGTCCATCTTATTCTTTTTTGTATTTTATTTTATTTTTTAAAAAAGTTCCACTTTCATCCCTCCACCACCGCCCCCCCGCTAAAAGAGAGAAGTGCTAGCTGTCTATATACTTTATTTTCTTACCAACCGCAGTCGTCCACGTCCACTCTGCTGTTTCCTTTCCGATATCCCCTCCACCCTGACCTAGAATTCTTCCCCTGCCCTTTCCCACGGCACCCCTCCACCACCCCTCCCCTCTCTGAATTCACCTCCGGAAGAATTCGTTGTGTGTGTGCGCTTGGCAAAGTCTCTCGATAAGCGATAGACGATCCCCCGCAAATCCTAAAGTACATGCCATCCTGCAGCTCTCCGTCTCATAACTTCTCCTGCACACTACGTATTGCTTGTCGACTTGACTGCTTTACTGCTTGCTCACCTTTTTTTTTCTTTTTTTTCTTTTTTTTCTTTTCTTTTCTTCTTCTTCTTCTTCTTCTTCTTCTCTTTTCACTCTCTGCCTTTCTCCCTTCCTCTCATCCCCTCCCCCTCCCTCCTTCCTCTCCCTCTCCCTTCTACCTCTAAACCCTCTCCCCCCCCCCTCTCTCTGGCTCCTCTCATCTCCGCCAGCCTTGTGAATCTTCTGCATACTCCTTTATCTCCCTCAGATCCACCCCACCTCCTTCCACTACTACTACTACTACTTCTTCTTCAGCTGGTAGAGGAACCCACTCTATCTACTATCTGTCTTTCCAAGTTTCAACGTCTGGCGGGCACAGTCAACACAAACTCTATCCAGAGTAACTTCTACCTTTGCCCCAAAGCTTCACCCAACGCTACATCTTGAGTAGTAGCACTAGTACTAGTGGTAGTGAGTGTGAGTCTGAGCTCTTGACAGCAACCAAAGCCTAACGAGTACCTAACGAGTACAATATAATTACTCACGGCAGCAACACCAAACAAACACAGAAAGAGCTAGAGGAAAGAAAGAAAAAAATAATATCTTCAAGATGACTACCCCTCCCCCTATCCTCGAACCGGACTGGATGCTCTGGGACTCTCCTCTCCCTCTCCCTCTGCCTCTTCCCCTTCAAGCAGGTGTGGATTTACAGCATATATCGTCGGACTGGTCCATGGGAACATGGGCTGGCAGCAGTAGCAGTAGCAGCAGCAGCAGCAGCAACAGTCCCGAAGCCTTGCCAGCTCTCCCCCTCCCTCTTCAACTGCAGCAACCCCTGCAACCACAGCAACAGCCTTGCCAGCACCCCACCACAACGGTCGCCGCCCCTCCATCGAAGCGTCGGAAAAGCATCGGTGGCTTGTCCGTGCGGCTGCCTTTCCGGAAACCCATATTGCGGAACCCGAACTCCTCACCAGTACCTAGAAAATCCCCGAAAACCAAACCAATCTCCTCGCACATTCCATTCGAGATATGGCTAGAGATTTTTTCATACTGTGCCCCCGCGCAGCTAGCGAAGCTCCGTCGGCTCAATTCAAGCTTCAAGGCGTTCATAGACGATGAGAAGGTTTGGGCCAAGAGTCGGCGGAATACGTTCCCAAACTATCCGGAGCCTATGTATGGTTACCCAGAGAACTACATGTGGAATTTATGGAAAGGCAGTGGGTGTGTGATTTGTGGGGCGCCTAGATTTAAGAAGTGTTACTGGACTTGGGGAATTAGGCTGTGCACTGGGTGTTTTAAGGATAATAGGATCAGGGTATGTGTCTGATGTTATTTTTTTTTATTCATTTCATTTCTAAAGGTGATAACGGGTGGGGGCTAATAATCTTTGGTAGGGTGATGAAATTACTGGAGAGCGCGATTTTGTCAATGCTGCACAAGTATGTCTAAGGCATTGTTTCGTATCGGGTGAGCCCCCCCCCCCCCTGCTTCTGAAACATGCAGCACATCAAACATGTCCGTCGGTTGAAATTACAAGACTTAAAAAAGTCTTACTCATTGTTTGATTTGTAGGGAAATTCGTTTCGACCCAGCGCGGGAACTACTATGGTCTCGGTGGGGGAGACCCGTGCTATTGGAAAGACGAAGTGGAGGCTTTCAAGGCTGCCTATGCAGAGAAGAAGAGCCAGGAAGCCGAATTTCCGGGAATCCTCGCCACTTTTATCGAGTTTGAGAAGGACAAGGTTAAAGCGCAAATGGATTTGGCGGTAAAGATGTGCGAGTTCGAGAGACAGGGTATGGCTTTGGAACCCCGACACCACCTGATAATTCTACAACCTAACATGTGCCCTTAACAGAAGCTGTAGCCCGCCGTGAGCAACTTGCTGAAATTCGCCGTCAACGTCTTATTTCGATCCCTGAGAAATGTAAAGAACACTTTAAGCCTCCAATTCCCGAGGGCGTTCTTGACCTCATCCCCTCGTACCAGGCTGCGCTCAAGGCTGGTAATATACTCACTGACCGTGGCTGGAAAACCCTGGTCACGAAAATCACAGGCGAACGCACAAGAGCCGAGGCGCAGTACCAAAAACGCCAACAAGAGAAGGAACAGGCACATCGGAAATATACTAGCCTCAGACGGAGAGTCCAGAGAGAGGAAGCATTGGATTACAAGAATCTGCGAGAGCTCAGACCCGCAATGCCAAAACTTTTGAAGTATGCAAAAGAGTTTATCAGAAGGGAAGGTGGGGTTCTTTGGCTCGAGCCCTCGAGAGTCAGGTCTTTTATAATGGAGACGTTCAAGTATTGCAGACGCACTTGGTACGAGAAGAACCCCAAGAGCCCCCTACCATTGAGGGCAGCATACTTCATCTGGGAAGAGGTAATCGAGGAAACCTTCAGCGGTAAAGGGCTCGATGTGATTTTTGGCTGCGGCCATTGTGTCTTCACAGGAACATGGGAGGACATTATTTTCCATCTCGCAGTAGAGCACCTCAAAGAGGATAACATGGATGGGCTTGCGAGGTATCCCATCGAGTTCCAACTGGACGAAAAATACACCCAGAAGAGAGCAATCCCAAACTGGGATGGTGCAGAATGGCCAGAAAGTCTTCCGATTCGTGTTCCAGGTACAAAATTTAACCCTAAATACTGCAAGACCAATCCCCCAAAGCCCGACGTATCGGCTAGCACATCTACATCAAGCTCGCCAAAGCCTAGAAGGCCAAAAAAGCCAGGAACACGGGATGAGCCCGTTTGCATGTTTTCGAGCACTAGTTGTACTATAAAGCCGCAAACATCAATACGCATGCTTATCCTCCGCGCCATCACGGAACTCAACGATCTTAATGTCCCACCTTTCTTCCAGCTGTCCATCTTCTTCAAGAAACTCACACTAGAATTCAAACGCTACAAGTACCGCGTGGAGTTCAACGAACTGTATTACGAGTTCATCCGAATCTGTAGCCGCCCTGAAAAAACTCCTGCGTGGTTCTCCCACGACTCAATGGTGTGCCATACGTGTTTGTTCAGTTGGGGTGGAAACGAGAGTATAATCACACTCATGCAGCACTTTTTTGAGAAACACCACTTGAAGAAGGATTGGCGAAAAGACATGCTGCTCATGCCTGGACCTCCAGATATAATTGACATGATCTCAAAGCTTAACGACCGCCAGACCGAACTCCGCTGGGAGCAGCGAGCGGCAGAACACCAGCTTGATGTGAGCAGTGCGAGAGAGAAAATAGCGCATGCGCATCAAAACGGAGAGATTTTGTGTCCAATAGCACAGCTGAAGGAGATTCTAGTGTTAAAGCAGGGAGTTGATGTCTTTGAGGGCGTTGAACGAAAGAATGGCGAGCTCCTAGTCCGGGACGAAAATAAAGGTATGGATAGGAAGAGGAAGCGTGAGCCTTGCGAGGCTTTTGACGACGATTTCCTCGAAGAAGGGAGCAATAAGGGCAAGGAGAGGGAAGGATCCGAATTTTCTTTTGAGGATTTCATCGCCGAAAGTGAAGGTTCGGATCTTGGTAGTCCCGAGGATTCCTTCGAGTACAGTCTGAGTGACCTCGCGATCAGTGGGATTGACTCTGAGAATTGGGGCGAAGATGATTCGATGGACATCGATATGCACACGGAATATTGATACGGCCGATTCACGACACGAACGGGAAGAATTGATTAGGGGGATTTCATGATAAAGATCTGGCAAGTTATATTCATGGGTTTGTGATTAATTTTCCTCTTCTTTTTTCCTTTTCCTTTCCTTTCCCCAACTTTTTTTTTCCCTTACGATGGAGAGAGAAAACTTTTCATGGCGTATTTGATTTGGTCGGTTGGTCATAGATTGATGGTGTTATTCTTATTTCTTTGCTCTTATAGAAGGTTTCCTTTCTTCTCTTCATCGCTTTCTGAGGGCGGTTCGGTGCCCTCACTATTTCACATAGTCATTTCGGGATGGGGGTTTTTCATGGTTTTTTTTTTTCTCTTAAACTAATTTCTTTTAGTCTCATTTCTCTTTTCTCTCTCTTGCTTACTCTTCTGGGAACATTATGCGGGGTGTTATTGTGTGAGCGGTCTGGTTTTGTTGCTTTTATTTCTGTTGGGGCGGGGGGCGGTGTTTTGATTCAAGGATTTTCTTCTCAGGTACATGTCCTTGGTCCTCCCTCCCCTTCTCCTTTATACCGTTCAATGTTTCTTTTCGGATCTAGGAATTGCTAGCTAGATTGATATAACTCTCTGTTATGTTGGGAGTCTGGTTGGGCGGTGGTGCGTTTTATCCCTAAGGTCCGGCTAGTTTGTGGTTAAGCAATTTCACTGGATTTGAGCTGGTTTATATTTGGGGTGTTATTTTTCTCCTCTTTTTTGGTTATGAAAGTTTGTGGATTAGTTATAACGGTTGTGTTTTTTTGTTTATAATTATAATAATAAAAAAAAAACTATAGTCAGCTACGGTCAGGGCGATGCAGTGCTTCATAGATTCTCACTCGGACAATTTAAGGGTTGGGGTTTTGTTCGGGGCTGCGCATGTCGGGGGGGCTTGGGCCGATACCAACAGCAGGGACGCCCAAGCTGCCATCCCATCTCCTATGAAGAAAAACAATCACTGCCTGCCTGCCTGCGCCACGATGAGGCTGGCTAGAAGTACCCCTCATCCCGCTTCGCACTGAGTTTCCTGTGCGCGTGCGAAGCCGAGATACACTTCGACAGCGAGGTGTTTTATAGCTACAAACACAGCTCCCCACGCTACCTATATCACATAGATAACCAGCTGATAGGGACGCTGAGCTATATATATACAACCAGTCAATCAACTAGTTGGTCAGTGAATCCAGTCAATCAACTAGTTAGTTAGTCGGTGAATCATCCCTCCGATCCTCATCACGATCTACCCACTCAATCAACCTAGCCATGTCATATCATGACTCTGACAGACAGACCAGCCCGAGCCTGGCTGCGCAGCTGATCCGGGTCGAGCCTGGTAGCGTGGTACTAGGGGGTGTGTGTTTTTGTCGCTTCATGGGGTATCACTCGTGCCAAGCCAGCGGAGGAGAGGGTTTTTTTTTGTTACTTCATACACGCATCCAGCCGAGGGGGGAGGGTTGTGTGTATGGTGGTTTGTGTTTGTGGCGGGGAGGGGTCCTGTGTGGGTGAAGTGGGGGGGAGGGGGATGGGGGGGTTACCATAAGGTCCAGCCAGTGGCGCTGGGGGATTATATTAAGGGCGGTGGTGGGCACGGGACAAGACAATTAAGCCACCCCGCGAGGCCTTTTTGCAAAACAGTCAATACAAGCCCTGGGTCCTTGACGAGACAAGACAAGACAAGACTGGCCATCGTTGGGTGCAGCATGTCTCTCTACATACATACATACCAACATATATACGTCCCACACAACCCCCCAAGCCCGCTTTAATTCTGTCACCACTGCGGAGGGGTTCGAGGCAGAACCTACCTCGTGGCTAATACTACGGACCACGCGCGGGGGATGCGGTGCTGGGGGTGGTACTTACAGTTGTACTATACTATACTTGCTACATGTAATAGATGCATTCCCGGCAAGCTACTTAGCTACATGTACCCTAGAAGTGCTCTTGCGGTGGCTGTTGCGGGTTGTAGGCTGGTTAGGAGGGCCGGGCAGGACGGTAAACGGGCCGGGGGGTACGGGGTACGGGGTCGGTGGTGACTTTACTTCTATGCGTGCCTCCTCCGTATGCAATCGTGCACGTCCCACCGCAGCAAATACTATACTAGATACAAACCCCCCTCTCTCCAACAGCAAATACTGTAGATGCAAACCTCTCTCTCTCTCTCTCTAGCAGCAAGAACATAAGTATCTCAGCCTCCGCTCCCGACATCACGCACTGTCAATGATTCCCACTGAACCTGTACATACGCAACCCTAACCCCGCGGTGACACAACAGCACCCAACGCGTGCTAGCGCCTCGTGCTCTACCGCGACAACACGCGAACGATTTCGACTCTCGTCATCGCCCGTTCTCACGCACTCGTTCTCACCACCAATCACTCCTCCATAACTCACTCTCTCACTCTCTATATACAGCTATACAGCTCTCTCTCTCAGGTCTACAGAGCTCACCTCAATCCCCTCTGGTCTGCATAGACTAGATAGCTGAGAACAATGTCATCCGCCTACACCCTCGAGCCCCAAACCAAGTATGCCCCCCTCCACACCCCCCCCCCTCCAATCCCACCACTAACACCCCCCCCCCAGTGCCAAAGTAATCCTACACACCACCCACGGCGACCTAGACCTAGAGCTATGGGCAGCCCAAACGCCACTGACCAGCCGCAACTTCCTACAACACTGCCTAGACGGCTACTACACGGGCACGACCTTCCACCGCCTAGTCCCCACCTTCATCCTCCAGGGCGGAGACCCCACGGGCACTGGCCACGGCGGCGAAGCCATCTACGACGGCGGGCTCTTCGCCGACGAGTTCCACAGCCGGCTCCGCTTCAACCGCCGCGGGCTGCTGGGCATGGCGAACACGGGGCGGCGCGACGACAACGGCTCGCAGTTCTTCCTCACGCTCGGCGACACAAAGGAGCTCACGGGGCGGAACACAATGTTTGGCAAGGTGGTGGGCGACACGCTCTATAACCTTGTGCGCATGGGGGAGCTGGAGGTCGAGGACGGGACGGAGAGGCCCGTGTATCCGGTTGCGATCACGGGGGCGGAGGTGGTTGTGAATCCGTTTGAGGAGATGAAGCCGAGGGAGGCGGCGGCCGCGAGGGCCGAGACGCTGGAGGAGAAGAGGGCGGGGAAGAAGGCGGCAGGGAAGAAGAAGAAGGGGAAGGCGCTGTTGTCGTTTGGTGGTGATGAGGGGGAGGAGGAGCCGGAGCCGGTGCTCAAGAAGCCAAAGTTCAACACGAGGCTTGTTGTTGCCGCACCGCTAGAGGAGGAGGAGGAGAAGCCAGAGAAGCCAGAGAAGCAGGTAGAGAAGCAGGTCTCTGCGCCATCCACCACCGGCACACAGAACGCCATCGCAACGGCCGAGACAGTCGCCTCGGTGACGTCCAAAGACCTCGACACCCTCGCCGACGCCCCACGCTCCCCATCATCATCCCCCTCGCCGCCCCCGCAATCATCCCGCCTCGCAGAAACAAACGCCCAAATCGCCGCCCTCAAGCAATCACTCCGGCGGAACCGCGACGACAACGACACTGCTGCTACCACCACCACAACCAGGAAGCCCAAAAAATCCCTTCTGGCAATCCAGAAGGACCTCCTCCCCGCAACATCAGTCAAGGGGCGCAAGCGCAAGCGCCAAGCTGCCTCTGGCGGCGGCGGCGGCGGCGACGACAACGACGAGACCCTCGACGCACTGAAGCGCTTCCAGCGCAAGCTGACCTCCGCCTCCGCCTCCGCCACTCCACCACCACCACCACCACCACCACCACCACCAACCACCACCGCCGCCGCCGCCACACCCACCACCAAAGACAGCGGGAAGAGCGCCCTAGACGAAGACGACGAGGCGGCGCTATGCGACCTCCACTTCATCCCGCAGTGCGCGTCATGCGGGCTCTACGACCGGCCGTCGCGCAGCCCCAGCCCCGAGGCGAGCGGGAAGCTGTGGAGCCACGCGCTCAGCTTCGAGAGGGACCGGCTGGGCAAGGACTTGACGTGGAAGAAGCGCAACGAGGAGCTGGTCATCATTGACCCGCGGGAGAAGGAGAAGGAGATTTTGGGCGTGCGGCGGACGGGGGGCGGCGGGGGGAAGGGGAAGGGGAAGGGGGTGTTTAGGAGGGATGGGGGCGCGGGGACGGGGACGGGGACGGGGACGGAGTGGGCGAGGAGGAGGGAGGCGGGTGGCGGTGGGAGTGGGAGTGGGAGTGGGAGTGGGAGTGGCGCGGGGCCCAGTTCGGGTTCGAGGGGGTAGTGCGGGGGTGTGTAATTAATTAATGTGGCCAGCTGGGGCCTGGTATAGCGTGAAATAGGACCTATGTATCTTCTCTACTGTTCTTGCGCGCGTGTGTGACAAACCCAAAACCCACACCGATACACCACAGACCCCAGGCTACCAACAGTGCACCCATACCCCAGCAGCAGCACACCAGTACACAGCTGTAAATACCTGTACACCCGCCCAGAAACGCAAGAACAGCCACAGTGGTTCACAGCCCATCACTCGCGCGCCAAGCCAGTCTGGTTGTTTCGGGGGTTCTATTACGGTATACCATCTACCGCCACTGCGTAGTAGTAGAAGTAGAAGAAGTGGACCAGGCGAGATTACCGTGGCAGTGCGGCAGTGCGTACCCCAAAGTGATGCAACAAGCTCAGTCCTCCCGCCACCAAATCAAAGCACCCCTGTTTTCATGTACTGCACGGATGATCTATCACCGATTCACTTCGACCTACCTGCACAAACTCTGTGCATGGCGGCCAGCAGCTGCAAAAAGATTGTGCCGTCGCACCACTTGGGGGACCCCCGTCCGATCTGGCAAAAGCACGAGGTTTCTTCTATTCCCTGATTCTCCCAGAGCTGTGACTATAACAGAGAGCTACATTGCGGCCATGACTACATATGTACCTATCGATTTTTGGGTGTGCGCGGGATAGAATCCATAGACAGACACAGTATAGTACGTAGGGTGCGGCCAGGACTTTTCGAGCGGGGCTGGGCTGGGTGTACGTAAATGTAAATACCTGGGGTACGGCACTGCATGCCCTACGTTAAATACCTCCCCACCACCAGCACCTCCTCCTCCGCCCAATACGTATACAAAAACACAATACTACCCCCAACCAACCCACCCACCCACAGCAGGTAGGTACATAAGCACCACCCAACCGCACCCAGAGCCACAACCACAATCGCGAGTGCACAAACCACAGCTGCTTCTACAATATAGCACCACACACCCCAACCAGGATTGTTGGTGGGGATGGGCTGTAGGCGGGAGACAATACCCAAGTACATGTACATAGTTTCGCCGCAAGCACTGTAAGTACGTGTATGTATATAAAAGTACATGTATCCGGCCCATGGATGGCCGAAACAGTCTATTCAATCCAGTATCCACCTGTTTGCATCCAAACTCTACTTAAGCTTTCCAACGTCCCCGCGCAATCACAGCCCCTCACTCGAAACAACCTCGTATCGGAGATACCCAAGCGAGCAGAGTAAAACAGCTTGTCCCACGGTGCCCTGCCACCCCATTGGCTGCATCCCATGTCTTTCTTTCCTTCTTTTTTCTTAGCCTCATGCAGCCTGTGTCCTATTCATGTACCCCCAAAGATACGGGGGATTTGTATCTCAAAGTATCATACATACAAACTACATATAGTGTACATCTGCACTTTCGAGCTGGAATAAACAAAAACTAGGCCACCATGGAGGAGAATGGAGAATGGTTGTGCAGAGCTAAAATCCTCTCCAACCCCGATATCAGCGGGATCGGCGTAAGTGTACCCCTCCCCGCGGCCAGTGCTAAAATCTAAGTATCCACCGCCAGGTAATCTCCGCCTTCTTCGTGCAAGCCTTCCTCGCCAGCCTGATCGGCATCTGCATGTACTACTTTTCAGGCCGCTGGCACCGCCTCACCACGTTCCCGCGCCTCGCATACCAGCACCTCAAGTCCGGCGGGACCCTCAGCGGCCTCCCCGCGCTCCCGCGCGCGCTCCATCCCGCCAACCCGCGCCGCGCGGCAATGTTGACCGACATCATCCTGCTGGCGTCCGACATGCAGACGCTGTCCGGGGTCGCGCTGATGGTGGCCTCGCTGTCGCAGTTCCCGGCGCTGAGCGCCTACCACGCCGTCATGGTCGGGAACATGGCGTGGATCCCGTCAATGTCGCATCATCTGGCCATCATGTATGTGTGGGACGAGCGCCCGCACGGCCGCTACAATGCGGTGCGATATGCCGCGGTTGCGCTGTATGCCGTCCTGTATGCCGTCTACTGCGCGTTGACCTACACGAGCGTTCGCCGCCGGTGGGACCTCGAGGCGGATTGTTTCCGGGCTTGTAATGCTAGCAATTGCGTTGGCGGCTACAAGGAGCGGGACGCGCTGCTGGGGTGGGTCTTGGTTAATCTGGTCTTTTCCGTGTCCGGCTATGTTCCTGCTACTTGTGGCTTCCTCGCAAAGATGTTTGTGAAGGGGTCATGGCCGTGGATGAAGCTTGTTGGAGATGTTGCGTTTTCGGCCGCGTTTTGGCTGCCGGTCATGACCTTTTGGACGGTGTTTACACTGCTCGGCGTGTTGGGGTATCGTAGGGCCAACAGGGGGCTGCTAAGTGGGGATGCGGAGGAGAAATGGGGGTTTGGACAGGTGATTGCGGTTGTGTCGTTGCTGCTCGTGGTATTCGAGTTTTGGAAGTCGTATGTTAGTAAGTAACCCCCCCTCACCCACTTCGCCGCAGGTGAGCACGTGTGTTGATTGGTTTTTGTAGAATATAACGAGACAAACCCAGAGGAGGATCCGGCACTTTGTAGGTGCACGTGCTTCTGTGGGAAGCGAGTCGATAGCTTTTCCAGTGTGGGGAGCGGAGGCATGGTTTCGGTAAACTTTTGAGTCATGTATAATATAGTGTATGCATCAAATTGTAGATATTTTCCAACGCACTTTTTTGGAGGGAAAGAGGAAACGGTAAAAATGGCCCCAGAACCAAGGGAAATCCGCATAGTCGGCGGTAGCTTGATGTTGAGGAGCCTACAAGTTTAGCATAGCCTAAAAGAGCCCCATTTATCAACGACCGAGATCAAGCCTACATACCACACCTACTACTAAAATCCTGAGAAAAACAAGCCCCATGCAATCAATATCGTGTACAGAGTATCCGCAGATACCTCCTAATACCCGTCATGGGAATAATTGAACCATAGTATGAAGGTGTTTTTGCACAACCTCTTTGCCCGATCTAAGAGCTGCAAAAACAAGTCTTCATATCGAGATTGTCGACGCCAACCGCTAGCACAGTTGTATGAGTGGTTGTTATCGGATCATGTCGGAGTAATGGCTGTGTATTTGAAGGTGTGAGTAGCAGCCCCAGAGAAAAGATTATACGCTTATTTTACGGACATTGATATTATATATATCATGTAGTATCTCGTATTACTATATGATAACACACATACCGCGGATACAGGTGTATAATTAACGAAATTAAGGGTCACGTTCTGCAGCGTCGAGGAGGATATGGACCAATAAGATGTGCAGCAGTTTCCGTCCAGACTCTCCAGTTCGCGCATATAAAAAAACGCTCTGCAGCTTTGATACCATAACATCTATATCGGGGTTGAAGTAGAGCGATACTGGAATTTTGAAAAAGAAAATAGGACCGGAACCGTTTCTAGTCTCGGGACAAATCTTGGGACGAACCGCCCTAGCAGCGTCCGAACCATATTCCATGAAGAACTTAGGCAACCAGCCTACATAGCCGGGTAAATCCGTATGCACCGACGAATTGGTACATCAGTAGGGATTCCACATTGGGATCAGGTAGGTAATTATGTGTGCTCCGCCATCTGCCTCCTATCAGATCAGATCCAATCTCATCTCAAAAGATTACAAGGTGTCCTTCCTCCCCAGGTTAGAAGGAAGTCTCAAGTGCCAATGATCCAGTGGCTTTTCGGGATCGACGCAATCCTTGATAGGGGCACAGTACTTTCCGGGTCCGAGGGACGGAACCCCGTGGGTCAGAATTGCGGTACGTGAGAGGCTCCCCCCCCCCTCCCCTTTTTGTATGTGCCGTCGCGTATCTAGGTGGGTAATAGAATCTCAGACATGCTTTACCCAATCTCGTCGCGTCGTCTTGCCTTAAGTGGTGGACCTGCCTGTCGGTTTTTTTTTTGTGACCTGGACTTTATCCTCAGAGAAATTTCAATATTGATTGCCTGTAGATGGCGTGCCGGTAATGAGATTTCGGGTCTCGTCTCCTTGCCCACACTCCCGGGAGTACGTATCCAGTTGATAGTCTCAACCTATTTCATAGTTACTCGGTAGGTTTCTGAACGACGTTAATCAGTCAGTCCGTCCGTCCGGGGATGACTGAGTCGGCGGATGGACGTGTGTTGGGGATAACTGATCATGCGACTCGATTCTTGTTCTGGCTCCTGGTATTTGGGTTTAGGTGTTGTACTTTGATACATAGATAGTCAGCCTGGTGGGTATTGTGGAGAGACAGCCCCGAAATCACCATCCATGGAGAGAGGCACTCTAGAAGTTCTCGAAGATGTGGGCAATCATTCGGAATTTATCTCATACCTAGGCTGCATATCTAGTGTATTTATGTTGCGGTAATAGAACCCCCTTCAGACCTGACAAATCTCCGTAGCTGGAGTTGAGGGCTGTAGAACAGGTAGAGTAGCCACTCGGGGAGAGTAACTTGTGATATGGAGGTGTAACTGCCCCCGAAAACCTGTAGTGAAAAAATTCCCTTTTGGAACAGACCCCCAAATAGGGAACCCCAAAATGGTCGATACATCCCTATCGGAAAGTAGGAGTCCTGAAAGGGAATCATAACAACACTCTTTCCTCCCACACCATATCCATTTATGCTTGCACGTGATAAGAGTAGACCCAACAAATGCACGGGCGACATGCATGGCACTGCTCTCTTGGTAACACATTTGTTCCTTCATTTGTTCCTTGGTTTCTTTTTCCTCTCCTGGGGGATTGGGTAATGTGCTAGGTACCTACATGTAAGTACCGATAACAGAAACTTAGTTTTCGATATACATGTAATCATGAAGTTGGGTTTGATTTGGTCTGGTATAAGTACATACATGTAGTTGAGGAGTTGTCTTTGGGTTCACTCTACTCTAGATTAAAGTAAAGTAAGGTACATGTATGTATGCACTGTAAGTATCCAGTTCCTGGCCAATTCTCGGTACTTCGGATGACGGTTCTCATGCACTGCCTTCTTTTTCTCCTTCTGAGCGGCCGGCCTTGAAATGTGGACCGGCAAGTCTTGATCGTGAAGATCACGATAAGACTTTTCTTTGGCCCTTCCCCTTCATTCTCATATTTTGCCTCATGCTCCCTCATGCATATGTTGTTTTGGTCTTTGATTTGTGTATCATGGAGAAGAAGAAGAGAAGAGTCCGGAGGTTTCCTGCACCATGGAGCACAACTGGCGTGATCCATCCCGACAGAGAATTTTGCATGGCCTATGCAGGTGGGTTTTCGTTTCATGGGCGCTACCTATGGCGGGACACCGACAGGGTATATAATGTGGCCCAAGCGGGGAAGGAGAGGAAGTGGGCATTTGTTCTAGCGTGCCAGAAACCTTCTTGTCCGATATGATACATGTATTGGCCGCGGGAGGGGCCGGGTTTGGATGGTGGGGGAAGGGGCAGAGCTCAAGTCATCTGGTTTTCTAGCTGGTGGGAAGAATTTTGCTCCCAATGCACAATGGGCAGAGGTGGGTGATGATGTGTTTCTTGATGTTTCCTTGAATCCGCTGCCTTTGTCATGTCATGTCATGCTCTGGGAAGGAACCTTTAGTTGAGATTAAGTGAGAAATTGAGGCCACGCACGTCGATTTCTTGGATGAGCCCTGTTCTATGGTACACGACAGCACGACATGACTTCTATGGTCCGCCAGCTATATGACAGGACGGGTACAAGTTACTTACATATTGTTTTGACCGCCACCCCTTGTAACATCCCGGAGGCCAAAGCTGACTGGTTGGTTGGTTGTCGGAGTTTTTGAGCCGTGGATAGTGTTTTTGCCTAGGAAGTGTGCATAAGCTGTACCTACATATCATTCTTCAGCAGAACCTCGTCAGGCTACCTACCTGCATACACTAAGCACGTAAAGCACATTCGTAAAGTACGTGCTCTATATAACATAAACGCAAATTCTCGAGAGTTTAGCACAAGCCTTCTCACAGGTAAAATTTGCAGTTGGGGTAGTAAAGGGCATAGATACCTAATTAGATACAGTAACAATTTTATCCAGGGAGAGAGTTCCTATTCTGTGTGTCAATGTACCAGATGCAGTCCACTCCATCCACTCAACCACTGACTGATGCTTGGAGTTCCAACCAAGAGTGAGCAATCCGCCGAATGCTTGGCCCATTGGCGGGTAGGCCAAAGAGCCACAAGCGGCGTAAAGCGAGTTGTTTGGCTTTGCTGTAATATTCCACATACTCAGGGTATGTACTGTAGCTCATCCCAGGTCCGATCTCAGGAGAGTTTAGGTAGGATAGGGATCTATCTTTTTTTGGCTGTGACCCCCTTTCCCTTCCTCTCCTTCGCTCCAATTGATGCTGCATTCTCCCACTTTCCCTCATTCTCCCCTCGCATCGCATCGCATCTGAATAGCCAACCAAACAGTTAGCCGTCGTTGTTGCTGCTCCCGTGCCTCTTAGCAGTAAAATCCGCATAACTTATGTAGAGTGTAGGAGATCCTTCCGCCATTTACCAATAGGTTGTTACAAACATCCAGTAAATTTATCTCCAAGTGGTCATCCAGCTGCATACTTCTCGAATGAGATTATAAAGGTTACACTTGATTCGCCTGTCCTCGTGCGCTCGTGCTTCCAGTGCATCTACTTTTTCTTTCGTTTTTCCGTTTTTTTTTCCCACTCATTTCCCCCCCAGCTTTGTTGCCCGAACCGTCTCCCCCCCCCGTAGCTATCCAGACTACCCGTGCCCTTCTCCATCGGCTCTGATCACACCTCCTTTTTCAATCAGACCCCCCCCGTCACACTCTAACCACCCCTCCTCCACCCCCCTTCAGGACATTTTGCTCCTATTCATCTCATCACTCATTCATTCACTCTTCAACGCCTTCCTTTCCTCAACCCCCTACTACACCTACCCCCCTCCACCGCCACAAATCTTACTCTGGTGGACTGGAACACCCCTTACCACATTTCACGACGAGACTAGAGACGGAGAAAACCCCTCATCATAACGACTTCCCCGCCCCTTTCCCGTTAACGAGACCCACGCCTTTTAACGATTATTCACGAGCCACGCAACGGAAAGACGACTTTGTGACATTATCGAGAGAAAGAATAGCAAAAATTATATCCTACTCATCCTAAGAAAAAAAGGCATCAGCATTTCTCTAGCATCATCATCATCTTCTTCGTCCAGGTTCTACATATTTCTATAGTTTTTTTCTATATTACGAAAGAAAGACTTGAATTACAATCGGGACGATCTTCCGAGAAAACGTTCACAACAATACCGCACTTTTAATACAAGGTTCGATACAACAAAATCATTTAATTTCAATAAAGCAGACAGAAAGAGAAGGACGAAAAGTCACTACAAGAGTCATCTAGATAAGAAACTACGGTCACATCAAGACGGTAGTTATATTTGGTGATCTGACGTCGTTCAGGAATCATCAAAGTTTTTTCTTTTCTTTTCCTTTCTTTTCCAACAAAGGGGGCTTCGGTATCCTTTACTTTTAAACTTGTCCAAAGGGATCTTATTACGAGTCCCCTATATATACATATTCAAACCCTTTTAAACGTTTATCACATCATCTAAGCGATAGCAATGGCTAGCCATCACGACGGATACTACGACACCATTGGCTCCTCACGATCCCCGACCGGCCAACACCAACAACAACAACAGCAACACCAGAGCCTCCACAGAGCCTCTTCGAGGCATTTCGAAACATTTGCTTCCCAGAGTGGCCTTTATACTGCCGAGGACCACGCTGCAAGGTTCGATTCTCGTTATGGCGATTCCACTCGTTTAGGTGCAGTCACTGGGTACGGCTACGATTCAGGGGCGCAGACCTGGAATGCTAGTAGTTTTGGGGGAGGTGGTGCATTGGCTGCTATGGGTGGCGCTACTGGCAGGATCAAGACCCCGTCAAGGCAACGAAGCGCTTTACCAGCGGTATGTAGCAGTGGGGGAGTTAGGTAGAAGTGGAGACTAACCTTCTGATAGATGTGGACTGATACTGCACCTGTATCTTTGCCTACGGTCTCACCACTTTCTGGTATGGGGAACGTTCCGTTGGGCCCGTCCCCCATGCGAACCGAGACTGTTGGATCGGATCCCGATGAGGAGTTGATACCTACAGCTATCGTCATCAAAAATATCCCATTTGCTGTCAAGAAGGAACAACTAGTGCAATTGATGACAGAGCTTAACTTGCCACTTCCGTACGCATTCAACTATCACTTCGACAATGGTGTCTTTAGGGGTCTTGCATTTGCGAACTTTACAACCGCTGATGAGACAGCAACTGTAATTGATGTCTTGAATCACTTCGATCTCCAGGGCCGGAAACTTAGAGTAGAATACAAGAAGATGTTGCCCTTGGTTGAAAGGGAACGAATTGAAAGAGAAAAGAGGGAGAGGAGAGGGCAGTTGGAGGAGCAACACCGACCTGTGCAGATGCAGCAGCAACAGCCTATCATCCCACTATCTACTTCTCCATCTCCCAGCGCCTCTCGGACACTCCCAGGTTAGTATTCCTTCCCCCAAGTTTTTATTCGAGCCAGCTCGTGCCGTAGTGCATTGAGACTGCATAGTTCATTACTTGCCTGCATCGTGCAGAGTGCATAGACTAATGGTCACGTCCAGACGTAGACTTGAACGATCCACAGACTTTGCAGTTCTACTCACAGCTCCTGCTGTTCCGCGACGATCTCTCTCGAGAGGCTCTTATTTTTCCATCTACCCTTTCTCCACAGCAGCGCCGCATTGTGCACACCCTTGCACACCACATGGCCTTGGCACATGTTTCTCGTGGCACTGGTGAACAGCGCCAAGTGCATGTTTTCCGCGCCCCAATCTCTGGGACTCCAAGCATAAGCCCACCGTCGATTCCCACGACTGTTCATCCTGTGGAATCGCATCAGCGACGAGTGCTGACTAGGGCAACTACTATGGATTTCAGTGACGCCCGCTCAGAGGGAGCAGGAATGTATTCAACAATAGGACGCCACGGAAACTCTCTATTGGATATTCCATCTTCGCCTTCTGGTAGAGGAGATATGCATAGTAGACAGAATCTTCGTGCGGCAAAATCGTTTGCTGACTTGCGATCTTATACTCCATCACCTGTGCCTTCTTCTGCAAGCTTTCCTGCCGCTCTCGGAGGCAATATTTCTCGGTACACAGATTATGGCGCCAGCGTTACTTCTACTACCCCGAGTTTGACGCCAACTGCGACAGGAACTACCGTGTCTGCTTCTAATGCTAGTGAGTCGTTACTTGTGAATGGACTTGCTGGAGTGTCGCTTACGTCCTCCTTGGGTGGTAATCTCGGTGTCGGTGGAACGAGCCTTCGAGACCCACGGGATCCTAGGGGTGTTTTGAATTTTGATAGAGAACGACAAAACGGAAGGGACAGCAATCACGATGTTTCAACGCCTGTTAGTGCTGGGAGTAGTAATGGAGGTATGTCAACAAGGGGGTATGGAGGTATGTCGCCGTACAGCGATGAACCGACATCAGCAAATTCGATAAGAAGCGAGAGGGAGAGAGGCCAAGTAGTGCCTTCTAGACAACCAAGAGGACCGGATCCGGATAGAAATGCAGGGTTTGCGTCCAGGAGGCAGCATCGTGGGGGTTCTGGGGAGTTGGATGTCCAGTCAGGTGTTGAAATCGTGGTTGAATAGAAGGTTTATTTTTATTTTTTTTATTCAGATTTCCTTGTTTTGAAAGTATATTTGTTATTGCCTCTTAAGTCAGCTCTAGGGCCTTTGGGAGCTTTTTGTGTGATCCCTATTCTACTTATTTCAACTTATTATCCCTGAACAGTTTTCTCACTGTTGGGATTCCCTCTGTATTAGATAGTACGATGTCTATGATATGGCAACGAATACGAGGGGGAAACAACAAAATTAAGAAAGACGGATGTTATTTTTCTTTTTCTTCTTTTTCTTCCTTTATTTCATATTTTGTGCGTTGGGACGGGCCCAGGTGGGAAGGCTATGAGGATGGTACCTTATTATATAAAGAATTTTCAGCAATGATATGGGGATTGGAAGGGAAGCGTTTCTTATGTTCTTCTATCAACAAGGCAGGAAGGTCTTTATGCTCGTGTCGTATGTCGGGGAGGTTTATTTTATATATTTTTTTTATTTGAGTTTGCCGTTTTATCTTTTATATGCGCGTTTCCGTTTTTCGTTATTCTTTTATATTGTACTTGGTTTGATATCCAGTGTAATGCCGGTGGTGGGGGGGGATATTTGATAATAGGTTTAAGGTAGGCGGGGCGATTTATGTAGAGTATCTAGTTTGTTAATTTTGAAAAGTTGTTTTGTTTCTTCTATAAAGCCTCCTCGACCAGGGATAATTTAGTGGCACCAAACCAATTTTTGGCGGGGGGGAGATTTCGATCCATTAGAGTTCGGTTACTCAAGTGGGGGCAGCAGTCACTTCGGGCTCGCTCATGTGGAACGAGATTGCCTTCTCTGCTAAGTGATGACCGAGTAACATCACCGAGTATGAGATCTAGACCACAGTACCTACATCCCCCAATTCAAACACCCTCATCCATCGATCCACCTTATTTTCCGGGACTCAAACAACTGACTGAATTCCTAGGTCCACCATATGCGCAGATTGTGATAGGTTTGAGCAAACGGTGCTGGCGGGTTACTTGCGTCACAGTGGGGTTATGACGGCTGGCAGCATATGCCATGCACACCCCTAGCCACGCACAAGCACTCACGGTAATTGAATCGCGGACGAGAACATCGGCAGGCTTAAATCAAAAGGCCATGAGTCGGGCGTTGGTTGCATGAGGCGTCGAACTCTGTAAAGCTGTAGAGTTCAGGATATTGGGATTCCCTTTAAGTTGCGGCATCAACCCCCCCCCATTGATACCACGACCATTCTCCGCCAGTCTGTCACCCAATAAGCTCCACAAAGGAGTTCGAGGCAACTCAACGAGAGACTTTGGAATATCGAAACACTAAAGTTCTGTAAGGGATGCACCTTGGCGGCGGATCACTCTGGGGTGCCAAAGCTGCCGTACACCACATTTAATATCACGGGACATCGTTTGACCGCGAAAACTGCAAGGGCTTTTGGCAGCTTTCTCGGGTTCTTATGCTTATAATGGACTAAAAATACAACTATGAATGTAGGTCTCGGAATCCCGTTCAATAAATTATAAACAGTTGCATTAATATGTATCCTGTAGATACTGACACCTTTGGTCATGAGCCTATAATATAATGTGGGGGAAAGAGTAAGAATATATAGGTACACCGAGCTATTCATATGGAGTGGACTGACTATATATGTTGTGAGAGTGTGTATGTGGGGTTGAGATATATCTAAGTACTACCCACAGTTTAATGGTAGCTAGTTGAAAGAAGCAAATACCCCAGGTGAGATGCGTGCCAAACTAACCTTCTAGGAGAAGAAGATACCAAATATCCCGCTTGATAGATGCATTAGTTACAAGTAATAGAGATACATTATTACTTTATTAACTTAAACATCTGTACGTTCCTAAGCTTATGGTAGAATTTAGTCCATCATATTGAATCAGTCATAACGAGGCGCCGAAAGAAAAAAAGCTATTATAGGGCCTTAATTCTTGCCGTTCAGCCAACTAACGACCCTTGCCCTGTCTCTGAAGGGAGGTAAGATTTCGTCATAACCTTCGGGTTTCATACGTGTATGAAGTATAGATTAATAAATAAATAACAACCTTCTTCATAGTTGATCACTCGTAAAAGCACGTGGCTACTCCAAGGGCTTTTGGTCGACCCATAGCCATATGTATACGGCAATTCACATTCAGTTTCATACGCATGACTACAGGAGAAGACTCTATATGTGTATATTAAACAGGAAGCAATAAACTAAAACTAAAACGAAAAGGCAAGAAAAAGGTGATAATTAACAGCCCCCAAAAACCGTTGCGACCGTTTAAGTGCTTTTTTCCTAAACCTGAATTAATTAATTACTCGATCGCAATTGATTTCAGGTTCGTGGCCTTCAATTTGGTTCTCAGTGCCACTGAGTAATACCACTAATATTTCCACACACACCTTACTTAGCTGCTGGAGATTTCTGTATGCGCTGGGGCAAAGGCAATTGGTCTTGCTTATCCTTTTTGAAGTACAGAAGACCATCTATATAATGTGTTGAGGTAGGATGACATCAATAGTTGAATCTTATTGGAGGTAAAATGCACTTCTCGTCTTTAAAACTCAACCTTCCTAGATAGAAGGATGAGTTAAGACCAGCATGGGCACCAGGACAATCGAATGAAACATGTGTTTAGTAACAACAGCATGATTTCTGACGGAATCTGACCTACGGATTTCTCTTATCGAAGGTGTCTGAATTTTCGTTTACCGCTTACTACTCTACCCCTGCGTCAACTCCATGTGAAAAGGAAGAGTGAAAACGTTGTGAGTGCAATGAGGGACACTTCTAAGGGTGCATAGATATAAAATATATGAAACTTTGACTGCTCCTGAGCTTATATATGTTGCAGATATAGCTGAGGGACTGAACACAAAACTGACGTCGAGGATATTTGTAAGATACGTATTCCGAGTGATAATATGTGACTAAATGTTGATATGGCCTACTTTAATCAATTTCCAAGTGGCGTCTACCTCATTCTCAATTTTGCACACACTCAAAAAATTCCCTGCGTATCATAAAGTATGCATATGGAGATGAGAACACTGGTCCTCAGATTTTCGGAACTTGAAAACCCGATCATGACGATGTCTCACATCAAAATGCACCTTTGAGTGCAAATTAAATTTCTTCAAGGCAAGTGATTGTCAAAAGTGTATACTTCGTCCAGTTAGGAGAAGATATCAGAACTCAAAACACCTCAGCTAAGGGACTGCCTATCACGCACATCGAATTATGTAAGATGCCAAGTCTTTGGTTTATCGGTTGGCTTTACATATGAGTTCTACCCTCACTCCAAACACATATTTGATCTATCTACGATGGTAAGGGGTATATTTGATCAGAAAATTTCGTGAGGATCTATATAAAAAGTTTGCTAAGGACTAGAATTGAGTTGGAGACTCGAGTTCATGTCTCAACTGTACTAATGGATCTTGGTTTCTATCAGGCCTGGTGATTAGCCGAAGTGGTATCACACATGAGCGGATCTCACAAGGGAAACTCAAAACACTTTAAGGTTTCGTTGTGTCATGTTTATACAAATATAACAAAAAGCTAAAAATAATTATAGCGGCCCTGCTGGCGCAATGGTAGCGCGTCAGACTTCTATTAGAGTTTCTTCTCTTCTGGTTATCTGAAGGTTGCGGGTTCGAGCCCCGCGTAGGGTTACTACGAGTAACATCTCATTTTTACCGTTTTCTTTTAAAACACCGCCTATCTAAAAGATAGATCTCGGGAGATTTTTTCCCGCACCCCACAGGAACTTTAGTTTTTAAAACCAGGTACGCACATGTGTAGATACCCTAGTGGGGGTTTTGGGACACTTCTAATTGAAATACAGGCACTGGCATTATATGCCTAAATCTCTTACACCAGGGAGCTTTTCGAAATTGACCCTATATATCGGGTGTCGGGATCCGGAAACCAGGCAAATAGGCAGACTTGTATCTAGTGCACCGATTGGCTACGATCACCCGCCATCCCACCACTCATCTACAACGTTCCCGTCTCCAACTCTCGCAAAGCATGTCCCCCATGAGCTACTCCTAACCAGGAACATGGCCACAACTCAACCTGACACATCTCAGCTACAAACCTGAGTGATAAAAGTGACTTCTGAATTTAAACGAATGCCAACAGACAGTCCAAGAATGAGATACAGGCCGTTGAGGGAGGAAAGGGGGGGGGGGTGAGGTAGCCACCAATAAATGTCTGACCGCCAATCCACCACCCCTTCAAAGCCACAATTATAACCATACGTGGGGGCAGAAAAGAACTCACAGGTGAACAAAGCGATTGCCATCCAATGGTTTGGAAGTTGGAGATACGGTGATTGCTATTTGTGCACGGTCGCTTTTAGGCATGCCTACATACCTCTCTGAAAGTCTCCGTATGGATTTTACGGTGGTTCGCTCCGGCCGCGGGGGATTGGAGACTGGAACCGGAGTAAGGATCGGGAGGAGCTCAGCAGTCTGCGTGTGCTTGACTCTCGGGGGTGCCGTGGACACAGGCGATCACTCGATTCTTCGGACCAAGGAAATCTGACAGAGGAAACCTTTCCGTAGCATCCATGTACTTGGTCGTTTACGGTTAGAGCTTATGATTACGGGGTGATATTTTTTGCACTGTTCATGCTCATGTACATCATCAGAGTAGGGATTAAAAAGTGTACAAATCCACATTGGGGTTTGGGCATCAAAGTGCTGCACTATGTAGTACTTTGAGAACATGGTCTTTTTTTTTATATACTTGTTGGTTCTATCTTTGGCTGTGAGCAAACCGCCTGTGACGATTTCGATACGAAGGGATTAATGTTTGCTAACCCACCCCCCCTCCCCCTCCACATGTCTCTGGGCGATCCCACGGCGGGGGGAGGCCGATAGGTAGGGGCTTGAATAGTTATGAAGCAGTTTGGGATAATTCCGCGTCGAGTCCCGCCCCACCCCCCTCCTCCCCTCTCTTGATATTCTGACTGGGTCCTTTTGAAACGCAAAGCTTCCTCTGCAGACCAATGCATTCGTAAAACCGCTAGTAGGATCTTCTCTGCCGCACACATGACTAAACCGTATCTCTACTGCACTTTACAGAGGGCAGCGGGCTTGTCCTTTTTCCGGTGATCTCTGATGCACCTTCAGAAGGTACTAGTACTGTAAGAGCAGAGGCGTGCGTACATGCTCTAGTCTATGTACTCTACTTGTTTTGCAGCTCATGTTTCTGCGGAAATTACTGGCGAGGGAGAGTGAGGGGTGCGGGAGAGAATGTAAAAATATATGTATGTGTCTTAAACGTGTCGAAGGGGCGTAGAAGGGGGAGAGAGAGGATTGATTGAGGTGGGGGTGGGGGATTCGAATGTGGCTGTAGAAGGGGGGGAAGCTTTGGCAAGCTCTGTCCATAGCGCTGATTCTGGAGCTTAGAATTAATCTAGGGTCTCCAGTGGCTTACGTTGTCGTCTGTGTTGAATCCCGTAAGAACCGGTAAGATCATTGACCCTTACGTGGTGATGGATCTCTGCAACTGCAACTACCCTCCCTCAAGATCATCGAGTGATTAAATATGATTTTTCCCTGCCAAATCTCCTTCCCCTCACCCCCGTTAAAAACCCATCGCCGAATAACGGGAAGCCGGGAGATATATTACGCCAGCAAGGTATTATATTGGATCTGCCTGATGTCATGTACTATTGAGCTTTTTTCTCGTTCGTTTCTGAGAGAGTACGACTGCACCGTTGTGCATGCAAGACGCTCGGTTACTCCCGCAGTAGAGCGATATGCAGCTCGATAATCAGTTTGGGAGGGGTTGCAGGAGGCACTAAAGCTTTGAGGGGGTAGTGAGGGGAAAGAAAAGAGGACGAGAATAAAATAATAAGATCAAGGTACTCCTTAAATATTAGGTAGTTATTGGAGTGATTGCGTACTAGAGAACTTCATGGTATAGCATATTGTAAAGTAGTAGTGAGGAGGAGGAGGAGGTAATAGTAGTTGTAGTAGTAATATGTAGTAATAGTTGTTAGCTGTTGCTCTTGCTCTTCTTATCCCCCCTCTCATCACTACCACCAACTCGGCGAACCCTTTCGTCCAAACCAAACGTTCACCACCACAACCCTCACCACCACAACCACCACCACCACCACCCCCACCTCCCTCTGCCCCACCGCCATGAGAAACAAATTAGCATCCAAAAAGCTCCAAGAAACCCCGGTTAACAAACATCCCCCCTTTACCCTCGTTGCCCTGACTAACCCCCATTTCGCTTAGCCCACCTCATGCGCCCGCCCCAATGCGTCCATCATGTGCTGGCAAGCTACCTTCCCCGACTGGCTCCACGTCAATCCCTCGAACATCCGGAGAACACGTCTCGCAGGTTCTTGGAGAAGCTGTAGCCGGGCATCGCAGACTGGTCTCATGATGGATGTTGTATGACAGCATTGAGGCAACGAGGCAAGGTGGGTGGATATGCAATCTGATATGATAGCGAAGGTGGGGAATAGAGCAGCAGCAGAAGCAGCAGCAGAGTACCTGCCTGCTTGAGCTCTCAGCCTCTCTGCTTCTGCTTATCCAGCTGCCTGTCTACTTTTGCCTGTCTATCTCTGCCTACCTAATGTCCGCCTGCCTACTTGCGTTGCGAGTTAATTGCCTTGATCATTGACTGAGCTGCCATGTACCTGCCATGTAGGCCATCTGCTCGGTTCAATTGCGATCAGGAAAAAAGTGCAATTGTTACTGTTAAACCGGAGAACCGATTTCAATTACTAGGTAGCTAGTTAACTTTCTCAATTGACAGTTAATATTTTCTGCCTGAAAGGATTATTACAACTACCATTATCGGCAAGTTTCACAAACTTACGAGTTAAGATCTATTTCCTGTTTCAATTGAAACATTTTTTAAATCCCCACATCCTGTAACCCACTGGTTCGGTAATCTCTCGATTCCACTCCATCCGTTTTGTTCTCTTTTCACCGACATGCACTCTTGGGGTGGGGATAAGAATTAATAAGAGAATAAGGAAAAAGGAAAAAAAAAATTCCAAGCAAAAAAAAAAAAAAGATTCAAGACAGTACTGCAGTACCTACACCTAGGTACACGGAGCCCATGGTCCACCCAGTTGGAAATTGCGTCCCGGGATAATTCAAATACCTCCCCCTCCCCTTCTTGCCCCTTCCCAAAAATCATTTCCATTGCACAGTTCAATTACGAGCAGCACACATCTGATCTCTATCTTTCTTCTCGAAACATTTCTGCAGTTGATTTCTGCTATATTATCATTATCTATCATTATCATTATTTATCGTTATCGTTATCATATCTTTCCATCTCTTATTACTACTGCCCTTTGTATCGTACCTCTGGCCAAGAAAAGAATATAGCCCTTTTATTGTCCCATCTCTCTCTTTCTAGATCTCTCTGCATCTCTCCCATTTTGTATTGTCCACAATGTTTCCACCCAGCTGCCCTCCGGCATGCTTGAAACGCAAGACCTCAAGTACCCATTCCACCTCCAACAAACGGGTCCGGCTCTCGGGGGTTTTCTCTCCCCGTCTTATTGTCCCCACCGGAGCCCGGCGTACATGGGGTTTTACCAAACCTCCCCGTTTTATTCTCGACCCCATTGCAGTACAGGGAGCTAAACGGACCCTCACCCAGGATGAGGACATATTCACACCGAGCAATTGTAAAGTACGACTACTAGACAACCGGGATGCCCTTTTCCTGCCAGGTTACAAGAGGCTCCCAACCAAGAAGCAACGGAAGCGGAGCTTGTCTACCTCGTCGCCGTCCAAGAAGTCTCTTGAAGTTGTAAGGCTACGGAGGCGGGAGCAGTTCAAACGCCAGCTGCAGCGTGTAGATTCAGGCATTTGCATGGACTCTGATGAGGACATTGACCTTGATACCGTTGTAGAGGGCAGTAGCCCTTTTGACGGTTTCGCTTTCACTGGTACAGAATTCTCTTCCTGGACGTGAACATCATGGGGTATCACTCGTAGGTATAGGTACTGACACTTGTCCGGAATCAGGCTTGATTGTCGACATGGATGAGGCCATGGAGACTACCGCTACCGCTACCGCTACGGAGGGGGACGATATGGATATTGAGGACGCTATCATTAGTACGGGTGCCACAACCGCTGCGGCTTCAAAAGAGGGTAACACTGACTCCGGGTCGGCCTCGACGGAGCAGGCTACTTCTAGCTCGAAGGAAGAAGAGCTCAAAGACATGGTGGTTGATGAGGTGAAGAGTGATGTAGTGGCGGAAGAAGAAGAAACCAAAGAAATAGAAGTCGAAAGGGAAGAAGATAGGGATTCTGGTATCGATGTGGAGCTCTCAGACGCCGAAAAAGACCCGGAACAAAAAGAAGTTGACGAACAACTCTCGCCCAAGGAGACACCCGTCAAGGAGAAAGTACCCAAGAGACTTAGCATTGATGAGTTGGTAACATCAACTGAATCTACTGTCAAAAAGGAGGAAGAAGAAGCAGATGATGAGGATGACGAGCCGCCAAGAAGGTCAACACGTAGAAGGTCTGCAAAGCCTTCCGCTCTACCAACAACTGTCGAGGAAGAGGAGGAGGAAGATAAGGAAGGAGTTGATATGGCAAAACGAAGCCCACCTAAGCCCACCATCAAGGAAGACGAGGAGGTAGAGAGTGAGAAGGAAACCGAGAAGGAAGAGAAAAAAGAAAAGAGAAAGTTGTTACGGCGAAGAGCCAAGGTAGAGGAAGTAGACTCTGAGGCATCCGAAAATGAGGATGAGAAGAAGTCAAAGAAAAGAGTGGTGAAAGAAGAAGTAAAGGAGCAAGTAAAGGGAGAAGCTAAAGTAGAAACAGAGGGGGAGAAAAAGCAGGAGACGGTAGAAACAGACAAGATGGAGGAGGACACAGAGGAGGTCCTGCGTCACACCCTAGAAGATACAGACATGAGCACAGATGAGGACTACGTCCCTGCAGTCGAAGAACAGACACAAGACGAGGATTCTGTTGTCGCGGATAGCCCCACTGAAGAGGATGTTACAATGAGTGAAGACGAAGATATGGCTGAGAAAATTATCGAAGACATAAGCGCAGAGCAGCTACAGAACGAGGCTAAACAAGAGAAGAGTGCTGAGGCAAACAAAACAGAAGAGTCTAAAGACATCGAGACCCCTGATGTGGTTGTTAAGGACTCCCCTCCTCAAGTCCCCACTATTGAAGTTAAGAAGACAGTAAGGCGTTTGGTACTTGCTCCATCAAGGCAGGATGAATTTGAAAGTAGGTTTATCACTTGACCACTAGAACTACTATGCATACTTACAAGGACTCTAGTCTCAAAAATGATGTTGTCATTCCCCAAAACTCCTAGAACTCCGAGAAGTCCAAATATGTCTCGTTTCAACATCACTATGTCCAAAGCGCCTCGCAAGCTTGAGCCTATTCTCTCTCCCCGAAAGAAGAAGTTCGGCAAGTCTGAAGATCTTGTGAAGAGACTAGCCGCCAAAAAAAAACAGTTGCTGCCATTCAATCCCGCAAGTATGATCATCAAGTCGCTAATTTGCGGCATTGAACAAGCGACTAACTATTTTTTTAATAGATATCTCAAGACATGCGTACAGAGATCCCATCAGCGATGAGGATTTGGCTGCGCGCAAGAGCTTTTGGGAGGACGAAGATGTGGATGATGTATACGTCGATGACCAATATCAACGTACAGACTGGCCTCTCAAGACCTGGGGAGCCAGCACCTGGATGGCCGAGAATGGGAGTGCATTGATCGAATTTTGTGTCAGGAAACTAGAGGGTTTCAACATGGCATGGTAGGGCAAAGTTATTGGAGGCTTCCCCTTTTTTATTTTTTTTCCTTCGTTTTCTTTATTTTTTGATGCCTCTCTAGATCTGGATCTAGACTGTACACTTGTACTCGAGCATTCTGTATAAATGGGGTATCATAATATGGTACTGGGGCTGGGGAATGGTGGCAGGATATGACTTTTGGGGCGTGTACGGCGTTAATGATTGTTTCATGCATGGGCGAATAATGATAATGACGAATCTCATTTGTAGGATAAGAGTTAATAAACTTTGCTATGTCACATCTATACCCGTGTCCAGATTTTCAATGGTTAAAGAAGTCCGCGATCGACGTGAGGCAACATGTAGCGTTGAAACCACAAGAGAACAAAAAAAGCAAAAAAAGACGGCAGAAAATACTAGCGCAATGGGAACTTAAGCGAATAGGGGATATGATGAGGTACATGCATAAAAAATGTAGTGTTGTTCCGTCCTCGACCGAAAGCACAGTCACAGCCATGTGCAGACCTTGGGTTGTGTGCGGCTGAGGATCATATTAGATCGAGTGATTGCCGATGATTGATGTCTGTGAATAGATTTGGAACCCTGATCGTGGGAAGGGTTTTATGCCCACGGGCCCCGCACAATCGGAAAGCCAGGAACTCAACACCAACTACATGCAGTTGAATGATCTTCGTAATTTTTGTCATAAGACCCAAAGATACAATGATCAGGCTACGTTAATAGGTACTATACTTCGTACATGCCCCAACACTTCTTTGAAAGGGTGGGATGTCTAAAAATCTGAGTGTTCAATTAGAGATGAAATGCAGGGAGTGGAGGTGCAGATAACTCTAAGGCATAAATTAAAATCCCGCGTATGGTATGCACTCATAATACGTGAAAGAGGTATATATATCTGACTAAATTGAACTTCTATTACTGGCTAGGGGCCCATAGTGATCAATCTTGGTTACGATTAAAACAGCTAGATAGAGACAAAGAGCTTAATCCTTCAGAGATTGCCCGTTTATGCTTATTAACCATACTACATAGAGTACCGACATGGCCCCAGGCGGACAGAATAACATCTGTTGGTAGCAATTTGAAGAGATGATCGCCCAGGCCATGAAACCGGCGACAGAGTGGTATTCACAAGAGTGGGAAGAAGCCGTGGAGCTGCACTATCAGCCTGTCGCTAAGAAAGGCCAGTCGCTGGACCTAATCCCTGAGAACAAGCCAAATAATGCTTGATAAAGGCTTGACCAATGACGATTTAATCCGATATTAATTCATTGATATCCAATGAAGTAGGACCGACAGTCGTCACATGAGACAGGGCGAGTGGATCTCTAATATTTACCCCTAAATTATGATCTAGAATAAGCGTGTATTCCGCGTATTTTGATTGACGACCAGTGCCGGATTCCGGTTCCACGAACATGGTATCCTTCGGTTCTTACTCGCCCCGGGAGAATGCAATGATATGTATGTATGCCGAGCCCTTGACAAACCGAAATATTCGGGAACTCCGTCCGATAGAACGTTGCGATCCCCAAAACAAGCGTTATTTATACCACCTTCTTTTATCGTAGAAATGCGACTGAATTAAGCTGTGACGCTTCTCTGGTTAGTCCAACGTCTGATCTTGGAGATCCTGTAGATACTCCAAGTTATAAAGTTATAAATATCCCAGGACCATAAGGGGGGTGGGGGGTTCGGATCTATTGGTTCTACTACTGCCACAACATAGGCTCTAGTGGTTTGACCAACTGTTTGGGGATTGAGTTGCCCACTTGTTGGTTATAGGTATATGATCATCAGGTGCGTTATTTACCGCCTGTTTCCGGAAAGACTTTTCTGAGCGGAGGAGGAGAAGTGTACCCCACCAAGTTTGTTTCCGGGTCTGCAATTGGATTTGACACCGGAACTTGCCGTTGCTTATCGATAAGGATTGGTGGGGTGAAGGTAGTGGGGGAGCAACGGATTTTTTTTTCTGAGCTGCATCCACCTTCAACCCCCCGACATAGATACCTCCACGAATCTAAACCAGCAATCTATTCACCCTACGTAAGAAAATATAGAAGATGGCAACTCCACTCCCATCTGCGCTTCAGACTGATGAAACGTCCTTTATCACCTTTCCGCCACCCCCCGATTCCCCCCAATCCCTCCCCACAGCTGAAGAATCTAGGACGGAAGACCGCCCATCTGGTGCCGCTGATGCAGTCCTGAAGCCTTCCGATCCGATTCCAGAGTCATGGACCACTCGCGAAGTTAAAGGCATTGACTTCAATAGCTTCAAGGGCCGCCATGTAACAGTTTCGGACCTGATCACAGGCATGGAAACCATCGGCTTCCAGGGCTCAAATCTTGCACGGGCCTGCAAGGTTGTTGATGCGATGCGTACCTATCGTTCCCCGGAGACCGGCAAAGGCTCCACGATTTTTCTGGGATATACCAGCAACTTGATTTCCTCTGGCCTTCGAGAGACAATCCGATATTTGGTTGAGCACAAACATGTCTCTGCCATTGTGACAACAGCAGGAGGGGTTGAAGAGGACTTTATTAAATGCCTTGCCTCTACATACATGGGCGCCTTTAACCTTGACGGTGCTACCCTGCGTAAGAAGGGCCTAAACCGTATCGGCAATCTTATCGTTCCGAACAACAACTATTGTCTCTTTGAAGATTGGGTGGTGCCTATACTCGACGCCATGCTTGAAGAGCAAGAAGCCGATCCAGAGTGTATTTGGACTCCGTCAAAAATGATAGCACGCTTAGGAAAGGAAATCAACGATGAAAGAAGTGTCTATTATTGGGCTTGGAAGAATGACATCCCGGTTTTCTGTCCTGCCCTAACTGATGGAAGTCTTGGAGACATGCTGTATTTTCATACATACAAGAGCTCTCCAAAACAATTAAAATGTGATATTGTGGGTGATATTAGAAAGATCAACTCACTTTCTGTTCGTGCTGAAAAGGTTGGTGCGATGATCTTGGGAGGTGGCATTGTTAAACATCATATTGCCAATGCCTGCTTAATGAGAAATGGGGCAGAATACGCTGTGTTTATAAATACAGCCAGTGAGTTTGACGGGTCTGATGCCGGAGCAAGGCCAGATGAGGCTGTCAGCTGGGGAAAAATTAAAATGGATGGAGAGGCAGTTAAGGTAAGCAAATCAACTGCCGTCATGTGCGTCTTGCTGACTTTTTCATCTTTCCAGGTCTACGCTGAGGCTACCATTGTATTCCCTATGATTGTTGCTGCGACCTTTGCAAGACCATCTGAGCCTGGCTCACAATACGAGCCCGAGATAAAGAAGGAGGGCCAGGACGAGGATTCCGCGACTGTATTCAACTCTCAAATGACCCCCTCTTAAATTCCATACTTGATGTCGGAAATAGATACCCCTCCTATACCTTTTTCATTTACCGGTGCGGAGTTCTTCTTTCTGGATATCTTTTGTATATGCTTTTCTTTCCCCGCAAAACATGCCCCGTAGTATTACGACTCAAGATCAAAAAGATCACCGTTTAATATGGGTAGATAGGTTTTTACCTCTTTTAGAATAGACTTTCGGTCTAGCAACATCTTGTTGGGGAAAGGGAATAAGTTTATAAGAGTGAGCTGATTCTGAGGTTAAATGACAATTCATTCATAAACAATTTAAATAAGCGTGCCTTCCACCCTGTACCCGAAATGATGTGTATTGAATTTAGTCCTCCCACTCTCCCCTGACCATCTCGATATCTATAAGCCTTCCTACCTTCAATGATTTCATACCGCCAGCGCTGCTTGGGGTCCCCGATCTTGCTCCGGCGGAGCTCTCAAAGTATGAGCCAGCATGACCACCTGGTCTCCTCACAGTTCCGTTCTGCCTCACTCTAGCCCTATCTTTCTTTCCAACAATTTTGCGTATAACGACCTGTTCTTTGGAGGGGTCAAAAGACAACCGGTACCTCTCATATGGGCTACTATTCTTCTGGTTAAGAATCCAGTCTGTGCACCCTAGCCATTCCTGCGTAATGGCGTCGTGCACCGACCTTTGGATTTCACGCTCAATAGACCGTGCACCGTATTCAATTTCGTAGCCGTTTTCAGCCAGGTGTCTACAAACCGCCGTTTCCCCCTCAACCTCAAGTTCGATATGTCCCATGATTATATCTTTACTAACATCGGCTGCTAGTGTACGTTTGAGTTTCAATAGATACTTATGCGCGATTACAGACTGCTCAGAGGGCGAGAACGGTAAGAACGGCAGGACCATGGAGATGCGCCCAGCAAAGGTTGTCTTCATCAGTATCGCAGTTAGAAACATCATAGAATAATCATCGAGTATTGGGGACCTACCCCAAATTGGATGCTGAACTTTCTTAGAAACTTGCTTTCAATTTGATTCATGACACCCGCGAGAAGCTGATAATCCTGGGTATTAGGGTTGAGGAAGACCTCGGCGTTGGCCTTGTAGTACGGCTCAATAATGTTATCCACCTTACTGGTGGTAAGGATCCATATCACTCTCGAGCAGTCTATCTCCGTGTCGTTTCTTACGCCCCGACGATCACGGTGTACTCCTGAATAAAATTAGCTTAGTAGCTCACCGGTCAAGCCAGGACTCAAGAAATATCTCTCTAACCTTCATCAAATGGGATTAGGAGGGACTCATGCACGGCAGGCCCCATCTTCTCGAACTCATCTAAAAGTACAATAGATCTTTGACCGTGGTTCCGACATAAAAAGTTGTTTAAGGTTGAACCTTGTTCATATCCTGGGGATGGCGCCTTTGGGCCGAACAGGTCAGTAACGCTGGTTATTCCAGCACAATCAATGGCCAAAATTTCTGCCGATAAAAGAGTCTGCATGCTCTTCGCCAGCTCTGTCTTTCCATGTCCACTTGGCCCTGCATTCGGTGTTGGGGCATAGAGGTTAGACCTATATTCTAGAGGCTGGAGGGAGTAATTAGCTGATGAGCTCACCGACAAAGGTTACAACCAGAGGTCTGGGATTAGACTTGGAGAGTAGTAGATGGCTCAATATTCTCCGAATTAATAAGCCAGTTGCGAAGTTCTGACCAACCACACAAAATGGCATCTGGAATAGGTTTGGACATCGTTCCATTCGAGCGATTAAGTGTTCCCGCTCTGTACGTGGGCGTAAAACTCTCGCTTTAGACAACCAATATCTTTGTGAGATATTAATGGTGCTAGCAAGTTTAATCCTATACCTCTCTGATAGCCATGATGGCGCAGAGTTGGTAGAAGGCCTGGAAAACGTATGGTTGTTGGAATATTTATCTAAGAATATAAGATCGTCTGGTATTTCTGTAGGGTCAGCCCCACTTGCCAGTAGGATCCGTACCATCTCAGTCGTGTCTGCTCTTGACCCATGCATAATAGCAAAGGCTAAAAGTGGTATGTTGTTAGGGCCGGCCGTTGCGTTTACAGATACGCTGCGATCAGTCAGAAGTTTCAATGCTCTAGGTTCGTTTGTAGCTACAGCAAAAAATACAGGCGGGATCTTCTCGTATGAAGACGCCCTGTCTAGGTCAAGATCTCGATCTGAATATCCGCTTAAATATTGATCGACGTCTAAAAGTTGAAGAGGCTCTGCAGATAAGAGCATAACTAAGGCATCAACGTCGAATTCTGGATCGACCGTGATGGGATATCTTTTTCTTAACTCTCTGTACTGGGCAAAATCGGGTGGTAACAAGGTCTCCCATAGGTCACCAATGGCCACGGGGCTCTCTGTATAATCACGCTGTTGAGTAGGTGTTGCCGGTCTATTTGATGCGGTTGTGGATTCCGCCACAGAACGGGTGCCCTGATAGAGATGGTTCAGTGCAAGGCCTTCATGCCTCTAGATATGGTGATCAAGAGCTTACATTAGCTTTTTTCGGGAACCATTCAGTTACATTGGCACTAGCTTGAGTTTCCCAGGCAGCATCAACCCCAGAAGGCCTAGTTTCGTGCCAATTATTCCCGGCGCTTGAGGATTTATGGTCCCATTGACCTGCTGGCACATGATCCTCCCACTCTTCTTCTATAATATTAGGCCTGACAGCCTTTTCTCTACTCTTTCCATCCTCAGAGCTATCCCCGGCGTTGCTTTTCACCTTTGGGGGCGCCTTCGGTGGACCTAGGGAAAGAATTAATATCGGAAACCTAAGCCAAGAACGGGACTTACCTTTATCGCCATAATCGATCCAAGTTCTTGGAGGGTCTGCTAGGACTGGCGTATCGATATGGAGGAAATTACATCTCGCCCCATGCTTACATTGGCCAGTCTTTTTCCAGAAATAACAGGTTTTCTCGATCGAACCCACCGTGGTGGTACTATTGGTACTCATCTCTGTCTATGTTTTGTTTCGTTTGGGCCCAGGATTTCGATGTCTGCAAAGTTAAACCTTATTTAATTAATCATAACCATGGGAGGGGGCAACGATGTACAAGGAGAGGAGGAGGAGTCGTAAAGAACTGCCTTATTTATGTAGCCTTGTTCGATGGGTAGGAGCAGATATCTGGGCTACCCTCCGAGGGCCTGTTATCGTTTTGTGTGGGGTGGAAAATTGCGCCAAGTGTGCGTTTAAAACCGGGCTATTATTGCATAACATATAAAAAGATGCCAAGCTCATGACCCTGTACTAGAGATGCAATAACGGTTCAGTCATAAACGTCAGGACATCAAGAGTACAAGACCAGGGATCTAATAAGAATATATTTGTATATCCAGGCATACCTACATGTATTTAGGCATCCAGCAATATCGAACCTCGAAGCTGGTAATGGAAGGGTTTAGAGAGGACCTGTCGTTGACTCATTAAAATATTGCAGTATGTACGGCGCCATATTGGGCTTCTGCGGCTGACATTACATACTGTCCATAAAAATATTGCACTGATCTAGCCATGTCTCCATGTAGCAGCAGTAACTCTGAAATATTTGACTTGAGGTGTCGTGTTGTCCTAAAATATTCCAGGTATAATACCCTCTTAGAGCTAGCACCTCACAGTGGCCCTCCAAAGTAGCGTAGATACATATTTGAAGATTTTTGTAAAGGTATTTAACAGGTATCTAAGAAGTATATCGGGTTTAGGTTATAATAGCGTTGCTATCTTTCTGGCGTGAGTTACGAGGTGCGGGGGGTAGGGCAGTGGGTTGGGCGGGATAGAAGGTATGGCGGGGCTGCACATTTTTTACTAGCAACACACCAACCGTGAATAATGTCAAGCAAAACGATACTGAATAGAGTGAGGATCGAACTCACGCGGGTTGCCCCACTAGCACCTGAAGCTAGCGCCATAACCACTCGGCCATCTATCCGTAAGAGTGGGGGACTCATAAGAAACAAAAGCCAAAAATGCTCTGCCAAGACATGAATTCAATGACTACAACTTCCTATGTGTAAAGCGGAGTTAAGTGCAGGTGGCTAAGAGTTTTCTTTTCATTCACGAGTTACGAAGTTATGTGGCGGTTGTTTAGTTTGGAGGGGATAGGTTTTATTTATGCCATAGGGTCTCCCTGCATGCAACATTCTTGTACCTAGAAATCAATGAAATTATGACTTAAAAAAAAAAAAAAAAAACTTCCTATGTGTAACTTAATATACATTTTTTTTTACTGAGTTTCTAATTGGGTTGCTCCCTCCATTGGAGTCATAAATGAAGGGCGGTACTTGACGAATAGTTCTGCGGCTGGCTTGAAGTTCTGACATCTATAATATATATTAGTTAGTCTCTGACACTTATATGGACATCTGTCATGTATATTGGTAGTATACTCGAATTGAGCTATACATGTAGTACATACCCTCCTTCGATAAGGCTTCCCTTGACGTTCATCTTCTCCGCCAATGCTTCCGGCTTTGTAAACATCGTACACCCACACTTTCCACAAAAGTACTTTGGCTTTGGCTTTCCACTCTCGGATCCAGTAATTTTGTAAACCGCCCTGAGGGTCTTCGACAGTGACAGCAGTCTCTTCGAAGGTAAAATTAAGCTGATAGGGGCCGCCAGCACCGGCTGAGCAGTGCTTACAGTAACAGTAGTTGATCTGAATTGGGTCCACATCTTCCTTGAAAGTGAGTTTGATTCCGCCGCAAAGACATCTCGCTGGTGGGAGTGACGGCATTGTGTACTTTGAAGTAAATTAGGTAGGATAGAGCTAGGCTTCTGATGGTGGTGGTTTTCGGGTTGGGGGTAGCATCCACTAACTTTATACTGAATTTTCTTCGGATACCAATGAGTCATGACGTAAACCGCTTAGGACCACAGCACGGCAAATGTAATTGCCGTTGAGTATGCATCTGGAGGTGCACACATGTAGCTACTGTGTTACCCTGTGCGCGTTTCTGGGTCTGGTGCTGGGCCGGTGGGTTGGTGCTGGTCCATAAGTACATGATGTATGTCAATGTACTTGCCAAATTTATGAAAATACAAACCTTGGTTATATTCTCCTGAGCTTAAAGATTTGGCAAGTAAGTAATCTGTATGCGGGTACGTACTTACATGTACATGTAGTTAAGTGGTTTGAGCTGACGAAAGAATTATATTCATAAACTAAAGTTCAATGAACTTTTGCTAGGCGTTGACCCTTGAAAACTCGGTTTTGTCTTACTGCCAAACGGGCCCTTAAACTTAATTTAGAGATATGTCTATAGTGTGGATCTATCCAGTGTGAAAAATGACATGAAATCACTATGCAAGACGGATATGGTGTACACAAATGTGCTTGGTTACAACAAGTCTCATACAGCGGAAACTTGCTATAACGGTGCCTTCTATAACATAAGGGCAATCTTCAAGTAACAATAACACTTCTCTGTCCTTTTTGTCAGGCCTTCAGCACCAGCACCTCTTATATAAGGGTAACCTCTATAGCTATAACAGTACCGTTCTAGTAAGCTTTCGCTGTAATATTCAACTCACGATATATATGTAGTAGAGAAGAGGGGAATTACTTTATTTGGTAGCCTGGAGAACCTAGTGGCATTTTTGAGTGCCCAATGAGGCTATACACCTATATTTTCGACGATTCTCACAACGCGTGAAATATATCCACTGGGCCTACATGGAGTATTTAGAGAGCTGCGGTAATTGGTGCACTGCTGTGACAAGCTAGGCGTCGCAGCTACTTTTAAATAGTGTAAGAGGCTGGTTCGAGTGAAAATTAACTAAAATCGTACCTACTATTAGCTAAATGCTCTTTGTGTGCTCTATAGCGAGGCGGAAATATGGGCTGGGGAAGAGTGGAGAGCCGGTGAGAGGAATGGACTAGGAAGGTACAGGATAACCCAATGATATGAGGGTCTAGAAGAATATCGAACAGTACAGTTATACGTTAGCATTGAGATGATCATCATGAATTACAAGTTGTCGCCTTGGTGTACACGTTACTATAGGTATGTATAAAAACCTCTACCTCAACTCACAAAAGGTAACTGAGGGTAAAGGAGCGTCTATTCTAATCTTCTTTTGTCAGGTCTCCGTAAGCTATCTCTTTCCCAGCAAAGCTGGTTTAAAATCTGGTTGCTTAGGCGGGATCAATCATAGGATTCACGATCAGTGCGCAAAATATAGCGTGTAGTGTAGTCCACAAGGCCACTCGAGGCAAATAGTTAGTATGTTGAGATCTATGAAATTGTCTTCTTACCTTGCTATCAGAAACACCGGGCCCGCTGAATACATGCCCTTAATACTATGGTTGCATAAAACTCGAGTAGCTCGAGGAAAGCAGGATTGTGTGCCTCGAGCATACTCGCCCAAAGCATGGGATCTGTTCCTTGAGCTCTCTCGAGGCTGAGCTTCGGGGCATGGCCTTGAGGGTGAAAGCCTTGTGGACCACATTGAACGTAAAGCATGCTCAGCAAATGCAAATGTTGCTAACTCTAAGGATTTTGGAGTGAAGTGCTAGTGGTTACTTCTGTCAGCTCATTGCCCACGACTTTGTTACCGGATAGGACCCTACTCAAGACCCCTCCTAGAGGGGTTAGATGTATAATTTACACACATTACCAACTATGAGCTACTAGGGGTATGTACTTCAAGGGTACGCTTAAGGTGGGTACTTTTGACATCATCAGCGCTGGAAATGTTTTCCACTCACCAAGGAAAGAATATTCTTGAGCGTCTATGAAGTAGAGACGCCGGCTGGAAGTGGATATAGGTGTTTGATTATAATGTTAGACATAATAACGTTTATACTCGTTAGGTATGAGGAGGTTAGTAATTAACTGCTGAGTACCAGTCAATATAGTTTTCCTGACTTTTCTCTGTGCTGCTCGAGATCACGCACCTCAAGGACAAGGCTGAAAGAGATTCATTCTTGTGGAGTGCCTCGACTCTATTTGCCTTCTGCGTCAATGGTATCCTTCTTAGGAAGATTAAAAAGTAATACGACTAGGTTACCCTCTTCACGAACGGGAAAGCTTGGCTGGCCAGGCAGCTGGAACATAGAGCATGGCATAGGAATTCGCATGCCCACTCAAACAAACTGGGTCTAAATTAGATTATAAGCCGAACAAACACAGGCAACAGCAAACGAGATCAGCTAGATAAACTAAACTAACCTTTTAACTTCTGGCCAGTTCACATATTATTATATGTCTGACATAAGCCCAATATTAGAAATATTGAATGTCTTTTTGAAACTAGCCTGTGATAGTATATAGGAATAATACCAATAAAAAGATAATTGATTTGCTAAAAAGTGTTGATAGGTGCAGTGGGCCAGTATTAAGGTTTAATCAAGATAGAAAAGTCTCTCAATTTAAGTTTTATTATCCTTCATTAAATGTAACTCTAATGGGATGGGTGTCCTAGTAAACTGCGGAATCCAAAATACCGAAAATTAAATCGTCGGAAAGGATTTACGAATGTAATAGTGAGAAGGAACGCGTTGAGTGAGGCGCAAAGGTGTGATGGAGTGATTCGGGCTAACGCGACAGATGACAATGATGACGCACAGAAATCATTTCGAGAAGCGAAAGACAAAGACAATGGCGACATCACTGTGACGGACGGTGAAACTGTACATGTCAAGCAGCACGGCTGCCCAGGGTTTTTCTCGCAACAGGCCCATGCAATCGCTGCACCTGGCTCCGCTGGCCTGCCAGTGCCATTCTTCCGCCCCTATTCCCAGAATATTACTTTTATCATTCATCACATTTCAGCAAGGTTCTTTTATACATTACCTAGCTTCAGCGCTACCATGCGATTATTTATTCACTACGACAATTTTCAGGAGATCTCTTCTATTCCTCAACTATTTGATATATTCCATTGCCTCGCCACCATAACAATTTATGAGGTCTCTTGAAGGTGAGTTTGAATGATGCGTCAATAATATATGCGTTCGTGGGAAGTGACTCTAGGAATTCCAGGTATGTGGGATAAAACTCGATTCTCACGGAGGCACTCCTTAAGACTTCAAGATCTTTCAGTATTTCCAGTCTGCTGGCCCTGAAGCCGAATCATGGCCTCAGTTAGTTAGGAGTTGGAAGTTTTCTCTCAGGAAACACGCAGATGAAGCAGATTTTCTTGGCACAGCTCACTTTTTTTGGGCTCACATTAGAAACTTCAATTTCATGCCTCTCGCGATAACATCTTTTTGTCGTTCATCGTAGCGCAGGTGTCGCAGCGTATACCATTCTGTCTTACTGGTGTATTTCATTATATTATTGACCGATGACTTTCGGAATCCTTACGATACCGCCGAATGAATGCGGATATATTCAGTATGGTCTCGTGGCTGTCTCTTGATTATAATAATACATATTACTATCTCTACAAACTTCATACCTCTTAGAGATCTTGTTATTCCCTTAGTTATTGTGGCTCTCGTCTTCTGTTGTTTCTCCATCCTCCTTCTCCACTATTTCCTCTATCTCCTCCTCTTCTTCCATTAAGTCCGGCTCTCCATCCGTACCATATTCAAGCCCGTGTGGTGGAAGGTAAGTTTGGCCGGGTTTAGATTTCTGGCCTTGATCTCCCCGAGCACTCCTGAGAGCTTCCAGAGCTTCCGCCAGAGCATCATCGTCCTCGCTAAAACCCTCAACCGGAATATCCTCGACCGTAACCCCCTTCTTCTACAAATTATCAGTTTGGGTTATAGTCATTAATTAAGATCATCTTACCTTGTCTCGAAGATTGTTCTTTATCACTTTCAAGATTCCTTCCTGGTTGGAGCAACTACGTGACCTCCAAGTGTTTACCATCCTCGTGAGGGTTTCTAAGCGTTAAATAACACCTTGGTTAGAGTACATACCTCCAGGAGTATGAAATACTTACTCACTACACTATCATTTTGAGTCTGGAAATTTTGCGGTATCACATAATTCCCCGTGGACCATGCGTGAATCCCATGCCAAATGGCGGTTGCTATCAGGCATATCAATGTATGGTTTATTCGGTTGAGGAAATCTGGTTCACGGGATCCTCGCCTCTGCTCAAATCAAAAACCTATAATATATAACGCCGATCTTTCTCATTTAGAATTTGCAGCTGCATGTCAGAACTGTTAGAATTTATCGTCGTGGTTAAAGAATTTGGATATCGCTTATCTTTATTTGGATGGCTGATGAACGTCGTTCCTCAAAAGATAGTCGACTCTTTTGGCCCTCTCCACTTGTGTGCAATTTTTGCAATTCCGTAAATCGAGTCTGTAGCCGTTCTTCTTATTTCATCGGTGTGTGACTGCCTTCGAGTCTGAGTTTCTAACCTGTGGGGCCTCCTCAGTTCCACTAGGAGCTATCGTGGGATCTTGGGAACACTCACCTGTTTTATAATAACGCCGTCGATTTCTGCTGATTAGAACTACTTGCTTGTACCATATTCACCAATCTGAGAGTCTTGCGAGAACTGAAAAAGGCTCTTCAAGCGATGTGTGATCGCCTATCAATATACTACACTTTTTCTCAATCCTTTGAGCTTCCAAAGGACACTCGCACTTCTAGAGTTTGGAGCAGGTGTCTGATGTATCTGGTAGAGGCTTGATGAGAGCTTTCAGGGTTTGGGAAGAATACCTGTCGTCATCATGAGGCGGAGGTAAAGAAGGTGAAGGCGACAGATAGTTAGGGTTCGCTGTATCGTTATTCCGAGGTGGTCTCCCTAGTGGGGATGGCTCCATTGTTCGAGGCATTCGAGAGCTAATCCCAAAGCTCAGAGAACCGCTCCAGGAGCTATTATCGCTTGGTGGCATGAATCCAGGACCCAATGCCATTGGTGTTGGTGACGATTCTCCTAACCTAGAAGAGGAAGGGGGGGGGATACGAAAAGATGAAGAGTAATTAAAAGCACTCAGTCTCCTGGGGGTAGCAGTAGGAGCCATCACTGGGTCCACAGGAGTCATCGGCGGTCTTTGTGGAGCGCTTGATAGATTTTTCGTTGGCTTCGACGATGTACGATTTCCCTTCCAAAATTTCTTTCATCTCAGTCACTTATCAAAAAAAAAGACTGGGATTAATTACTTGAATAACGTTAATCTCCACTTCCGACGACGCCTTGATTCAAGAACCGCGACCGGTGGGCTTTCTTGGTATTTCGCCGCCTCTGGCAGTCGTTACCTGACTACTCGGAGGTCTCTTTCCGGCGACTTGCGTACCCGGGGGTCTCTTATCTCCGACCTGCGTACCCGGAGGTCTTTTGTCTGCGAACTGATGCCTTACGCTTTGTTCACGTAGTACTGGAATGTCTAGGTCATCATCATATTCTGAAGAACTAGTTGTAAGGCGCTCTTGAACCTCTTGCTCTCCCTCGGACGGGTGTCTTTCGAGGTTAAACTCTACTCAAGCACCGGATTTTCTAGATTTTTTGTTCTGTCGAGAATGGCTTTTAAGAGATGATTTGAGGACTCCCTAGGCTTTGGTCGAGGCTTTGGTCGAGGCTTTGGTCGAGCGGCGCTCTGGGGGGTCAGGTAGGTCCTCATCCGATGAGATTTCATTTGGGGGCCTAAAGCGTTTACGAGAAGAAGTACTCCTTTGGGGCAGCCGCTTTCCTTGAGCTTTCTTCGTGGTTGTGCTGACTCTCGTGAGAGTGTTGGGAGCTTTCTCGGGTACAGCCTCACCCTCGTTCGAATCTTGCTCTGTAGTTTCCCCATTGTGGTCTTCAGGGTCAGGGAGGCTTGGAGTGGATTTGGTCGTTTCCGACGTTGAGGGACGCTTTGCTTGAGGCATCTTGATGCCTGTGAGGGCTCTCCTGAAGGTTTTGAAGGCTGTCCTAATTTCTAATCAAAAGAAGTGCTTGGCGTGAAAATTTTCATGTAATCTAAAGCTAACCATCTACAGATAAAACTGGTTAATTAGATGGGCTGGGCACACCAATTTGGGTTAAAATAAGCGCCATCGGTGTCACTCCATAATAATGATGTTTTCAGGAGCCGCGATAGCTTTCAAGATTACTAGTAGCGTTAAGACTTCAAATCACTTTGATATTCGCTACCTATCAGTATCAAATAAATGCTCCCAACCTAAGAATAAATCAACGCTCTCTAATAATACCAAGCCTCAAATCAACACTCTCTAATAATACCAAGCCTCAAATCAACGCTCTCTAATAATAGTAATCACCCAAAATGCTACGTGGTTAACATGCGCGGACCAAGGAAACAACAAATAATACCGAACACAAAGCTGTTACCGACCGTGTTGAGAGCTCTTAAAGCTATCGCCAAACCTTTCGAAACCTCTGTATACCCTAACAAAAATAGTGGGAGAAAAAAAATCTGTGGGGTTAGTTAATAGATCAATCATGCTAAAATGCGAATAACTCACTGGAATCTCGCAAAATCTGTACAAGCTCTCGCCAAACAGGCCTAAACACTATCACCATCACCATCACCACTACCTCTGGGGAGGGGAACCAAAAGAGTCTTCAGCTTTCCGTTCTTGTGTGCATGGTTTTGGCTCTGTCCTCCTCACTTTTGAGCGATCTCCGCATGAGCCCTCCAGACACTTGGATTCTGAAGTTAGGGTCCGCAATACCAACACCCACAGAGTACTTATTAAGGTACTTCTGGTTGAGGAGCTCAAGGGCTGATTGCTGCCTATTCCGACGTGGCGAGATCTTGTGGAGGTTTACCTGGAACGACGCATTACTCTTTGGCATGATAAGCCTGGTTCCAATGGAGGTCAATCTAACTCCGGCCTCAAATTTAGAGTCTTCAGCTGGATAATCAAAGTGTCCATAATCGTCACTAGTGGTGTATGGCTGGTATAGTCTTCTAGGAGGGGTTTCATCACCACCATGGGGTTCAGTCTGGCCTACTCTGTGAAGTATGGCCAGAACACGGAGAGGTTTCGCCAGACTTCCGAGCATTTAGGCTTCTACCTCCTCAGTGTCCATTATGCGGGCCTAGGCTGGCTCTTCTTCCGGTTCAGCTGGTTGGTTCATCGAGCCATAGAATTCCCGGACCAACCGACCAATGGGGATATGCTTGCAGGCGACTCTTCCAAGCTCTTGGATATTCCTCCGAGTCATCACGGCAGCGTAACTAGGCTCATTATGTGAATGGGTCCAAGTGTATTTCCGTCTCCTAGCATCAGGATCGTATTCATTAAAACGGTCAGGGTCGACAACGGTGACCCAGATATTAGTCCGCTCAGATTGTGGCGATAGCTTTTGGTGCTTTGTCGAGTGCCTTGAGATTCCTTGCGGCAGATCATCTGAATCGTCAGCATCCAGCTCGGGGTCATGAGCATCAATCTCGGTGAATTCCCGATTCCCCAAGCCCTTAGAGACCTTTTCCTTCCGACTGACATCGACCACTAGCCAGGTAAGTGCTTCCTGTATCTTGGCCCTGGTGCTATTCCTCTGACCTCCCATAATCGTGGCCAAACCTACCAGAGGCCTCTGTTCGAGAAGCCATGCCACCAACTCATTATAATGTTTAAGCCCACTAGTTCTTTTATTGACCCATCCTGTTCTCGTCATCTCTGCCGTGAGGTCTTTCCTCAACCTGTTGTAACTCTTTGGCGAGGCGGCCAGTCCCAAAGTCACCTTGGCAGTGCTTGCGTCCATCGAAACAACCTCCTTTGACCACCTTGCCTTGAAAGCCTTTTTTTCTTTCTGTCTCTGACGACGTCCTTCTGAGGCGTGGCGAGGTTCGTCTTCGTCGTCTCCGTCACCGTCCTCGTCTTCGTCCTTGTCTTCGTCCTCGTCCTCGTCGTCCTCGTCCTCATCTTCGTTTTCGTCTCCGTCCTCAGGATGATTGTGCTTGTCTCTATCTTCGTTTTGATGTGCGCTCTTGGATATCGCGATAGCTCTGGTAGCTTTGTGGATGGCTCTCAGGGGTGTACTAGCAGGCTGGAAATTAGTAGTAGAGGATGGCTCAGACCCCAGATCTTGTCGGGCAGTTGGTGCTGTTGCTGTTGCTCTTGGAGCTTTGGAGGTGACCTTTGAAGCAGTCCTTGTTGCTGATGCTGATGTGGTTTTGGAGGTATCTTTTGGAATGCTTGGGCCTGCGACAGCGGTCCGTGTTGCTGGTGCTGAGGTGGTTTTGCAAGTTTTTGCTGTGGTTCTGGAAGTTGTTTCTGGGGCTTTGGGAGAAATGATAGTCTCTGGGGTGCTTGGATAAGCTTTAGCTAATGCGATATCTGCTGCTGCTGTTGCCTTTTTTAAACTGGCAGGTGCTTCTTGGCCTTAGTGGGCGTAGGAGCAGTCTTCGTGGGTGTCAGCGCCTGTTTAAGGGTGAAGTCTGGTGGTGGACCGTCGTAACTCCAGAGAATTCCTACTCTATGTGAGAGGATAGTCAACTTTTCCTCTTTGGGCGAGGATAAATGGTCTGAGGCGCTTTCCATGGGTTGTCCGAAATCTTTCAAGGCTTCCGGGAGTGATGTCAGGACTATCAGGAGCCTGCAAGTTCGAGCGATGGGGTCGTGTGGCAATCTCGTCTTTGGAATCAAGAACTGGTTGGCGCGCGTTTTGGGGGGTTCTGAACAATCTTGGAGAGCTTTGGGAGGCTATCAAGAGCTTGTGGATTCGAATGAGTCTTGTGTATATTGTCTTGGATTCAGGGACTGGTTAGGTTGGCCTTTCGGAGGTTGGGATCTCTACTTCTAGGGCTTTTGGCGGTGCTTTGTAAGGTATCGTAAAATGCGATTGGAGGGCCTTCGACTTGCCGCTGGAGGTATGTTAGAAACTAATATATAGTGATTAGGGAACAACCATGTGGTGTTTATATACTACCTTCCCAGGGGTACTCTTGAAAGTAGCGTTGGAGGCATCTTTCAACTGGAAATTCTGCAGGTATCGAGTTGAAAGTGTCGAAGTGGATGATATCGAGTTGAAATGAAATTGAAAAGGTTGAATGAACAAGAATGATTAACGTTCTGGCGAGGTTGTGAAGAGTAATGGGGATGGTGAAGAAAGGTCTCCCGAGGGTGGAAGAAGAGGTTCTTATCATACTCTTCTTAACTATCTGAAATCAAATTAGTCGTTAAAATTTATGAAAGGATCTTTCGAAAGCTTCCACAGTCTTCACCAGAACGCACAGAGCCAGAATCATTGATTGCTCGGGTATGTTTCGACGGTTTTGGGCAAGTTACTAAATGACGTAGATTAGTATGAGTGTTGGTATTCGAGTCCATTTTAGTGTTGGCATAATGGCTTTTCTTTGAATCGTTAGCTGTTCTGATCTCATTTTAAAGTACAGATGTAGTCATTTGGGTATCAAAAGATAGGTATTTCTTGGCATTACCCACGATTTTGAGCCACGATTTTGAGGGTACTCGTGAAACCTTTTGGAGTAGTGATGAATCCCTAGAAGGTTTGGCCGATATGTGCGATAGATGTTGGGTTTGATCTGAAAGCATATGTTGGTTAGTTTTCAACGTGAATATATGACGTTGCTAGAAAGTTTGTTTGGCAAGAGGTTGTGTGCCCTCCAATACACTCTCACAAGTATTAGTAATCCACAGGCTTGTGTTCTGAACAGCGGAGGCGAAACAAATAAGTCTGTGGCAAAGGCGAGCGAAACGAGCGATCTGACGTATAAGTCTAGCGAAGCGGCGGTGTTGTAGGGGCAGAGGTCAGATGGCGCCTCTTCACGAGATGAGAGCGAAAGGTCTGGGTCGATCGTCTTCTGATCATGATGGTATGGGCGAAGCAGGCGGCGGACGAAAAGCGGCAGAAGTAGTTCTGGCGAGATCTTATGGAGGGAAAGTCTTGGCGAAGACTATGGTTATGGCGTAATATATTTAGAACTAAAGGACCAGCTAATGGAAACTAAAGTAGGGTTGATATGAGGAAAACAGCGTAAGGAAAGAAAGAAGAAAGAAAAAAGAAAGGGAAGGTCGTGGTAACACGTATATATCATCTAATCCCCAATTCATGACTCATACTTGTCGTATATGAGGTAGAAAGCAAAAACCACAACACATAAGAAAGTTAAAATATCCTTCCTTCCTGCGATCCGGTATGCGTCGTGATAAACAGCGATAGTAATTTTAAGCATCTCAAAATGGGAGCTATCGTGGACACTAATAAATCCTCCTGTCCTTTTGCAGCAAAGCGATACAAATTTCCTCAGCGAACTTTGAGAAGCGCCTATGGAATAATCACTCTAGCAAGCGGATGGATGGTTCACAAATCAATCACGATCTTTTGCGGGGAGAAAGCAACTTATTCTGAGTCTCATGAGGTTTCAGATAAACTCGATCTGGATGATCTTGGATTGCGAGACGGGTCATCTACGTATTCTAACCTGCTCAACAATTGCTGGAGATTCAGGCAGAATCGAGTCTTACTTTGTAGGCGATAGGGAGGATTGTGAGGAGGAGTTGGGAGTTCTTCATGATCATCACCATGGTCTATGAAGGTCTTGGGAAATTTCTTTATCATTCTGAAATTTATCGAGGAAAGCGCGAACCTACCGACAATCCGCAACCTTTCAAGCTAAATCGTATGAATTCGGATGGTAGCGATACTTTATTTTGTCCAAAGCATCGCGAAATGTCGATAAACTTCTTTCTAGATCTTGGAGACCATCGCATAGAAATGGGTGAGGTTTTATATGAAAAATGGAGAAATGAGCGATTCTTAGGGAGGTCAACGTGGGCAATGCGGAGGTTGTTATAGGAGAAAAAAGCATCTGTCTACTATCGCGTACTATGATTATTCGATTCCTCGTGGCGTTTAAAGTCTCTTATATTCTTGTAGTCGATGGAGTCTGAGAAGGAAGAGAATTCTGGGAAATCATCTGAGGGACTGGTGGTGGGAAGCACAGGTGAGGAGAACTTTCCGAAATCTTTAGGAGGTTTCGTTAGAATTAGAAAAGTCATGGTGATCTCAAAAAGAATTCTCTCGCGAGGGTTCAGCGTTAGTTCGTGTCTGTCGCCGGATGGTACCTGACAAACTTTAGTGGTGATAAAAGGCGTAAATCTTTCTCACAATTGGGAATATCAATTCCTCTGTGAGAATGAAAGTCTCTGGTATTTCGTTAGGTCTTTTCAGCTCGGATTCAAATCTGAGTCGAATGCAACTTTGCGTCGGGAATTGTAGATGGTTCTGCACAACGCTCTCAAAGATATCTTCAAATGCCTGAGAAGTAGTGGCGAGGAGGGTGAGTTGATATCCTGCGCGGATGGATATGAACGACTATGTTTTCCTGTACTGTGTGGATGGATCGCCGTTCCATCAGCAATTTACTTGCCCAGGATGTGAGGTGGAGTATAAGAGCCTTGGAAGCTATCGTGACTCTATCTGTCGTAATCAAAGACTCTGTGAGATGGTACTGCGGCAGTTTAATGAACTTTATGGGATATCTTAGAGATGCAAGATGTCTGGACTTGAACAAACCGGATCTATTGCGCGTCTACGCCGGAATGTTAAAAGCGTATGATGGAATGGGTTCAAGGATTTCTCAAAGCGAGCGTCTCGATCGTTCGATCTGGCGTGGTCAAAGATTGGGCCTTATCCTCGACTTGCGGCCGAACAAGCGCTTATAGAACCACGCGATGGCGAGAAAGAGATCTGGAAAGCCAGGCGTATAGTTCTGGAAAAGCTTTGGCGGTGGCTCTGAAATCAGGAGCTCTGTCGGTGACGGAAAACTTTGAAATCGTTCAAGGCGATTGACTTTCACCAGATGGTTCATCTGGGAATTATCTAAGAAAGTCACTTGAATATTTGGAGGGTTATCTCGAGGACTTCCATGGGTATAAGGATATCTTTTTAGAATTTGAGCCTAAATAAGAAAGATCTGAAAAGAATCGAGCGTAGCTCCGGCGTCTGCCAGAGGATTGACCGTGGCTCAGAAGAGGTCCGCGAGATCCGCGAGAAATCTCATTTCAACTTAATCAAATTGCATCAATTATTACATTACCAAGATATTACGGCGTGGTGCATGGTCTAGGGGTGTTGCGGGAAGAGGGGTTAGTCAGGAATGTCGTGAGGTTCTTTGGGTTTCTATGTCAGGGGTTCGGATCGGAGATAGGGTATCGGGTATAGGGAATAAGGTTGGGTTCGGGGTTATGGGTCTTGGGGGTTTCTACGGGGTTCTGGACAGTTGAGTCAGCGGGCGGATATGAGGTGTATATATAAAGATAGAGTTTTCGCTTGTAGATAGTTTCTTTCCTTTCCTCTTCACGCAACCTTCCTATCTCTAGGAGTCTTGTAGTCCTTAGAATATTATTCTACCGAGCTACCGTTTATTGGCCGACTGGGAAAGCAGGGGAACAAAATTTCCGCCTAGTTAAAGTCCGTCATGGCCAATCTTTCTTAGCCATCTCACCTCCTCGGTCCCTGTCTCGCCTCGCCTCGGTAGTGTACCTTGGCTCGTCCTCGCCTCGCGTTCCGTGATCTTAAGGTTCGTCTCGTATGTCCTTCTCTCTCTGGCCGTCTACATATAATCGTATATATAGCAGGCCCCATGGAAGGCCAAATGGGGGTCCATGAAACCCTCGAAGTAGACCTGAAACAATTCATCACGGACCACCCTCAAGTCGCTCCTGACGCCAACGAAGACATTAAGGAGATCTACGACCTCATTACCCGATCAGCAACAACGGTCTCTCAGCTCCTAACAGACCTGGAGGAAGAGAAAGAAGATGGGGACGAAGCTTGGAAGGAATGGACAATGAAAATTACAGAACTCGGGACTCAGAATAATGGATTGGAAAGGCAAAAGCCGCTCTGCAGTCGTAACTTTGGAAAACCAAGCTCATGTCGCATCATCAATTCAGAATCTTTGGTGGCTGCAGTATACATCGCACTTCACCTCCACCACCAAGCAGACCCCTCGTCCTCCTCCTCCTCGTCGTAACCGCTATTGGAAGGCATTGTCCAAAACCAAGGCCGAAAATCGGAAAAACTTAGGGCAGAAAATCTGGTAGTAAGGAAGGACTCAGTTTAAAAAATGTTGCAACTCAAGCTTAGGCAATGCCGATAGGTATCCCACTCAGAACCAACTGACATCGCCATCTCCCGCCTGGAAATCCGTAAACCAAATTTATCTTGCTATATTCTGCGATATCAACCTCCTCCAATGGAGAGGTTCTTTGAAACAAACAGCCTTGGGGCCGAAAGAGGTAAGTCTGACATACGCCGCCTTCAGGAGAATTAAGCGAACTCAACCAACCGTTCTCGAATACTTGGCCAGAGTTCAGCGATATCTTGGTGGTGGGATGGGAAAACCGCCGTGTGGAAGCGCCGTGGAAGGTCTAAGTGAAACTCACTTTCGTAGTCTTGGCGAGACGCACATGCGGTTAACGAAACACTACCATCCTCCGTGTTTGGATATAACAAACCAAATAATTACGTACATTACCGTCGCACCTCTGCAGGCCGCCTCCATTCGTCGCCTCTTTCACGGCGTTCTGAGGCCCGCTGCTCCACCCGATCTCCGCATCTCCGCGATATCAAGCTCCTGCCGCTCTTCTTCTTGCGTCATCTGCCGGTGGAGTGGCACTATGGATTATCGTTTAGCGTGGCCGGACCCCAGGAGAGGCGAAGGTGGAAAATAGATGTTTTTACTGTGACAAGGAGGTCGCTGGTTAGGGAATCTTGCATGACTCATTCTAGCAGGATCGGTAGGGTAGATATTAGAGAAGAAAGAAGGAAAAGCTCCGGCGATAAGGCGTTAAAGATTTTCCTGGGTGAGTGGGCTCAGCTCGAGGGGCCAGTTAAGGGACTTTTCTAGGATTTCGGTTTCTGGGTTTTCGGTTTCAGAGAAGGATATGGATGGGAATCAATTAGTCGTAACTTGTTCTATTTCTCAAAATAAAGATTCTTTTATCCCATCATATGCTCTCATTGATACTGGCGCCTCAGGATACGCATTCATAGATAAGGACTTCGTATGCCACCACAAACTTAAAACGACCCCTCTGATACTCCCACGACACATAGACGTAATAGATGGGCGACCTATCGAATCAGGAAAGGTCACCCACAAGGTTGTTCTCAGTCTCGATATTAACGGCCACAAAGAAGACGCTCCCTTCTTTGTTACCCAACTGGGACACTATCTAATTGTAATGGGTCTACCTTGGATGCGTCGCCATGCAGTTACTATTCTTACCGCCGATAATAAAATACAGTTTGACTCCCCCGACTGTATTCAACAATGTTCTCGTTATCATACCAAGGTTATAGCAGAAGGAATTTCCATTGAACCTCCGGCGAAATCCACAACCAATATTTCCGTCGTAACCTCCTATGCATTTCATAGAATTATCAATAAGAAAAGAAAGGGAATGAAGCTCTATTCTACTACGCTCAAGGCCCTCGATGATTTACTTGCTCGCAAAGACCTGGCCTCGTCATCAGAACCATCAGTACCTTCAGCTGGCGAGAGCATCCTCTGCCACCGCGCTGAATATGATTTGCCTATCGATATACAGGAAGGAAAGACGTCTGCTTTGACCCGTGTATGGAATATTTCTGGAACTCCAAGATCTGAGGATTATCTAGCGGAATATCTTTCTAATGGACGAATCCGACATAGCCTCTCCAGCATCACGGTGCTATTTGTTAAGAAGGCTGATGGTTCCCTCCGACTCTGCGTTGACTATAGAAAGTTAAATGCAGTAACGGTGAAGAATCGACACCCCCTCCCATTGACACCGGAAACTTTCATGGGTATTTCATCGGCCAAGTATTTTACTAAGTTGGACCTTCGCAATGGCTACCATCAGTTGAGAATTAGGGAAGGAGATGAATGGAAGACAGCATTCAGGACGCGGTATGGACATTTTGAATATACCGTTATGCCCTTTGGGTTGACCAATGCCCCAGCTGCTTTCCAACATTGGGTCAACGACATGCTTCGCCCTTACCTTGATCATTTTGCCACGGCATACCTTGACGATATCCTGATATACTCAGCCACCTTGGAGGAACATAGAAAACACGTCGACAAAGTACTTCGAATTCTCGATGAAAATCAAGTCCACCTTAAGCCGGAGAAGTGCGAATGGCACGTTAAGGAGACAATGTACCTCGGCTTCGTCCTTACACCTGAAGGAATTAAGATGGATGAATCCAAAGTTGCTACCATCAGGCCCAGGAAACCCGACTTGTCTGAAGGAGGTGCAGAAATTCTTAGGGGTTATGAAATTTTATCGGCGGATTTATCTGGCGTATTCGAGGTAGTATCTCCATTAACCGCCTTAACAAAAAAACAGGGTGGTATTTAAATGGACAGATAAAAGGCGGAAAAAAGCGTTCGGGACCTTAAGTTGGCATTCTTACTGCAACGTCATGAAGCATTTCGACCCTGACCGCGAGATTATTGTGGAGACGGACGCCTCGGATTATGTTTCAGCTGCTATTATGTCCCAACGCGATGATGAGGGGATATTACATCCAGTCGCCTTCCGCATCTGGCCCGTGAGTGTAATTCTGAAATATCTGACAATTTCTTGGCGATTATCCGGGGGTTTGAGGAATGGCGTTATTTTTTGGAAACAGCCTTATACCCTATTAAGGTCCTGACAGATCACAGGAACCTTGAATATTTCATGTCCACCAAGCTGTTGAATCGTCGACAAACCCGTTGGTCGGGTCTGTCGCGGTCGATTCGTTATTCAGTTCGCCGAGTAATGCAGGAGGTAAACGGATGTACTCACCAGGGCGATCAGGGGATCTACCTAAGGAGGATGAGCATACTCGCATACCAATACCAGACTGTGTTGAAAAGGAAGAATTTGGATAATAAGCTAAGTTTGTTGGCGGGTTCTTTGGCAAATGAACCCGCTGAAGGAATGTCTACTGTTCAGGAGTTATTTACAAAGGCTTACCAAGAAGATAGTTTCCCGAGTAGGGTGCTTATAATGCTTAAAGATGGCACGAAACAATCAAAGCAAATTTAAACTTGCAGTCTTGTGAGCGAAAGCCGGACTCCTCTGTATACCGCCATATTCTTACGTCTGCAGAATATGAGGAACTTCAACTTAGACTCCTTCAGGAGTATCACGACAAGCCCTCAGCAGGTCACCCGGGTAGAGCAAAGACCCTCGAGTTACTCAGCCGAGAATACTATTGGCCGAACATGCGGAAGTATACAGACCGTTATGTTATGAACTGCCATATTTGCCGCCGAAGTAAAGCAAATCGCAATGCCCCCCAAGGAGTTCTTCGCCCCCTCTCAGTTCCCAAAGCGCCATGGACGGATGTTTCGATGGATTTCGTTACAGGCCTACCCCTTAGCAATGGTTATAATGCCATCCTCGTCGTTGTGGATCGCCTTACGAAAATGAGGCACTTTATCCCATGTACCGAAGAATCAGGAGCTAGGGATGTTGCCCGAATGTACCTGGAAAATGTATGGAAGCTACACGGACTCCCGGAAAAGATAGTATCGGACCGTGGTACTCAGTTCACTTCGGACTTTTGGAAATCGTTATGCGAGCGTCTCGAAATTTCACCAAGATACTCTACTGCCTTCCACCCCCAGACTGATGGCCAAACCGAGAGGATTAATGCAATTATGGAGCAATATCTTCGCAGCTATGTCGATTATCAACAGGATAACTGGGCCACATATTTACCGATGGCGGAGTTCGCTACTAATAATCATGTTTCCGAGTCAACTAAGCTCTCGCCCTTCGAAGCCAACTATGGTCGTCACCCTCGCATGAACTTTGGCCCCCTACGGCATGGCACTACCACCAATGAGGATCAGGCTAACACCATGGCAAGGGATATGTCAGAAGTGTTCGATTTCCTCCGAGCGGAGATGTTTAGAGCCCAACGGATACAGGAAGAGTCGGCCAATGCAAGTCGTACACCGGCACCCCGTTATGTCGTCGGGGATAAGGTATGGCTGTCTACGCGGAATTTATTGACCAAGCGGCCGTCGAAGAAGTTAGATTGGAAACAAATCGGACCCTATTCGATCTCTCGTGTGGTTAGCCCCTATGCCTACGAGCTTATACTCCCTGCCTCCATGAAAGTCCACCCGGTGTTTCATGTTTCGTTGCTGGCACCCGCGGCCAACGACCCCGTTCCGGGACAGATTCAAATGCCACCTCCCCCCGTTGAGATCGAGGGCGAACAAGAGTGGGAAGTCGACGCGATTCTGGACTCACGGAAACGACGAGGGAGATTGGAATACCTGGTTCGATATACGGGTTATGACGAGCCATCATGGCAACCTTATGGTGACTTAGATAACTCTCCTGAATTAATTAAGGATTTCCACGAACGATACCCACACAAGCCTAAGAGGACTTAGGCCTCAGAGGGGGACCTAATACCTATCACGGCGTGGTGCATGGTCTAGGGGTGTTGCGGGAAGAGGGGTTAGTCAGGGATGTCGTGAGGTTCTTTGGGTTTCTATGTCGAGTTCGGATCGGAGATAGGAATTATCGGGTATAGGGAATAAGGTTGGGTTATTTGAGGTTATGGGTCTTAGAGGGGTTTCTCTGAGGTTCTGGACAGTTGAGTCAGCGGGCGGATATGAGGTGTATATATAAAGATAGAGTTTTCGCTTGTAGATAGTTTCTTTCCTTTCCTCTTCACGCAACCTTCCTATCTCTAGGAGTCTTGTAGTCCTTAGAATATTATTCTCTCGAACTCTCGTTTCGGCCGACTGGGAAACCCCAGGGGCAAGCTCGCCTTCATAGTTCCGTCACCATGTAGTCTGCGACTTGACAGCGCCGTCTCCCCCTCCTCGGTCCCTGTCTCGCCTTTCGCGCCGGTAGTGTCATGGCTCGTCGCCGCCTCCGCGTTACCCGTGATACAAGAGCGTGTGGGCGGTCGGGGAATATTCCTATGTTCTCTCGGATATCGGTAATGGCGCGTCTGGCGAAATCGAAAGAAGCATCTGGCGGCTTCAAAGCAAAGTTGATCGTGACCCAAATCTTGATTACGGCGGAGGCGATTGGCGCTAGAAATCACGGATACTGAACCTCGAGGATATCGTGGAAAAGCCGGATCTTTAAGAACCATAGCGAGCCTATGGGAAGCATCATGAAGCTTTGAGGAATTACTTGATATTTTTCGATAGAAACTGCAAAGAGCACCGGAATGAGCAGCCTATAATGAGTTACGCTTTGGCTAAAGAACTTTCTCTAAAATTAAAAGCTTGTCTGCGATGTGTGGAGATGACCAAGATGAGTAGAATAAGATTTTATCGCGTGATAAGAGAATATCTGCGGAGGATCGGGGGTATTCGAGAGAGTTTTTAGCGGAAGCCTTGAACCTTGGCGAGCTCCGAGTTGAACGATTTACCTGCCTCCAGGTTCCGGTTCCAATTTTTCAAAGACCAGATGCGTACAAAATTCATAACTTGCGCTGCACGGGAAATGCAGCATTTAGAAAAGGATCACCGAGGATAGATTGTACGTGGGTAATGGTGGGGACTCGAGATCAATGGGGAGCGTTCGGAGGGGCAATTACTAGAGGCGCCTGGAGAACTTTATTTAAAATTTACTGAGATAATAGGGGACTAGGCCTTACCAGCTATGTGCAATCGAACTCTTAGAAGAGACGCAAGGATTAAGATAGCTACTCATGAGTGTGCTTAAAAGCCTCTAGAAGGGTAATAACCAAATTTTGGTAGTGAATATCTGTGTATTTTAGGGATGTGACGCATTTATTTGAGATAGAGCGAGAAACTGGCTTGTGAATACTAGAATAGATCTCTGTGAGACGTAGAATGAATTTAGTTAGATATATAAGCTACCTATAACTTCATAGGGACTCGCGATAGTGAGAGGGGCTATCGCCAAATCTCCTGGAACACCAGGTGCCGTATGGGACACGGGAAATCTCCTGGCGTGAATTGAGAAAAAGAAGAGGGCGCCTGGCGCAGAATAATTCACGGGATAACGCAGCGCGAGCGATTCTAGGAGGAGGCCGGGCGAGGTGATTCAGGGGTGGCACCTGGCGCGAGAAGTGCATAAAGTGTCTTGTGGCGCTCCTGGCGCTGAGCCTATGAGGATGCGCTAGAAGCGGAGGTTATCTTGCTCAGAGACAACTGCAAGCTTGCTGATGTAGAGACTATAGCTAGGGATAGGAGTATATTCCTATATATTGAGATAATAAGAAAATGAGACAAAGAGAAAAGAAAGAAAGAAATTAAAGGAAAAGCCTCCTCTCGCTATTTAACACCATTCTCCACCCGTTCACTAAGACTCATTTTACCATCTGTAGAAACTCATAGAATCCCCTCGCACCCACATCTCGTATTCTTTCACACCACTTCGACTATTTACATTACAAATCAATCATACTATAGAACCTCCCAGAACTCAATGACGACACCCCCCTCCTTATCACATCTCTTCCTCGCTTAACATTACCACAACTATCGTGATCGTGCTTTGTCTACTGAACTGCCGATACCGATGACAAGACGCCGGGACAGATCAGGTCTCCTCCTAGGGCTCAGCTCTTGATAGGTCGAGGTTTCGAAGGGTATTGATGATAGAACAATTGTCGAAGTTCAGGACTATGTTCAAGATCGTTTGAAGGCTGCCAGGATAGTTCCTAATAGCCAACATAACTAAATACTCTATCGGTTGTCGTCTCTTTCTTGAATTCAATGACTCCTTCACCTTTCATTCAACCTCTCCCTCAACTTCCACTGGTGGGGGTGGTTTAATAATTGGTCCTGAGACGGGGTTGTTGACCGCTGGTGATAGAAGCGAAATGTGAAAGACTGGATAAATTTTCATGGAAGCAAGAAGTTCTAGCTCATACGCATAGGGACTCACGATTCGTTTAACTAAACAGGGACCAATTTGTTTTCAGTCAAGTTTCTTCGAAGGCCGCTATGTTTCAATATTCCGAGTAGAGAGCCAGATGAAATCGTTAATAAGATATTGGGGTGCCAGAGTCCGGTGTAAATTAGCCATCTCTTCCTGTATTCTCTGAGCTCTAAACAATTCGCTCTTTAAGAATTTAAACATTTGGGACATTTCCCTTGCCAATCCGTTAGCCTAATCCTTGTTGACCATTTTTCCATGTCTGTAGCGGAGTAGCTGATAGCAACAGGAGAGATAATCACAATGATACAAAGTGACTTGAGGAGCACAGCCTTGCATAATGAGGACACTGACGAAGATAACAAGAACTGGGCGGGCACAAGCGAAGCAGGCACCGGCAAAGGTAAAAGCAAGAGCAAGGGCAAAGGCACGAGCGAGAATAGAGGTCAGGGGCGAAGGGCAAAGCAGGGAAAGTGAAGACTAAGTAAGGACTTCAACGAAGATCGAGAGAGCTATGGGGTTGCCTCCTGTGAAAGCGAGTTTGGACAGAAAGAACTGTGGCTATGAATAGAAGTATTATTTTTATGTATCGAAATAACAGAAAGACAAGACAGAGAGAAAAGAAAGAAAGAACTAAAGGAAAAATCTCCCTACGCTATTCAACAGCAAAACTTGATTCGTCTCCCGAGGTCTCCTGAGCCTCATGAAACTTAAAAAATATCCAGGGGTCTCAGGAGACTCTCAGGGAACCTGGGAAACTGTTGGGAGACTCCAGTCAGAAGTTGAGTTTGCTGATGTTTAACACCATCCTCCAACAGTCCGCCAAGACTAATACTTCCACCCGTTGAAACCCACAGAATCCGATCGCAACCACACCTCATATTCCTTCCCACCATCTCTTCTATTTACATTACAAATCTATCACGCCATAGGAACTCATAGAACCTCATGACGATATCCACTCCAGCGATATCTCTCGCCTTATCGGCTTCCTCAAACAATAAGCATACATCGCTCGCTTCTTATCACTTTCTTAACTTATCACCATATACACATCTTCGAACAGATGCCAAGACACTGGGACATTGGCATGTGACAGATTAGCCATAGTTTCTAGTGTAAGAGAAAGGGGGTACCTGTTCTTAACCGTTTTGGTATTCAATTTCCCGAAATCCACATACAAACATAGTGATCTATCTGCCTTTTTGACAAATAATACAGGGACTCCCACTAGAGAGTTGCTGGATCAAAGAAATACTTTCTTTAGATCGTTGGTTAAATAGTCCCTCAGCACTTTCAACTCCTCCCTAGACTGTACATGGGGCCAAATGGTGGTTTTATCCATTCCTGTAACTTTATCTCATGATGATAGGGATGATGTAGTAGTAGTTGAGATGTATTGACTTCGTCAAACAATTGTCGGAATCATTGATAGTCTACTGGTATCTTCCCATCAGGGTTGTCAGGCATTTCTAATATCTTGTTGACAGTATACAGAGTAGTTGTCCCAGTGTCTTGGCATCTCTCCCGACGATCTGGTAGGCGATGTATAGTTATGATGGTTGGGGGAATGTTAAGCAAAGTAGAGAGTTACGGGGAAGGTGATGACGTTGCTGGGTTCTATGGGTTTCTATGGCGTGATGGATTTGTAATGTAATTAGGAAAGATGGTGTGGAGGAATACGAGATGTGGTTGTGATGGGATTCTATAAGCTTCCCAGGGCGGTTATGGAAGTCTTGGCGGACTGGTGAAAGATGGTGTTAAATAGCAGGGGAGGATATTTCCTTTAGTTCTTTTCTTTCTTCTTTCCCTGTCTCGTCTTCCTGTTATATAGATACATAGGAATATACTCCTATCTATAGCCATAGTTTCTTCCACCCAAGTTCGCCTTCACAATAAGCAATCTTATAGTCCTCTCAATCCTCGCTGAAGTCCTTGCTTGGTCTTCACTTCTCCTACCCTTTCTTGCGTCCTGATCTCTGTTCTCGCTCGTGCCTTTGCCCTTACCCTTGCCTTTGCCCTTGTCGTTGCCTGAGCTTCTTGTTCGCTTGGGTCTCGTTGTCGCATCGGTGTCCTCGTTGTCTAGTGTCTTTCATAAATCGCTGCGTCATCGTTATCATCTGCCCAGTTGCTCATAGCTACTCCATCACATCTGAACCTGTCTCGCCTCAGGTGTCTCCTGAGCTAACCCTGTCCTTGTCTTTGTTCCTGAACCTGAACCTGTCTCACCTCGGGTTTCTCCTGTGTCGACCCTGTCCTTGTCTCCGTTCCTGAACCTACCCTGCCCTATCATTGACCCAACCTTGTCCTGTTAGAAGCACTCGTGAATGCCCTCATAGTACTAGGGCACTACTTACTCACGACTGTCTTGTTCTGGGATTGAAAGTGCTCTGGTCTCACATACCACCCTGTCGAACAGGCACAAATTCCATGCCAGATCACCGTAGATATCAGACAAATCAGAGTAGATGTTATCCGCTCTAAAAACCCATGGTCTGTAACCCTCCGTATCCTGATACCATCTAAGAATTTGAAATAAAGAATGTCCATGATCTCTGGTGCCAGGCACAGGCAGCAATTTGTCTAAAGTTGTCAGCATACTTCTTAAAGTTCTATTACGGCGTACCACGGACTTTACAGAGGAGGAGGATATTTGAGAATGGGTTTCTTGGTTGCGGTGTGTTCTTTTGGGTTCTTGGGGTTTCTATAGGTTTCCATTACACGATGTTATGAGTCATGACTGTGCAGAGATTAGACGGGTATATATATGTGTTGCTACGACCTTCCCGTTGTTCTTTTCTTTCTCTTTCTTTTTTTACGTGTTCTTCCTGTTGTCAACCCTATGATTTAGTTTCGCTTCGTCTTATGTCCTTAGTTCTGAATATATTACGTCATAACCATAGTTGCTGCCAAAACCTTCTATGTCATCCATAGTATCCTGCCTCGTCCCTACCTTTGCCTCGTCCTCGCTTCGCCTCCTCTCGCTCTGACCATAGTCTATGACCGTAGTCCGTGTTGTTTACTGATACCTCTGTCTCCACGTCTTCATCATAGAGGCCATCTGGACCCTCGGCCCAACAACTCTGCTTCTCAGGTAGACTCCCTCATCGCTGTCCCTTACTCTCGTCCTCGTTTCGCCCCAGTTGTGTGCCTCGGCCCTCTTGCCCGTTGCCTCGCGTTCATATTCTTATTGAAATCGTAATGCTGCTCTTCCGGTTCATCACACAACTTCTGCCATGCCCGCCATCATGTCGGCTTAGTGGAGATGTTCATGGGGGATACCGGCCTCTCTACTTCTCCTTGGCCCCTCACTTCTTCTTAGGAGAAGGGTTTGTGTCATCTCGCTCTCGTCCCTCAGTCCCATTGGTTCGATCTCGGCTGTCGCCTCCAAGGGGACCCCCACGTTCACCTCCTCTGCCAGTATGCCATTTCCCACAGTCTCAAACGCGCCGACGCCCACTGGGCTAAGGTCATCTTTACGCAACCTGCCCTGGGCAAGCTCCATATCGGAGCCCCCACCACTAATGACTCCTGTCCTGCCCATAACTCCGATGCTATTATCCGCGGCCTTAGAGATCCCACCCTCGCCCAATATACTATCGGCCGTCCCATGGAGAACTCCGCTGCCTCTGCCCCGCTCCCGCTGACCAAGAGACTCACTAGGTTCTTGGAAGCTTTTGGCCCCATCGAGGAGGACTTTGGGTGTGAGTTCACCGAGGCCTATACCCTTATTGTAGAAGCCTTCGCCGCCCTAACCGCACCCGCTGACGCCCCTGCCTCCGAGGAACCTGCCGCATGCACGGCCCATGACGATGTTATTCAAGACCTCAAATCTGAACTCAACGCAGCCGTAGAAAAGGTTGCTGATGTTTGGTCCCGCATGTGCGAGGCTCAGGAGGAATCAGTTGAGATCATTAAGGACCTCCAGGGAGAAGTGGCCTCTCTCACAGCTGAGAAAAGGGAGTTCCGTTACCGTATATTTTCATCGAGGAAGCCCTGCCCGTCGTGATTCCATAGTGCTGACCTGCGCCCGCCCGTCTTCTCTTTGTAATGCACTTAATGCTACCAGGAAGCAAGCCCCCCTTGTCACCCAAATCCAGAAGCTCCGCTACCTCAACCACACCTCCTAGGAGCCCTATACCTCCAACAATTGGCGTAAAGTACCAGTTGAACTAGTGACCCCCAAGCCGGTGTTAAAGTATCAACAAAATTTCATTTGTCTCCTGATGTCTCCTAAGCCTCATGAGACTCAAAAAATATCCAGGAGTCTCAGGAGACTCTCAGGAGACCTGCATAAGCAAACTCAACTTCTGACTGGAGTCTCCCAACAGTCTCCCGGGTCTCCTGAGAGTCTCCTGAGACCCTTGGATATTTTTTAAGTCTCCTGAGGCTCAGAACAGACTGATGTGGGAGACTGTTGGGAGACTCAAGTCGTAAGTTGAGTTTGCTGATGAAGGTCGAGTCGCTGGTAGAAATTAATGGCACCAAAGGGGCTAGTCCACTGCACCTTTGTTCTTTCAGCTGCATGTTCGCGAAGACAGGATGTCGAAGAATCGACTGTTGTCTCGTCTTTCCGTTGGGAATCCGTTGTCGCTATTGCCATCTACGCGATAGATACAGGTCTTGAAACTATCTTTGTCGACCAAAGGATTTGTCGCATATAGCGTAGTCTGGTCCCAGTCCCCCTGAAGAAATCACACTTGCTTGAGGTAATCGACGGCAAGCTGGTGGAATCAGGGAACATTACGCACTTCGTTAAGTTATCACTGGATATCAATGAACTATCAGGGCGTACTACGGACTCTGCAGGAAGGGAGGATATTTGGGAACGGGTTTATGGTTGCGGTGTTTTCTTTTAGGTTCTTGGAGTTTCTATGGGTTTTGATTCTGCGATGTTATAGGTCATGTTGTCGCGAGGATTAGAGATATATATATGTGTTCTTCTGGACCTTCGCTTTTATTCTTTTCTCTCTTTCTCTTTCATACGTGTTTTCGCATTACTCAGCCTCACGGTTTAGTTTTAAACTTTGTCACTTGTCGCTGGATTACGAATACATTACGTTATAACAATGATAGTCTTCGCCAGACCCTTTGGGTCTTCCATAATCTCGTTCGCTCTCTTCTGTACATCTTGTTCTCGTCACTCGCGCCGCTTCCGGCCAGCGCGCGCAAATCTCGCCATTCATAGCCTATGACCGTAATCGTACCGCTCTTACTGGTACGCCGTCTCGCGTCTTCGTAGAGAGCCATTTGGACCCTCTTGCCCTAGCCTTCTTTCTCGGTTAAACTCGCGTCATGGCCGCCTCGCTTGTCACTTATTCTCGCCGGTTGTGTCTTGGTTCTCTTGTCGCTTGTCTCCCGTGTTCTTTCATGCTAACACTAAACAAACCGTCCCCATTGCCGACCTACCGCCTTTTCCTTCGCCTTGATGTCGTAACCATGACCCGATCTCAGTGGGATGTCACTATGGGGGCAGCACGTACTGTTCTTCTCACGACCCACTCGAATCTCTTAGGAAAGGAAAACCTTCTCATTCTCGTCACGTCTCATTTGGTTCGGCGTAGCTGTCGCAGCTCGGACCTCGCGTTCCTCTCCGTAAGTATCTTGGCTTTCATGATGTCTCAAAGCGTCTTAAGCCATTGGTAAAAAGCCGCCTTTCTTACTGTCTGGGGCAAGCTCCAGCCGTCAATCAAACTCAAGCTTGACTTGAGTCTCGCGATCTCCAAGTCTCCTGAGAGTCTCACGAGACGCTGGATATTTTAAGTCTCACGAGGCAGGAACTCGAGAACAAATGAAGTCTTCTTGATGATGTTGAAACCACATCAACAACATCTGGCCTGACTCAAATATCGTTAAATTGGCCTTAGAGCCCATACTCGTATATCTGTGCATCCCTCGATGCACATTCTTGCTGGCCAGAAGGCTATTTGGGTTCTTAGAAAACTTTCAGCGTTGAGAGGCTTGGTATGAAACAAAATTTCAGCCTTTGATCATGAGCCTCGCCCATGCTGCGACCCTTTCTGTTGCCCTGAAGAACCTGCGTATGTCTGTGCGATGAGGTTATTCTGACGCTCAGCTGTTGAGTGAGACAAAGGCCGACATCCCCTGACAGCGTATGTCTGGCGGGAAGAATCGGTAGGGTCGTTGAAGACCTCCAGGGAAGAAATCGCCTCACTCGAGGCTGAGAAGGAGAATTCGCTACCTGGCCTGTGGCAAGAAGCCTCGGCCTTGATGTTCTGAATGTGGCCTCCATATACTCTCACTTCTTTCAAAGCGGCTCAAGCTCATGCGCTCGGCCGCCTCGCTATCTCGTCCCCGCACCGGAACGTCTTGCCGACAATGGCGTAAAATCTGGATTGAATCGGCCGGCCCGGCGTTAAAAGGTCGGCCGCTGGTAGAATTAATGCGCAAAGGCTAGTCCTCACCTCTTTTATTCTCTCCGCCGCTGTCTCGAAGACAGGATGTCGAGAATCTCTCGTCGTCGTCTTTCCGTCGGCGAGAATCACATGCCTCTATCGCGTCTTGCGCGATAGAATCTGTCTTGGTCTGTTTTTTTGTTAATGGGGTTTGTCGCCTGCGTAGTCTGTCTCCGGTCACTGAAGAAGTCGCTTCTTTCGAGTGTCGGCCAATTTGGTAGAATCGAGGAAAATTCTGTATCGTGAAAATGTCATTTGGATATCAGCGGCGGCTTACTTCGCCCGTTTTTTGTTCTTTGAGGCTCTGCGATAGTAATGGGTTATCACTGGATGAGGCAGCAGCACGCAACCGATCAGGCCAAAACGAATAAGATCATCTTTGATTCGACTTACGTGTCGGAAGCGTATCGAGTCTTGTGGCACTATCGCGGTTAAAGGAATCCGATGCTTCTTTCAGATCAGTAATTCAGATTACCGATTGGGCGGTTCCTTTATAAACTCATTTCGGCGCCGACAGAATAAAAACTCTTCTCGCGCCTCAATCCAGGTCGCAATTGATGAAGCGCAGCGAAGAAGGCCCAGGACGCTTTCATTTCGCGTCTTGGCGCCAAGGGAGTTTATGTATTTGTTAAGGAAGTCAAGCTTCTGCGCCTTCACGTACTTTGATTTGAATAGTCTTGCGGGATGGGAAGATCACTTTTGGCATTGTATGGAATGTCGTTTGAAATTCTGGTAGGGGTATATTCTGAAAAACTGTCGAAAAGGGTTTATCTGTTATTCTGAATCCGCCATGGTGCTTTCCGTCCTGTTAAAGTAAAAAAGTCGATGGGTCACTCCATTTCTGTGTGGATTATAGGAAAACGAGATTCTGATTTGAAATGTCACTTCTGATCAGGCTTCTGTCTCTCCGAGGCAAATATTATCTGCAAGTTGGACCATTTGGGGATATCGCGATTAGGATCAGGAGGCGACGAGTGGAAAGCTGCGTTCGGACCCGTATGGACGCCGAATATAATATGATCTTGGCCGGGTTAACCGTCTGCTCTTTGCGTTCAACGTTGGATTAATGGCGCTGCTGCGTCCTCGCGGATAATTTCGCGCGAACTATCTCGGCGATGTATTAATTTACTCCGAAAACCTGAGAGGCATGGCGGCATGTCGAAATCACTAAAGGTTTCCAAATTCGTAGCGTCCAGCTCAAGCGCGAAGTCTGAGTTTATGTTATTGAATAAAATCGCCGGGTTGATTGTGGCGGAAAGCGTCAGATGGGCCTATGAGTGTCGACAGTTCAGGATTAGAAGCACAAGGAGGTCAGAAACTTTTAGGTTTCGCAATTTCTATCGGCAGTTTCTGTCTGTATCTTCTCGGGTCGATGTCATTTTGTACTGGCAAAGAATGTAAAGTTCGAATGGTTCGGCGCGAGGCGTTCAGAAACTTCAGGGCGCATTCACGCCGGCGATTCTCGCCGGCTTTGAAAAAAAGTTATCGTGGAAAGCTGATCGCCAGATTCGTCTCTGCGGTATTATGTCATGATCTGATGATGATGGACTCACTCGCGTGATGGCGTTCTTCTGCTTTCGTGAATGTAATTCTGAGATCTGACAAAATTGTTGGCGGTCGTTAAGTTTCGAGGAATGGCGGCGAATCTTGAAGGTCACCTGATAAAGTCTTGAGTGATCATAGAAATTTGGAATCTTTATGTCATGAAAATTTATTAAAAGCCGCCAATACCGTGGTGAGTTCTATCGATTTAATTTAATGTCCAGTTCAGGCCAGGAAACAAGGAGAAACGGATCTGCTAGGAGGTCGAGGTTCTTAGAAGGAAGGGATGAGCAGTTAGTCGATCATAGTGGTTTTGAAGCGGAGAATCTAGAATCGAGGATCAGTAAGTTTATTACGGGTTCTTTGACAAATGAAGCCGTGAAGAATCTTGCGTGAAGGAGTTGTTGATTCAGAACTGCAAGAGGATAGTTTTCGAATCAAGTTTTGGCGATCTTGAAATGGCCAGTCGGAAAATCTCGCGGCGAATGTAGCAAGCGGAGGATGGATTCCTCCTATACGTAGACCATCATGTCACGAGTCTACAATCTTCAGAACCGCTAGTCTTGAGGACCATCGTGATAGGCCTCCGCCCGGACAAGCGCTAAGCCTCGAACTCTAAGCCTTGATTATGCTTGGCTAACATGAGGAAGTATGTTGACCGCTATGTGATGAACTGCAATGTGTGTTCTCGCAGCAAGGCCTCTCGCAATGCACTTCAAGGTGTCCTCCGCCCACTGTCTGTACCCAAGGGCCCTTGGACAGACGTATCTATGGATTTCGTTACCGGACTTCCTCTTAGTAATGGGTTTAATGCAATCTTGCTGATAGTGGATCGTCCCCGCGAAGATCTGTGAATTCGTTCCTTGTCTGAGGAAAGCAAATCTTAGGGATGTAAGCATTTCTGTCGCCATTGTGTGGAAACTTCATGGGCTTCCGGAAACCGTTATGCCGGATCGTATATGCAGTTCTGACGAATTTTGGAAAACACTTATCTTTCGCGGCGAGATTCTGCAGCGCCGTTATAAGCGCGCCTTCCGTCACTCAGACAGATGGGCAAGCCGAGAGTTAATGCCGTTATGGAACAATCGTAGCCTTTTATGTATCCTCTCAGCGGGATGATTGAATTTCGATATCTCACTATGGGAATTTCTGACGAATAATATGTCTACGAGGCAGCAAAGATGTCACGTTAAAGTAATTATGGAAGGGCCGTATGTCGCTTTCTTGCAATTCTGGCGTGGGAAGACCACCGATAAGGAATGAGTAAATCTTATGGTAGGGGCGATGGCACAAGTCTCTGAATATCTTGGCGATGAAATGGTAGAAAAAGATCGTGAGGGCCAGAATCGGAATAAACGTACTAAGTATCTTGGTCGGAGCAAGTTTTTCTTCCGCGAACGATTCGAATCAGCGGCCTCGGCTAAGCTGAAGCAGCGTTGGTCATGTCGTTAAGCGAATTGGTTAAGCACTATCTTTATGAGAACGACTTTCCGGCTCCATGAAGATCTGGCGGTGTTATGTTTATTCTTGTCGCCATGCGATGTCCGGTCGCAATACATTCTGATCCATGCGTGATAGAAATCGAAGGTCAGCAGAAGTGGGAGGTGGAACAGTTTTGGATCTCATGGTATTCTGGAAGGTTAGAATATCTGGTTCGATATCTTGAATTCGATGGTATCTTAGCTTGGCAGGAGGCTTGGAAGCATCTTTCGGCTTGGTTAAAAGTTAGTGAGAATCTTGGCACAAGCTCTGGGGAGTTAGCGCGAAGGAGCTGTCTATTACGGCGTCTTCACGAATTTCTGCAGGAAGGGAGGATATTTGGGAACGGGTTTATGGTTGCGGTGTTTTCTTTTGGGTTCTTGGAGTTTCTATGGGTTTCGGTTACACGATGTTATGGGTCATGACTGTGCAGGGATTAGAGGGGTATATATATGTGTTGCTACGACCTTCCTTTTGTTCTTTTCTCTCTTTCTCTTTCCTTACGTGTTTTCGCATTATTGCTCAGCCTCTGGTTTAGTTTATTTTGTCACTTGTCTTTAGTTCTGAATCATTCACGTTATAATAGTCTTGTAAAAGCCGCTTTTGGGTCTTCCATAATCTTTCGTTCCTCTAACTTCTGTCTTTGTTCGTCACCGTCCTTTTCCTCGCTCCTTTCCTTTTCGTCTTTGCGCCGTTCATGCTTTATGACCGTAATGCGTATCGCCTACTTAATGCAGCCGTCTCCGCGTCTTCGTAAAGAAGGCCGTTTAGACCCTCTGCCTTCTTCTAACTCACCGGTTAGGCTCGCGTCGCCGACCCTCGTCGCTTATCGCATTCTGCGCCAGTTGTGTCGCCATTTCTCTTGTCGCTTGTCTCCGTGTTCTTTCTGTAATATGAGCATCGAGGAACTTGCGTTAACCGTTCTGGCTGACCTCTGCGATAGTAATGGGTATTACGTATGAAAGCATCGTAAACTTGGCCCAGTAAAGTTAGGCAAAACGAATAAGATCATCTTATTTCGATTTACGTGTTGGGCTATTCGTCGTGTGGCACATCGCGGTCGAGGAATTCGGTCTCATTCAGATGATCGTCAGGATTGCAGCCATTGGGGCTGTCTTTTATAGTCATTCGGCGCCGACAGAATAAAACTCATCTATCGCCGATCACATGATTGATGGAAATTTCACGGTCGGAAAAACTGGAAGACCCTGCATGTCTTGAAGCGGCAAAGTTTATGTCGTTGTTAGGAAAAGCCTAGCTGCCTTGCCCCGCCCTAAAATAGTCCTCTGAGGATGGAAAAATTTCACGTTTAGTCTGTTTGTATGGCGTGTCGCATTTGTATTCTGAGGCTAGGGATTATATTACGGAGAACCTGTCAAGGGTTTATCTAATGGGCGGTCGGGTTCGAGTAACCAAATGTCGAGGGTTGGGGCGAAGGGTCGGTTCTTATCTGGCGGCGGAGTAGGGTTCAATATCGGGTTCAGGTTCAGGTTCGAGTTCAGATTCAGGTTCGAGTTTAGGTTCGAGTTCGAGAGGCAATGACGAGGCGGGCCAGTAATAGATTCTTAAAAAAGCGTTGCGCGGAAGTAACATGGAAAAAAACGGTATATATATCTATTATTTCGCTTGATATTTCATCTGTAGAATCATGAAAGCCTCTGTTCATGGCCATACCATTATGCAATACTATCCGTTCTTCTGCTATCATCGTCTTCGTTCTCTTCACTCGCCCTAAACCGTCATCCTCTTACGGCGTCGGCCGATGCTATCCAGCTCACTGTTCCTAAAGAGCGTCTTGGCGGGAAAGCGAGGTTCGAGCGTAAGCGTGATAGTTTATCTATTTCTTTCTGAATTACATTATTTCCCGTCTGATTCGTAAAAAATCGATAAATTTCAGCCCATTTCTGTGAAATTTCTGAAGCTGCGAGATTCTGGTTAAAACCGCCATTCCTCCTGATTCCAGAGGCTACTGTCGCCTCTCGAGCAAAAATCTTATCTGAGTTGGATCTCACTGAGGATCTGTGAATCGAGGATTCAGGAAAGGCGATGAATGGAAGCACTTTCGGATACGTATAAAGGCTTCAAATATAATGTAATCGCTGGACTAATAAATCTTTCTGCCGCGTTTCAACGTTGGATCGATGGCCTCCTCGCCCTATCTGGATAAACATATGGAACTATCTCGACGACGTATTGATTTACTCTGAGACTTTATGTTCCGGCGTCTTGGCATCTGTCCCAACAGTCCGGTAGGCGATGCAGAGTTGTGACTATCGAGGAAGTGTTAAGCGAGGTAGGGATGTGTGTCGTAGGAATGACGTTATAAGGCTCTTTGGGTTTCTATGGCGTGAGGGATTTGTAATGTAAATAGTGAAGATGGTGGGGAGGAATACAAGGTGTGGGTGCGATGGATTTCTATGGGGTTCTCTGGGTGACGATATGTGGTCTTGGCGGACTAGTGAAGAATAGTGTTAAATAGTGCGGGGAGATGTTTTCTTTAGTTCTTTCTTTCTTTACTCTCTGTCTCGTCTTCCTGTTATCTTGATATATAGGAATATCTTTCTGTCATGTAGTAGTCTCTGTATCCAGCTGGCGCCCTTGAGCATCTACATCATTTTATCTTCGTCGACGACCTCATCTGGTCTTCGCTTCCCCTGCTCTGCTTTGTTCTGTTCTGCCTTCTGCTCCCCGTTCTTGCTTGTGGTTCTGTCCTTGTTCTTGTCTCTGGCTTTAAAGGAACTGTTGCGACCAGCGCCGTCGTCGTCTCTTTAGTATCATAAAAGTAAAGTGTCTTTCCTCGAGCACGCTTGCGTCATCGCTTTTATGTCATCCTGCTGTCTGCGGTTCTTTCCGTCATCTTTAGAGGAATATAAACCATGTCAGGGAGATCTGGGGTGTTCAGGATCTATGGGGTCGCCATAGAAGTCTTGGTCTATGTTCATGATTTAAATCGCCGGATTGATTATAACTCCGGAAGGTATCCAGATGGATCCTGTGAGTGTCATTTATTAGGGATTGGGAAACACCCTCTGAGCGAGATCCAGAGTTTAAACGCTAATTTATCGATGGTTTATCTATCTTATTAGAGTTGTGTCGTACTTGCCGCTTTGGTAAAGAATGTAAAATTTGAATAATCCCAGAAGGCGCAGGAGGTGTTCCAGAAACTTAAGGATGCGTTTACCTCGGTGACGATCCTGGCACACTTTGACTTTGAAAAAGAGGTTATTGTGGAAACCGTGACACTATGTATCATCAGTATTTTGTCGCATGATATGGCGATGGCGGCTTCTCCGCGTAGCATTCTTACCGAAGAAATCTTTCGCGGAATGCAACTATAAGTCTATGAGAATTGTTGGCGGTTGTTAAGTTTTGAGAATGGTCGCCAAATCTTGAAGAACGCCATTTCACTATCGAGTCTTGAAGCGATTACAGGAACCTGAAATACTTTATATCCACCAAGTTGTTAAACTGCCGCCAGACACGCTGGGCCATATTCCTGTCTCGATTTAATTTTGTGATTCAGTTCATGAAAACAAGAAGCTAGATGCCTCAGGAGTGTGGAAAATGTCAAGGACAGCGGTGGATGAGAACAACGATCTGCAAGATATTTCGAGGAAGCCTTGTGATGAAACGATAAAGGACACTAATGAGGGCAACGAGGCCGAGGCGAAGCATATGACCGGAAGAACCAGAGAGACAAGAAGCAAGGAGCATGGGCGAGCCGGGAAGCAGAAAGCGAGAACAAAGCAGAGCAGGGAAAGCAAAGACCAGATGAGGTTGTTGACAAAGATGGCAAGAAAGAATTACAAGAAGACCTCCTGCGAAGGCGGGTTTGGACGCGTAGGACTATGGCTATGAATAGGAGTAAATTCCTATGTACCGAGATAACAGGAAGACGAGACAGAGAAGAAAGAAAGAAGAAAACTAAAGGAAACAGCTCCTCCGCACTATTTAACACTATCCTCCACCGGTCCGCCAAGACCACACATCATCACTCATAGAAACCCATAGAAATCCATCGCACCCACACCTCGTATTCCTCCTCACCATCTCCACTATTTACATTACAAATCCATCATGCCATAGAAACCCAGAGAACCTTATAACGTCATTCCTTCAACGCACATCCCTACCTCGCTTAACACTTCCTCAATAGTCGCAACCCTGCATCGCCTACCGGACTGTCGGGACGGATGCCAAGACGCCGGGACACTTTGTTCTCGTTTGTGTCCTTGCCTCTGCTCTTGTCTCTGTATCACGGCTTGAAGCCTGCCAGGCGAGGTGCGAGAAGAAGGATTAGTCAGGGTTTTCGATGCTGTTCTATGGGGTTCGGTGATAGGGGTTCTATAAGTCAACGGTGTGCATGTATTTGTAATAGGCAGATTTCCTTGGGGTTCTACAGGTTTCTATGGGATGAGTCAGCGAAGGGACTTCGGAGCTATATATAAGGAGTCTTTTCCCTTGCTTGTAGAGTTTCTCTTTCTTTCCTTTCTTCTTTACGCAACCTTCCTGTCACTTTAGTCAATCTAGACCTCGGGGCTTCTCAGCCCCCCTCTGAAGTTCTTGTTTAGTCCTTGTCCCGTGAAACCTAATTCTATCCTGTCTCGCCATTGCTTCGCCTCAGCCTTACTATCTTGTTTACTCCTCGCCGATTCGGCGGTGTTATACCTTATCACACCTAGATACTCGCTTTTTTGTAATACCGCTTTGTGATTTCGAGCATACTTATCCGCCCACGCCGCCTCGTTAGTGTTCATTTTTAAGGCGGCTTCCTTAATCATCTTGCGCCATTGTTTTCATCTATCCTGCTGCCCCCGGTCACTCCACACAAGAAGACAGTAGATATAGTAAGACAGTATAGATGACGCAACGTAATCTCTGGGGTGGTAGAGATAAATTGCCCATTGCGGGGGTATAACGACATTTCGCGACGGAGTGACCGTGGGCAGCAGGACGAACGAAGACGAGGATGCTATGTAGCTCGAGGAGCACAGCCTTACACAATAAGGACACTGACGAGGACGACAAGAATGGCGAAGAAAGTTCTAAAGCTAGAGACAAGAAAGAAGCAAGAAAGACACGCAAGAACAAAGGCAGAGCAGAACAAAGCAGAGCTGAAGACCGGATGAGGTCATTAACAAAGAGGAGCGAAGCGATGAGGAGGCCTCAAGGGCTGCTGAAGCTTAGACGCGTCGAACTATGGCTATGAATAGGAGTATTATTCCTATGTACCGAAATTACAGGAAGACGAGACAGAGAAGAAAGAAAGAAAAGAACTAAAGGAAATATCTCCCCGCACTATTTAACACCATCCCCTACCAGTCCGCCAAGACCGCATATCATCACCCATAGAAACCCATCGAACTCCATCGCAGCCACACTTCGTATTCCTCCCCACCATCTTCGCTATTTACATTACAAATCTATCACGCCATAGAAACTCATCGAATCCCCATAACGCTGCGATCCTTCCTCGCTAACACTTCGAGCGAACCTCAGCATCGTCTAATCGGACTGTGACAGGCTAAGACGCCAAGACATTCCCTTGATGGGAAGATGAAAAGAAAGGTAAAAGGAAACAACGATAGTCACTAGTAAAATAGAGACTATAAAGTATATTGATGAATAATTATGAAGACATATCGTGAAGAAAAAAAAAAATTACAGGTATGATTTATATCCTTGATATGAATGTGAAGACAGAGGGCAGATGAAAACGATAAGTATGAGTGGCTCGAGAATAAGCGTGAAGAAAAAGAAAGAAAAAAAAAAACGAGGAAGACTGGTAATTCTCACTTATATAAAGCACGAGCCACGTAAGCCAGAGGCGGAAGCGAGCGGTATGAAGATGTTCGAAGGCATGAAGCCGTGGACTATAAGCAATAACGAGAACTGACAGGGTCATGGCGGTATAATATGACCGTATGCAAGCTAAGCTACAGAGACAAGACGCAAGGATAGTTAAATGACGGGCCGTAAAGACAAGAAGTGTAGGAGAGGCCAGAAGGATAGAAAAGAAAGAGTCGTCTAAATGAGGGTGTCGCTTTCACAAAGCAGATGAAGGCTTTATGGCGAATTAGTAAGCGTCCGTGAAGTAAGCCAGTTTATGCGTGTGGGTATGGCTATGGGAGTATATTCATAATGTCTTGAGGGATTACATGGCATAATGTCATGGAGGAAGAAATGTTAAAAGAAGCCCAAAGCGAAACACTCCAAGTAATATTTAACACTCCTCCAGCTCATCCGTCAAAGATCATGGGGATCAATCATGCGTTCTCGAGAAACCCGCAGACCTCTTATTACCTGGCGCGTATTCACTCCCTTTAGTCTTCTAATTTATATTACAAATACATCACGCCATGGAACCTCCTAGAACTTTACAACGTCATTCTTCCACCACGCATCCCCAGCTCGCTTAACCTTTCTCCAACCATTGCGACCGTGCATTACCTACCGGATCAACGGGACAACCGCCAAGACACCGGGACACTTATATATCCACTATTCCGTCGCCAAGCCTGACTCATACTCTCGCATAGCCCCCGCTCTGACTCACCTCCTTGCATAACAGAAACCCATAGAACTTATTCTGACTCATTCCTCACCTCCCAATGCACAGTAATCCCAGCCCTGTCAATCCTTCCATCCTCCCGTTTCCAGCGTATCAGTGAAATGAATTGAAAGCGGTGATTTGAAAGTGGTGATTTGAAAGTGCATCAGCAAACTCAACTTCTGACTGCATCAGCAAACTCAACTTATGACTGGAGTCTCCCAACAGTCTCCTAGGTCTCCTGAGAGTCTCCTGAGGCTCCTGGATAATTTTTGAGTCTCCTGAAGCTCAGGAGACATCAGGAGACAAATGAAGTCTTGCTGATGTGGAGTCACCCAACAGTCTCCTGGGTCTCCTGAGAGTCTCCTGAGAACCCTGGATTTTTTTTCAGTCTCCTGAGGCTCAGGAGACCTCAGGAGACAAATGAAGTCTTGCTGATATGGTGATTTGGAGGTGAGTAGTGGTAGAGGTGCGGATTGGGCTCCAATTTGATGTTCTAGGAGCACTCCCGAGTACTTTGGGGGCACCTGCCTCCCAGACCCTTGCCCAATATACGATATCCAACATATGATGTCACTAGCGGCTTCTACACTTTGTCGTTGGTTTCCTGGTGCTGCCGATTCATGCTGGAGTATCTTCATAGTCTCACGATGCAATTGAAATCTACGGGTTTCGCCATTGCCTACAAGCAGTGCTGAATGCTTCTAGGGTGGTCTGTAGTGCGCCTAGGGCAGTGGCGGGTGCTTTCAGAGAAGGCATTATTTCCAATAGTGTTTGCTGGTACGCTGTTGTAATGTTTTTGATATCTGGAAGTCTGTGGGAGGCAAACAAACTATCGATGTCTTGGCGGCAGGGATAGTTGCAGAGGTAAGGTAAAATCTCCATCTCATGAGCACTAACGGCTACCACCAGAGCACTCCCGACTGCCTTCAGAGCATTCATTGTGCGATGAAGTCTATGTGTCCTTTCTGCATCAATTGTTATAGTATTTCAGCAGGTTTTGATAAGCATCTCCGTTCTGCACACCCCAGCAAGGCGGATGAATGGTTCATAGAACAGTCAAATTTCTTTGAGCTCGAGAGCTAGTTAACTAGTCCCGACGATTCCTAAGATAGTGCTGATGACCCAGAAGACGGAAGCAACTACTGCGGATGGCAAGCTGACTCGGATCTCGAATCTGAACCCTCTTTCATTCAGGATTCGGAGGACAATGAGGGGAGAGGTTGCGCAACAACTATTTATGAAAGTGCAGGGGAGGGCTTGTTCGTCTCTAAGAAGTATACCCAGTGCTCTGAGAGCCTTCTTGAGGACCCATGGCACCCCTTCAACTCAGCATATAGATTTCGGATTGTGCACTACTTCATACTATCTAAGGCATCACAAAGCAACATCGACAGTTTCTTTCTTCATGCCGCAGTAAGCAATGAGCAGTGTGCCTATAGCACTTGCTAGGGCTTTATGTAAAAGTTGGACGAAATGAATGATTATTTAGAGAAATCGAGCTGACGACATTCTGAGGTTGAAATAGAGGGGCAGACGGTCCCGTACTACTACTGCGACCCGTTAACAATTGTGCGATTGCTTCTTGGCCAGCGGGTATTCAGAAATTGCTTAGTGTATGCGCCGGTGATGGAATATAACGAGTCAGGGGAAAGGATGTATGGGGAAATGCATACAGCAGACTGGTGGTTGGAGACACAGGTGAGAACTCCCTAAATCAGCAAACTCAACTTCTGACTGAAGTCTCCCAACAGTCTCTTGGGTCTCCTGAGAGTCTCCTGAGACCCCTGAATATTTTTTAAGTCTCTATCACGGCGTACCACGGACTCCGCAGAGGAGGAGGATATTTGGGAGGGGGTTTCTTGGTTGCGGTGTTTTCTTTTAGGTTTTTGAAGTTTCTATAGGTTTCCGTTACACGATGTGATGAGTCATGACTGTTCAGGGATTAGACGGGTATATATATGCGTTGCTACGGCCTTTCCTTTGTCCTTTTTCTTTCTCTTTCTTTCCTTACGTATTCTTCCTGTTGTCAACCCTACGGTTTAGTCTCGTCTCGTCTTGTGTCTTTAGTCTGAATATATTACATCATGATAATTCATCTTAAAGACTCGCTTAGTCTTCATAGTATCTCTGCGTCATAAATCTAGTTCTCTTTCAAATGCAAATAGTAATCGTGGTCAGTGTAAATCATTTTGATCGCCGTCTCCCAGCGTCTTTTTCCGGTCTGGACCCTCCGCTCTAACTTTTCAGTTAGGTGTCTTCATCCTCGTCCTCGTCGCCGTTCGCTTATTCATTAAAATTCCCGTCTCGGTTGTGTCTCTGCGCTTATTTATTATCTCGCGTTCTTTCCGTAACGATCTCGCGAAAGGCTCAGGTGACCTCGAGACAAATGAATCTTCTTGATGTAATCTGCGAGGCCATATCTGCTGAGCGGCGTATCTTTCTGAAAACAGAATCTATTCTGGAAGGATCTATAATATATATCGTCGGACTGATGCGTATTAGCGAAACCGTTTGTCTCGCTGAGGTCCTGGCCTCAGGAAACTTCAGGGGTCTCAGGAGGCTACCGGGGAGGCCGGGTGACTGTTGGAAGACTCTAGTCGGAAGTTGAGTTCTTGATGTTTCTCGGTCTTGAGACAGCCTCGAGTAACTTCTTGAATTCTCGGAGTTGGTGCGGTCTCCAGTGAGAAAGATCACGAATGCCAATATCTTTCAGCTCCGTAGTCGAGTCAAAAATATATCTGCTCTCAATAATATTTTCGAGAGAGCTTGAATAGATCTGAGACGGAGAGGTGATGGCTCTGTGGATGGCTCCGACGCACTCTGTTTCGCGGTCACGGTGGATTTCCGATCAAGCCCGGCGTCATCCTGCAAGCTTGTCAGCAATATTCTGGCGTGTCTAGATGTGAGGTGAATTCTAATCGTAGAATCTTGGGCGATATCTGGTAGCGATCGTGAAATTATCGGGGATATGGTTAGGGAGTTTATGAAGCCGGCAAACACATCGGCAATGATACGCTATGTATCGAAGTCGTAAAGATCTTTCTTGATCTTCGGGATATCTGAGAATCCAGCCTCTGACTTAACAAGTCCAATATCGTCTGTAATATGCTCAGAACATTAAAACGTGATGGAGTGGGTTCAGGCGTTCTTTCGAAGCATGTCGATTGGGCCGTTTAGTAGAAGCAGTAGATTGATTGCTTGGCAATATCACGAGCTTGCGATAACAAATAAGCGCTTCTGAGCGGCAACCAATAGCGAAAAGGAGATCACGGAATCTTGGGCCGGATTATCGCGGGTTCTTCTAAGGGGCCGTCTTGTGACTATAAGGGTAAACTTTGGGAAGCGTTAAAATGTGTCTGTTCGTTGATAGATTTTCGTTTAATGGCGATATGGGAGTCATCTGAGGATCTGTAGACTATTTAGAGGGATATTTCAAGAACTACAAATCTGAGGATATCTTCGGAGTTTTCTTGTTGACAATGAGAAGAAAGATCTGAAAGGCAGACGAGGCGCGAAAAAGCGGTGAAGAACAAGGCGGTGACCCAGCCTACTGAGGATTCGAGATCCGTGAAGGTCGTCTTCAACCGTTAAGTTCTTGCCTTTATCGCGTTATAGGGAGCGTGTGGAAGCACTTTGGTAGCGTTAGATGTTACTCGCATTTGAAGCAAACGTATCTGTAGGATCGAAGCGTATAGGCGTCGAATAAAGGTCGTGTGGCGGCGGTCCTGGACTATAATGGGCGGTGATTAGCACTAGAGATACAAATATTGAACCTGAAAGATATCGTCGAGGCTTCAGAGGGTAGTGGTGAAAGCCTCTGGAGACATCACGACAATCTATGGGAGTTACTTGAGATACTTGAGACCGAGGAGCGGAAAAGGTTACCTAGCAAATATCCTGTTATCAATGCTCGACTTCTATTATGGAATCTCTGCAATCCATTGCGAGAATCAAAACGATTATATGATATCGCGAATGCGCTTAGAATGAGTGGAATAATATTTGGTCGAACGTGAGAGAATATCACGTAAATCTGGATCGTGAGAGAACTTTCTTAGAAGCTGGAAGAAGCGTTAGTGAGTCTGCGTGTGGAAAGGATCGGTGTCTGCGGTCTTTATCTGGAATTTTCAAAAGCCGGCGTATATGAGTTTAAATCATCTTGCTGTCTGAGATATGGTATACAGAAAGCGGAGAGTCAGGAACAATTAGATTTGGGTTCTTGATGTCGTTAAAGCAATGGGGAGTGTTAGGAGGACGTCTTGGGTAAATTTAGAGGTATAATCGACCGTGATAATAGAGGATAGGCGTATGTGGTGGAGCTTTTGGAAGCAAGAAGCTACTGGAATAGATAGCGCCGTGGCGCCAGGAAGTCTCACGATCTTTCGAAAATAGGGTATGGGTAGTGAATATTCGCAGCGTATTGGGAATGGCTCACCTGTTGAAGTTTATAGAGAAGCGGGCTTGTAAATACTAGGATTGATTCGTCACGTGGAATGAATTTGAATAATTAGGCAGAAGTTGGTTTTCTGATTTGATGAATCTTTCTTAGAAAGCGATGAATCTTTCAGGAAGCGGCTGGTAGATCTTCTCGAGCAATAAATGCTTGAGAGGGGTTGGGAGAATAATCAAGTGGAAAGAACAAGGGAATTTCAGGTCTGAACTTGGAGTCTGTGTGAATGCTTAACCTCGGACAATGAGACAGAATAAGCAATGATCTGAGGTAGGCTCGAGGAAGCCGCCTTCTTCAAGGAGAAACGCTAAAGAAGAGGACTGACGAAATAGGCGATGACAGCCGTAAGCAGAAACAAGCGAAAAGCGAAAGCGGCAAACGAAGCAAGCGAGAAACAGAAGCCAAGCGGAAGTGATGACGGATGAGGTCGTCGACAAAGATGGCGAAGTATGAGGCTCCTGCGGCGAGTTTAATTTCGTATGGTATGAATAAAGTATATTCACTATGTCTTGAGATTCTGAAGGCAGAAGAGAGAGGAAAGAAAGAAAAAAAAAGGAAAACATCTCACTATTTAACACCATCTCACCGTCCGTAAAGGCCGTATAAATCGTCATAGAAATCGATCAACTCATCGTATGTATTCCATGTCTCTCTAACTATATTACAAATCTATCGCATGGAAAGCTCATGGAATCCTCTGTGTCGACTCCTCATCGCGCGCGTCCATAAACATAAACCGCCGATAGTCATATTTCTGCGTTGTCTAAATTTGTCGGGATGAATCTACCAAACAGGACAGAGTCTCATGCTGACGAGAGGGTTCTGCCAGGAGATGGTAGTGGTAGGGTCTTTCTCGAGCTCCTGTAATTCGGCGATAATCTTGGCGTCTCTTGGTGAGAGAACTACTGTTAGGAGATGGTATGGTAGGATCATCTCAGAGCTCTGGCCTCCAGGCGATGAGCTTTAACATCCGTCTTGCTGGCGGGGGTTCTGTGGGAGAACGAACTTTCTTGTAGGAGAAGGATTCGCGTCGGAGAAGGTGTGAGCTTGTTGATCTTCGTATTAAACATCTTTCTGAAACTTATTATCAATCCTTCCTACAACTGAAGCTTTGTAGAATCTAATATGACAACACGTCTCTCATTCTTTCTTTCTCTCAAAATGACTTATTCTCAATCTTTGGTGATCAAGGTAGTAAATAGTTTTCAAGTATCGCGTATGGCGAGAATAAAAGGCGAAATGTCTTAAGGTATCTTATCAAACAAGATGAGATAATATAGAATGATGAGGCGAAGACGGGGTAGGGGTTTTGAGAGCGAGGTGAGGCGTAAACCGAGGATAGGCCAAAGGCAGAGAGATGAAATTTGGGAATGAGACGAGTATTATAGATCATCTTCTATCTTTCAAAGGGTTGAAGAGATAGTTCGATAATAACTAGAGGTCCAAAAGCTTTGTATGAACTAAAAGATAGAAAGGCTGCGTAAAGAAAAAACAAGAAGGAGAGAAATCTTACAAGCGAAGGAGAAAATTTCATATATATAAGCGTAATGAGTATTTGGGTCTGTATGATTAGTAACAATGATGATTTCAAGGTCATTTCGAGGAAGCATCATTAGTCTGATGAGGATCTTGTGAAGAAGAAATGAAATGGCGAGAATGGGTACAATATTTGGCCTCTGAAACAAACAAGGAGCAAACGGTAGAGGGTGTAGAGGCGAAAGTAGGAAAAGTGAAGAAGCAATTAAGATTCTGACGAAGATCGGAGAAATTTATAAGATTCTCCTGTGGCGAGTTTAAAGAGGAGAAACTATAGTATGAATAGGAGTATATTCACATGTCTTAGAAGTAGCAGGAGGGCGAAAGAAAAAGAAAAGCACCAAAAAGAAAAAGCACCATGTTATTTAACGTCTTATTCCAGTTCATTTATATTTCGTACCATTCATAGTATCTCGTAGAAAATTTCTTACTACCCCATTATCTCTCCACCATCTCTTCTATTTACATTACAAATTCATCACGCCATAGAATCTGCTAGAACTCAATAAATGACCTTTTTGCTCTCAACACGCATTACCTCGTAGCAATAACCTACATCCAGCGTCACTGATGCCAAAAGCCTCAAACCCTTGAAACCAGAAAATATCAGGAGACAGATGCAACCTTGCTAACTTGAATATACTTTGCGTTATCTTTTTTCTCTGCTCTTGTACAAGCCTTAGCTACCCGGTAATAATAGGGAAAAGACATTATGCAAAGGCATTACGAAAAAGCATCATAAAAAAGCATCATGATGGAAAGGCATGGATATGGAAATGAATCCGACTACCCTTTATACAAGCCTACCCTGTAAGGGAACCAAAAGATCCATTTTCATGCAACTGAACTTCCAATTAATCATGCCTGGGCTTCTGATATCCCAGAACCTATAAAGCCCTCACCCTATATCTTATCTAATAATTCTGTTTCGGAGCCGCTTTGATATTATGTAGGGTGGCAGTGGTCAGGGGCCATAATAATAAGCAGGCTTGCCCTCCGCTCCTGTACTGTTTCTCTTCTCTCAGTGCTAGCTTTGGTCCCTGCCTGGAACTAGTACTCCAGCCAGGACCATCTCGTCCCCACATCTCTTTAACCATACCTCGCCATAGGCTTCCTCGCCTTAGCTTTCACCTTCATCTTTGCCACCGCTCCCATCCATGTTTCAGTTGACTACATGTACCTATGTAGGCACTCCGATTCAATCTAGTCCTCACCTCGTAGCCTCCACCACCCGTAACATAGCGATTGATTTACACGCGTTGGACCCGTTATGTTTACAGGTGCCCATTACATACACAATATACTTACCCCCAATATTTGATACAAATAAGATTCATTTACTGATTTATACTTGCCTCGTAGAGGTAGCGCCTGCACCCACTGCGCCAGCCATCTCGCCGCATCCAACCACCAAGCCCTCTTAATCATACTTTGTTATTGCTAAGGTTTCACAAACATATGTAATTCTACAAAATATTAGGACTTTTGAGATGCATATCAGTTGGAAGCATATATAGCAGTGTTGGGCGAGCGTGCATGGTTGCCCGCTTTACTGCTAAGTAGCGTGGCCGCCAACATCGATGGGGCCATTTTCCGTAAGTAATATATACACTACAGCAATATGTGGCTTAATGCTTCGACAGGTAGGATGTGGATGCAGGTAACGAAATGACAAGCTAGGTATGTTATCTCACTGAATTGCACCTTGAGCCAACCGGGGACAAATTCATGGTCAATTCTGGTTTCACCATTGGGCGGCATTGAAGGGAGATCTCGTCGAAATGAAGACCTCACAGTCTGACCAGAAAAGTCAGATATGTGGTATTTTTCTAACCTAAATATGTTCCTTAAGCTTAGCTTTCAATTTTATCCTTGGACCACCCCGGTTTCCGACGGAGGTAGTCAGTCGTAAGGCCTACCCATTAGTAAATGTGTGATATCATCTATTAACACATGCTGTATTTAGATTCTGCGAAATGCAACTTGAAAGCTTCAAGGTAAGATAGCCCTAGAAGGTACGCACATACCTGACCCCTATATGTATGTTTATGAACTTACCGTACGTAAGCGTAACTTCCCCTTTTTGAAGCTTAGCTGCCTACTTAACGCTAGGGAACAATGCCCCTCGCCATAAAGGAGTAGCTACTGAATCAATACCTAGTATCCGATTTCCCCCAGGTTTTAGAAATCCACCCAGCTCCGAAAAACAACGAAAAAAAAAAAAATAACGAACCGACAGAACAAGAAGGGGGTAAGATATATGTAATGAAAAAGCAGTACCCTCGAGAGGGGCACCAACAATGACGGAAGCTGTACAATCGTCCTACGGTCCAAATGAATGCATAAATAGGAATAATAATGGATATATGATTACAGGCATGTGGATGTGGACCCGGAAGGAGACTGAGCATGGGAGTGTACGCCAGACTAACAAGATGATATGTTTACAAAAATCAAAAGAATTGGTTGGGAGGTAGGGAAGCATGGATCGTTCTGAAATTAAGGCTCTGGCGAAACAATCAAGGGAACAGGTAGCACGTATACCACCGCAGTAATTATCCAAACAGTGCAAGGTTTGCGCCGTTTAGACACTGAGAGACTGACTTGGCTGAAACTACTCATTATCATCGTTTACCTGGATGCATCTCGGACATTTCCAATCATCCAACTGGCTTTTTAGGTTGAAGCAGGATCTATGGAACCAACGCCTTGCGCAAGTCTAGTTTCAAAGTTAGCGACCAAGAAACAAATAAGAAGCAACTATGCGCTTACCGAACCGACACATAGAACCATCTGAGATCTTTCATATGGCTTCCCGCAGGTGCAAAATCCCGAGTCACGATTTTTCACCTTACGAGTCGTTTCATTTGAAACATGTTTGCCATCATTGTTTTCAAAATCTACGTCCATCGGGTCTACCTTTTCCGGTGGCGACCGGTTACATGATGGACTTTCTAGTGAAATAGGGCCAGCAAAACCAAGTCCAACCTTAGATGTACCAGCTGAAGACCAAGGACTCTTGCCTTTCGCGATAGCCATGCAGGTTTTTAAGCATTCTGCATCAATAACCCGATATTGTACGAGATTCAAACAATGCTTCCAGAACTCGACAAGCAGATTCGAGCTTCTAAGAACTTCCCCTTGATCTCTAGCAAAGCGGACTAAGGCTGGTGGGATTTGAATGTTGCCTTTTGGACTACGTTTCAGCGAAGATAGCGGATCAGCATAAATCATTACAATATAAAAATCATTGGGGGGTCAGTCTTCTTACCGCTCTTCGTAAAGATAGCGATCCCATAAAACCATAAACCTCCGCTCATTTGCCACTACATCACTGAAGTCTTCAACCGTCTAAGGCATACGTTAGCAAAATGTTCTCGCTGTAATTCGTGAAAATTACGCCAATGCTTTTAAAGCTTACCTCCCCATGTTTCATCTTCAGCCACTCCTCATCCACATCATCATCACTCTCACTGAGCTCCTCGCCCGGATGTACAAAACGTTTACTTTTGTTCCGAACGAATACGAGGCCTTTTACTCCATTTCTAGCCTCAGGAACAATATATCTCCGTCTTTTCATCTTTGGTAAAGGTTGGACGTCATACAGATTGATTTTTCTCACGGGGGCTTTAATTCCATTATTTGGTTGCAGTGGCTCTCGTCGATAATTTCCGATCGAGGCAGCACTCTTCTTCTCATTGAGCCAAGTCCAATCACCCTTTAGCATGGCAGAAAGATCAAATCTTGTAGTTGGCTTCTGCCACCGAAATATTCTATGATCAGGAACATGGTCACTGGCTCTAGCAGTCAATTGTTCCTTAGAGAGATCCACATAAATCTCAATTATGTTGTCCAAACCCTGAGTTTGCTCCCTTGATTTTACCTGGAAATGAAGAAGATCATGGAAAGTAATCAGGTGTAAATGTAAAAAACTCAAGTTATGAAATTGTCTGTAGATGCAAAGGGGGCAGGTATATCCGGGGACCGGGTACGAATTTCGATCTCTCGGATTTGAAGCCCCATGGTAACCCTGTAACTCCTTGTCATCTACTGAGGGCCGAAAGTGGTAGATAGTCAAAACATTAAACGTCGGTTTAGAGCACGAAAGCTGCTCTCTATCCAAAGTGGGTGTCGGAAGCCTAGCCAACTGACGATCGAATCCTTTAAGCTGTGGTTGTAGTAGTGACTTGGCTTGATTCCACCCATAGTTTAGTTCAAGACTTAGGTCCGACTTCTCGTTGGTAGTAGAACCGAACTGCAGAAACACATCGAACTGTGAAATACCTGAAGTCATTGGTAACGGGGGAAGGTTGCAGTATAAAGTAACGGTTAATGGGTCCTGCCACATCTTACTGCCCTGTGACTCCCCATCTGAAAGCAAGGGAGGCCACTTTTCACCAGTGCCTATTGGCTCCAAAGCAATTTGAGCGCTGTAGCTCTCTGCCATTGCAAAGTTCTTTATAGAACCTCGACTAGTTATTACAAAAAGCTGGCTAGCTTTGATATAAAAATGGTCATCCATATCTATGGTCGCAGATTCATCAGAATCGTAGGTAACGGTACAAAGTTCGCTTGAGCGATAGAGAGTTGAAGTTGTTAGCTCCGGATTATCCGACTTTTCGCAGATTGTGAGTTCGCATCTACATCGAACTGGTTTGATATCATCCAGTCTGCTTGGTTGGTGTTGACCCCGACCGCTTGATTTTGAAGTCACCGAAGCTTTATCGTCTGGAAAAAATAAAAGGGAGTGATCAGTGAACAAATAAGACAGAGCTATGCAGGGCTTGAGCGCTCACTCGAGTTGCTCGTTCCGTTTGATCCAGGTCCAGATCCTTGTTTTGACGGAACTTTCCGCCTCAAACTTTTGAGCTCAATTTTCAACTGAGGTTCATCTTTCCCAGTGGAAAGTGAGGGTCGTAACTGCCCGATGATATCATCGATCCTCACTTTACGACGCGCTGCAAAACGCTTGCATGCCCGGGCATCCGCGTCTGTGGTCGGTGGTGTTGAGTTGCCTGGTAAGACTAATTTCGTTCTAGAACTATCGGCGCCGGGAACCCGAGCGACCTCATTCTCGCGTATTACGGTTTCTATGTTACGCCATAGAACAACTCCTTGCCGGTAACGCGCAATGTAGGTGTAGAAACAGACGTTGCCTGTATACTTGGACCGAATATTTTCTGAAGCTGGCATCTCGAGGGCGGTCGCGGTATATTAAGGCTTCTAAGTGCAGCCACAAAAGAGAACCTAGAGAATTGGGCACAAAAGTTAGCGAGAAAGAAGTTAAGGGTGTAGAGTGAGCTCAACTGGTAAATTGTCTAGGATGTATGTACGGAGATAGATATCGTGTACCTATCGTATAAACTTAAGGAAGGGGTTCTGATGTGGCGTGACTGTATAAATGAAGGAAGAGTGAACTTCAAAGAAATACGGGGCTTGGGTGTTTGTGCAAGCTGTCAGGAATGGAGGGTATGTAACCTGAAGAAATTGGAGGGGCGACGTGGGTTAAGTTAAGGTTACTTAAAGTAAGGGCTCTACCGGGTTTGCATGCCGGGCAGCCAACAGCGTTTCCAACTTCGCCCACAAAAACTCTCGCCCGAGCGGATCGACACAGACTGGCCATACTTGCTCACGTTCACATTCATTATGGAACGCGTTAACGGCTGTTCTATGTATACTGTTAAGGTGCATAGTATATGTCCTATGAGAGCGCTAAAGGAAAATATATATCACCCCCGATATATATGTCGGGCGAAGCATGCGTCTCCAGTTCCACGTATGTAATCATATCTTTGCCAGATCCAGCGTACGCACAAGTGCCACCCTCGAGGCAGCTTAGAGATTGACGAGAAAGCCGGACTGGTGACTTTCTAGCCCAGATCGGACTGTTATTCCTCGGACAGTATCAAGGGTTAGTTGAGTTATATCCATCTTCCATCATCTACTGGCGAAAGATTAACTGCCTTAAATCGACTTTTATTCAAGAAAACCACATTATCTACCTATGAAGTGGAGATAGTGTCGATAAGAACTACATGTATCCTCTGTTTTCTAATAAATAGAGACCTAACACGAGAAAGGGTAATGGTCTTGGGTTATATCTTTTACCTGATCACCATACTATACATTTTCAGCACAGGGCTAGAATATCTATAATCTCCTATAAGGTCCTGCTAGAAGGTCCTTAACGTCTTTCAACGTGCCTCTAGTACGGTATGTCCTCGTCGGAACCGTTCCTGTCCGTCGTCTGCATGTGTGGTTAACTTTCAGCGAGTGGCGCGCATTCCTTCTTTTCATCAACCCATGTTAGCAGCCGCGGAGATCCCTCAACCTGCGACATGCAGACTCCTCTAATAAGGGTCCTTATTAGGCTTCGTTGATCTGTTGGCTGTCGCGAGCTGGAGCGCCCAGGGGCTATCTGCCCGCCCTTAAACATACACCCGCTACTGTATTCAGATCCGTTGCTTGAGGGCCGAGCTACTTCATAAGCTTGATTTTACAGCTCCCTTCCCCATATCTATAGTTAGGATCAATTCCTGGCTCCTGGAGTAGTATGAAGTGTGCCTGGCTTCTGCACCGCCACCCGTGGATCTCAAAGGCTCAAAACGACTGTATAGCTCCGTACATAAATTAAACCGCGCTTTGGGGAATTCAAAGACATTTGATGTCCTTTTTTACACTAGGATGATATTGTGAAAATACAACCTCAAGTCTGGCCCTATTAAGAAGGCTACTGCGATGCGAAAGCTTTCTTGACTAGGGCGAGCATAAGAGTCTCTTATAATGATCAAGCCTAAGCACAATCAAGTACGGAGGCTAAGCTCAGATCACGTTCGTGGTATGGACTGTCTTTGCTTTATCGTGTTCTCTGCTAATATTTTGACTAAACTATATAGCTCTATGGCTGGTCGGTATTTCTTAAATTTGAAGCTAGGTAGGATCGGCTGTAGTTAATATTTTACATTATAAAACATCGCACTTGCCCGACCTTCGGGTCACCATCTTATTTAAAAGGTTATATATCTTTTGGCAGCCGCCCCGCAGGCATTTGTAGGGTGCAGGCTGACCTGTCATAAGCTGGAAGGTCGGAGCCTTTCTTCATTTGGGGGCTGTACCGCATAATGTAGAACTCACTAACACCCCGCTAAACACTTAGGATAACTGCTACCCAATATCACTAGTAAAATGACCATTGGAGCTAGATTATAGCAACGCCAAACACACCTCTGTAAAAGGAACTTCATACTTCCACACAATGAACATACTGTAGGTGCATGCATGCTTCTTATAGCAGGGTCAAACCTTACTAATAAGCTCAAAATCGTTATTAAAAGTATGTTTGTTAAAAGGTTATAACGTTAGTACCAACGATACAAAGTCAAGTAGCAGCTGTTAGGGGTAAGCTTGGAAATCTAGGGTGGCCCTGTAAACCTGAATATCTTTTTATGTCATTTAGGCTCTCCGATTTGTGCAAATCAAAGCTTAGAGCACGACGTAACAATTACAGTATAAATCGCTCATACAGGCCTAGCTACTACATTCATTCATTTACTAATGGTTTAAGGAATCTCTTCATTTATCCTCAAGGGAGATAGTGGCGTTATAATATCACAACACAGATATATATATCTCGAGCTCGAGTATAATGCCTAATATAATCGATAATTATATAACTACAATATCAAAAAGAGGGGTGGGATCTACGGTATTCCCGTCAATACATTAGCAATGCGGTAAGAATACGCGTACGGTATTAGTACAGCGGTGGGTTATAAGTCATCGGACGGAACACAAACAGAATGCGCGTTTGGTGGTTAAGCCATCCAATAACCTATTACCCACCGCTGTACTGTACTCTTCCTCCAATGTCGGCCTAACCTAGCCCTATAGCTATAGTAGTGATCCCACCTTGTTTTTTCATACGGTAGTGTTAAGCTATATACCAAACCATGACTTTCACTACTAATATATAACTGTTGGCTCTCCAGCTCTATGGGATGAACAAATTATGTCAACCTGATTGTAAGCTAGTCCTATGTATATTTCTCTCTCTGACCTCTCTACTCAGCGTATCTAGAACAGTGCATGCCGACCTAATTTTCGGCATCGGGGCATCAAAGAATCCACAAGTAAGAGTAAACAAGCTCCTTCCTAATCCTCGCCGCTTGTTAAGCTGATCTCTACACGACCTATATTTCAGTCGGCGCGGCCAAGGCATCTTAGCCCTTTCTTTACCAATATAATGTGTTTTATACCACTCTTATCCATCGATCCATAATTATCTCTATCTGTATCATTGGCTATACCCTGTTCAAGCAGTTTCGCAAGCTTAAGGCTATAAGTAAATGCGCCGAGAGACAGATCTTACAAATTCTCACTAGGAGACGTCTGAGATATACGTCTAAGTACCTCGATGATCGTTGAAGCACCCTCTTCTAAATCAGCAATGGCACCTACGGATGAGTATATAATACCCAAAACCCTTCGGTGGCCTATGTTAGGTGCGTTTATACTCGCACGTTAATTAAGCCTTTAAAAACATACAGTACACGCGTTTCGGCATATATACATGTATCTACGCACTTGTTGATAGATCTAGGCATCTTCCTGAACAAACTACATATGTAGCTGACGCGCACTAGGACGTACAGCATTTCTAATGAGAGATGTGGCCCAGATTAAGACTCTTTAGACGTAATAGATATATATATACTTGTCAATTAAGAAGTCGGGATTTTTAGTAGGGGTTTGGTTGCAACGATATCCGACTACTTTAATCGTGAGCCAAATTCTGGAGATTCTGTTTTTGCTCTTCTGTTAGTATACGTACTTTGAGCTATATATATACATTCTTTATATTAGTTTCTATGCTCTCTCCTCCCCCCCCCCCCCCGGGGGCGAGGTTGTGGTATATACATAGTTCAGTATATATCGTATATCACGATTAGTGTGAGATCAGTTTCTGTTAAACCAGTCCTACATGATCTGTTCTAATACTTTCAGGTTTAAATCAGGATCCGGCCAAATGCCGCAGGAAGCTTGTATTTAGCTGTATATTTGTAGATTATGGTATCCTCGAACCCATATATACGGAAAACATGACCTTTGATGAATTAATTCCACGTCATCTCTCAGTTGGTTAGCTGCGAACTAATTAGCTGAGTCGTACCCATTGACCCCGCAGGGCAACAAGCTTATAGACCTATATATAGAGCTGGGTTTTAGTCCTAGGCTCAGTTGTTGCTTAGCTGCGCTGCCCGATTCTAGACGCTCTCGTATACCTAACAACGTCTAGGGGAAGAGGTACATATTTTGGCGCCAGTACTTCTATATGTCCCATCCCGACCAGCCTTAAGCGAAGGTTAACCAGTAAATTAACTAAAGACTTATGGAAAAACCGTTTTAAAGAGTGTTTTATTCTTTAAGTCTTCTATTGTGCTATAGCTCTTTTAACTAAGGGATAATGTCATATATACAGACTCTTTCAACAAGAAGAGGCTTGGTACGTCTGGTATATATACCTACATGTATTTATACCTTCCTCACGATATCACACGTGCACGGCCCCTATAATTTACATGTAGAGGTCTACAAAGAAGTGTTTCCTAGATGTCTTGGGCCTAGGCCTGTCAATATATTGCAACATATGAAACCAGAGATATCTCGATTCATCTTCGACCTATGGTGACAAAGAATTTCTATCCGATCGATCACGCATACAGATCAGCAAATATGCGGTCTAAATTATAGCAGGCCCGCGCGCAAACACGCAAGGCACCCTAGATTCTTAGATTGTAAGTTAACGAACTGCATGTGAACCAACATATCACGCCATAAATACATATATTGCTTGAGTTTGCATCTAAGACTTACTATATTGGTATAACCATTTGGACACAGTAGATAGGCTTTTCTACAGTAAAGAATGTACATCTAGTTTTACATTCATCTATTAGCTAGTGTTTTGCATTCAAGAATCATCTGTACTTCTAGAGGTTGCTGTTTGCAATTGGGGTTTATTCCTCAGATCATACTAGTCTCGTGCCCATCCCCTATTTTGGTGTGCTTGGTGATATATTGATGTAGTCTTTTATGTACACACTACCTGAAGAAATATCGATTGGGTCTGGGAACGAGACTAGTACTACACATAGCTAGCCAAGTAGGGTTTTAACTTGGGTGAATAAAAGGTACAGTGTCAAAAAGGGGGGTGGCCTCACTACTGTATTCCCGTCAATACGTTAGCAATGGGGTGAGAATATGGTATTGCTCCCCCAGCTCCAATACCGAAGTAGATTCCGTAGTAATTTCACCCCTGTATACGTCATCGTGCAGTACATCATTTATATGCTATGTGTAAATATTCGAAGAACTTATTCATACTATAAGCTTGGCTAGAGCTCGGGGGATTATATCTCTTATCTAAACGCTAACCGGGATCAGACCCAGGAGGCTTGCGTGTAGGCAAATATTCGATTAGCCTTTGAAAAAAAAAGACCAAACCGTCGAATCACACAGCCCAGCTCACTCTTAGGTGTAGTTTGGCAGTCTCCTTTGGCTTGCTGTAGTTTATCCCAGACAACCGAACATGTCTAACCACGCAGCTGAAAAGACTGCACAGACCGCGCGCGTGGTATCTAGAGTAGTCGGCCGAGGGTTAGGTCAACCTTGGTTCTTGGCATATCCTAGACTGCGCACTTAACGGGGGTCTCCAACCCTAGACAACCCTAGACAACCCTAAGTAACCCTAAGTACATATATGTACTTAAACCGTATGTGGTCCCGATAGCCCTAAGCTTTCCTCTCACCACTAACCAACAGTCTCCTTCCCTTACCACCTGCGTGCTCTAACTCTTTTCTCAACTCCTAGATGTATGGCAATGTCCCCATATTAACCGACCAAACCGATAGCTAGCTAGCGGGGGCTCATCAGCCCCTCATTGTGTCTAAAATCCAGCTACCACGACAACTTCCCTACCATTCGATGTCCGTTGTCGGTCCGATGTCTTCAACATCAATACACTAAAATCTTAGATATCATGAAATATTGTCCGTCCGATTATAGTGGAAGTCATCTATCATTCATGCTGTCCGTCCCCAGCGCAACTAAAACAGTCACAACAAGGAATCCACAGTGCATACATGGTAAATAACTCATGGAATGCGTTGGTAGCCTTTGAACTTGATGATATACAGATCGCTTCGGTCACTCCAATGATCCATCCTTTACCTTTGACAGTCGAAGATGAATGGTGCTTCAATCGGAATCCAGCACAGTAAATTGGTGCGCTCACTATGAGGCCCGTGTCACCAGCTGTCAACTTTATCCGATCCTGAAAGACCTAATCAATCTGAGCTGAGCGGTTTAAGATTCATCATAAATGGCTGTTCCTTGCTGATCTATGACATCAGAAAGACCGCATACGATGGGAGGACCACAAAGCGCTAGTTACAGCCGAATCTCCCAATAGGGGTACCCCCTATAAGAATAGTCGCCCTGTAAGGGTATGTGCTCATGGCCTTTCTGGGGTTTGTCAATATTAATTCGTTCTTGGTATATGGGTAAGCGCCCTATAACAGTACCAAATTTTGGTCCCGCCGTACCCTTGTAGAGACGAGGAATTATGTACTCAAAGGCTTTTTCTGTCTTCTGCACCCCCCGCACATCTCCCTAGACCCTAGTACACCAAGCACAGGTCCTCGGGCGATTGCCCAGAAACGACTATCCGTGGAATCGAGCTTTATTGTTCAAGGCGTAATCTTGAGGACTCGGACCACTGGATGTGACGCAGTATCGCTCAGATTATAGTTGTTGCCAAACTTATAGGTTTCCTTCTCAAAAACATATAGGACTTTGGCGCTATCCCTTTGATTTTATCTGAAGAGTCTTCTTTAGTCCAGGTAGACGCCCCGGTTACAAGGAAAACACGAACTCCCCCTACACCCTCTTACTTAGATGCAATCCAGAGCGGATACTACCTCTAGTCCCCAACCCGCCCCAACTCATCTCTTCTAGTTATGGGGGAATTTAACGAAAGAGAATCAAGCCACAATAATAACATGCAGTTTCAGTTGCCTTAGCCAAATCTGCATAGTATAATCGATACTAGCGGTGACAATGTATGGACATCTCGACATATAGCAGCCCCTATTCATCTATCATGTTTCACGGAGGATCTAAAGACATAATACACTCTTATTATACCCGTAGGGACCTATCTAATTGTTCGAGGCTAAGATCAAGGGATGTTGGGTATATATAAGGTATAACCTTTCTACTCCCAACCTCAAAACCTATACACCTCCCTCGAGTTCAATATCCAGGGCCTCCACGGAGGACAAGGGCAAATACCAAGGGCTTGACGTCCCAAAGACGCCCCAGACCTTACTTCTAGTGTCCTTATGGACCACAAAGTTTACCGAGCCCTTGGGTGTTTACGCAACACGGAAACGCTTGTGCTTATAGTCATAAATGTATCATTTTGATTCTGGTAAGACAACAGAACATATCCAAGTATAAAAACTAACATGACCATTCACAAGTCCCTAGATGCAGAGAAATGAGATTTAAAAAAAAGTTCAACCCTAAATAACCTACTTCTAACTTATATCGTAGTCCGTCAAATACTGTCCATTCGGTTATTTCTTCCAAGAGACGGATGGATCATAGGAAGTCTTCTTAATGCAAATGCATTATCAATGGGCATGCGGGTTCTAGTTCCCCACAGCATGTCAATACTCCCTACCGTTATTAAGAAGGCGAACAACCTAGCCTTACCAAAGAGAATTTCGAATACAATGTCGACGTCAGCTACCAGACAAATTCCTGGTTAATTAATCGATCAGGCTACTAAGGCCTAGAGTTAAATCGCCAATACTTTATTTATGGATACCATACCTCGGCATGGTTGCCTACGGATAAACAACGTAGTGTTTACTATTAGTAGACTATTAACCCAACCAACCTATCAGTTAGTTCAGAAACCTACATGATATTAGGCAAATATCTCTCGCAGCGCAGCTACAACACGGCTAACCAGACACTACACCCCCCCCCCCCCCAATAGACCTCGCTGCGTGACAAAAGCCCTACGACAAGTAACAATCTCAATGATGCTCTTTGATAGACTGGCATAGTAATCAAAAGAGGTCTACTTAGTCTAAAACCTTCTAGATAGACCCACATCCAGCTATAGCAAAGCCCCAAACCATTAAACAAACGTATTTTATACCATCTGAATAAACCACCCCTGCCAAAACCAGTTAGGTACAATTAAATGCTTACCAGAGTAACAAGCCCCAGACCCAAGATTGAAAAGTATTAAGGGGTACACGCACTCTATAAACACCTCACTCCTGATATTGCCGACTCTAGTGATATAAGTCACTAAAGGTAAATGCTAAAGAAAAAACTCAAGTGGATAATTCCCAAGAGGAGCAGTATGAGGCTGCTCTAGATCTACCAGCTATGTAAATGAATCGATTGATGCCTTTCCCAGCAAAGGCGCCTCTACCCAACGCACCAAATTATTCATTATTGGGGGATGTTTATGGAAAATGGATAAGTGATGTATTTCAGTGGTACTGGTATACATTGCCCCTACTACTTTGAATACCTCCAGTTTTATAAATTATATAAAAATAACTCATGGCATGATTGGTAGGTTCAGAAAATGTGATCACCAAAGAACCCACGTTTAACCTACGTACTTTTTATTATTATTATTACTGAATAGTGAGAAATGTATCAAGAAAAGTATTAATTTGCACTTATAATTCATTTCGGGTGTGGATTTTGAGCGCTTGCCGTCGATGATTCACTGGCATTTCGCACTGATGCATTTACATACATGTAGCTAGGATGGGGGAATACTGCCCGCGATTCAGAAAGAATAGCTGCTTAATATAGTAATTAAGACTTGCTGATTAATTAATCGAAGCATTAGGTATGTACTTCGGGTGTAGGGGTAAGTGAGAAGACACCCTTCACGCAAACCTGGCAGCTTGGTGTCTTCTCACTTACCCCTACACCCGAAGTACAGCGGTAGGTGATAAGCTAGTGATGGGACACAGTGATGCCTGTTTTGGTAAATATAAAACACCACCAACACTTGGTGTTTGTACCTCAGGGCGTTCCATCACTTATTACCTGTCGCTGTACATGCCTATAAAGCAAGGTCATGGGTAGAGGACGCTAGGTAAATATAGCTTCCAAACTTCCCTCCCGCAATTGTCAAGTACTAGTATTCCAGTTCAGTTCTTTTCGAGATGAATAATATTCATATAATTAGGTCCAGCCCGAGTAATTCTGTAGCTATATCAGTCTTCCTTCTCAATAAGGAGCTCCTTGTGCGTGCTCCCGCGAGTTCTGGATATTGAATTGTAGTTGACCTGAGGGTCTGTCCGTATTTGCATACCTTTTGCGTCCTGCCATCCTTCTTGTCTCCCAATCCCGGGATCAGTTCTTTGTCCATTATTTGTATATATATATACAGAACATTCTGCTCAATATTATAGAGGAAGTGTTTAGATAGGTATGGCGTTTCAGCTGTTGAGAGATACTTTATGCGGAGCAGAGCGCGTGCCAAGGATGAACTTCGCAAACGATGCCCTAGGTGGCTAACGATGTCCTTAGAGATGGGCAATGAACCGATGTCTTAGGTGACCAACGATGTCGTTCGTCCCAGACGCTGTCCCACCGCCGCCAATGGTATTCTACAGGCTCTGTACGAGTGGCGTCAGTTCGTAGACAAGCTTTCATCCGTTTTTTCTCAACCTGCGTCAATTGTTGGCAGACTTTCTCCCCTACCTCATATCTCGGTCTCAGTTGTATCTGAAAATCTCTCCAGTACGCACTATACCACTCGTAGTATATTCGGGCTACTCACCACAACGAGATATACCGACTTTAAAGGCTTTTCAAAGTGGTTGAGAGCGGTTAAACAAGATAGCTTTTATACTCTATATGCGGAGTCTTAGGGCTAAGGCCTAGGAAACGGACCAACGCGGTGAATCACTATAAATCACTCGATTTATCGCCTAGCTGCTCACCTGCTTAATTACTTTTTTTTGTCCGGAGATTAGGCACCGATATGTAGCGCTAAGTATTCTGCTGACTAAGAGATGTCCTAATGAGAGATGCCCTTAAGTTGTCGATGCTGACCCCTATACTATAGGGCCAGGATTTGTATGGGAAATCAGTTATTTGATAAGAGAGATAACAAGATCTAACAAAAGCCACCAAACTTTGCCTTTACCGGAGGTCAGCATTTACCGACAACTTAAGGGATAAAAACAATGATAATAAATATCAGGATCTCAGGGCCGCTTAGTGACCCAGTTCGTCACCCAGTTATAAGAGAGTAATAACAAGTTGATAAGGAAGTCCAAAGATGCGGGTATAGTCTATAGATCATATTGCAATCAATACAAAGTCCTAGATACATGTAGCTATAGTTTATTATATTTCTGAATTGACCCAAGCGCCCATGAATCATTAAGGGATCCAAATTGGTCATCAGTATACCCGGGATATCATTCGTAAGAATTCCTATGAGCCTAAGATTTGCAGCTATGAGCCTAAGATTTGCAGGAAATTATCTTTTAAGCTCTCTCGGTTGACTGATTTCCGGGTGCTCCAATTCATTCCCCCCATTTCTTCTTTCACAATCCCTTGACGGTGCACAAACCTCAAACAATATATCTATACCCTAGAACAAAAACATAGCATACGGAGACTTGATACCTCCGTGGCCTGCAAAGGTTTGTGCCAGTAGACTTTCAGCTAGCTCGGACTACCGAGTGATTAGCTGTGATCTGCACCATAATATATGGCCCTGATCATAGAAATGAATAAGCACTACATTTAAGCAAGATTTCTAACCATTGTTACTTCAAGGGTGTCCTATGCGGCGGAGTGATACAGTTCTATGCTGTGAAATTTGGGGTATGACTAGCTGACCATCGTTAGCTGGACTACTAATCTCAAAGATACTTTGCACAGCTCTGTACATATCGGATCTCTTTCTAGGACTTCAAGAACTCTCTAACTTCGTAGGTTTAGCTCAATCAGATCCAATGACATGTCGATCTACCTTCAAGGATCTAAGGGTGAGTTTATAGTGCTTGGCAACATTTCCCACATCAAGTATACAATGTACTATTTACAGGCCTTGAACACGTCTGTTTCCTTTGATGTCGATAGATGCGGTAGACATAACTTAACATGATTTTTAGGGTATAATCTCTCCCTTAGAGCCACCAGGTGGACTCAGTGAGCCCATTCGGAAGTAGGCTAGGATCCTGATTTCCTGTTAGTCGTCTAGTTTACAGCATCTCCAGTAATACCGCTGTTAATAGCCCAGCATGTAGATCAAGTGCATCACCCACAATTACCTGATCGAGCTCCTGTGATTTCTCAATAGATTATCACTCTTATAATTTAAGAGGTTTAGACTATCAATAAACTTTGGCCGATGCTTCCCGCTATGATACATAGACTCTATATGGCTTACACTTCAAGGTGCTAGGTTAGCGCCTCATCAACCAGATGGCTTTAAAATTTCAGATTTTTCCATTTTCTCACTCGATTTCTGGGCCGCGATCTCCCAAGGCTTAAGCCTCCTAGGTTTTGTTGATTCGCTAGGCGGGGCTGTATTCAGCACGTCCGGTATCTCTTTGATTCCAGGAATCGGCTGTCCAGTGGTGATAAGCTCAACAATATGAGCAAAGGATGTTGGATACGGTGCTTCCATTGTACTGGGTGCGGGTGCGCCTGCAGAAGAATCGGCTTTATTCTCTTCTAGAGGTGGCGAAGGGGCACTGGCTGGGAAATCCTCGCTTTTGACAAGGGGGTTCGCCGTATCAACAGAAGGGCGGCCCAGGATAGAAGCGGAATATTTACGTTGGTGGGAATGGGCTATGGCTGCAGCTGATGAGATTGACGCCGGCTCAGTCTCTGTTACAGGGTTTGCAGCCGCGAATTCTTTCTGGGCCAGCCAAGAACTGAAGGCATTATAGTCAATCGGCAGGCCAGATTTTCTACAGCGGGTCAAAGTTAGTTAACCATACTAAGTGGGGTGAACGGAGTAGAAACTGACTTTGAGTAAAAGAAGCATTTTGCTCGTATGGTCAGGGTCGCCACCTGTTCAGGGGAAGATGCATTTGACAGAATTGACTGAAGGCCAGTCTATTAAACAATTCAGAATAATGTATTTCGTAGGAACACTTTGCGGTTTGGTACAATTCGCAGGGGGGGGGGGGAGGGGAGGGAGGAAGGGTTTATTTTACTTGGAATTCGCGGTCACCAGCCCAGTCGTAGGACTGGATAGCCTCAAAGCTGGTGAGGTCAGAAGCCTGTGTATCCATGTTTTTGCAGTCGAAATATCTATAGAGAGTGGACTGTTTGGGGGAGGGGAGTCGGAGCTACATGTACAGCTTCAATGAGCCTCGTACTAGTGCGGTATGCAGCGAGGGGCGGTGTGGCACTGGGAAGAAGGAAGATGTGAGACTGGGCGGGGCGTAAACACCGCCACATTTTAGCTGCGAACATGTGTATGTAGTGTTACAAACCGGGCGCGTGGGGTGCCTGTAAATGCTTGAACCAGAGATGATGGATGACCGGGTAAGTGCAAGGCCTGAAGCCCATCTTGTTCGTACGCCTGAAGAAGATCCCCCATCTCACTCTACCTCAACCACTCCCCACACTATCTTTCCTCCTTCTACAACTCTCATCATCCCCCACCATCTCTACTCTACCCCTTCCAGTAAGCACCACATTATTACCTACCGCTTTATCTCCCTTGCCTGATCCTAACTGACAAATCTTTAAAACGAATAGGTGTACTCTTCCATTACATCGACCAATTCGTCTCCTGAATGTCTGAATTTATAGGGTTTGTTCCCCTTGTCAATTTCAATCTGTTGCTCAATTCTACTTGCTGCAGTTGTGTTTGACTGACACCCCCTACCTATGATAGCTCCCGTATTTCCCTAATCTCTAGGAGCGACATTCGGTAAGATTTACATACTGTAAACCAAGTTATTACCCTTCATCTGACATAGTTCCATCAATTAGTTATGTCGGTATTCTCCATGATATCAACTCCGAGAAACATACGGTTGCCTTAGAGCAGGTCGTCTCTCATGGGACAGAAGGAAGGCGTGGCGACCCCTCTAAAGAAATCGCTGGATCTGATAATGTTTACGAATATATCGTCTTTCGTGGTGGTGATGTGAAGGACTTGAGAATTGAAGAGGCGGCCCAGAAGCCTAAACCCTCGCAGCAGGTACCTGATGACCCTGCTATTCTTGGAGTAAGTCATCTTCACAACCCCCCCCCCCTCAATGCGGGGTCATCTCAGCGCACCTCAATACAAATTGCGTGTTTTCTTCCTATTACTACACAACTCTCATAGCGAGTGCTCAAGTCTTTGAGGGAATCCCCTCATACTTTTTGGTCTAAAAGCTAAAGCATTTTGCGATATAGAGCTCCGTTCGTCCCCCACCTCAGTACCCAGCCCAAGGTCAACAACCCGGTCAATACCAGCCACCTATGCCCCAGTACTACTACCCTCCGCCTCAAACTCAAGGCCGCTTTGGCCCAAGCCCGTACCAGGCACCTATGTATGGAGCGTACCCCCCACCTCCTGGCCAGCAGCAAGGAGCAGGTCAACCACCCCCTGGTGCTCCACAACAGCAGCAGCAACTGCCTATTCCGCAGCAGCAGACCCAGCAGACTCAGCAGACTCAGCAGTCCCAGCAAGCGCCCCAGCAGCAACAGCAGGCACCGCAACAGCAACAGGCACCGCAACAGCAGCATCAGGCATCGCAGCCTCAGCCACAGCCTCAACAACAGCCACAACAGCAGGTATCACAGCAGCAGCAGCAGACTGCTAGGCCCCCACCACCCGGGCCAGCTGCTGGCCGCCAGCCACAATTTCAACAGCAGCAGCAATCGGCTCACCTTGGTGCCACCCCTGTACAACAGCCCCAGGGTCCCGGCGCTCAAAAATCGCAAGGGCAAGCGCAAGCTTCCCAGCAACCCCTGCAACCAACTGCAGTTGACACATCTCCAGCCCATGAAACCTCAAGCCAGTCTACTCCTACCCAAGCAGCCCCCACCATCCAAGCATCCAACAAAACTCCTACTGGCCCCAAAAATCACGGTGGAATTGTCCCAGCGCTTCCTTTGCCAAGCATCAGAGCATCCAATTCCTCAGCTTCCCCCCCTACTCAGTCCAGCCAGACAAACAATGCCCCCTTGAACCAACCCTCTGCGCCAACCCAGACCAATGATACCCCCACCGCTGTCCAAGATCAGTTAGCGATGCGAGCTGCACCCCCAAATACATCTGGGAGCTCACACCCTACATCTGGAGTTGGGACCTACAATAACAACTCTCGCCAGCCTGGCATAGGAGGTTTCGTTGCAAATCGCGGTAACAGGGGCAATCGCGGCGGATTTAACAATCAGCAGCCTCGCAAAGTGGAGGTTCCCTCCACAGACTATGACTTTGAGGGTGCCAACGCAAAATTCAATAAGCAGGATCTGGTCAAAGAGGTGATTGCGTCTGCAGACGACGACAATAAGCCGGCTTCAGGTCCTGCCGCCAACGGTGCCAACGGAAAAGCTGAAGACGATGAAGGAGTTGTTATTCCCCCAGGGAGTGGTGGATTCTACAACCGTGGTAACAGCTTCTTTGACAATATCTCGTGCGAGAACAAAGAACGTGCCGAAGCAAAGGACGGCGAAAGACCAAGGGGTGGAGCTGTTTGGAGGGGTGAGGAACAGAAAAAGAACCTCGAGACCTTTGGGCAAGGAAGTGTCGATGGTGGATTTGGGCATTACGGCCGCGGCGGGTGGAACAGGGGTAGGGGTAGGGGGGGCAGAGGCTTCCGTGGGAGAGCATATGGATACTCCAGGGGAGGAAATAGAGGATCCTCACAGCAGCAGGGGAATCCTGTGGCCGGATCTGATTAAATCGATCGTGGGTGAATGAAAGTTGTCGAATTTAGTGAAATGGAGAATTTATGACGTGGTACAGAGTTCGTTTTCCGGTTTGTATTTCCGACTTTTCGTCAGTCTGTTTGGGGTTGCGTTTTACTCTTATGTGGGATATTTTTTCTTGCCCTATGTTTCTAAAAATCTTTTTCTTTTTTTTTCTATTTGCTTTCGGCGCGTTGGGTTGACTGGTGGGATAAGAGGAAAGAGCTCAGAGCGATTGAAGATAGTATTAAAAACCAGAAAGTTACATCAAATGTTTTAACTCTTCATATTTCTTTTTTTTTCTTTTCCTTTTGGCTCAAGGGAACGCTGTGGAGTGAATGATGCAATGAACGGTAGTGATTTTGTTTTCCATGGTTCTTGTTGTTGCTAGGAATTGCGTATATGCATGAGTTTTTCTCTACCTCTTTTTTTCTTTTTCCTTTGCCCTACCTATATACGTATAGGGCGTAATTAACTGGCGTGTTAGGAAATAGGTGGAGACACCACTGTAACTTTACCCTCTTTTTTTTTTTTTTTTTTTTTTTTTCTTTACCCATGATAGGGCAGCGGGAAGGGTGCTAAACTGGGTAAGGATTCTTATTTTTTTTATGGCCTTAGCATGGAACGCCTGCAAATAAGCTTAACCCATAAACTACCATCTCCCAGATAGGGCCTAGGATCTTCGGGTGATATGGTGTGCGTAGAACGAGACCTCATTCACGTGTCTTGAGACCGCAGCGGAGCCCCATCAGCCCTGTAACCAATCCGTACCTACACAATAGCCAAACCCATCCACTCACTCACTCACTCACTAGTTAGCTCCACTCCAGACTTCTAGAGCTCCTTCAAAAAAAAAAATGGCACCGCAGAAAGCATACCCCCGCAGTGTCCTCAAGCGTATCGTAAAAGCTCACAGCGATCGCAACGTCTCCAAGAATGTCGATGTTTTGATATACCTCGACTACGCGCTCTTCCTGCAAGAGTGAGTGTCGCCACACTTCCCCCCATTGTGCGTGATGACCATTGCAGGCTAACAAGGTGTATTCAGGCTTCTCCGTGAAGCTGCAATCCATGCAAAAACCGAGGCCTCTGTCGATGCTACTGCCACAACAAAGAATAAGAAACCCGTGATTTCGGCCAGAGATGTCCGCAAGGTTTCCAAGGTGAGATTTATAAACTCGTAAGCTTCGCTAATTTTACTCGAAACCTTAACTGACAGCTGGCCAATAATGAATGAAGGTCACACTGCGTAAATTCAAAGGCTGAGTGGCTGGCACTCGAGGATCTGCTTTTGCTCCGGTTCTTTTCTTTTTCTTTATTCTTTTTTTTTTTTGAGGCTAAGGTTAAAACCTCCGAGCTCTCCTCGCTAGTTCAAGCTCTCAGTAATCGCATTCCTTATAAGTGCATTTATATCTCTCGTTCCCAAAGTTATTAAATGAGAAACTGCTAAAAAGGGGCTATAAGCGCATATACTTGGTAATTACAGAAGAAGCGTGTATCATCATTTCACGAAAAAAAGAAACATTGATTATTTCAAGCCACGAAAGGAATCCACATACGTCAACGTTAAAGCCAAACAAGAAATAGAACAACCAGGGGAAAAAAGTACAAACAAAATAACAAAGGACTCCTGGCTTCCCTTCGTTTCTCATTTACCATTGCCAATCCTCAATCTTCCACTCACTCTACTCACACACATCCCCAACCTGTCCTTCATCCCAACCCTCATAACAACCATACCACCATTCCATTAATTCCCAAGTGTCCCCTGTAACGATCCAGCAAACCCTTCGCGACTAACAGAATACCCAGTACCCATTTAAACGGAAGCGAGAGAGAAAAGAAAACTGGAAAGCGGAATTATGGCAGGCCAGGACAAAAGATTTCAGTCGGGTCTAGTACAAAGTTGTGTTGAATTACGATGGCATTGTGGAAGAAAAGGAAAAAGTTTGTTTCGATTAACAGCACCCGCCAGACGAAGACTGCTGGACACCAGTTCCAGGACCGACAGTGACAGTAGGCTTGTTATTTGCGGTGGTAGACCCCATACGTTCCTATGGAAAAGTTAATTAAAAGCCTGATTATCACTAGTAAGTATATTTGCTGTACCTTGATCTGTCTAGCCATCGTTAGGAAAGCCTGTTCGACGTTCGTGGCGCTCTTGGCAGAAGTCTCCAAGAATGGAATACCAAGACTATCGGCGAATTCCTAATCATAAGGCATCAGTAAATGACTCCTGCGTAGCATGTGATACAGGGCAGGGGCCAACCTTTGCCACAGTGTACTCGACCACCTTCTTGTCTGCGATATCGCTCTTGTTACCAACAAGAAGCTTGTTGACACCCTCGGTGGCATAACGATCGATTTCCTGTAGCCATTGCTTGACGTTGTTGAACGAGTCTAATCAAAGTCAGTGAATTATATAAAATATTAAGTTCGGGTTAAATCGGATAAACCTACCCATATCAGTCACGTCAAAGACAACGCAGATCCCGTGCGCCCCTTCAGATGATGTCAGTTTAAATCTTGAAAAGGAGGAACAAGTTTTATTACACACCTCTGTAGTATGAGGATGTGATGGTCCTGAATCTCTCCTGGCCAGCGGTATCCCACTACGAGCCCCAAAGGATATTTATCAGCAACAAGAAACAAATCACGGATAAACTTGTAAAGGGTACCATACAATTTGAAGTTTCACGGTCTTGCCATCAAGCTCGATGGTACGGATTTTCTGTTTATCGGGAATAGCTAGGTTAGCCCTATGGCATTTGAAACACGGGGAGGTTCCAAAAAACTAACAAAATCGACACCGATAGTCGAGATGTAGCTCTCAGTATAGGTATCATCCGCAAATCTGAGCAGCAAGCAAGACTTTCCTACACCCGAGTCACCGATGAGGAGAAGCTTAAAGAGATAATCATATCTACGAGTAATGATTCGTCAGTAAGTCATGATAAGGGACAGAGCTGCCAAGATCAAGTGTTATTGTTGTTTTGGCCCGGAAGCCTGCTTGTCCCCCGGGTGGGAGCTGATAAAGATAGGGCCAACAGGATTGGGATTTTGGGGGCAGGGATAAACTCTGTGAACAAGATCTAGTTAGCAAAATATCGCGAATGAGGGGGACATCGTGGGGGGTGGGTGTGAGGCTCTGGGCAGTGATAGTGGGGGGGAGGAGGCTCCGAGGGGCAAAAGCAAGGGAGACGTACTACTCCGGATTCATGATGGCGTTTGCGTGTGAACTGTTATTGGGGAGCTTGGTGATGAGAAGCTGGCAACAAAGTTAAGATGAAGTTGTGTGGAGTGAAGACGGAAACAGGAGATGGAGTTGTGGTTAGGAGCTGAAGAGGGGGGTGGGAGGGTTAGCAGGTGAGGTTGGTTGCGGTGAGCAGCAGCAGTGGAAATCAGAGGATCCTGGGGGATGGGGGTACCGTGCTGGGTCTTACTACGAAAGCGGATGCACAGGAACGTGTCTCTTGTTGTTTCTATGTGGAAGAAAGAAAAAAGAGAAGAAGGATGCTCGGCTGAACGAGGGCCGTTGTTGTAACCGGCTGCGTGAGCGAAACCTCTTGCTGAACGAGCCTCGCGCGGGGGCTGTGATTGGTGTGCAGTGGCTTACGCTTGCCTTTTGTAGTTTGGTGTTGTCGTTACCTATGCTGGTCAGGAGTGTGGTATTTATGGACACGAGGTCATCTACACCAGACCTTCTTATCTCGATACGTCATGCTCTTTATTCAATGCAAATAAATATCGTTGAGGGTCTCCCGTGACATTGTATTAATTCTAAAAGTGGTTGGTTACTACATGTACCATCACTTGAGCTCGGACAATACATATATGGTCGCCTGAATTTAGGTAAATCTTGAATCGTGATAACGGTCCTGACCTCATTAAACCAAGATAAGTACAAATAACTCGATGCCCCACATTCTTAGGTTCTGTAACTTAATATTAAACCACTACAAATCTGTGAAGAGCTTGGGGCTCTGCACATTCTACCCTACGCAAAATGCTCCTTCAGCCATCCCTTCACGATTTCCGCGTCTCTCTCGACCCAGTTCGCATTTCCTGTAATGCTATCATGGATGACCAAAAGCCCCTTATCGTACCCGTGGTTGTCCTTGTCCTTGAAGAATTTTTCAATATCTGCCATGACTTCTCTGCTTGAGAATTTGTTGAGCGAGTTCTTAAGAAAACGGTCCAGGATGACCATATTTCCAGAGAGTTGGGCGTAAACCGTATCCCAATTCTTCTTAATGAACTCCCACACCGCACGTCTAGCTCGGTGGTTGTTCGAGAGCGATATGACGGGGGTGTGCTTGTCTTGGATCTTGACCTTGTCCGTGAATGTGAACTCTAGGACCTTTTGGATAAGCTCCGGTGTGTGCACTCGTCCGAGAGAAGATAGACAGATTTCTCTTCCGTCAACCGTGGTAGTGGAAAGATATTCTTTCATAACAGCATCAAATTCTTCCTGGCCGCCTTGAGCGATAGCAATACGGAAGACTGCCAAGCGAAGGTTGGGGTGGATCGCATTCTTGTCTTCTCCGGAAGTGTAGAGCTTGAAACGACGAAGGGCCTCATCGATTGTGGGTTGATGCCCGACCCCTCCGGCGGTGCTGATGAGCAGTGACCTCAAGCGTGCTGTCAAAAAGTCTTCTCCGTCCTTGAATTCCCACCCGATCTTTTCGACGCAGGGAGTAACAAGCTCTAGAGTAAGCTTCCTCAATCCCTGATAAATCTCAGGCTCGCTTTCCGCAAACACGGATTTCAGTTTTCCGAGCTGCACCTGAAGCTCTGCCCAGACCAAATAACTATCCTCCTCTTTCAGCTCGGCAAGAAGCGAGAGCAACCCAGTAGTCGTTCCGTAGCCTGACAGGGCCATTGCAGCGGCATCAGCAATCAATCCAACTCTGTCAGACACACTAAGCTGCTGCCTAACTTCTCCAAGCTTTGCTAGTCTATCTGCTGGGTAATTAACTCTGTAGAACCCGTGTTGACCGTAATTCAGCTTGTAGAAGTCTGTGTTGAGATCTTTAATGGTTGTCTCTTTGCTAGTGAGAGCACTGACTTTTACAGCTGATTTTGTGTAGGATTGTTCTGTCAACATCAGAGGGATCCACCAGGTGGTTGTGTCCTCCCCTGGCTTTACATCCCCAGTGCTTAGGAAGCGGGATTGGCGGAGGGTGATCTGACCGGGCTCTTCCGTGACTGTGACTACAGGGAACCCAATAACCTTGATCCAGTTGCTCTGTTCAAAATTAAGCATTTGTATAGCAAGGTAGCAAGCTTAGGGCGTGTGCGCTCACCATAAACTCGGACACGTTCGTGCCGGCCTTTTCACCAAGAGCAGACCACAAATCCTCTGTCGTGGCATTTCCATAAGCATGTTTCTTCAAATAATTTGAGACTCCCCCCAAGAACGTCTCAACACCGAGATGCTTGCTCAACATTCCAATTGTACCAGACCCCTAAGTGCACAATCGTCAACTTCCGTCTCTCCGCAGATTTCAGGGTAACAATACCTTCAAGTAACTGATGTGGTCAAAGATTTGATCAATATCCAACGCACTTCGTACTGGTACCTCAATCGGGTGCGAACCGCGTAGCGAGTCTAGCTGGAAGGCTGTTTGTAGGGATTCAGTCTAAGCAATGTTGTCAGTGGGGATAAAACGAGTGATAATGCGTGCCTCTAGAAAGACGACGTACGACAAACTGTCCCCAAACGTTCCACTCTAAAATACTGTTAGAAATGCTCTTTAATCGCCTGATAGCAATAATCTATGCACCTACCTGGGTAAAAGTGATCAATGGCGTACCATCCCACCCAAGTAGCAAACCCTTCGTTAAGCCACAGCTCTGACCACCAGTCCATGGTTACAAGATTTCCGAACCATTGATGAGCAAGTTCTACAATTAATCATCAGCGCTACCGCCGGCAGATAGCAGTAATAGATGCCTTTACCATGTGCTACGACATATGCTACCCTATTCTTATACCTTGAATCGGATGTCTTTTCATCAAACAGCACGGCAGTCGTCCTATAAGTGATAAGTCCCCAATTCTCCATCGCTCCATGGGACTATAAACGCATTATCTCCATCAGCCACGCTTTCGCACATGCCGGGGGAACTAATTTCTTACAAACTCATGAACCGCCAAAAGATCAACCTTTGGGAGCGGGTAATCCAAGCCGAAGATCTACACCAATCATTAGCCCCACCCCCCGAATATCCCTACAAAATCATAACCAACCTCTGAGAAGTAATCAACGATCTTCTTTGCATTTTTCAAGGCAAACCGACCTTGCTCCACAAGACCCTTGGTAGTGTAAACTCTGACAGGCAGCTTACCCCTCCCTTCGTACTCACGGTCGGTAAAATCCTCGACATAGTCGAACTCTCCACATGCCCATGCAAGAAGCTTCACAAGAATTAGCCCGAGCCACATGGGAATTGGTATCACCTAGACCTACGTATGTGCTCATCTTAGGCATTGTCAAGAAAGAAACCTTCTTCAGCCCGTTCCCGAGCTGTTTGGTCTCCTTTACTGGCTGGTTCGACAGCGCCGTGAAGTTCTCTGGGACTGTGATGGCAAAGTCGAATGTAGCTTTAAGATTCGGCTCATCGAAACTATCACCCAAAGACCATTAACTTTATCTATTTCACTCGCCATCACCCAACTACGTAGACGTGCGACTAACCAGGGGAACGCCTGGCGGGCATCACATGACTCAAATTGTGTAGAAAACATCCAGTCATCCTTCCCTTGCTCGTTCTTGTACGCACTCCTGTAGAACCCAGCCATCTGCATTCAATCAGTCTCATTCCCTCTATCCTCTGAGATACGGCAGTGTAATTTATACCTTATGGTTGATAACCCCTGAGAATTTCAGCTTCAGCACCGCCTTCCCGCTGCCAGGGAGCTTCTTTGAAAGCGATAACCTTGCTGTCTCCGCCTTTGTATCGTATGCGATATCTGTAACTTTGATAGCCTCTATATCCCGCAACGTCCTGTCAGCAGCCACTCCACCACTCCCAGTCCATGAAATTTGTTACCATTATCCCCCTCAACCTCCACGGTCCCCTCGGCAATTTTCAATTCCTTCGAATTGAGCGTGATGGAGCTCGTCTCCGCCTTCAGCTCAAGACCGATATTGACAAGACCGTCATATGTGAATGCCTTGATGTCGAGGTTATCGAGCTCGAGGTCGTAATTCACCGGCTTGACACTGGATAGGGTGTCAGCCCTGATAGACCTTTACCAGTACAGAATGAAACTAGGATGGGGACATACTCAGACGGCAAGACATCTCGGCTTGAAGCTGTAGAAGCCATAGTGCTATATTTACCACTTTAAAATCAGTATTCTTGTAATGTAGTTGGCAAAATTTAATTTCCTGCTAGTGAGATGATGAGCTTTTGTTGTGGACGGATGTTGGATGGGTTGGATGGAGAGAGATGTGGGACGTATGGTGGGGTGGAAATGCGGGGCTAGTATACGTAGTCCACTGGGGATCGTCATCGAGAAAGACACCCCCACAACAGATGTAACAATCCCAGCTGAAAAAACAAATATGTATCTATTTACTTGGCTACTGTAGTATCCGCGGTTAACCGCCCTTTGTTTGGTTTATTGGGTGTACTGGTAACAATGGCTGATAACTGCTTCCAGGGTCAAAATCGCCGAATGGGGAGTTCTTAGCAAGCTTAAGCTTAATACACGGTTCCGGACATCCGCCTTAAGATACAAGATGATGGTACTCTAAGTACCACTATTTACCTTCTCATTCATCTGATCGGCAATGCAAGGCTCTAGAGGAAGCCAGCCAATAATATTATCATTATCAACCACTCAACACTATTAGTACTATAGTACTAGCTAGTACTTCCAAAACATGTAGTATATATCATTTCTCCTGCAAAACTGCGCTTCCTTAATACTCACCTTACTTGAGCATATAAAACTCGGTCTTGAACTTTCCCGTTCTTTGCCTGGGTTTGCGATAAAGAACCGCGTATCCTCTTGAAGGCTTTATTACTTGGGCTTATATTAACCTATGGATCTATGGTTTCCACTCCAAGTATTCAAATACTTCTTAAAACAGTATATATACGTACATGCAGTACTGGCAAGTACCGTATATCGTCCCATCTTGAAAAAGAAACTCGCCAAGTTTGATCAGTGTGCTGCAAGTAATTGCGCATTGACAGCCACTCTAGCCACTCTACTCACAACTTCCTGACGTTTGTAAAATGGATCACTATTGCATATGCATACCATACTAGACTTTGGACTAGGTTTGTATTTGGATGGCATGCAATAGAGCATCTTAGCTGCGCGAACTTGACAGAAAGTTTAGCAGGTTGGACAGTATACGTACATGTAATTATGAATTTTTCTTGATGCCTGAGATGACTGTGAGCATTAGTTACAACCGATATCTCTGGATCCTCAGTGCAGCAACTCAAAGTCAATGGAAGTCTATGTATTAGTCTGTTTCGTAGGCACATGTATCTCATCACCCTCGCCCTACGCCCCATCTGATAGGGCTTGACAGACACGCGAGCACCGGGCGCATCGTGGTCTGTGCATTTACATCATGCAGGCAGGGCAGTTGTCCCGACAACCACGCTACCGCCAGTCAATAACATTCTCCAGCTCATCTCGACCTCACCTCACCTCACCTCCCAAACTCTCAACTCCAGCATTACCAACCCCCCAAAATGCTATCCTCGATCCCATTAATCGCTCCCCGGGATGTACGTACCTATTTACACCCTCTCCCCCCCCCCAATAAGTCCATAGAAACTAACTAACCTCCTCCCCAGGCGCACTCCCTCTGGTACACCCCATCCAGCACCTTCGCCCCCGCCCTCCCCCCCTCCTACACCACACAAGCTCCTCCCTCTCTTCCCAGCAGCCAAAACATCCACCCTTCAGCTCTACCCCACCGCCAGCAACAACTCTTACGCAACCGCATCCCCACCATCTCCCCCCTGACGCAGCTCACTCTCGACGAGCAGTCCCTCCACCAGCGCAAAGTCAACATCCAGCGCTTCGGCGCCACCTGGATCAAGCCCCCCGGTATTCACAAGACGTACCAGGGCGAGCTTGACGATAAGGCTGAGCGCGAAGAGGCTGAGCGCCAGGCAATGATGGAGGACGACGGCGGCGGCGAGGACGAAGTCTTCGATGATGAAGACGGCGAGGGTGGGCTGACGCGCGACGGGGAAGAGGAGGTTGATCTCGATGCTGGGATCCCGGAGGTGGACTCGCTGCTGAGTGATGACGAGGAGGAGGGCCTCAGCGAGGAGGATGATGAGGAAGGGGGGGGCGAGGAGGTTGATCTGGATGCAGAGGTTCCGGAGGCCGATGCGGTGTGGGAGGACTCTGAAGAAGAGGAGGAAGAGGAGGAAGAGGAGGAATTCGACTATGATGGTGAGGAGGAGGAGGAGGAGGAGGAGGAGACGCAGCATACGGCTGGCATCGACTCAAGCCCCCATCAAGCGATGTATTCGCATGATGAGCACTTTGGACCACCGGATACGAGGGTCGAGCAGAGGCTTAGGGCCTATTCAAGGCGCTCGCTGGTCAGGAGCGATGATGAGATGGAGGTCGATAGTGACAACTAGGTTGTCGGCCTCCTTCTCCGGGGTTGATCAGTTGCCAGAGCTCTGCGTCTCGCCGGCACTTGCCTTATACGCAATGTGTATCCTTTCCTTTGCCGCATGTCTTTTAACTTTTTCTTAGGTAGAATAGGTTGTTTGGCTCCCAGGTTTTTTCTTTCTTTTTTCTTTTTTTTCCTTCTTGATATCATAAAGGCGTACTTCTAGCACTTTTTCTTCTGGCATTTCTTCTGGCATTTCTTCCTCGGTATTTTTTTTTACATTTTTCCTTTGGATCTTCACTTGGAGGTGAGTGAAATTAAATGAAGTCAATGATATGTGTATGTTTGTCTTTGGTAAATATTACATGTAGTTAGCTAAATGGATGGAAAGGGGTGTTTTTTTTGCATGCAGTTTAGGATACATGTACTTTATAAATTAGCAGTTTTTACTCATCGTCTTCTTCCATCAGCTCTGCAAGCTCTCTCTCTTCCTCTATGGTCAACAGGCTATCCTGCCTCTCTTCGGCCTTTTCTTTTCCCTTGTTCTGCTCTTTCTTGTCCTCGATGGCCTTGAGCAGGTCCGCATGGCGCAAAGACCATCTCCTGATTGTGCCATCAATAGACACACTGGCGACCATATCCTGCTTGCTGCCCACAATTGCGAGGCCCATGACATCTTCCGAGTGGCCGTCATAGATATGAAATAGCTCACCAGTCTACACGATCAGCACCACCCACAGACTAAAGAAAGAAAGACAGGAAGAGAAAGTCCTTACCCCAATATCCCACACCCTAACCTCTTCATCTCTACACGCGGTAACGACCCATCTCCCTCTCGGATCCACCACGACATCATTGACATAGTCCGGGTGGGTCAAGACCGTATCCCCGCGCTCCCCGTTCTTCTTCTTCGCATCCCTGACATCGATCCGCTTCGCCGTCATATCCGCACTCGCAGTCCACATGTCCGCGTCCTCGCCCTCGAAGCGGATGGAATTGACGCTCGTCTCATGCTCGAGCAGCGAGTCTCCGGCGGCTCTGGCCTCCCGCGGCGCATCCACCGGCACCTCCCACCGCCTGATATCGCGCTCGCTCCCCGCCGAGTACACCACCGCGCCGCTGGCGGAGCTCTCCAGCGGATCCAGCACAAGCACGCCAATTCCCCGCGTGTGCCCGCTCAGCGCATACAGCCGGTCGCCGGTCACGGCGTTCCAAATGATGATCGAGGTATCGCTGGAGCCCGAGAGTAGCAACCCGTCGGTGGCATTGCGGAGGTAGAGAAGCGACTTGACGAAGTCGGTGTGGGCAGCAAAGGTCCTGAGAGGTTTCCGGGTCGAGACGTCCCAGGAGATGATTGTCTTGTCCCATGAACCGGCGAAGAGTGTTTTAGCGGTGGAGTCGAGAGCGAGAGAGGTCACTGGTGCGGTATGGCCACGGTAGGTGTGTCCCTTATCTCCAGTCTGTAAAGGGGGATTAGTTAGTGGGTGAGGGCCCCCCTAGAGGGAATTGTACGTGCTTACGGACTTCGAGTGATACGCGGCGGGCGAGACCTCCGCTCTCGGCAACGTAGATACGGTCCGGATTGGTGGGGTCGGGCAGGATCGCGAGGAGCTTGGAGCCTACGTCGATAGGGTTACCATTCAGGTTCCCGCGTTTAGCTGCGCGGCGGGCGGCTTTGGCTTCGCTCGCGCTGAGGGTCGAAACGGGGGGAGACGGTATACGTTAGCAATTAATTGAATGCTGCGAGGGAGAATTAAATTAAGCCTACTCGGTTTGAAAGAAGTGGCCGGGGTCGTTTGAGACGGACATTCTATTGTGTCTATGGTGTGGAGGTCGGTTTGCGGGTGCGATATTAATTGTAATTGTGGGAGAGTTCGGGGGTTGCTGCGAGACCCCCGCGTGCGGTAAATGTGGGGGAGTTGATCTTATCTGAACTGGTGGGTCACAGCGTATCACTCGCTGTATTTTCAAAGGAGGTTTGAGGTTTAATTGACTGGAAATACATATATGATGAGGGCAAAGTACTGTGTATATATAGAGAGGGATCTCTCTAATTATTCTCAAACCTCCAGAAACTTCCACCAGCCACCAAATTAAGCTTGACTCAGTACAACTGACTCACAAGATTGATCAGACCCTGTCTTTACTTACAATGTGCATATACGCTTGTATGGATAAGTATCTTCATCTCAAGACGTATTACAATTAACAAAAGGGACGAGGCAGGCTTGGGTGATTCACACATACATGTAGTCCCGTATATACCCAGACTGTGCATTATCTACACAAGATAAAAAAAGGATGATGGTTAATTCCACTTCATGCAGAAAGGTCCAAAAGAAAGTAGCCTATCTGAGAGAGTATGGCAAACACGAGACTTCGGTAATTACATGCAGTAGGGACCACCGAATAAGTAATATTCCAAGCACACCTTTCTAGCACTTAGTTCGATTTCTCGTTGAAATGGAAGCGTGGGTTCTATGGAGTAGATTAGTGCGTTAAGGGCGCTGCTATTGTTGTTAATGTCTAGTGCAGTTACATGTATAAAAGCCTACATATCTTACGAAATTCTAAGAAAGTCCAAGAGGGCACCTACATGTATTTGACAGCGAGACTTCAATCTACATACATCATCAAACGTCGCTATAAGACTTTGCATTTTGAGGCGCATATAAGGATAACTGGGAATTATATAGAGCGAGTGATAGTCTGTGAAACGCCGTTAATGCTCCCCAACTCCATGAATCGTCCCACATGTTGACGTGACAAACAGGTGCATACATTTATCTATGGCCCTATTCGGGAATGATCACAATCACAGTCAGCTCTCAGTCTAGGACTGCATGTACAGTGTCTTGCGTGACCCGATGGTCCTATTATGTTGGCACATAAAGGAAAAAAAAAAGTTAGTCCTCCAGGGGTATATAGGGATTGAACCCACCCCCATGCGCGGCTGGGGAACCTCTCCTCCACGACCACCCCATTTCCTCCACCACCACAATCACTAACCCAGCCTCTCAACGCACGCTGGTGACAACCTTCTTTGCTCCTTTAAACCTAACCTGCATACATATCCACCAGACCCTGTATGCACACCAACCCAATTCTATCCCCCACCACCACCTCCATCCGGGCTCCCCGACCCACTCACCACATACTAAACCCCGCTAATTGTTACCTTCCCTTTCTCTACAACAACACATACTGCTACCCTCCTATGATTCTGCATAGGATGCCCACTGCCATATCCCTGCATTGGCGGTAACCATTTTGCATGGAGCTGGCGGAAGATGGGCCTTTTAGGTATATATAGCTACAGGGTTTGGGGTTCTCAGATTGTATGTAGGTATCTAGGGAGGGAAGGGGGGGCGCTTTTGGCTTCTGTACGACGGAATGTGGGCAATTTTGGCCCTTGGTTTTTGGCTCCGGCCTTTTTGGCTACTTTCTGGGCGGCCTTCTGACCATGTGAGAAGTGGTGAGGCTTCTCGTCTCACTGGAGCTTTTTTTTTTACCCTCACATAAACCAACGTGCAGCCCCATCCCCAATTTGATTTTTTTTAAAAATTGCTATAGTAGCTAGTAAAGTAACTTGGCACGTCAAACCCCAATACTTTAACCCAACATGCAACACTCCAAACAGAATATTCGGAGCTTTGCCAGAGCTATCTTAGCTTACCTAGCTAGCGTTTTGGGTCCGATATCTAAACTTAACGCCCATCCACGGCCAGAGCTTCTCAAGCAATGATACTACCCAGGGCTTGTAACCTCCAATTCAGCACCCCACCTATCCAACGGCCACCAGCAGCCACTTTTGAATGGCCTCCATCACATACTTTTCCACCTCCCTTCCTCCCCCACCAGCCCAACATACCATTTGCTCCCCATTCCGTATCTAGGAAGAGCGCCGAGTAACAGGGGCGTTCAACCTGCCAGACAGACAAAACGGTTTAAAGATGACACCCCCCCCCCCCACAAAACCAACTTGTTGTCCTCCTACGGTTCCATCTCGGCAGGCTTGTGGTGGTCTTGATGCACCAGCCTCCGGGACGGAATCGGTGGAAGATGGACCGCTGCAATGTGGAGAATCCTTCTTCTTTAGAGCGGATGAGGGTACGTGAGAGTTTAGGTTTTGACTACCCCATCAGCTGCTTTTGGTGAGTTTCTACCTGTGTGGGATAGTTTGGACCGTTGGGGCCTCCAGCCCGGCTCTCGTAGATGAACTTCATGATTTTGAAATAGTTACCCCAAAGCCACAAATCCTTGCGTAGAACACAAGAGTCCAAAGGCTATACTTCTTTACTCATTCAAAACCTCACTCTAGCCAATATTTTCTGTCTACAGATAGCTCTCTCTATCCATCTATGCACCCCATACACGACGGAATAATGCCACAAAAGATTAAAGCCCACCTACAGGATATGTAATAATTAATAGAGTCCAACACGCACCTTATGCACTAGATGATCTTTCTTCCCTTTACAGCTCCTCCTTCCTCTCTTGATCAATTGAACCAAAACTGGTATCTTCCCCGACCCTACCACTTGGCTTTGCAGATTGGTGCGATCTTTTGATCCACGCGGCGGGACCGTTGGAAGATGGCTCATTGGTTGTATTATTTTGGGGTCTTTTGACTTTGGGTACGTTTATCTTCTCCCCACCTCTAGCTCATGTTAGTAACCGCTGATATATCCTACTACAACCGCAGCAATAGCTCGGTAGCAAGCGCTCCAGCTCTGGTTAATCTAGCAAGGTCATCAGGCAAGTTTTGATCCATCAAACCTTGCACCAAATGGCAGGAGCTATATATCGCTCTTTACCCGCTAAAATACATGTATCTCCATATCACGCTTCCATTTGTATGTTAATCCACCCCGCGCGCGCACTGTATTAAAGAATGCTTTCCACTTTCGATCATTGACTCTACCTGAATCCCTAAGATCGAAGGCTATGGGCCACGCTATTTATCTATGTTCTGGCCCGATGTTTCCTTCCCACGGCTTCGCTTAGGACCCACATATAGGCATATAGCATGCTGCAATGAGCCGCAATCTTATAGGGCCGTATTAGTAGAGACCAATGATTAAAATTGCAACATATTGATCATATGGTAGGGAGCCAAAGATGTGGGTTGGAATGTTAAGGTTAACCCGGTTACGGGTAAATACCAAACATCGTAGCTATAGGTGGGGAGATCGATCCATCATGCAAATATAAATTAATAGCTCGAAAATGAAGTTAGAATTATTCCCAAGCCAGCTCAGCTTACTGGTAACAAGTGCTCTTTGCGCAACCAATGGGCTTACTGTCAGAGCCGTAAGTCTCCGAGCCCCCCGCTCCGTACATCATTCTCTTTCCCAACTGGTGTCAGGAGCAGCCTACACCTGATCCCTAACGAGGTCATTACTCAAACCTAAAGCCAAATTCGTACGTATGTACGTACATGGACCACACCCATCTAATCTACAAATATATATCATCACCACCACCATCACCACCACGTATCCTATATCCCCAATACTAACATTAAAACCAACTCTACCTATCAGCTTCACACATACATGTATGTAGTACAGACATCCTCATCCACCTTCAAGCCAATTCCCAACCTCACGATGCTCAAAGGCCTAGGGCTGAAACTCTATCTATTTTCGGCTGATGATCATGTAGGTACGTGTTGTCACTGTCGCTGGATGTAGCGATAAGGGCAACTGTTATATTGGAACGGGAAGCCCTGCAGATAAATCTATTTATAGTAATGGGCCTGCATGTGGCATTTTTTCTCAGCGGGCCCGGGGAAGAGGGCTGTTGCATCGATATCTCGATGAAAGTGTATGTGCCTGGAATTCATGATCCATAGCAGAGAGGGAATTAACACACTGCATATTATTAAAGAGTGTAAGAGGCATTCATCAAGGGGTAGGTATACTCATTGGAGACTACATGTAGGTACTTGGCCCCCTACTGTGCGGTGCACCACCTAAAATCCTCCGCAACGAGCTAGCGCAGGCACAAATTATCACTCGGCCGCACCCGCAGATTCAAGGTCCATTGCCCCAGGAGCACGTTGGCAAAAATAGTGTAAAAAAAAAAAGTAATAAGAGGCCCCCCCATGTAATACATATGCCCATTCTATGCACATCCTTGGCAAATTTACTATTGACTTGGCGCTGTCTCACCAGAGGGGCTGAGCTCAGGGCCTACTCTACTAGGTGGAACAATAATACCTGTGGACTGACACGATCGAATCCATTGTGTGCTTTTGCTTTTACTTTGATACTTATTCCTTTGCTTTCCTGTTTCCGTTACTTGTTGGGCTATATAGAGGGCTGGGGAGTTGCTGCTAGTTTTCCCGGAATATATCGTGTGTTCAGCCTCATAGACTTCATTCCCACAATGCGAGTCACCGCCGTTCTCCTTATCGCGGGTGCTGTTCTGCCCAGCGCCATGTCCCGCCAGATCCCCGACGCACTCCAATCCTTCTACGACCTTGTAAAAGTAGGTTCTCGCCCCTCATACACCCTCGAATCCTTACCGCAGATCTATTGACCCCCACCCTTTAGGACGGCCACTGCCCACACACGCTCCGGACCAACCTCCATAAAAATGCAGACTCGCGCGACGTTTTCCAGTATTGTACGGACGATTCTGAAAAGCTTATGTGGCTGTCGGGCCCGTCCAGCCTGGGTGACATGGACGTTGACTGCGATGGAGCCAACAACGCGTACGGTGCCTGCCAGAACGATCCCACGGGACAGAGTATCACGGCATTTCAGGATGAGGTGTCGAGCTTCGGGATAGAGGACCTTGACGCAAATCTACACAGCTATGTGGTGTTGGGGACTGGAAGGTTCGATCCGAGGGATGAGGGCGTGCACAGTTTGAGTGTGGTGGCAGTTGTGTGTGGAGGGCAGTTGGTATGTAGACTTAGACTCTGTTGTTGCACCGGGGGTGAAAGAAAGCTTGTATTGGCTTGGCTGGCAACGGCTTTGTAGATCCTGAAACTAACGAAGTTGGTGATGATAAGTTCTACGGCGTCTGGGGCGACTCTAACGCTGACGACCTCGTTGGTGAAGCTAGCTTGTCACTGGCGACAGCGTGTTATGGAAATAGGATGAATGGCAATGCCGGCCACAGCGATACGGACGTGCTGTACCTTGCCTTCCGAACCGACGAGGCCTTCCCTGGCAGGAACGCTTCCTGGTAAAATTAAAACCCGTGATCAACCCTATAAATTCAACATCTCGCTGACGCAAATAACATTTGTAGGACTGCTAAGGACTTTGCCACCTTCGAGGATTCGCTTAGTGGTATCGGCGACGCGATGCTGGCAAGTTATCTGCCTGGTGGGAGCGGTAGCGGTAGTGGTAGCGGCAGTGGTAGCGGCAGTGGTAGCGGCAGTGGTAGCGGCAGTGGTAGTGGGGATGGTGGAAAGGGTGGAGATGGGGGAGACGAGGACACAGGCTTCGCTGTGCAGGCACCGGGTATCTGTGCGTTGCTATTTCTTTTGGGTTTTGTGACTTTGCTCGTCTAGTTTAAAAACCCTCATCCCTCTCTTTCATTTTATTTGATACCTGCCGATTTCTCTCACGGTAATTTGTAATACCTAGATCTTTGTTTGCATGGGTACTGATTAATCAGATTTGTTTTCATTGGGTCTTTCTTTTCTTTTTTTTTCTTTTTTCTATTTATTAGGAAGGTAATAGATTTAAGATTGAATACTGACCTCCTTGTATTTAAGGGAAAGGGAATGGGAGGAAGCTGCCGTTCTGTGATAATGTGACGGGGGATTGTGGGCAGATATGGGCAGAATAAACTGTAGGTTGTTGAAAATTACAGGATGAAGGAAGGGGAGGTTTCCCATCCCAAGTCTAAACGACACGTAGATACTCACGTGCCCTAACTATGTCCTTATACAGATTGCTTTTATCACTTACTTTAGGTCACCTAAGCAGGGAGAAAATTGGTGCAAAATTGATCATTGGTAGAGTGCTGACAAAGCGCTAGACTTTTTGGAAGATTTGTATATTTCCCTAGCATAAATAAAAAGTTGTATTGATAGAACACATGTGCTTAATAAAAAAAACCCCCATTAACAATAAGCATGACATTTCATTCCCCGGACATGAGACGCACATATAGACGTCTCAGCGTCTCGCGTCAAAACCACGCATAACCTTCTCACAACTCGGTTGGCGCCCTAGAGACTCCTTTCCCGACATCGACAGCATCCCCCCTCTTCTTTGCTGTCCACCTATCAATCCACTCCAGCACCGTCTCATGCCAGAGCAGACTGTTCTCCGGCTTCAAAACCCAGTGGTTCTCATCCGGGAATGTCAAGAACTTGCTCGGAACGCCCAACTCCTGAAGGATGTTGAAGACGGCTAGGCCCTCGCTGACAGGGAGCCTGTAGTCAAGCTCGTTGTGGATCACGAGCTGCGGCGTGGCCCAGTTTTTCACTAGCGCTGCTGGGTCCCATTTCGAATAGCCTTCACGATTCTCCCAAATTTTGCCTTCAAACTATGGTTATTGTGAGCTTTGTCCGTCCTCCGTCAAAGATTTGTCCAGGAAAGGAGAAGGGGAAATACGTCATGTTGGGGGAAATAGAGCTCCTCGGAAGAATACTGGTTGAGGGTCGAGAATACGCCATCGTGGCAGACCAGTGCCCTGAACTTCCTTCCAAGTGGTTTTCCCTGAATGTAGTTGATCATGTACCCGCCATAACTAGCTCCCAAGGCCACTGAATTGTCAAAGTCAATGTAATCGTACTTCTTTGAGTTCTCAAGGTACTCAAAGGCCTTCTCCAGATCGGTATACGGTCTTCCACCTTCAACCAAGTTAGCAAGAAACCACAAATCAGCTAAAGGTCCCAAGCCATACCCCATTGCCCCTGGATTCCATCTACAAACTTCTGTCCATAACCAGTGCTTCCCGTTGGGTTCACGGCCACAACCACATAGCCATGCTCTGCAAATACAGCTGGGTTCCACCTGGTGCTCCATGAATCCGTCCAAGCGCCCTGCGGGCCGCCGTGAATGAAGAATGCCATCCTCCACTTCTTCTTGGAGTCAAAATTGCTAGGTTTTGTGATGAGCCCATGAACCTCCACATCGTCAGCTCCCTTGAAGGAGAAGTCTTCGACAACAATCTTCTCGAGCGATGACAACTCTTTGTCTATCTTAACAGGGGAAAGGAGTGGCGTGGTAACTTTTGAGGATGGGTCAAAAGTGAAGTATCCAGTGGATGATGTGAGAGAGTTCTTTGAGATGAGAAGCTTTCCGGTGGGAAGGGTGTAGACTCCGTTGACAGAGTTTTTGCTGATGAGTTCTTCTACGTTCTCTGAGGTAGCACCAACTATACCTGTCCTAAAAAGCTTTCCACGCCCGTTGTTTTCGGCTACGATATACAATGCAGTACTGTCAGGAGCCCAAACGAGCTTTGATGGGGAGTTGTCCCAGTCTTTCAATAACAGGGTGGTTTTAGATGAGGAGATCTCGTAGATAAAGATCTTATTCTGGTCACTTTCGTAACCATTCTTATACATCTGCAGATATGCAATGTATTTACCATCAGGCGAGTAGGTAGGAGAAGAAGAGGCGCCTTCTGCAAGGGGATTGCCATCGGTATCTTTCTTTCCTGGGGGGTTTATTGGGTATGGCTTGCTTCCACCCGAGAAAGGTACAGTATACACCAATGTTTGCGTATTATTGGCTGGATTCAGATCTGGGGATTTTGACAAGAACGCCACTGTATCCCCATCGGGGGAAATGGTATAGTCTTCTGCGCCGCCGAAAGGGGCTACAGGCGTCTCGAGTTTCGAGCCAGATCCGAGTAGGCTGATTAAGTTTTTGTGCACAGCGTCAGTGTGCGATTCTGGGCCAGTAAAAAGTGAAGACCTTTCGGGTTTGATATATGAATCCCAGTGACGGACGAATAGGGACTCATAAGATAGTCCTGAGGTATACTTCTTCGGGGCGGTTTCTGCGTTATAGGCATCCCCAGTCGAAGGGCTGGAAAGTGCTGATACTACAAAGTTGGGATGCTGTCCACGGACAACAGGCTTTAGGTTTGCCACGGGGGCATCGAGAGATGCAAACAATTTTTTTGTGGTTGGGCTGTGGCAGCTCGATAGCCAGAGCTGTGATCCACCTTTTACATCCGGATTCGTTTCGTTGATGTACAGGATGCTATCATCGTTAAGCCATACCACTTCCTGAACTGCAGCATCATCAAACAACACCGAAGTCGCGCCGGTGTCTAGGTTGAGCAAGCTCCATGTTGAGGTCTTACTGTGAGATTCGAAAGAGTACGTCGAAGAATGGAAAATAGCAAGAGTCTTGATAAACGTGTAACAAAATTAGCAATTGAAGCTTATACCAAAGGTATTTGTAGAAATACTAACTCCCGCTTTGTTTGGCACGGCTTCACCCCGACGCGGCGCGCTCAAGAGGTCCCTGTTGCGCCCATAGTGTCAGCGGAGATGTCAGAGCTCACATAGGTAGAATAATGCTTACTTTGGGGTAAATTTTGCCATCACAGTTTGTGACAATGGCAAGAGAAGTGCAAAAAGGGTTGAGGGGGTAATAGACTTCATATTCGAACGCTAGAGGTGGGGGAGGCGCAATTGACAGAGAATTTGTTAAGATGTGCTCTCAGGAGCTTTGTGGTACCATATTCGCGTTGCGGCGCCACATGCTATCACAGCCACAGAATGTTTCAGCTTTGGGGTTAGGGCTAAATAGAACTTTATGTCGCGTCTTCCACGAACAGTGATGTCAAACCTGTGTGAGGATCTAGTTACAACCCTCTCGCAAATCCATCACATAACAACAGCGCAGTTATGCTTCCCTCTGGACCTCCTCCATACAAATGGGGAGTCAAGCCCGAAGACCAGCACAATCCAAGGAAGCGAAAGGTTTGCGCTTAACTCCTTGGTGATCTATATACATAGTCTCTCAGGTACTAATATATTATACACATAGGCCCCGCTTCTTGAAGAAATGCTAGTCACATTCCCAGAGTGAATTCCCATTATCCAAAAGCCTCCGGCTCCTCGATTGAAGTTGCTGACCTCAAAGCAGTTCTAAGCGGCTTTCTCCGTCTACGGGCAATAAGTATGAAGACATCGTAAAGTATATGAAGGAACGTCATAGGGAACAGAGGTTCGTTAAAGCTTGCGTACTGGCGCTAAGGGAGGTACACTAACATCTTGAAGACAGCGACTACTGAGCCGACATGAGCAGGAATTCAACGAATGGAAAGAAGGGACCATCAGCAGTATTGACTTCGAAACAACCCAATTTTACTTCCCCCCAAGTCGCCCAAGTTCCATAATGCTTCCCGAGTCCATTGACCTGATATCTACCCCTGAGGCGAGTGCCGCATTGCAGCGATTACCGGCATCACGTCGAAATGTTATAATTTCGTCGGACCAATTTAAAATTCCTGAAGATCTCCTAGTAAAAGATAGCTGCCAGCTATCACATCCCGAATTTGCCGCTGAAATCGCAAGGCACGGAGTCGCAATGAGAAATAGGATGAGAAAAGAGGAGCAGGAATTAAGAATATATCAGAATGATGCGATATCTATATTCTTCCAAGCCCTTGAGCGAAACCAACCAGAGAAGTATGGCAAAAATGGGAGCAACTCAAAGAAGATAGTCCCCACTGCCTATAAAGCGCCCACTTTTGGGCCATACAATCCGCTCGCCAACAAGACAGGCCTTGGGATAGAAGATCGGCGTCCCCCACCTCCACCTCCTCTTTCTATTCCCAAGGCTCCTGGTACAATCTCTACTGGGAGTACTCCTCGGACAGCTTTATTTACTCCAGCCGATAATGATATAGTCATGAGAGATGCTCCACTAGTCCCAAGGCCAGATGCTGCATCTCCAGTATTACCGTCGCCAGGTATTAGTCGGGATCCCCGCAAGCCACCACCACATATTGACCCATATAAGATGAGGGTTGATCAGATACCACCTTCAAATATACCCCCAAATTCCTCCAAGGCTCGAGGCGAAAATCCACCACAGTATACTCGCCATGATGAACCACACCCATCAAACCCCTACAGACGGCGGGAGGATCCATACTCCTCTCGGCGAGAAAATATCGAAACACAAACGCACAGGATTGCCTACAGCAATAAGTTCAAGTCTCCAAAATCACCATCCGTACGTAGCCCTCACAATGAATATGGTGGAACATATAAGGTGTCGAGACGAGAAGGCGATCGAATAGGAGAACAATCACCGGGTGCCAGGAGAGATGGTGGTGGGAGGGGGGCAAGTCCAAGAAACCCCAATGCAACGGATTCGGGGGAAGCAGCGTATCACAGGAGGTCGAGTATGACGAACATAAGGCGTTGAAAACTTGAGTTATTGTTGATGATGGTGATTTTCTCGTATACCCTCTTTGCTTGTTACATCGGTGTTGGGCGTTTGGTTTTATGATCTTCTCACTAAGATACCTACAAATCAATGTTCGGACTCTACATGTGTATTACGTTCATATGGGTAGTAAAGTGTAGGCATTGCTCACCCCTGTATCAATGTTCCCCCAATCCTCTTCGAGCAAGCGTAGGCACAACCCACAAACCCATAAACACTAGTCCGCATTCATACATGTAATTGTAACTGCTTTTGAAGCAGAAACATAATATGTGTACTCCTGGTCATTATGAATAGACATTTAGTTTGAATTAAATTCGTTAGAGTGAAGTTCTTGAGGTGATAGGCTGAGACACAGCTTAGGCGGGCACACGACAATTGTTAAACAGGAATTCCTTGAAAATACACCAATTAGAGTAGGTAAGGTCTGTGACTCGCAGAAACGATCTTAGTGGGCTTTCCGAGCAGGTGACGAATGAGCTGGTGGTCGGTTACCTGGTGAGCCTCCACAACTTCCTGCTCTCCTTCCCTTCTTCTTCCTTCTTCCCCACCACCACCCCCATCCCCAGTTCCACTCCACAATAGTATATCTCACAAATCCAGGTAAGAAATTTCTCTTCTGTTCCAACCTGTCCTTTTCACCTCGCCTATTGCACTTGTACTAAGCCTCTCACCCCGCGTCTTACCACAATCAACCCCGCATTTTTCTTTCTTTTTCTTCTCTCCCTAACTCCTCCCCACCTTCCATCCGCTAATCTCTCTTGATTTCTGTGGAACGAAGAACTATAAAGCTAAGAAGTTTTCCTAAAAGCGAGAATTTTCAAGGAAATGACTAGCAAACCGACACCCACCGCAGCCTCCAAGGCTCAAAAGCATAAGTCTAAGAAGTCAGCTTCTAAGTCTATCATTTCTGAGGGATCCAATGATGCTATTGCAGCATCTGCTCCAGAAATCCCTCTTGACAGTGCCAATGGCTCTCAGGGAGGGGAGAAAGTTGAGAAGGCAGAGAAAGAGTACATGAAGGAGGTCTCAAAGTAAGATAATTCCTGAAATGTGCTGGGTTTTTGGCAAAACCTAGGATTGAGTTTGTGGATAGAGGGCTAATTTAAATTATTTAAACTCATAGGCGGCTCAGAAAGCAGACTAAGAAGATGGTATACTTTACTTTCGTCTGGAATTTACTGCGCCTACCACTGTCACAATATTTTCTTTTAATTCTCACTGCATAGTCTTGGCCTATTCATTTGCAATTTTACTAACGTTTAAGTAATAGGGGAGCATCAAGGAATCTGAGGACAAGATCAAAGACCTCACTGAAGAAGAGCAGGCTATTACCAAACTCATCAATCAAGATGAGCGCAGTAAAATTGCTAGCAAGCCCATTACCTCTGCTGTATACAAAGAGCTGAGCGAAATCCACGAGAACCTCAAGAAAGTTGCCGAGGCTGAAGAAAAGCGTGTTGAAGAAGAAAGAGCTGAAGCTGAGGCCAAATTCGCCAAAGCCGTCGCCGAGGCCAGAGAGCAGGGAAGACAGGAGGGTCTCGAGGATGCTGCTGCCAAGATCCTAACTGTGGTTAGGTTTTTGAGATTGGCTGGGTACAGAAGGCAGGCGAAAAGCGGGAACGAGCAAGAAGATGAAGCTATCGAGAGGATCTTAGTTCTGGTTTATGGTGGTGACCAGGGTGCAGTCGATGCTTGCTTGAAGCTTGCAAATGGCTCTGATGAGAAAATCCAAGAATTTGACGTCACTTGTACAGTTTTCCTATTCCTTGGCTTTGCCCTCCCAAACTTTTCGCTAACCACCTTCCACCACAGATGCCCAGATTAAAGACACTGCCGCCAAGCTCATGGGGGAGGAGGAACCGTCTGAGGAACTTGAAGCCGAGCAAGAAGATATCAAGCCCGAACCGGAAGAGATTAATGTTGATGCTCAGATTCCTACTGAGGAATCTCACGACGAAGAACTGCCAGGCTACAGTTCTCAGCCCGAAGTGGCTGAGGAGGGTGTCCCTCCCCCACAGGCTTACACTAATGGTGAAGTTGAAGTACCTACCTCAGTCCCGGCTGCGTCTATTACTGCGGATGACGCTGCCAACGAGGAAGCCAAGACCGTCGAAACTGTGGAACCCACTCCCGAGGTCTCTGAGGCAGTTACTTTGAACGAAACAGCTGCTGAAGCCGCTGATCCTGTCGCTTCCGGTGATGCTCCTACTCTCGACGCAAAATCATGGGCCGATGATGAAGTCAAGGCCAATGATGCTGGCACTGAGACATCACCTGAAAACAAGGAATTCCAGAGTGTCGAACGTCGTGGAGGTCGTGGACGTGGTTACCGTGGCTCCAGGGGGGATTTCAGAGGGTATCGCGGCCGAGGCGGTCACCGCGGTGATAGAGGAGGAGAATATCGCGGCCGCGGTGGTGGAGAGTACCGTGGCAGAGGTGATGGAGAGTTCCGACCCAGAGGTGATGGAGAGTTCCGACCCAGAGGTGATGGAGAGTACCGACCCAGAGGTGATGGAGAGTACCGTGGAAGAGGTGATGGAGAGTACCGTGGCAGAGGTGATGGAGAGTACCGTGGAAGAGGCGGGTTCCGTGGTAATAGGGAGAGGGGTGACGGCGAGAACCGTGGAGGGTATCGTGGTAGGGGACGCGGCGACCACCAGCATCATCAGGGAGGCCAGCAGCAGCAGCAGCAGCACCAACCACCAACTGCAATCCCTACCTAGATACTATTTAGTGCGAGTATTTTAATTTCTTTAGTGTACGATTTCAAGATTTTCTCTTTCTTTTCTTCAGTTTCTGCCTTTGTTTGATTTCTTCAGGGTTTGATATCTACCATTTGCTTGATAACGGTTTTTCGTAGCAAAACCCTTTCCCCCCCCCCCCCCCAAAAGTTGATTTAGGAGTGAGTGGTCTTCTTAACCTGAAAAAAATTCTGATTCTACTTGTGTCTTTGGCAAATTTCTTATGTGTAGTTTGGGAAGGCGGAACGGTATGGGGTGTTATTGATTTGTTTCCTCTATCTATATCTACCAAATCTGTCTGACTATGTGCATTTCTCTCTTTCTTCGCGTTGAAGCGTTTTTGAACAGAGGCAAGGCAATTGTCTTTTTCATGTTCTTCAAGTATGGCCAAGGGTGGTAGATTAATGAGCAAAGGTGACGATGTGACTGACCATGATGATGTTTATTTAACTTCATCTTCAATTTACCTATCTAGGCAAACTTTCTGCGCTCTCTGCCAAAACACTCATTGTTTTTTTAAAAAGAGATACGTAAATGTCGCGGCGTTTGTACGTAGTATCAAATAAATCTCTCGAAATGAGCGAAGTCTCTTTGTAGTGCACACTTTGCTGGTTACGGTCTGCTTGGGTGTGTAAAGGCTCTAAAAGCATAATAGACCAAATATTACCCCATTTTTCTGGGGATAAATTTCAAAGGAGAGTAGAATTCTGCACACGTGCCTCCTACTAGGTGGAACCTTACAACGAGACGCCGTTGCTGCTGCATCAGCCAGATCTCAGATCTGAGATTCCCTCGATAAGCACTCGCTAAGAGATCCGGGGGAAGCTAATAACCAGGTACGCAAGCTGTGGGGAAGAGGGGGGGGGGTGCACTCTGGTTTCACAGCACGTACTATGTATGTAGATCGGAGATAAGTAAGTACATGTAGCTAGATTGGTTATTGATGGATGAATGACGCATATCTACATATCTACATTTTTTTACCTATCTTCTAGAAGGGGGGAAAAAAATGGGATAAGGAGGAAATGCCTCAAGGAGAAGTGCAAATTGGAGACAGATAACGGTCTAAATCGTGGCAGCCCTGGTTACCTATTATATATCGATGTAGGTATGATATGTGCCTAGCAGCCAAGTGACGGCGGGCGGGCGGGCGGACAGGGACTGGGAGCAAACAAGCATTTTTCCCTTTTTTTTTTATTTTTTTATTTTTTTATTTTTTATTGCGTCCCTTCCCTTCAGTTACCAGGAACAGGTTCAAACATCTGTGTGGGTTGGTTGTGGTGGGGTGGAAGGGAGAAAGCCGATCCATGCACAATTATTGCGGGCATCCGGATATAGACAGAGGCTAGTAAACCTAGAATAGGACCCTTGGCAAAGGGTAGTTTTCCGGGTGGTAGGAAAAGAGAGAAAGTGCTGCAAGGATTACCGCCTCTTCTTCTTCTTAAGCTGCACCTTCCGATTCCTCTGCTGATCCGTCGCAAAAAAAGCAAGTAAGCAACGTAGTTGCACAGCGAACAAGAGGGTGAGAAAAGTGAGAGAGTGTATGTGGGAGAGAGAGTGTTGTAGCTTTCTGTGAGGTTTGAGGGGACGTAGGGGACGTAGGGGACGTAAGAAAAAAACAAAAGAAAAAAAAGAGGGAGAATATGAAAAGCAAAAGAACAGGAGGAAGGGGGTGAAAGGGTGAAAAAGGAATTCCCATCATATCATTCATTACATGTAATCAGTGGCCCTCCTGTACTCCTCCTAGGCTTTAGTCCCTTCGCTGTGTTTTTCTTATCGATATTGTTCCTCTTCTGTGATCCTATTTCCATTCTCCTAACCACATCGACTACCACATTCGTTACACATCCATACCTCTCTCTTCTACAAGGTTGGTAGGTACATCTACTCTAGAGTAGGTAACTCGTTTCTTCTTCTTTACACAAATCATATCTATTTTACCAGGCGAAGGAGGATAAAAAAGTTATTCCACTATTTCTATTTCTATTTCCTCCTACCTCCTCCCCCCTCCCCTCAAATCCCCGTTCAAGGTCCACCCCCTCCCCCTTCGCGGTCGGTTCCTCATCCGTCGGTCGTTAAGTCTTGCTCGGAAACTCTTTTCTTGTGCAACTGCATCATTTATTCCTAGGACTGTCTTTATTTCTTTCTGTATTTTCGCAGCCGACCGCCACCATACATCTATACCAACATACTCCCCCCCCCCCCCAAATACTGTTGGTACATACAAGTACATACATGTACTTCCTGTTGCTGTAACAGTGCCCATCAACCCAAAAGTCTTCACTCTCCTGCTTAGACTGTGTTGCCTCTCTCTCCCTCTCTCCCTCTCTCTCTCTCTACCTCTCACCCAATATAGCAGCATCTCTGGAACGAAGCAACATATTCTACCTGTACCCATTCACATCCCCCACCACAACCTCCACCACAACAACCTTCCCCTTCCCCCCCCCCTTCCCCTCCAACCAATCCCCTTCCACGCGACTTTCCCCATTAATAGTATTAAAATAAGAGGCGCTGTCATCCCGATGGCGTCTGCTACTCAGGCGATGGCAAGCGAGGAACCCAATTTCCAGGTGGTGATCGACAAGCAGCCAGGTGACGACTATGAGATCGCTCCAGACCAAGCACAGGAGGCAGACGAGATTCAGCCGGACCATTATTACGAGGATGGCGGCATACCGGTGTTTAAGCCAGTGAGTCTATTGCGCGATCCTTTTGTTGCATGGCTTTTAGCTTTCTTTTGGCTCTCGTCGCGGTGGGGCTCGGTGGTGCCCAAGGAGGTCAACATTGCGGGGTGTAAATGAAGCGACAATAGCTATGCTATGTAGGTCTTTAATGCTGACGGAGGAGGTAGACAATGGATCAATTCCGTTCGTTCAAGGACTTTGTAGATAAAATCAACCATTACGGCATGAAGTCTGGAATTATTAAGATTATTCCACCAGAAGAATGGTAAACAATCACTTTGAACTCTCACGCAACCGAATTCCCACCACCACTTCTTTTTTTTCACTCGGGCCTATTATCGCTTTTTTGTTTCTTTGAGATGAAAATCGCGACACGCTTTGACTTGCGCCTCTGGAGCGCGGTCCAAGATTGTTACTAATTCCTTGTGCAACAGGTACGAGACGCTCGCTCCACTAGAGGAAAAGGTTAAAGACATCCGCATCAAGAACCCTATTGTGCAACATATTGCCGGTATGCAAGGTGAATACCGCCAAGAGAACGTCGAGAAACAACGGACCTACAACTTGCCTCAATGGCGCCAGCTCTGTGAGGGTGCTGAGCACCAGCCCCCAGCAAGGCGCGGTGAGAGAAGGAAGGGTCAAGTCGCAAAGGAAGTCACCACTGCACGCAGGACTAGATCTTCGAGAAAATCCGCCGCTGCTGCCGATCTCCATGATAAGGAAGATAAGGGCGAAGATGCCGATGATGAAGTTAGGCCAACAAACGCGAGAAAGCGAAATCTTCCAACGCCGCCGGAAAAGCCGAAAGAAGAAGATCCTGGAAGCCCTAAAATATTCACGGATGCTCACGGTCGTCAGCCTAGGGTAAGCGCTATTGGTGGCGTTGATGTTGATGGAGGTGATGGAACCCCAGAGCCCTTGGTGGATAGCCACGGTCGTCAACCAAGGCAACGGAAGAAGTATGTCAGGAAGACTGCAAAGGCTAGGGAAGCCGAGCAAGCAATGCTCGACGATGAGGCTTTTGAGGGATTCGATTACCGTATCACCAATGCGGATGAGTACACACCTGAACGCTGCGAAGAGCTTGAAAAGGCTTACTGGCGTACGTTGACGTACAGTAATCCACTTTATGGTGCCGATATGCCAGGAAGTTTGTTTGATGACAGAACCAAATCTTGGAATGTGGCCCACCTCGAAAACTTGCTTGATTGTCTAGGAAAGAAGCTTCCTGGTGTCAACACAGCATATCTTTATTTGGGTATGTGGAGGAGTACCTTTGCGTGGCATTTGGAAGATATGGATCTTTATAGTATCAATTATATACATTTTGGTGCACCCAAGCAGTGGTACTCGATATCACGGTCCGATAAAAACAAGTTCGAAGAGGTTATGAAGAGTAAGCATCCTCCCTCCCCCCTTCTTGAAGAATCCCAACCTGTGCTAACGCTCGGTAGGAACTTGGCCAAATGATTCAAAGAAATGTACGGAATTTTTGAGGCATAAGAGTTACCTTGTCTCCCCATCCCTCCTTGCCAATGCTGGTATCAAGGTCAATAAAGTTGTTCATCACCAGAGGGAGTTTATCATAACCTTTCCATATGGTTATCATTCCGGTTACAATATGGGGTATAACTGCGCTGAAAGTGTGAATTTCGCGACAGAGTCTTGGCTAGAGTATGGGCGCACCGCGAAGAAATGCGAGTGTATCAAAGATTCGGTATGGATTGATGTGGCTGAAATTGAACGCAAATTGAGAGGAGAATCCACGGAAGACGAGTACGAAGAGATTGAATACTATGGAGGATATGATGATGACGATGATGAGGATCAAGATGAAGCAATGGACCTACCGACTCCCCCTGAAAGCGTAGAAGGAAAGACAGCAAAACTGAAGAGTAAGCCTAGAAAACGCAAAGCGCCGGAAGATGGGTCGGAGGCGCCAATTAAGATCAAGAGGCTTAAACTTAAATTTTCGAAGGCTCCTCAAGAGCCAGAGCCGGTGGGTTTTCGACGATGTACCCATTTCGATGTTGTAATTTGGCGTTGACATTTCTTCTCCTTTTGTGTAGTGTATCCTTTGCCCGAATAATATTCCTACTGAAGAATTGGTAGCAACAGATGATGGTCAAAACGCACACAGGTACGCTGCTGATGTTATTCTTGCCTGTTTTGGTTTTTATTACTATTTATTTACCCTCTACATTGCACGGTGTAACGGTTGTCGTGGTCGTCGCACTCGGCTTGCTTCGTAAGACGTGTGGCTGATAACCTTGCGTATTGCTTAGGCTGTGTGCTATCTACACACCCGAGACATTTTTCAGCTGGGATTCTGTCATTCAAAAGGAAGTTGTCGCGAATGTTAATGGAATCCCTAAGGCCCGCATTGATCTCAAGTGCGTCTTTTGCCGGTCAAAAAAAGGTGCCTGCTTCCAGTGCTCTTCAAAAAAATGTACCCGGGCCTATCACGCTACCTGTGCGGCTGCTGCTGGTGTCCTGGTCAACATGGTCGATGTGCCTGTTTTCGGCGAGGATGGCCACTATTATACCCGTACCGAAATCGACTTTCGATGTAGATTTCACAGACCTAAACGAGCCAAGGACATCGATGTTGAAAACCTGGAGAACGATCCTCTAATAAGGTCTTTCGGAAGCCACTTAATTAAGGGTGATGTCATTCAGATGCAGTTTCTCAAGGGAGAAATATTTGCCGGTGTTGTCATCGAAAATAGACGTAGTGAGGAAATGGTGCTCATCCAGGTCCTGCCGAAAGGGTTTGTTTCCCCATCGAAATAACAAGTTTATGATGAGGCTGATGAGGCGAAATTTAGTGATATCTGCGAAATTGAGTGGAAATGGATACTTGCACAAGATCCTTCCACTATAAATATACCAGAACCACTTACTGAGATGCCGCTGAATCCCACCCCCCAGCAAGCCGGAATAGCAACTCGGAGAGTTCCCAAAGAAATTCCTGATATCGACGATTATTTTGGTGAGCCTGCAAGTGGGCTAAAATGGGCTGAATTTGTCGTCGAGAGGCCAGCATTTAATGAAGATCAAACGCCTCTTGACTTCTCAAAGCCATTCTGGCACTATCTCGGCGAGCTGTCAACAGAATACATCTCAAAGTATTCGGAGGATCCGGGGAGGCGCATTCCAAACGAGGCGGCTAATCTTATCCCCTCGAGGAAACCGAAACCTAGAAGGCAGACGCTACCTAAAGCGGCCGTATTTAATTCACACATGCAGAATTCCGCTGCTGGTGGGCACATGGGTTATGTTCAGGGATATTCACCCCAACAGCAGGCAGAGCAGCATTTCCAGCAACAGCTCCAGCAGCATCAAGCTCAGCGCAGGTTTATGTACAACCCGCCGAGCCACAGTTACCATGGGGCGCCCGTTGCACCAATGATCCCGCCGCAACAACTGTGGCCTCCTATCTACAGGCCCTCAAATTTTCCCATGCAACATGCACAGGATATGGGCACAAACATTCCCGCTACAGGACAGTTTATGGCTCAGTCCGTTGATCAGCGCAGGGCTGCACATATGGCAGCTGCTGCGCTGTCAATGTCGCCACACGCAATATTCAGTCATGATGCCCCTTCTCAGGTGTCACCCTTAGCCGAAACAGAAGCCTCGAATGCGCATGAAGATAATGCATCAGCTATTGCTGCAATGGAGGATACTATTATTGTCACCTCGCCTACTATTTCGAAGGCCGATATTTCACCAAATTCTCGACTCGTGAAATCTGAACCACAGGACGATCAGCCATCAACCAACACATCTACAAGTACCGCTCCCATGACGGTGCCTATTACCCCCCCGCAGCTAACCGGAAACAACCCCCTCCCTACGCCATCGTCCGGAGCTCCAAATCCTCCCCCCCAACAAGGGTCTGAAGCTCCTCCTCCCCAACCCAAACCTACTCCCACAAAAGTAGTACCGTTAGCAGACATTCAAGCAGCACTCGCGAGACTTGCCAAGGCTAAAGCTGATACGGAGGCAAGAAAACGATTACAGGAACAAGCCCAGACCGCACAGGCACAAACCCAAGCTACACCACCACAGCAAGCGGCATAATGACACGAGCGGCAACGCAGCTGCCTGAGCCCTAGTGCAAAACCTGGAGGCCGGGCTATAGTTTACGTATATGACTTGTGCTGAATCATATTCTTTGTAAAATGATGTTTGGTATTTTCCTATTAATGCTATATGTTTTCGTTCCTGGCCTGACTCTCCATTACCGATGCATATCTCCTATGGTTTCTTTTTTTCTGGGTTTATTTTTTTTTTGCTAATGTCTCTTTATTTTATTTTGGGTGCGCGGGGCTTGTTATTTTATGTTTTCCTTTCCCTTTTTATCTCTCTATATTATTTTCTCCTATGTTTCTCCACTTCTTCCTACTCGCATCTGAGTATTAAGGAGTTTTCATTTCGGGCCTAGGGCATCATGTTTGTTGGTCTTCGTTTTTGGCTTATTTCAATTGTCTCGTTAGGTTGTTTTGTCTCTTATGGCAACTCACCCCCCTATATTTCACCGCTATGTACATTTCAGTACATTCCACCCGTTTTCCTTCACTTCTCCTTGATTTACAACTTAATACAGAGGTTGTTATTTGGATACGGTGTGACGCGGCTAGTGATTACGGCCTCAGGCGCGCAAGAGATGTAGATACTAGATGATATTTAGGTAGTCTATTACAAACCTAATATCACTTGGATAAAGTGCATTCTTTGTATCTACAGTTCGTGTACGCGGTTTATCCGAGATATATTCTATAAAGGACTTAGAAGAGTTGGTAGTTATGCTCTGCTAAGAGTTAATCCTTCATATATAATCACTCGGCCGAAGGTTCCTATTGATGCATGCTGGCCTAGCGAGGAAATGTGGGAATTCTCTTTGGGGGGATAATATGACGGACATTCACGCATGATAGCTGATTGGTGAGTGGAGAGTATAAATTTATGTCCATACATATTTGATACAGCTTTTTATGGTGTACAAGTTTAAACCTAAAGTGGTAGAATGGTATATGTAGCTTCATAACCTCTAACCCCTCAACTCCCAACCGTAACAATGGACATTCCAAGCTCATGGACCGCGCATCCTTAATATTCCCTTATCTAACAACCCCCCCCCCCCCACCTTCCCGGTCTTCACGGCGCTGGGCGTCAAAACTTCCGAAGCGATTCAACGGTTTTCGTCCCACTTGGATATCTTCGCCACCAAAACATAAGACCTCGAGATCGAGGAGACGCTGTACTTATCCCCAGACTTCTCAAGATACTCGGCTCTATTGTTGACGTGTTTAATTGGCTTCAGCCACGCAAACTTTATCCCCGCCCCATCAACCTGAAAGACTGGGGACATCTCGACATCTTCGCCATCGATTGCCTCACGGAGAGAGTCAAGCCCATCTGTGTTCTTCCATTCTGGGGTACTGCCATAGAGTTGAAGAGGAAACGGCGAGATGTTGCTAGATAAAATGGTAACCTCTGGGTGGTTCCGTATCCCGTATAAGATTTTGAGCTCCGGACTGAGCCCACAGGATTCGCAGAAGGTATACAGCATTTTGTCGACCGGCTTGAGAAATCCTCTTAGTCCAACTATGCCCTTAAGTTCGCAATCAACTTGGGAATAGTTGTACTTGTACTCGAGGCCAAATGCCAAGGTGCCTCCGGAACGAAGGAAGTTTTTGTCCTTGAGGAGGCGCTTGAGCTCTTGCTGGAATTGGTCGCTGTTATTCTCGAGGTTTTGACAGAGATTATAAAGCAGGGCAAGGTCATCGTTATTTTTGCGGTTTTTCAGAGCAGGAGAGGATCTTTGGGGCCGATCTGGTTTGGGCATTTTGCAGATTGTTATGTATGGAAAACTTGGCGGTTGTGCAATTGATTGGTGGTTTAGTATGAGGAGGGGAGGGGGGGGGGCTCTAGGGTGGTCTAGGAGGCCGGGGCTTATGGGGTTGATAAGCTGAGAGAAACCTCTGTATATTGAATATAGAATGTAAGAGCGACACAAAAAATTTGCGGCAAACCTCATACTAATTTCGATACTTTGGGTCCCCCTTGGCCAGGGAAGGAGGTAGTCTTAAACAATCGACCGCCGTACGTCTGGATGAAATGCTTAAACTTGAATGCTAGAGCTGAAGCACTTTTGTTTCCACAACAGCCCAACAGAGACATCTGCAGGTGGATATAGCAGCTTCAAGATGCAATCTCTTGTTTCAAGAGTTCAAGAGAGTGTAATTGATGTTTGGCTCAAGCCTAGTCAGTGTAATGTCCCCGTCATAGTATATCACTCGAAAGATGACTAATGAGCCAATCAACCATGGGAAAAGTCAATCTACTAAACGAGACAGGTTATGATTGCACAAAGCTCACAGAGATGTTCTGCTAGTGCGCTTCAGCAAATTTCTCGTGCTGATATCCAACATGATTTTAAGCTAATAGGTACATGTCAACACGCAAACATTCTGAATGAACTCTTGGCAACAAATGTCCCCAAGCTCCATCTTGATGACGCCAAGCCAGAAACGGATAGAGCATGAACGAACGAGAATTCCAAAGACCAATTTCCTAGTGGTTGCTTTGGAGTAGAGTAGAATTAATAAATGTAACACACAGCCTTCACCGAGTTTTGTTACGATAGAAAACCGGGTCCCCTATCTTATCTGATGAAAAACTGGCTAATCTGGGATTAGCGCTGCCCAACAACATTTTTCGAGCAGCCCGTCACCGAATCCGCGCTGCGACAATCCCCTCCTCTTTCACCCTTCACCTCAACCCGCCTCATCTGCTGTTGAGTTCCTTTCATCCCATTCTCCCCCAATACCCCGATACCTAATATCATACATCATGTTGGCACGATCAGTTAAAGCGACCCGTTTGGCCACCCCTCTGCGGGCTTGCTACACCCCAGCAAACTCATTTGCATTGAGAAGGAACGTCACTACTGATGCTGCCTCTTCTCATGCGGATAAGGACGCCGTTCCAGCTGTAAGGATTTTTTGCTTTTTATTTCGATGTTTAATGCTTTGCGTCTTCATTGACTAATTATTGGCGTTTTTGGATTATAGGAAGGTGATAAGAAATTTACCGTCAATCTCTCGCCAGAGAGCTTCGAGAGCTACAAGATTGAGGGGCCTAGCACTGAGGTAGAAGTGTCAAAGAACGATCTGAAGAAGATGTACTTGGACATGGTCACTATTCGGTACGTACAATTATTTCATCGAAAAAATGGGTTGTGGGCGGGGAACCTAGTAATGAGGAGTTTTTTGTTATCGGGCTACCTGTCGCAGCTAGTGGATGAGCTGTCGGAATTTACGAGGAATGTCACCATTCATCCATCTACTCGATGGTGGATAGCTCTCTACATTTTCGATTCGGGTACTGCCAGCATCGCAAATTTCTGTACTTTTGTTGCGAGGGGCATTTGCTGGGATCCCCGGGTCCAAGCTTGAAGGCAACGCCGCAATACCAAGAAATGATTCTAACAACATGCTTTTGTAGACGAATGGAAATGGCAGCCGACAAGCTCTACAAGGAAAAGAAGATCCGTGGTTTCTGCCATTTGTCTACTGGTCAGGAGGCCGTCGCCGCTGGTATGGAGCATGCCCTCGACATTGAGGACCATATCATCACTGCATACCGGTGCCACGGTTTCGCCCTGATGCGTGGTGCTACCGTTAAGAGCATTATCGGAGAGCTTCTTGGTCGACGAGAAGGAATTGCCTACGGAAAGGGTGGCTCTATGCACATGTTCTGCAAGGGTTTCTACGGTGGTAACGGAATCGTCGGTGCCCAGGTCCCCGTGGGCGCTGGTATCGGATTTGCCATGAAGTACTTGAACCGCAAGAACACCACTTTTGCCCTCTACGGTGACGGTGCATCCAACCAGGGTCAAGTATTCGAGGCCTACAACATGGCTAAACTTTGGGATATCCCAGTTGTTTTCGCTTGCGAGAGTTCGTTCTCTGTTGCTATTGCTTTCCCTTAGGTCTGGCTTCTGACATTGAATTGCAGACAACAAGTACGGAATGGGGACTGCCGCAAACAGGAGTTCTGCCTTGACCCAATACTACCAGCGTGGACAGTACATCCCTGGTTTGAAGGTTAACGGAATGGATGTGCTTGCTGTCAAGCAGGCGAGTGCCTGGGCTAAGGAGTACACAATCAATGGTAACGGGCCATTGGTTATGGAGTTCGTTACATACCGTTACGGTGGTCACTCTATGTCTGACCCTGGTACCACCTACCGTGTATGTGTCCTTTGTGTGCGTTTTGATAATGTTGGTGCAGTCCGGCTTACGAAATATTAGACCCGTGAGGAGGTTCAACGCATGCGTTCAACCCAGGATCCCATCCAGGGTCTTAAGCAGAAGATTCTTGAGTGGGGCATTGTCTCTGAGGAGGACCTCAAGGCTCTTGACAAGCAGGCCAAGCAGTTGGTTGACAAGGAGGTGAAGGAGGCCGAAGAGGCGCCCTTCCCAGAAAACACACCCAAGATTTTGTTCGAGGATATCTATGTCCGTGGTTCAGAGCCTGATTTCATGAGGGGCAGGACAGTCGAGGAGACGTACGCAGCCCCCTTCCCCTCATTGTATTTGAATAACTCCGGCTGACTCCAAAACAGAAACTACTACAGGGAGTAAAGTAAATGATTATGGGTCGACTTAAAATATATTAGGAGAGGGTTGTTGGCTTTGGAGCGGGATTTCGGCTTAGCATTGTAATTTACTAGAATCAATGCCCTTTGAAGTGCTGTTTTTTTTTATAATTTTTTAATTATTGTTCAAAATAGGCAAGTTGTGGAATATTCTGTTGCGGGATTTGCCGGTAGCTGCTCTGGCGTTGTAGATCTGCTCGCCAAAGCGGGAAATCCTTGTCAGTAGAGCAGTAGAGTGCCTAAATCCTTCCACACTGTCGTTTGAATGAATACCGAGAAGCGACACTTACCAAAACTGTCCCGAGGTAGCGAATGCACCCCACTATAACCCCGCTATGCTCAGTTATTAGTATCCGGGTCAGCAATTAATTAATACTACTACAACCACCGCAGTATTTACCAAGCTAACAAATAAGATGTCCTCAAAAACTGTTAAGGCTTCTGTTCTCTACGGAGTGAAAGACCTCCGTGTTGACACCGTCTCTCTCCCCCCTCCAGGTCCGTCGGATCTTCAAATCAATGTTCGCTCAACGACGCTCTGCGGGTCGGATCTTCACTACTACCATCATTATCGCTTGGGTGATATTCTTGTGAACTCGCCGCTTGCCCTTGGGCACGAATCTTCTGGTGTTGTGACCGCTGTGGGGGATTCCCTCACTTCTGAGTGGAGTGTTGGCGATAGAGTCGCGCTCGAAGTAGGATTACCATGTGAGAGCTGTGATGCCTGCAAGGGTGGACGATATAACATCTGTTCCGGGATGAGGTTTAGGAGTAGTGCAAAGGCGACACCCCATTTTTGGGGTACCTTGCAAGAGACCATTAACCATCCCGCCAAATGGTGCCATAAGTGAGTTCACCTTGATCTGGGTTAAAGAGCGTCTTACTCTTATATTTATCTGGACTTGTTTCACTTATTCTATACGTGTAGGCTGCCGCCAAATGTTTCTTATGCTACAGCATCGTTAATAGAACCACTATCCGTTGCTATCCATTCAACTCGACGTACGATTCGTAATGGCAGTCTTGCACCGGGTTCAACAGTCCTTGTTATCGGTGCTGGGGCTGTTGGCCTGCTTGTTGGCGCTATGGCTAAGCTCTCTGGAGCTTCTCGTGTCCTTATTACAGACATTAATCAAGGCCGGATTGACTTTGCTGTCAAGGAGGGCTTTGCTACGCAAGGGTTTGCACCTATACTACTGCTTAACTGCTCGAGCTTTCGACTAAATTCTCTATCAAATTAGAATCTTGACAACCCCACCCGCAAAGCGTCCTGAAACGATTGAAGAAAAGCTGGCTATTGCAAAGGAAGCTGCTGCTACCCTCACAAAATCCGTCGGGAGGGATAGCGGTGTAGATGTTACTTTCGAATGCACTGGCATGGAAACCTGTGTCCAGTCTGGAATCTATGTAATCCTCCCGTAAGCGTTTTTTTATCAGCGATGGCTGACCCCTTCAGGCAACTCGCCCAGGAGGAACACTTGTCCTGGTAGGAATGGGAACTCCCATCCAGACGCTTCCAGTCTCTGCTGCTGCGCTCCGCGAAGTAGATATTATTGGTAGCTTTAGATACGCAAATACGTATCCTACCGGTATTGAGATCGTAGCGCAGGGGTTGATCCCGAACCTTGAGAAGATAATTACACATACTTACCATGGACTGGGCCAAGTTGAAAATGCATTTAGTATGGCTGGTAGACAGAAGGATGATGAAGGGAACTTGGTTATCAAGGTCGAGTGTTCTATGCCAGAGAAGTAGATAAGTAGTAGTTTATAACGGGAGGTTCTCCAATCGAGTAGCATTGGGAGTTCATTAGACACATACTCGCTTATTTCTAGCTTCTCTGCCTCGTGAAGTTCGTCTGTTGTCCTTCGACCCTGATTGAGCACCGTGGCTGGATCTCGACGCCAGGAGACGGCTCCGTGACGTCAATTCTCCCACTCAACCGATATAGCATGGCTAGTCTAGTAGTGAAAACCATCCCTCACACCTGCAGAACTCTCACGCGTATACGATCAAATGTCCACTAGCCATGGCCAGAAATCTACAGCTGAAGAAATCGCAAACCAAAGACGCCAGCTCATCCTCGTTGTCTCTGGCGAGTCAAGTTCCCAGGTAGCGGAGCGTCTCTCAGCAGAGATAGGTGTGAACTATATCGGTGGCACTAGCATTCTCAGGGAATGCGGCGAGAATAGCAACCAAGCGAAAGTCTGTCGCTCCATCCTTTAGGGGGGATAGTGGGCCGTCTTTGTACAAAAGTTGACAAGAGCCGTTGTCTAGGAGCTTGCAACAATGTGCCAAAAGATGTCAGAGCAAACGGGGATTGCAATCCTTACACTCCCGGAATACACTTTCCCACTGAAGCAGCTCAGAGAAGCGGTACCGAAATATGTAGATGTGAGATTCATCATCTGCGAAGATTATGATGGGGCCGGTGCATTGGAAGAGAAGGGGATGAGCGGATGCCGTTTTTTAAGGGTAGTTGTGGATGAGGAATATGGGGGCGTTGAGAACATTGTTAGGAGAATTGAAGCAGAGCTTTGGGGAGCTGGGTCTTAAGAGATATAGAGCATGCAATGCTTAAATGGAAGGGCGCTTGCTGTAATTAATTATTGTTGTGCAAGAGATTAATCCACTTGCTGATTCTAACGACTGCTTCACTGCGAGTACGAATTAAAAAAAAATAACGGTTGCTTCACAAGATATCATTCGAGATTGGTAAATATGAAAGCACTTGTGATACTTCATACTTAAAAAAGCACTTGATTGATTTACCCTTATGGATATTTGCATAATACTAGGCCCGGCTGAGCCTCGTAGCACACAGGATTATTCTTTCCAAGTTAAGGAAATTGCAAAGTTACCATACCAGGGAACTTGAGACATTCCGTACGGCATTCGGTCCGATCTGATACTACATGTATGAAAGGGGCTGTAAGCATACATACATGTATGCATGCACTTGAAATTTTTTCTGATCCATCTCACATCAATTCCCTAGAACTTGCAGATACTTTTGGTGTAAGTACAGCAAGAATTAGTATAGCTAAAGCCCACCCCAGAGCAGTCGTTAAGCTATGCACTCAGCAATTCCTTGCCTACATATAATGCCTATATCCCTTCAGTTAATTATTGCGGCTCTCACTCAAGAGAACTGTGTTTACCCATCCGGGGCAGTTTGCCGGACTGGTCAGGGCGACTCAGAGACGGACGAGAGTCATGAAAACTGAGTCCACTACTCCAAAGACATTTTTGCCACGACATAAGGGCAATTATATGGCTCTGGGTGTCTATAAGAGGTACAATTGCAATCTCACGACGGACAGGAAACTTGAAAACCACACCACTGTGTACTACCAGACTATATGCATGCGATAGGCACTATTTTTGAGATAGGTCCCTCGTAGGCCATGGCCTAATTGATAACCGTACTGACACTTGGATTATGAGACGAAACAGTGAGGTCTTTGCTCTTACTTCCTTATTGCTCTTTGGGTAGGACACAAAAGGGACAAGGCCCCAACACTTTATTCTCACTCGATCATGCAATATCTTGTTTTGATAGAGATCCACGTTCGGCCCAAGTTAGGGCTCCCCGGATGATTTAAATCCTAGAAGTGGACGCCGAAAACGTGACTGAGGATAGCCGAGTGATAGTTCATGACTATACGTATTTCATTCACCCCCAGGAAATACTTCATATATCCAGAGTCCAGCGCGGAAACTTGCGTGTGGTTGTTTCCGACTGGCACGTGCTAAAATACACATGTTACTATAGGATGCGTCGCTTTCAGAAGGCTGGGTGGCCATGACAACACAAATACAGCAGCAACATACATGTAGTTCTTCACGTCACCACTAGCCCTCTATCAAATACCCTGCCAACACAATCATTACCTCATTACTAAGCCCTCGGTCCCGTGCTGCTGCTGCAAGATGGCGAAGCACTTTGCCTCGGGCTTAGACGCAAATCCCGTGCTTTCCAGGCTACGGGAAGGGCCGAAGAGTATATAGGCGCCAGCTAAAGGAAGGATTTACCTTTTATTCAACTATAACTCGCATGTGACGCCCGGCGTTTAGCAGCGTTTCATAGCCCAACGCGCCAAGCGTCCATACGCTTCTCAGGCCCAAAGCAGATAACCTGCCGGGGCTTGGGTTTTTGTGATCGATATCTTCTCCAGTTCCAAGGTGCGTTTGTCGAGAACATGGTTGATCTGAATCTGATATCATACCTGTTTCACGCCCATATTGCGGACAAATGGTGTATCATGATCATGACCATGGTCCTGCGCATGATGCCATGCCATGCAGTTGATTATATGTGCAGGCCCACGCTGTTCCCAAACCAGGCGGTAACAATGGAAACCCGTCATGTAGATTGAAAACACCACGGTATCGATCCATACACTATGGATAAACGAAAGAGAGAGAGAGAGGGACCCAACTCAAAGGCTATTGGTGCCGCCGCAGGTAGAGTATGGCCTGTGGAGTGATCATGATTTTATGTATCCCCACTGGGACGAATGGGGTTTCCTTTCGCCCCCACACATGCATCCGCAGCGGCTAGGAAGGAAACTTTGCGGGAATCAACCAGAGGTCTCTCTGGAGAGGCAAGGGAAACGTGGCTAGCAATTGATCAACAGGTAGAAATTACCTTGGGCTACTACTCGTGCGTATCAAAATATTGGCGGGCTGGTAGAGAGATCGGGGGTACTGTGGGGATTAATAAACAAAAAGTGGGAGGGTGGGTAAGGCCAATATGGTATTCATAGTTACTTACTCACCTCCAGAGATATGTAGATACAATAAGTTCTAATCATTATTCTCGATGCCAAGAAAAGAGTAACCAATTAAAGTACCATGGGTGATTTTGTCTATGTATGCAGACCAGGATCCTGAGCAACTGCATACTCTATTACACCCAACCACCCCCCCTCCCATCATGGGTCTCAAATTAGCCAAGAAAAAAAGAAGTTCATGCACAGGTATGTAGACCATAGCATACATATCAACAGGTTTCTGCGAGCCATATATTCTCACAATCAATGCAGCAAGCGAATTTTTAACAATCTAGGCTGTGTATAGGGATTTTCAGTACGGATAACACGGCACGCGAGCAATTGCAAGAAGATAAGTAGGAGGGTGGAGTGGGCTAACTAGGACAATGATATTGCAAATTCCTATTTTAAACACTGCCCCCCCCCCCAGTCTCCTGGTTTTGAAAACATCACCAGAATCTTGTTTGAATATCATATCATCATCATACAGTATTTACATACCGCGACTCAAGCTAAGAAAAGAACGATACCAAGGCAGTACATGTAGGTACGTACCAAACTTTCTCCCCTCCATCAAGTCCCCCCCAAAATCTAATAATACTAAATATGATCTTCGCCTAGTAACCAGAGTAGAGTGCCCACCAACCCTCCCACCTGGAATTTTGACATCGACATATTGTATGTATGTCAGGGGCGGCGCGGGTTGTTTCAAGGATGCCTTCTGGGACAACGGCTTCTGTTGTAGATTTCGTCACCAAATGTTTTGCTAGGAGGGGCTTACGCAGCCTTCCCCGCTGCCAAGAGATGTAAATTGGAAAATGTTGAAGTTGTGGACGTGGTGTTACCTGGGCTGGACTCCGGCTGGTAAGGACTCACCCGGGCGGACGAGGTCCGAATTGCGAAAAAAAAAAAAAAATTTATTGTCCGCAGGTTATGCACCTAGCCTGGTGCTGGATATATTGACCTGGGCTGATTATATTACTTGTGGAGTGGTAAGAGAGAGTACTGCTAACTGCATCGTGAGGATTAATATTGAACGACATGTTTGAGGGCCTGGAATACTGGGCCACGCGGCTCTTTATCTGATCTCTCTACAAGACTTAACGCAAGGGGGGAGGGTGATTGAGCTAACTACTAAATGTAACTACATGCAAAACTACATACAGGTTTTATGTACTCTAGGGTAGGTTACAATACTCTTGGTATGTATCTCAACCTGAGTAAGAGTACCAAGATCAGAGAATTCAAGTAATGCGGTGATCATTACCCAACTGGCCACTCCCCCCGTCTCTAGCGGCTCCTTTTCCAACCATATCCGCGAAAAATGGTGATAGGTGAAGTTTAAATTGCACCTCTAACCTGAGCCCGTAACTTACATAAACAACAACAACAACAACACTTGGCAGCAGCCATCTATCAAACCCAGGTAAAAGGTGTAACTTTGTATGACTGGCGGCGAGTGGATAGGAGAACACTGGTCCACACATACGATGAATCATGAGAAATATCACCTCCATCACTTACGTAGGTAAAGTAGAGTACATATTGTCCTGGCCCTATCGCTAGAGATAAATAATCGCCATACTACATGTCCCAATCGCGGCCATCGTCAGGGGGGGGGAACGGCCGATTGGACGGGGGTGTGTATGAGCGTGTGAGTTGAGCATCAACATGGGGCTTCTTTCCCAAACAAGCACCCAAGCACGAGCTCCTCTCCTCCCCCTCCCTTTTCCATTCCTCCCCATGTTAATTGCCAAGATGTTTTGAAGTCTTGGATGAAAAAAAAAAGGACTCGGTCCGGGTCAGCCTTGCCCAAATGGAATCCTTTTTCCTTTTCCTCCTGTCTGTCTTGTATGCTCGACGTTGACTCTCCTTCTGGACCTTTCTCATCCACTCATTTGCATGATCTGGTGTTCGGAGACAAGCCTTATCTATTAAGCTTGCTTGCTGCCCTTCCTTTTTTTTTTTTTTCTCCCTCCTCCTCCTCTTCTTGCTGCTGTCGTCGTCGTTCTTTAAAGTGATATTCGGGCCAAAACTGGGGGCTTCTTTTTATTTTTTTATTTATATACACACCTAGCTCGCCCACTATTAACTGCAACTGCTACATACATACATACTCCAACTACTCACAGCTAGGAGCTTCTGTCATCATCCTTCCGTAATCCGGATCCAGGACCAACAAATAGGGCACGCGACAGGACGAACAGGCATCGATCACTAAACCATAATTCCACCTACTATTTCGATTCACTCACTCTTTGCTACATATATATATACCATTGCCTATCCCTCCTCCTCCCGTGGCACAACCATTATAATAGTTGGAGGAAAAAGAGGAGCAACCAATAGAAAAGGGAGCTTTAATAAAATTCGAATATACAATACAAATACAATATCCTCGTATCATCACAACTAAACACACACAATATGAGGTTCCAACAAGTATTATTCCTGGGGATTGCGGCGTTGGGGTCCATTGCATCGGGGGCTGCCATAGTGGCGAGAGCGGAGAAGAAGACGGAGGCCGCTCCAGAGCCACCAAGCACGAAATACTTTCGTAAGTTTTTGTTTTTATCTGTTGGAGTGCGGTTGCTGACAGACACTTCGTGTAACTTCTAGATGAGCCTGGGTTCGTACTCCCAATTACTTGACCCCCTCCATATACCCGTCCCCCAACGATAAACCTATCCGCCTCTCCTCCACATTTAGCTAACATTCCTCCTCGCTGCAGCCGTAACGATCTTACCGGCCACTACGATGCCCGCTACTTCAAAGAAGTTGTAGACTATGACGAGCGCCGCGATACCTTAACGCACCTTGCTAAAGCCTGGCTGCAGACGACTGCAAAGGAGGGGATCGAGACATGGATCGCCCATGGAACCCTCCTCGGCTGGTGGTGGAGCGGAAACGTCAGCCCTCCCTCTCTCATCTCCCATCCCCTCTCCTGTCAATGCACTTTGCTGACCTAGTTCTTTTGCTATAGATTCTCCCATGGGACTGGGACCTGGATGTGCAGATGTCGGCAAAGACGCTGACAATGATCGGCGAGAAGTACAACATGACACGGCACCACTACACATCCGAGGACGGCACTGTGCAGCGCGAGTACCTGCTCGATGTCAACCCGTGGATCTGGGAGCGTGTGCGTGGCGACGGGAACAACATCATTGATGCGCGATGGGTGGATGTGCGCAATGGATTGTATATCGACATCACGGGCATCGCCGAGACGAACCCTGATACACCCGGAATCCTCAACTGCAAGAACTACCACAGATACAAGGTGAGTGCCAGACTACGGCTCCAGTCCCGTCTGTAGAACTTAGAAGAAGATGATGATGACTGATCGAATTTGTGAATGTAGCCCGAGGACATTTGGCCCCTGCGTGATACCATCTTTGAGGGCGTCCCGGCAAAGATCCCGTACAACTTTGACGAGATCCTGATGAAAGAGTATAAGGCGAAGGCGCTGGTGGTGACGGAGTATGAGGGCCACCGGTGGAACACACACACAAAGACGTGGGACCGCGCGCCGGAGGTGCCGGCGGGGCGCCAGGCGGAGAGCTTGATGAAGAACGTGAGAGAGCCAGAGAAGTACTCGACGGTCGAGTCGGGCGGATTTTTCTATAATGCATTTAGGTTGTTGCATTGGTGGTGATGTCATAAAATTCCCTGTTTTTTTTTTCTTTCCCTTTTTTTGCCTTTTGCATCCGTCATGAAGACCTGGGAGGTTTTTTCTTATCTGAAAATAGTATTTAGTTCTGAAATTTCTTTTTATTATTTATACTCATGATTTTCTCTCTCTTTCTTTCTTTTTGGGTTATTGGGTAGATGGGGAATGTCTGTATACATGTGTTTTTCTCCCCCACCCTTATCTTCACCTTCATTCCCGAGATTCTTTTTACCACGCTTCATTGTTGGGTTTTTTCTACATATTCCACATTCATTGGGGAGGGTATGAGTCCTATGACAGTCCTTTTATTCTTCGCGAGGTGGTGATGGTGTTGGTTGTGGGTGATGGACGGGGAGGGGGGAGGGAGAAAGAAAAAGACAAAGGGCAAGTCGGTCAGTCAGTCAGTCGAGCTTATAAGAAAGCTGCTCGGCTGGGGAGGAAAACCTCATTCCCACCTCACTAATATATCGGTTTGGAGTTTCTTTTTGGTCTTTGGTTTTTTTTTTTTTTCATTACTACATAAATCATAGTAGAGAGAGATACTGCCACCGTGGAGGGGGCCGGGGTGTTATTTTTTTATTTATTTATTTCTCGTTTTATGGCATTGTAATTTTTCTTTCCCTGTATGTATGTTTGTAGTGTCTATTCTACTAGAATCTACGAGACCTAATATTATATTATACCGCAATATGATGTAGTTAATTGCGGTTGTTGTTGTAGTTGTGGTGGTGGTGGTTGTTGTGGTGACGTTATCTATTGTGTGTGCAACGCTTCCAGAAGGAATAAATAAGAGCAAGTTAAACTCTATCTCGATCACTGACCCAACAACCTTATTTATCTGCTTTACTTACATACAAACACAACCACAACAATCACAAAAATGCTTGTCCGTATTCGCCCCCCACTGCGTCTCCGTCCACCAGCCACTCTCTATAACAACTCACCCTTCTCCCTGCGCCCCACACGCCCCACACGCCCCACACGCCCCTCACTCCTCCTCCTCCACCGCCACTTCACCACATCCCCACAATCCCCCCGGCAACAGCAACAGCAGCAACAACAACAACAAAAACAAAAACACCATCACCGTCCTCCCTCATTCTTCGCCCGTGCCCGTAGCTCATGGAACGATACCAAAGTCGAATGGTACACAATTCCCGTCGGCCTCGGCATCGTCGTGGTAGCAATCTCGCACCTCCGCCACCGCCGTGAGCATTCCACCAGCTCCTCCTCCACCACTCAATCCGAAGCTCCCATCCGTCCAATGGGTGCCTGGCAGGTCCAGGTGCTCTCCACACTCCCGCTCAAGGCACTCTCCTACTACTGGGGCGTCTTCAACGAGATCCCCCTACCGACGCTCCTGCGGGTACCAGGGTTCAAGCTGTACGCCTTCATCTTTGGTGCGAACCTGGCCGAGGTCGAGAACGACGACCTGCGCTCGTACCGGAACCTGGCAGAGTTCTTTTACCGCCGGCTCAAGCCCGGCGTGAGGCCGATAGACCCCCGGGACTCGGCGGTGGTGAGTCCTGCTGATGGCCGGGTGCTGCAGTTCGGGGAGGTGCATGCGGGGGTGGTGGAGCAGGTCAAGGGGATGACCTACTCGCTGGATGCGTTGTTGGGGGCGCCCGCACAGCAGAGGACAGGGACGAGTCAGGATCCGAGAGGGGTGGTGAAGAGAAAGCTTGAGGGGAAGGGCGCGGAGACGGAGGCGAGGTATGGCAAGGGAGGGGATGGGGATAGGGATGTTGCGCATGTGGCTAGCGACGAGGAGTTTGCGAATGTCAATGGTATATCATACACATTGCCTTCGCTGCTCTCTGGACCCTCCGACACCACCTCCTCCTCCTCCGAAAAGCCCACCGATGCCTCCCTGCCCTCACAGACAAGCAGTGCTACCGTCGCCGCCGTCGGCAGCGACCTCGCCCGTGGCTCCTGGTTCTCCCCCGCCGCAGACCAGAAGCGCCTCTACTTTGCCGTCGTCTACCTGGCCCCGGGCGACTACCACCGCTTCCACTCCCCCGTCAACTGGGTGGTTGAGTCGCGGCGCCACTTCTCCGGCGAGCTCTACAGCGTGTCGCCCTGGCTGCAGTCGCGGCTGCCGGGTCTGTTCACGCTCAACGAGCGTGTCGTGCTGCTCGGGCGATGGAGGCACGGGCTCTTCTCGATGACGCCCGTCGGCGCGACAAACGTCGGCAGCATAAAGATCCACTTTGACCGCGAGCTGAGGACAAACAGCCTCACGCACGACCCGACGGGGGGCAAGGAGCACGGCGGGTACGCCGAGGCGACGTATGAGGGTGCCAGTAGGCTGCTGGGGGGCGTGCCCATGAGGAAGGGCGGCGAGATGGGGGGCTTCAATTTGGGGAGCACGGTGGTGCTGGTGTTTGAGGCGCCGGTGGGGTTTAGGTGGTCGGTGGAGAGGGGGGAGTTGGTGAAGGTGGGGCAGGCGTTGGGTGTTGCCGAGGAGGCATAATCTTGTATTTAAATAAAAAAAAAGTTGTTTTTTGTTCCTTTTCTGACCTCTCTTCGTGAAGTATATATATACATGTATATACATGTATATATTGTAGGTACTATGTAGGTAGTTAGCTATGTAGATTGTTGTGAGTGTGTGGGCTGTAGGATATATCCTCCTCCTCCTACATTGCAGTGTCTCCCTCTCTCACTTATTTCCAGACCGCATCCTCTCCCCCGGCCGAGAATTGTGCCCTGTCAATGATCGCTCGCCTCTTTCGGCCCGTGTCAATGATCACGATCTCGGCGATAACGTGACCGCAACCAATCAGACAACACGCGGTTATCAGATGGCGCTAGTGGTCCCGCGAGTGACGTCTTTTGGTCCGGGGCATTCGTCCCTTCTCTCAGCTTCAACAACTGATAAACCCACACACGCAAACAAACACACACAAACAACAAACAAACCATCACGAACCTCACCCTCATAGCTACATAGCTTCGACACAGCTCCCAATTGCTCCCGGAAGGACGACGGATGCTGAAACTCGGCCTGCGGATCCGGCCGGCGATGGTGCCGCGCGCACGCTGCAGATTCCTTGCGAGCGTGCAGTACTCGGGTGGTGGTGGTAGGCTTTCGGATACATGGTTCGACTCGTCGCAGCCGCGCCGCTCAGCAGATGGCGGTGGTGGTGGCGGTGGTGGTAGTGGTGGTGATAGTGGTGGTAGTGGTAGGGGCGCCGATGACAAGAAGCCCGTCGATGAGCGGACGCTGAATCTAGGTAAAAGTATGGCAAATATCCCCCTCTTCCCCTCCCCTCCCCGGCCATCATAGTAATCTCTTGTAGTATGGTTATGAGTCACCAAAGAGCTAATCGCCACTTTTCCCCGCGTACCCAGCAATCCGAGTCCTACAGGAGCGCATGCCCACACTCCTGCAATCGCCGCTTCCGAGCGAGATCCTCTCCCCGCACATCAGCCTCGTGCTCTTCCCCTCCACGCATCCGAACCTGCCGACCGTGCGCGGCCGCCTGGCGTACATTGCGGCGCTGTGGACGTCGCCCGTGGCGTGGGGCCGCCTGCCCAGCCGCGACCTGAGGCTGCACGTGCTCAGCGAGCGCATGGTCGCCGGCGAGCGCCTGGTCGTCAAGTGGCGCACTACGGACGGTAATGGCGACGGCGGCGGCGACGGCGCGGTGAAGCAGCACCAGGTGCGTGGCGGAACGACGGCCGTGGACCAGCAGGGGGGGTTTTGCGGCATCTTCCTGTTTGAGTTTGATGAGAAGGGGAGGGTGCTGACGCATACCATTGAGAATGCGGAGGAGGGGCGGGGCGGGGAGCAGCAGCCCGGTGGGTTCATTACGGTTACGGAGTGGCTGCTGGGGAAGGCGAAGGGGAAGACGGAGGGCGGGGGGTTGGCATGGCAGTGTGAGAGACGGTAGGGGGGGTTTGGCTTTTGTTCGTCTGGTTTGGTCTCTCTCTCTCTCTTTCTCTCTCTCTCCCCTCAGTCTATAATTGTAAATAGATCTTTAGTCTTTAGGTTATGTTTTTTTCTTGTTTCCTCTTGTGTTTCTGTTTCTGTTTCTGTTTCTGAGGGGTTCAAAATTGTACATTATCATTACTAGGTGTTTTGTTTCTTCTCTCCTCCGCCGGCCAGCTACGCAGTACGTAAAGTAAACCTTGTGGGGCCCAAGTAGCTATGCCTTAGACATTTTTTGTCATAACATGCATGCACGCCGCACCGCACTCAGAAACTGCTATTTCCCCCGATTTGCCTAGGTATGTAGGCCGAATTAATTGATTAGGCACCCCACCTGTGTTCAGAGACATTGGATGTCACGCATGAGAGGAAGAGGTCTCGGAGATCACCCTCAATGCAAGTGAGGGGAAAAAAAAAGATGCTCTGCCAGCACTCGAGACAAGAGGTCGAGTTTAAGCATTCCCTGCATTGCAGCGAGGTTGGCTAGCTGGAATGGGGCTAGCTTTGTGCGTCATGCGGTATCACTCGAGCAGCCGGCCAGATCTAGAGCAGCCGTGACTCGTGAGTGAGTGGCGTATTTCCTTGTTCCGAAAAAGAAAAAAAGTGATAAGTACTTACCCATGCCAGCAATGTTAATTCCTATGATTAGTAGAGTATTGAGTTGTATGCCGCATCATACGTAACTGGTGTGCGGGTATGAATCTTTTACGTTACGGACAGCTAGAGAGCAGCGGGATCGAGGTCATCGGCTGTGCAAATCCCGAGCTCGTGCATGCATCACGGTGTCTCGACTGCATGGTACAGTGGGATGCCTGGCACTGTCTGCCAGCATATATACCCAATATCAAACATTCTGGATCACGCACCATTGTCTCATCAGGATACCCTTAATTGGGCCGGCCTAGCTAGCCCCGCCGGAGCAACCACGTTATCACCCACTCAGCTCAGCTCTGCTCAGCTCTGCTCTGCTGGATGCAAAGCATTCGAGACATTGTCTCAGTAGCTCAGACAGCTTTGATTTTCAACTTTGCAGCATGTGGAAGGCGATAACATATCGAGAGCATTCGTACGGCTAGTTAGGCGACCAGCCGCGAAAATACCTCCACTACGGCTTAGGGCGAGAATGTATTTGATTTCATCTTGCACGTCACATATAGGCAAGTGTCAGTTACAACTATAACTACATGTACTTAAGCTCTTCTATACCGTACATGTATGCCACCCCTAGCTAGCTGGCTAGAGAGGTGAAAGGTTTGCGTGTTTCGCCCCGTACTTATCCGGCGTGTGGGCATAAAGCATGTTTGCACCTAGATCTAGAAAGAGGGTCCTATACCTAGAATCCTAGAATATCACCTAGATTTACAAATCGTATATGACCTGTGGATAGATTGTGGCGAGCGCCGGCGTAATCTTGGCTCATGTAAAGAGTACTGGCAAATTCGTCCCCTAGCTAAAACGTGGGTGATCTCTGGGGGCGAACCGGTGGGGTGGTTTCTAGTGTATTATGATATGAAATCGATGATTCAATTAGACTACAGGCCTTTCTTTGAATATAGAAAAGGGTCGAATAAGTGTTGATTGAAACACAATTGGGCGCAGGTCAAGTAGTTCAGGAACTAGTGTCAAGCTGCAACGCGTTCCTAGTTCTACTAGATAAGCTTTCAACAGTCATGACCAGACATTTCCCAGAAACCCGTGAAAGCTGCAGAATCTTTCTCCCACGCCCTGGGCTTGGAAGTCTATTAGCCCATAGACCAAGTCTCTTTATCTCTGACTTTAGCAGGTCCCATTGGTCTGTTTCGTGCCTTGGGCCTGGACGTCATGGGCTAGTACCAAGGCTAGGAGCCTAAGATGACTAAAGCTAAACCGAAGTGATTGAAATGGTATAGAGCCTTGTAATAAAATGCTAATTAATTAGGTTGTCATCCTGTAGGGGAATCGTTGATCTTGGTCACAAAATATCACTCGGCTTGTATCCTGCCTTGATGATATGTTTTTTAAATTATTAATTGTATGCAGCCTTCCGATATCACACTACCCCAGAATTATCGCCAAAGTCAACAAAGGAAAATTATAAAAACAAAAGGAACACAAGCTAGTATAACATCTTGATCCACTTCACTTTTCCGCCTTACAGTCACTCTTTCTCGAGGCCGCCCCATCCCCGTTTATAATCCCTTTCCTTCTCCCCGACGATATGTATATACTATGATCGGGTGCAGCTCTTGCAGGCCAAGAGCAGCCTTTTTCGCCCTAATCTTATTTTGCTAGCCTTTACTATATATATATACCATCGATCAGACGCCTGGAGTACTCTACCCGGTTCAGTCCTTAGTCTTGCGTCGTGGGTCTGGCAGGATAGTAGGGGGAAGGATACTGGGAGGAGAGATACCCTCTACCACCATAATTCTGTGCCCCCCAGGGCCTGCGTGCTCAGATGTACGCCTAACGGCAGCACAGGGCTATTATTGTTCCTAGGTTGATCATGTATTGGTTCCGTAGAATGATGTCAATAAGACTACAGGGGCAGCAGGTGGACTACAGTTGCTGTAGTAGGGGCTCGCACACGGGGGCGGCTCCCGGCTGACCAGAGTTATTCGCCCTCGACCGAATAGTTATATGGATGAATTGTTTCTCAACATGTAATGTATACACTGGATAATAGAGTATGTTTTTTAGACTTGGGTGTTCCTATACCCACTACCACTAGCTACGTATGGTCTCAGAGTTGGTCGCTTATCGTATCGGGTTGAGGAGGGTGGGCGATGATATGCAGCGAAAACATTGAACAGGGCTCCAATTCGACGATTTTGGCCCAGAAACCGGGACGAAATTGCTCAAAAACTAGAAGTCGGCACTGGAAACTTCTCGACATTTTTTCTATTCATCTGGGGTGGAGAATCCCCACACTGAGATATCGCCGGGATTCGGACGTAAACCCAAAGGGATAGGCATACGACACCTCCGTAAGCTCTGCACTCAATAGTCCAAGAAGCTGGTCGGAAGCTACGATTTTTTACTCTCAGGTTTACCACTAAGGGTTCTGGCCAGGAATAGGCAGCGGAGCTAGTAAGGATGAGATGATATATCTAGTCATCCTGCGAACGAAATATCTAACGTCTAGCGGTTCATGAGAAGGACCATGTACCAGCTTGAGTTCTACTTGAGTTCTACTCAAGAATTATGTGGAGACCAAAATAGGAATGAAGACTCGGCGGAATTAATGAACGTTTTGCGGTCTCGGCGTCCTCGGAGGTCTTGTAGGGTTGGCCTAGAGCTTTCAGCTCGTTGGGGGCGAGTCTTATTATATTGCGAACCCAAGCTACCCTGATCTGAACCTTCCAAAGCAGGGCCCGGCCTAAGAATAATGTATTCTTAGTTAGACCTGATCTGAAGAGCTATGATAGCTATGGGAAAGTGGGATTTGGGTTATTACTGATCTTTTTGCCCATTGGAACGTCCAGTTCGGCCACTTCTTTGTTCCACATCACGAGTCTTCTAGCCAAGACGAATCACAGGAACATCTACACGGGCTAGGATGAAGCAATTAGTGGGGTTGATTCTAGTTACTGTATTCGTGATGATCGTACTAGAGTGTTGCAAAAAGTGATCAGAATCTGATAAGACAAACACACGCATACACTACAACATCCACTTATCAGATTCTGATCACTTACCACACAGTACACGCTGTTGGACTATTACCTAACCCCTCTACCTGGCCTATTACTAAGCTACCAGGAACTAATCCCCGCATAAAAAACATGTCTTGCTTTTTTGATCATTGACCACAGGCTCAAGTCATTCAACAAGTGAGCACCCACCAAAAAACTGAAGTCGATGTGCCTGCATCATCGGTGAGCCGGGCCGATTCGAGCTTATAGCATTCATGCCTTGATCCACTTTAGTTTCAATTCCCATGCCGACCAAAAATGTGTGCACCGGCCTTAAGTTTATATCGAGTAGGCGAGTTAAAGGTTATTACGCAGCCTTGAATGGTGTGGAGCTAATTCTACTCTTCCCGCACAAGATCGATCGAGATAACAAAGCCCAAGACGCAAGCAAGTCGCACGAGAGGTTGGGATTTTGACTAACCAAACGCTCGAGATCGAGTGAAGTGAATCGAGGTATGTGGCCACTATGCATGCAGATCGATTGTTATTGTATGCCATTCTGCCATTGAGCCGAGGAAAGGCCTAGAAACTGTGATTCTAGCAGTTTAATAAACCGAGTGATTGTATGTGATCTAAGAGTGATTAATTTATTCATTAAGTAAATGCAGCTTCTGGGCCGGTAAAATTACTTTCATAATCAAATTTATACTTTGATTATTGGCACAACCGTCAGCAACTTTTTGCTGTGTCTAATATCCATACTTGTTGTAGTTCTAGGCGTTGGTCTTCCCGTGTCTTCCTGGGATTGTATGTAACGTCGATCGCGACTTGTAAGAGTCCCCCTTCACAGTTTACTGTTGATAGTCACATATATAAAAACACCAATCCTCGAAGGATTTGAGGTAGCTGTATAAGCCTCGAAATGGAATTTTTGGCTTCTTGTAACTACCAAGAGCTAACCCTCCCCAAGCAGAAACATTATGTGATATCCTACATGATAAGCGTGCATAGACTGCCTGTGTTGGATTGTGAGTATTACTTGGGCTATGGATCGAGAAATTTACATAGATTTTTTCTTCTGTAATATTGTTAATGGCAATGTCAGTTTCTATTGCTTTTTCGTACTCGTCCAATCTTCATGTAGATAGATATAACTAGAAGAAGTGGCTTACGGGTACGCTAGCCGTGAGAGAAGTGGCCTATCGTCGAATAGCGTTTGCAGTTCATTCAGCTCGGATTGGGCTAAAATATTAAGATACAAAGAGCACGAGACCACCTGTGGATCCAAACTAGGAGAATATCATAAATATGCAGGGGTTCACTTTTCTTAATGCGATGTCGGTGTCACTTGTAGCTGCATGGTGGAGTTTGTACGACTCTCGAATATGATATAGGAATTGGTAGACTCGAGGAATTACATGTAGGTTTAGCATTTGAACCAAATCTCAAAGAGCAGTTAGTGAACCTAGTTCGTGAACTCCAGTATCAACCCTCCCCCAAGATATACACATATGAATCCGGGGCATTAAATACTATTTTATATCGAATTCAAAATCGCACAATCCCCAAAATCATAACTTGATGATGTGACCTATTTTGGTACAATATGTAAGTTGAAGCACTTGATATAGGTTTTGGACACCAATCCTAAGATATAGGGCCAATTTAAATGCATACGAGCACACCACCCCTCCTTCTAGTTAGAACCCACCACATCTCTGTCCAACCCGCATGATAAATGTGCTGCATCCATATCCCTACGTCCCAGCATCGTCTAGTATTTGGGTCAGGCAAGAGGAACCTGGACATCGTTTTTTTGGCAGCAACCAATTTGGCCCCTGCTAGTCGGTACAATCTTGCATGGTAACCAGTAAACCGAATCACTGTAGTCGATTCTCACTTGTAGAGGACCATCGATGGCCGATTTCTCGATGCCGGCAGCTTGGGAGCGGTAGCCGGAGATTGCCGAACCTCGTAAAATTCAGGCCTAGGCGTATGTTTTTATCATCAACCGCCGACGGCCCGTACTCGCATAATTATAATTCTTACTCTTGTAACTTTGTCCTATCGCACGTGTATACCCCCCACGTTGTGACGGTGTAGGTACAGATCCTTATGAAACCGCTAATCTTGGTCCTGCGATTATACTAGCTAGTGCTTCAATTCTACAATCCATGTCTGAGTGTTGGTTGGTTTAACAAGGGTTAATTGTTGTTATACTGTTCCCTTTATAATTTGATCATGCCCTACCAGAGTGAAAGACGAGGGTTGTTAATCGACTAAAACCCCTAGTTCGGATAGCTCCACACTTCCCCGCATTTGTTTTTGAAACATCCTCCCCGCTCCCCTGGTTCACTCGTCAGCCCCTTTCCTCGCTTCACTCAACCCCGCACTCTTTCGGTCATGATGCCGGTAAATTCTCGTTCTCAGATCCCCTAGGTTTTTCACGATTCCATTTGGAGAAACAATAAATTCTGTTGTGTTGTAACTTGTTGCGACATTCGGCAGAATTGCTCTGCATTGATGTAGTAGTGGACATACCACTTAATTAGGTTTGAGTTCCAACACCAAAATAGTAGCAGTGGAGGACGGGTGAAATCTGGTATTATGATCTTACACTAGTGATTTCTCTTGGAATAAAAAGTGTTTTGTGCGCGCTGGATATTTGTTCGGTCTGATGTTGGGTAAAATACATGGTGGTGCAAATTTTTTTTGTCTGGAGACACAACCATGCTTTTGTGCCAAGATCGAGTGATATCCCGTGAAAGCCCTTTTTTCAGTCTCAATAGCTTTAGAAGTGACCTCAAACTCTGATTGGTGAAAAAGGAATAGAAGTCTCTCAATTGGTAGAGAAATGTGATTTAACATAGCATAGTTATTGAATACAATACCCATTTCTATAATACGTAGAGTATGCACTATTATGCCTGATGGTGTTTAAGAATCATATCCATTTCTGCCGATCTAAATGCGCACACTTTAGGAGAAGAAATTCTCAATTGGCGTATGAGGACGATTATTTCACTTTTGTGCGTTGCACGGCACTCGATCAAGGGTCGAGGCCTGTAGATCAAATTTTCTTCTTTCGCTTGTTTCCTGGCGGCAGCCACCAGAGATTGTTTTTTCTTCTTCTTCTTTTTTTTTTTTGCTTCCCGCCTATGGGGGAAGTGATACCGCCGGCATATATAGCGGGCCAAGCCTAAGATACATATCCAGTCTAGAGACAGCATGCTAAAATGGTGGCTTCGGGTCAATGAGGCGGGGATCCGTTGTCCATATGGCTGGGAACCAGCGCAGGGTTCACTTGACTAATTAAGATGGATATGATACATTACCGCGGAGAAACCATTCTTGAAATTATCAGCAGACCTTTCAAAGGACATTTCTTCCGTGAGAAGTTTGTGCTAGTGGCCTCTGCGTCGCTCAACCTGGCCAAGACGAGACATGTGTGATCCGGCTGGAATAGGTACAGAGGCTAAATATTTAGAGAATTCCTTCAGATTGTTGTAGGCAAAACGAAAACCATGAGTTCTAGTATCCGTGACTCATTGTTTCATGTTGGATGAAAAATTGATAGACCAGCTTGCCCATCAGAGAGCGCGGCCCCTCAACGAGCGTACACCCAAAATTTGGTGGGTAGCATCCGTTGCAACAGGCAACGCTCGCTGATGGGCCATGCTCGTTTATGGGCAAGCTGGTCTACGCCGATTGTTCGCAACGCGTAGCAATTGACCAATCGCGACATAGTCTTAGGAATCCAACCAACCGAGTTTTCCCGGAGCGGAGAAGGGGAAGTAGCCTTGATATTTGCTTTTTTTCAATGATTTAGAGTGGTAAGCGGGAACGATGGTAGCAGCCAACTAAGGCTCTAGGCGATCGAATTGATTCAGTAACCCAGATCCCCTTGGAGATTTTCAGGGTATAGGTACAGCTTCTGCAGCTTCAGTTGGGCATTGAATCGCGCCCTTCATCATTCTGCAGTATGTTGAGCATCATGAGAGGGCTGTTGTACCTAGGTAGGTACCTGCGGCTCCGCTTTTGGGGTTCACGGCTGGAGGGGAGAATGCAGGCCCGATGTTACACAAAGTCGCCGCACCTTAAACAACTGGCATTCTAAAGCCGGAAAGGGTCCACATAGATCTCGCAAATAAAACACCCGTGATTGGTTGAAACTTTGAAAGGTGCGTGGGGTGGGTACCTCAGTGTGCACGGTTCTCACAACACCAAGCAAACAATTATCGAACTATGTAATTGTACATACACATACAGCGGCGCTGAAATGGGCACTGGTAGATTTCCCCGCTTTGATATCGAGGGTTGTTTGTCCTTGTTTTCACGTGTGCAAGATGTGTTCACAATCGAACCTAATTACAAAATTTTCACCCTCCACGGGCTATTAAATTTTTTGATTTCCTCAATTATTTAAAGCTGGCATCCTTCCTCGGTCCTTAGACCTTTTGGCCCTTTTGCCTCGTTTCTTGTATTTCTCTGTTGCCCTAAGTCAAGAGGTTTTTTCCCGAGTGTCTCCCCTCACGGACAAGAAGAGAGAGAAAAAAAAGAGAGCTATCGGAAGAAAACGTCATTTTTTTAGAGACTCAAACTGTTCGGGTCCCCTGCCCTGCTCAGTGCTTTGATAGCCGCTTATCTCACCCGTTGCTAATAATTCTGACGTTATCTGGCAGTCCCACCATTGAAACCCCACTACACCCTCCAGAAGTGAAGCTACTTGAAGCTCCCTTCACCAACACCTTCCTTGAATCCTATTTGCTGGTAAAGCCACACAACGGTAAATACCCCCCCCCCCTGCTGAGATTGGGCGTGCACACCAACCCCACTCTATGATAGATCCTGTTCCACCGAAATATAGATATAACCTGCACCCTTCCAAGTTCCTGTTTCGGGGCCCCAGGCAAAGTTTGAATCCGTGTGTTGTCGGCATTGCAACAGTTCTTGAGGAGAAGCTCTTACCACTTACCATTAACTAACGTACAATCTACCATAGACAATTTGGGGCCGGGTCTATTCAAAAAAAAGAATTAATCTGTGATCAATACGTAAAAGTTCCACAGGTGAGAGTTATCTGTGGTTGTTTTTGAACTCGTCCACCCTTGCCAAAGAATGGCCCCCTCCTACGAGTCCGAATACGAAATCATTGAAGAGGAGCCTGCAAACATCTACGACTACCAGGATACGCCCGAGAACCAATCATGGGCCGGTACTTTACCGCTCAAGCAGGGCCTCTATGATCCTGAATTGGAGAAGGATGCCTGTGGTGTAGGTTTTGCTGCGTAGGTTTGCCTCTCTAGATTTTAGATAATCTTTCGCTTATCATTTTTTTCTAGTCACATCAAGGGCGTTGCTAGTCATAAAATTCTCAGTGATGCACGGAGTCTATTGTGCAACATGACCCATCGAGGTGCCGTTGGCTCCGATGCCAGAGACGGCGACGGAGCTGGTGTCATGACCTCTATCCCCCATAAGTTCTTTGTGAAAGAGTTTACTGGAGCCACAGGCTTTGTGTTACCCCCACAAGGCCAATACGCTGTTGGTAACCTATTTTTCAAGCCGGATGAAGAGATCCTAGCTCGAAGCAGGGCCGTATTCGAACAACTTGCGGAGAAATATGGGCTCCGTGTTCTAGGATGGAGAAATGTACCACGCGACAGCGCTCTTCTAGGACCCGCTGCTTTGTCTCGGGAGCCCAAAATTCTTCAGCCTTTCGTCGTGCTTAAAAGCTCTTATGGTGAGGGGAACAAGCCGACAGAGACGGACTCTAGCTTCGATGAGAAATACTTCGAACGACAACTATACGTACTGCGAAAGGTTGCGACCAAAGAGATTGGACTTCATAACTGGTTCTATATTTGCTCCCTGAGCAATAAAAACATCGTTTACAAAGGTCAATTGGCACCGGTCCAAGTATACACCTACTATCACGACCTTGTAAATGTTGACTTTGCCGTCCACTTTGCACTGGTTCATTCCCGTTTCTCTACAAACACATTCCCTAGTTGGGATCGTGCTCAACCATTGAGATGGGCTGCGCACAACGGTAAGGGTTTCATGTACTCAAGCAAGTTCGATCTAATAATTAATTTTGACCTTTAGGTGAAATCAACACATTAAGAGGTAATAAGAACTGGATGCATGCACGCGAGGGACGAATGCGCTCAGAGTTCTTTGGCGAAGATCTTGAGAAGCTTTATCCAATCATCGAAGTAGGGGGATCTGATTCTGCAGCGTTTGATAACGTACTTGAGCTGTTGATTATCAACGGTGTTCTTTCTTTGCCGGAAGCTGTTATGATGTTAGTCCCTGAAGCTTGGCAAGATAACGATGAGATGGACCCAAAGAAAGCTGCTTTCTACGAATGGGCCGCTTGTTTAATGGAGCCTTGGGATGGTCCAGCGTTGTTCACATTTGCAGATGGAAGATATTGCGGTGCTACATTGGATCGAAACGGCCTGAGGCCATGTAGATTCTATGTAACTGATGATGATCGCATTATCTGTGCATCTGAAGTTGGTACTATCTTGATTGAATCTGAGCGCATTGTCCAGAAGGGTAGATTGCAACCTGGGAGGATGCTCTTAGTTGACACAGTCGAGGGGCGCATCATCGATGATAAGGAGCTGAAAATGCAAGTCTCTTCGCGGTTCGATTTTACAACCTGGGCACAAGAGCAGTTGATTACTCTTCCAAAGGTTCAGGAAAAATTGATGAGCTCTGGTGTAGTACTTGACCCTGAATTGGATGATATCAGCATTCAAAATGATAAAAGATTACTCGCATTCGGATACACATTTGAGCAGGTCGGCTTGCTTTTGGGGCCGATGGTAAGTGATGATACCTGAAGTTTTAAATGAAGGTTTTCTAAATAAATATGAACTATATAGGCCGCGGATTCGAAAGAAGCTCTAGGGTCTATGGGTAATGATGGCCCGCTGGCTTGCTTAGCAAACCAACCCCGTCTTTTGTACGAGTATTTCCGTCAGCTCTTCGCCCAAGTCACAAATCCTCCTATTGATCCCATTCGTGAGGCTGTTGTCATGTCTCTTGAATGTTATATCGGCCCGCAAGGCAATCTTCTTGAAATTGATCCCTCCCAATGCCATCGACTCCTAGTGCCTTCCCCAGTTCTCTCTCTCCAAGAATTCAATGCTTTGCATAACATTCAGGAGTACCATAAAGATTGGACAGTGAAGACTATCGATATTACATTCCCGAAGAGCCAGGGAGTTCCTGGTTATATCAATGCTATCGATGAAATCTGCAACCAAGCAAACGAGGCTGTCAAATCAGGCTATAAGCTACTGGTCCTCTCTGATCGTAACGCATCTGCCGACCGTGTTTCTGTATCTGCTCTTCTTGCAACTGCAGGAGTTCACCACCACCTTATCCGCAACAAGGTGCGCTCGAAGATCGGTTTAGTCGTTGAGACGGCCGAGGCTAGGGAAGTTCATCATCTCTGTGTGCTCTTGGGATACGGTGCCGACGCTATTTGCCCATACCTTGCATTGGAATGTATTCTCAAGATGAACCGCGAAAAATTGATAAGAGGAGGTCTTTCAGACGAAAGGATTGTCGACAACTATAAACACTCTTGTGATGGAGGTATCTTGAAGGTCATGAGTAAGATGGGTATCTCTACTTTGCAGAGCTACAAGGGTGCACAAATCTTCGAGGCGCTGGGTGTGGACAACTCTGTCGTTGATAAGTGCTTCACAGGGACAGCAACACGTATCAAGGGAATTACATTCGAATATATTGCTCAAGATGCATTCGCTTTCCACGAGTTGGGATACCCAAGCCGTTCAATTGTCTCTCTCCCGGGTCTTCCTGAATCAGGAGAATATCATTGGCGCGACGGTGGTGAAGCTCATGTCAACGACCCTGTCAGTATTGCGAACATTCAGGATGCCGTGCGCACAAAGAACGACAAATCTTACGAAGCCTACTCTCTTTCAGAGTATGAGCAGATCAAGAATTGTACCTTGCGAGGAATGTTGGACTTCAATTTCGAGAAATCTAAGCCAGTCCCGATCGACCAAGTAGAGCCATGGACTGAGATTGTTCGTCGGTTCTGTACCGGTGCCATGTCTTACGGATCAATCTCTATGGAGTCTCACTCGACTCTTGCCATCGCAATGAACAGACTCGGAGGTAAATCAAACACTGGTGAAGGTGGCGAAGATCCTGAGAGAAGTAACATCATGGAAAACGGTGATACAATGAGGTCTGCTATCAAGCAAGTCGCTTCTGGGCGTTTTGGTGTCACCTCTCACTACTTGGCCGACTCAGATGAACTTCAAATCAAGATGGCCCAAGGAGCGAAGCCCGGGGAAGGAGGCGAGCTTCCTGGGCACAAAGTTTCACAATCGATCGCAAGGACCAGGCATTCGACTCCAGGCGTTGGGTTGATTTCTCCTCCTCCACATCACGATATTTACTCCATTGAGGACCTGAAGCAGCTCATTTATGACTTGAAATGTGCCAACCCCAGAGCCCGCGTTTCAGTAAAACTTGTATCCGAAACCGGCGTTGGTATCGTTGCATCAGGTGTGGCTAAAGCTAAGGCCGACCACATTCTCATCTCGGGACATGATGGTGGTACTGGCGCTTCTAGGTGGACTGGTATTAAATATGCCGGGCTGCCATGGGAGCTTGGTCTGGCCGAAACACATCAAACCCTCGTGTTGAATGATTTGCGTGGCCGCGTGATTGTGCAGACAGATGGTCAATTACGTACAGGTCGTGACGTCGCTATCGCTTGTTTATTGGGTGCCGAAGAGTGGGGATTTGCTACTACACCTCTAATTGCAATGGGATGTATTATGATGAGAAGTTTGTAGCCTTGTCTATTTTTTTTTGGTATGGTACTAACGTTCACCTATTTAGAATGCCATTTGAATACTTGTCCGGTTGGTATTGCTACGCAAGACCCCGAGTTACGGAAAAAGTTTACAGGAACTCCCGAGCATGTCATCAACTTTTTCTACTATGTCGCCAACGAGCTCCGAGCCATCATGGCAAGACTAGGATTCAGGACTATCAACGAGATGATTGGCCATTCCGAGAAGCTCTATGTGCGCAAGGACCTTATGACTGAAAAGACCAAGAACATTGACCTCTCTTTGATCCTAACTCCCGCTCACACTCTCCGTCCCAATGTTGCAACTTACAACGTTCGAAAGCAAGATCACAGATTGCATGTGCGCCTCGACAATAAGCTCATTGATGAATCGGAGTATACCCTTGATAGGGGTATTCCAACTCGCATCGAGTCAGATATTGTGAACACCGACCGCGCCCTTGGGGCAACCTTATCATATAGAATCAGTAGGCTAAAGGGTGAAGCCGGTTTGGAGCCAGATTCAGTGCATGTAAACCTAAAAGGGTCTGCGGGTCAGTCATTTGGTGCTTTCCTCGCCCCAGGCGTAACATTGGAGCTTGAAGGAGATGCCAATGATTATGTCGGAAAGGGGTTGTCTGGTGGCAGGGTCGTCATTTACCCACCGAGAAATGCTTCTTACAAAGCGGAGGAGAACATCATTGTTGGAAATGTGTGTCTCTATGGCGCCACTTCAGGCCAGGCTTTCTTCCGAGGTGTCGCTGCAGAACGTTTCGCCGTTAGAAATTCCGGTGCCACTGCTGTTGTTGAAGGTGTTGGTGATCATGGTTGTGAGTATATGACTGGAGGGAGAGTTCTTATTCTGGGTGAAACTGGTCGCAACTTTGCTGCTGGCATGTCCGGTGGCATTGCCTATGTTCTGGACATGAAACAGGATTTCCACTCGAAGGTCAATATGGAGATGGTTGAACTTTCAGACATCACTGATCCCTATGAAATCTCTTACGTCCGTGGCCTCGTTGAGGATCATTATCAATACACAGGATCTGAGCTTGCAAAGAGGGTTCTTTTGGACTTCAGGAGGGCACTTCCTCGATTTGTTAGAGTACTCCCCACTGATTATAAGAGAGTTCTTGAGGAGGAGGCCCTCAAAGCAGCAACGGCAAGATCAACTCACACGCTCTCGGTTCTGCCCGGGAACCCAGCCCGTGAGCAGCAAGAAAAGTTATTGGCAAAGGCAAAGGCCAAGGAGGCGGAGGCCAAGCACAAGCACGAAGTGTCCATGACCGATCTTGAAGACAGCATAACCGATGCCAAAGCCGAGAAAAAGAAGTCCGCACTTGTCCTCAATAAGACAAAGGGCTTTATGCTTTATGCTCGTCGTAGTGAGAAATATCGAAACCCAAAGACGCGAACCAAGGATTGGGCAGAACTCTCCAAACGCCTTGACGAGGATGAACTAAAATACCAATCTGCACGTTGTATGGACTGCGGTGTTCCTTTCTGTCAGAGCGATACTGGCTGTCCTATCTCAAACGTTATTCCAAAGGTTATTCTTTCACTCAGATTTTGTTTTTCAAGCAGTTGGCTAACGTATTACAGTGGAATGAGCTTGTTTTCCAAAACCAGTGGAAGAATGCTTTGTACAAGCTACTTCAGACAAACAACTTCCCCGAATTCACAGGACGTGTTTGCCCTGCCCCTTGCGAGGGCGCTTGTGTCCTTGGCATCAATGAGGATCCAGTAGGTATTAAGAGTATCGAGTGCGCAATCATAGACCGTGGCTTCGAAATGGGATGGATGATTCCCACGCCGCCCAGTGTCCGTACTGGAAAGAAAGTTGCAATCATTGGGTCCGGGCCTGCTGGTTTGGCTGCCGCTGATCAACTCAACAAGGCTGGCCATTTAGTTACAGTCTATGAACGCGCAGATCGTCTTGGTGGTCTGCTAATGTCCGTATATTCTAAACCCCTTTCTTTCTGATTTACTGTACTAATAACAAACTGTAGGTACGGAATCCCGAACATGAAGCTGGATAAGTCTATCGTTAAGCGTAGGACCGATTTTATGGCAGCAGAAGGTATCAAGTTCGTGACAGGTGTTCATGTTGGCCAAGATATCACAATGGCCAAAATTCAAGCAGAAAATAATGCTACTATACTTGCTACTGGTGCCACGGTCCCTAGGGATCTCCCCATCCCCAACCGCAACCTCGAGGGTATCCACTTTGCCATGACTTTCCTACACGCCAACACAAAGTCTCTGCTTGATACCGAGCACAAAGACGGCGAGTATATCTCGGCAAAAGACAAGCATGTCATTGTCATCGGTGGTGGTGACACTGGAAACGATTGCATTGGTACTTCCGTTCGTCATGGAGCCAAATCTGTTGTCAACTTTGAGCTGCTTCCTCAGCCACCAAACGAGAGGGCTCGTGATAACCCATGGCCCCAGTGGCCCAAGGTTTACAGGATTGATTACGGTCACTCTGAGGTCAAGGCTCAATATGGAAAAGATCCGCGCGAGTACTGTGTCATGAGTAAGGAGTTTGTTAACGACGGGAAGGGTCATGTCAAGGGTATCAATACTGTTCGTGTTGAATGGACTAGGAGTGCTCGAGGTGGTTGGGATATGAAGAAGGTCGAGGGTTCGGAGAAGTTTTTCCCAGCAGATCTTGTGCTTTTGTCTATGGGATTCTTGGGACCTGAAGATAGGGCTTTGGGTGATATCGAGAGGGATCCTAGAAAGAACGTCAAGACACCCCCTGGTGGTTATTCAACTTCAGAGGAAGGTCTGTTTGCAGCCGGAGATTGCCGCAGAGGACAGAGTTTGATCGTCTGGTAGGTCAAATCGCTCGGGTGATTGAGACACTCCATGCTAATATAACATAGGGGTATCAACGAAGGAAGGCAATGTGCTCGTGAGGTCGATCAGTATCTCATGAACTCTACACAACTTCCTGTGACTGGAGGGATTGTACTTAGGAACCTACATCCTGTAGAAATCCTCGAACGAGCGGAAACGGCACCCCTGAAAACTATTGCAATCGCTGCTAGCTAATCCACGTAACTGATGAATATGAGTTTTGTTTCTTAGGCGATAACGGGTTATTTCTTCTTTTCTTATTTTTAAACAGAGAGCGGTCGAGTTCAGGGGAATCAAAAAGGGAATTAAAATCAATGTGTTTTTTTCTTTGGGAAGGGAAGGCACGGGGTTTATACATATTTTTTCTTTCGATTGTTTAAGTTCAATTGTGAGCCTCTGAAGCTACATATTTTCCTTTGTGTTCTTTTCTGTTTGTGTATGGAAATTCGCAGAGTTTTCTTTTTGAAATTAGATGCGACCATGATTATTTACAGTTGGATTGTTTTCATGAATTATCACTCGGCGCTTATCTCGTAGCTACGCTTCAGGGTTGACACTGGTATCCTCTAGATCCTCGAAGTGTAAATATCGTGAGTCTTAAACGCCGGCTTATGCCTAAAAGATGGTAGTGATGTCTTATAGATATCATACATTTGCCTTGTAATCGCGTCTAATCTGCCCGGCGGTTCATAGACTACATGTAAAGTACAGCGGTGCGTAATAAGTCATCGGATGACCTGACCATGCAAACGTGCATTCTGGTGGCGTTCCGTCCGAATGATTTATTACGCACCGCTGTAGTAAGTACTTGTATGTATGCGCATATAATTACAGTATAGCGTGCCAATGCGATTACACTGCTCCTTATTTATAGTTAGTGTTCAGCCTGCCAAGGTTTTAGATATGACTTCTAGATCTCTACGAATTAATCTCTTATTTCCCAACAGACCCCCAGGCCCGAAAGAACCGCACCGTGGACCCGCTCGAGTCTAGAGCTGAAGGTTCTGATCTTGTCATCATCGCATAGGTCTCTAAACGGAACTTCCTCTCGTGCAACAATTTCCCATTGGCTCAATGTCAGCGAGGGCGCCGGGTCCACCCCATCCATATGTAGGTGGATGCGGGCTTGATACTTGACGAAAGACATGAGACTAGGGTTAGGGGTTATATCAGACCTTCTATATGACTAAGCGTAATTCGATAGTTTTAATCATCAGTTAAACACTTGGGCTATTTTTATCCCCTTGGATTGTGTCCCCTTATCGAAGCTCATCCTCAAGGAGCCCTTCACGATTAGTAGTAAGTTTCTTCATGCGAGATTCCAATGAGTGCCTACGACCTTTGGTTTGTTTGATTCGTGGTACATGAGATCTGCTAGTAGAGTAGATGTGAGAGCTAAAGCTCGAGGCTGTCCGCCGATAAATAAACTGCACGCTCTCGTGATACAGAATCAGCCGCACGCCTTCTTCTAGAAACATCACGTCTTCTCTGCTTTTGCATTGCTTCTGCTTTCCCCTGTCTACTCTAATTTAAAAAGAGCTTCCATCCTTCATATCGTTCTGCTAGAATGCCATATTGACCACCTACACCCCCCCCACTGCCCCGGCCACATAACTGGCGGGGTATTTTTCCTACTGGGGTCTCGCTACCAGACACGCTAAAAGTGCGGGCAGAGCTTATCCTTCCCTTATCGCCACCACCAACCCACCCAACCTTGAACATCCACTTTTTCCTTGGTGTCTATTTTCCCACATATTATAACCACCTCATCTATTACCCCCCGCGCCACCCCACCCCCGCCCGCCATCTCCGTTTTTGTCAAGAAAATGGCGTCAACAGGCAAAACAAAGGCTGTAGCTCTCCCAACACCCATTTCGAGTGCTAATGGCCAAGGAGTTGTTGGGTCGAAGGGAACAGGAGCAGCAGCAGCAGCAGCAGCAGCAGCGGATCAGCAGCGTTCGTCACCTCTGCCAGTCGACAAGGATCGCTTCGTGCTCAAAGCAAGTAAACTCGCCGAGAGTCGCAGTCCATATGTAACTTTAAACCTCTGCAGCACGTCATGGCCTAGTCGATCATGAGGGCTAATGGAGGCAAACAGGTCCGTGGCCATGCGAATAATCCTGTTCGCTGGCAGCTATGGACAGAGGATACGTTGGCTCTCGCGAAGAAGCACAATAGGATAGTGTTTGTCAGTATCGGGTATGCAGCTTGTCACTGTGAGTATCAGATATGGAAGAAAACAAGAAAAATTATATGGCCTAGCCGGGAGAAAGGCAATGGCTCTGAGAAAGAGAGAGGCAAGCTGACGAGAAACTTAACACTTTGCAAACGTTAGGGTGCCATGTAAGCAATGCCATTATAATAGACCGTAATGTTCATAAGAACATATAAAGTAACTTTTTTCTTTTGAAACTAGGTTATGGAACGTGAATGCTTCGAGAATGAGGAGGTCGCCCGTGTTCTCAACGAGCATTTCATCCCGATTAAGATTGACCGGTAAAAGGCCTCATTGCTTTAAGCTAGGCGGCGGGAAACGTCTAACTGAATATGCAGAGAAGAGAGGCCGGATATTGATCGTATCTACATGAATTTTGTATGTGGCATTTCTGCCACAACATCTACAGGATTACTGCTAACTTACAGATTAGGTACAAGCTACCACAGGATCTGGGTTTGTGTTATATATATTTTTACGGTTGAGTAGAAAACTCTCAACTTACATTGCTAACATTTTTTTGTAGGGGTTGGCCACTTAATGTCTTTCTCACTCCGGATCTACAACCTGTCTTTGGTGGAACATACTGGCCTGGTCCACATGCTGGAGGCGCAGTAAAGGAGCAAATTGGCTTCCTAGAGGTCTTGGAGAAAATAGTAAAGGTCTGGAATGAACAGCAGCAGAAGTGCCTAATGTCCGCAAGTGACATCATGAAGCAACTAAAAGATTTCACCGACGAAGGCTTGAAAGGTGGTGAAGGAGAAGGTCTTGAATTAGACTTACTGGAGGAATCCTATCAACACTTTATGTCCCGTTATGATCAGACCAATGGTGGGTTCGGAAGTGCTCCCAAGTTTCCTACTCCCATCAACCTGGCGTTTCTTCTACGGTTGGGAACGTTCCCAGCTACAGTACAAGACATCGTTGGTGAAATGGAATGTCGCAATGCAAAGGCTATGGTTATAGCGACTCTTGAGGTTTGTAAACGCCTGAATATGTCCATGAGGTATATATATTGACATTATAAAGAAAATGGCAATCGGAGGCATTCACGATCATATTGGTCATGGGTTTTCTAGATATTCTGTGACTGAGAATTGGAGTCTACCTCATTTTGAGAAGATGCTTTATGACCAGGCGCAGCTTCTGAGCATTTATCTTGATGCTTGGTTGGTAACCAGCTCCCAAAAGTTACTGGATGCTGCCAAGGACATTGCAGATTACATCTGCTTAGACGCCTTGAAGAACCCCGGGGGAGGTTTCTTTTCTTCGGAAGATGCAGATTCCCTCTATAGGAAGTCCGATACAGAGAAGAGAGGTTGGTACTTATTCTCGAGAAATAACACATGCAATTTCTAATAGCTAGGGTTTAGAGGGAGCATTCTATGTCTGGACAAGGAAAGAGTTTGACATGATTCTTGGAGAGCAGGAAGCCTCCATATGTGCCAAGTACTGGAACGTCCATCGTGACGGAAATGTTGACCCTGAACAGGATCCACATGATGAATTTATTGCGCAGAACGTTCTGTCCATTGTTTCAAACGTTGAGAGGCTCAGTAGGATGTACGGCATGGCCCCAGAGAAGATTGCCGGCATAATCAACAATGCCCGCAAGAAGCTGTTAGACCACCGTCTGAAGGAAAGACCGAGGCCTAATTTGGATGACAAGATCATCACAAGTTGGAACGGGCTGGCAATTGTTGGGCTTGCCAAGGCCGCTGCTATCATGGCCGAGGTCGACCCGCCACGGGCTAAGACTTGTCTTAGGAATGCCGAAGAGACAATTGCGTTCATCAGAGAAAACCTTTATGATGAGAAGACGGGTATCCTGAAAAGGGTTTATAGAGAAGGCCCGGGAGAGACACCGGGGTTTGCGGATGACTATGCGTTCTTAATTTCCGGGTTGCTGCAGATGTATGTCTCGGGCGTCCCTTGATATTCTTTGTATAGCACACTCCCTAATGAGGCTTTGGGCAGGTACGAGACAACCTTTGATGTGAGCTATCTGCAATGGGCAGATACGCTCCAGAAGAAGCAGATTGACCTATTCTGGGACACAGAAAATGGTGGATTCTTCTCCACCAGTGAGAATGCGTCAGACCTTATTCTGAGGCTTAAAGATGGTATTGAGCCCCTAAGACTCCTTCACCACGCAGAAATATCCTAACGCCGTAACTTTTATCTTAAAGGGCTTGACTCTCAGGAGCCGTCCACAAATGGGGTTTCCGCAAACAACCTTTTCCGCCTAGCTACCATCCTTGGTGATTCGAAACTCGAAGATTTCGCCCAAAAGACGTGCTCCGCATTCTCACCGGAGCTCCTGCAGCACCCATTCTTATTCTCATCGTTGATGCCGTCCATAGTTGCCTCAAACCTTGGTATGCGTTCTGTGGTACTTGCCGGTAACCCGGAGGACCCAACACTCGCAGCGCATCTGAAACACCTGCGTAAGAAACTCTTGACAAACACAACAATCGTGCAGCTCGATCCCGCAAAGAAGGATTCTCTGGATTGGCTGCTCAAGAGAAACACACTGCACGATGCGTTGTTGAAGAGCGCAACCAAAGCGGGCAGAAAACCTGTAGTGCAGGTGTGCGAGGGTACCAAGTGCTTGGACGCATTCGAGATGAGCGATATTGAGAGTGTGCTTGAGGAGTTGGGCTGAACTCCTTTTTATATATATATATATTTCTATCCTGTTTGAGGGTTAAAATGTTTTGAATACTTATTGGGGGGGGGGGGTGTTCGTGTAATGGTTAGTGTCTTATAGTATATCAATGCCTTTTATTTATCTCTATGAGAAGTTGGTTCTAGGTGAGGGAGAAGTGCGAGTGATAACCATGGATGGCGCACATTCGCTTACATAACCCAGATTGGTGGCGCGGGGTGTAACACAAGGCTTAGATCTCCCGGATTAACGATTCTCCGGCGGGCTGAGAAAGGGTTTTTTGATGACAATTTGCTTGATTACTAACATCAGCTTATGGAGCTCCAACGAAGTCCGGAGAACGAAGGAGGAAGCTTTAAGTGAGTGCTCTACCATAGATCTTTCGGGCAGGGGGGGGGATAAGAGTCAATATAATCCAGTTCACCGCCCTGCCCCAGCTACATCTCTTCTTCTTCCATACCTTTCCGTCTTTAAGCTTCTTCTTCCTGCTACAGTTTCGATACTCTGCTCACGAATCCATCAGCTCCCCCCTCACACCACCTAATAACCCACCACCACCATGTCTGGCCCCATTAAACCCGCCAAACCCGCTCCCCTGCGAGACTGGCGAAAGGCCGCCGACTCTATATACACCTTCACCACGCTGCGCACCCTCCCGCACCTACCCAACCACGAGACGTCTCTGCGCTTCCTGGAGCGCCTCCGTGACGACCCGGGCGTGCGCCATGTCATGCGCAAGCACAAGTACACCGTGGGTCTCCTGCTCGAGATGGAGCCGGCGGGAAACACCACCCACGAGAGCAAGACACTCGGCCTAAACAGGAACAACGGCGAGGTCATCGAGGTCCGCTTGAGGACTGACTGGTACGATGGGTGGAGGGACTATAAGACCGTCAGGAAAACGCTGATGCATGAGCTTGCGCATATCGAGCACAACGACCACGATAGGAATTTTTGGGACTTGACGAGTGAGTGTTTTCCTTTCCTTTCCGTTTCTTTCCCCTTGGTTGTGGGTGGGCGAGCTAATTGGAATGGGTATGGGGGTAGATCTGCTGGAGAAGGAGTGTGCCGAGGCCGACTGGACGACGGGTGGGCGCGCGCTCACGAACGAGGTCTTCTATAACCCGCCGGAGACGCAGACGCAGACGCAGGACGCGGCGGGGTGGAGAGGCGGTGAGTTCAGGCTTGGCGGCGGCGGGACGGTGAGGGGCTCGGCGACGGGCGCGGAGGCGCCCGTGGGTAAAGAGCTGAGTAGGAGGGAGATTATGGCTAAGGCTGCGGAGGAGAGGATGAAGAAGTTGGCGGCGGCGTCGGCGGCGGCGTCGGCAGGTGAGGGCTCTTCATCTTCTGCTGCTTCTACTACTGCGACTGCGACTGCGGCCGCCGCTAAAAAGTAGGGTTATGTAGAACTTTACTCCTTTTTTATTTTTTGTTTTTATTTTTTGTTTTTATTTCTTGATTTTTGTGGTTTCTTATTTTTTCTGCTTGGTTCCTTTTTTCCTTTTCTAATGGATGGGGCTTGGGAGGCTTGGTGTTGACTGTTTATATATTTGTTTTTATGTGAGGGGCAGGGCAGGGCAGGGCAGGGCAGGCAGCCCGGCCTCGAATCGAGACTCACTCATGATCAAAGTCAAGAGGGAGGGAGGGGGGCCGGCTGGCTGGTTTTGACTTTATCATTGGCCCCTATATCCTAGCGTCATATATGCGGGTTACCCTTTTTTTTTTCTCTCTTCTGCTTTTAACTGTTTCCCTCCTTCTTTATATATATTAGATGCAATAGAGCAGTAGTACCTAAGCAAGAAGTACTTACAGTAAAACGTAACCCCCCCATATCTGTGGAGTGATATTACATGATGCAGCCATCATATATGAAGCTACCGATCTGTAATATCAATCGCCCTCCCTCCTCCCCCCCAACCCCACCAACCCCACTCCACTCCACCCCACCCCACCCACCTCCCCGCTTCCTGTCCTGTCCGGCTGGCATGTGACTTTCATGTGAAAAAACCACCACTCCGACAGGCCGGGTTTACATACATATTTTACTTTTTTTCAAGAATCATGAGAAATCACCTTGCATTACAGGTCTTGGCCACCACCACCACTGCTATTTACGTTGCTTAGATATATCAAGAAGGAAGCCATGAACAACTATTATTACGGATAAAGGATATATATATATACTCCCAAGTAGCCACAGAGCGGAAAGGAGGGGAGGGAGGGAATATAGGAGGGGAAACAGGCTGTTATATGTAGCTTGTAAAAATTCATTAATGCTAGAATGCGACTCTTTGCAATGGTATAGCTGCGGATGAGGGTAATGATATAATGCAACGAGAGATAAGGGGAAAAAAGAAGCACTCAAAGCAGCTAGAACCCCGTGGAAATCCTCATTCCTCCCTCCAAACAAGAAAAAAGGGGGGGAGGGGGGCTACTCGCCCCAGTCCGTACAAAAAGACCCAATCCCATTTGACGCCGTAATGTACCCGCCCAGACAAACCCGACAAACCCACCCAGTCTTCCAATATGATCCGTTTCCACTTTCCCGTTCCACCTGGCCCGCTGAAAAGGGAAAGAAAAAAAGGAAAAGAAAAAGACACGCACGCCAACTGCTCACAATCGGATGTTGACGTCCACGCAAGGTAATCTCCATTCCCGGCGGCCCACGGCGGTCCTAAGCCAGTCGAGGCCGATGCCAGTCCAGACCTGGCCAGCGCTGGCGCCAGCCTGGAGAGCGCCGGCACCGCTGCTGCCGACGGCTCCGGCGGCGGCGTTCATGACGGTGCCTGCGGCGGTGGAGAGGAAGCGGGGCTCGAACCAATGGCCGTTGTTGGAGTCGAGAAAGCAGCGGTCAGACCAGTAGCAGGAGGAGGAGAAGAGGGTGAGCATTATTAGGGAGCAGTAGACACTGTGGTAGGTTAGTTTCCCTTTTTGTTGTTGTGGGGTGAGTCTTTGTGGAGTGGGTAGGATAGGGGGGAGAGAGAACTTACCATGGGCGGTGGAATAGATATGTCGAGATCAGGAAGAGGACGATAAATGCCGGAGAGGCAGATGTGGGAATGAAGAGGAGGGGTAGCCAGCTATAAAAGAAATGACACATGAGGGTTTAGCAGGTATGTAATATCGAGGGAGGTGAGAATGGAGGTTGTGATGTATTTCCAGGAACTCACCTGCGTAGACAGAACATGGCGGCGAGGGCTACGACGAACGGAAAGGTGTCTAGTAGTAGTAGGAGGATGAGGAAAAGTAGTAACAGTGGCGGATAGAAAAGTCTGCAAGCTGTCCTTGCACGGGATGCCGAAAAAAAAGAACTCAGTCAAGAGCTGCTGCTGCTGCTACTGCTGCTGCTGCTACTGCGTTCGAGGGCCGACAGTTTAATATGGTGATGTGTGTGATATGTAACCAGTCTGTAGCGCTGTTGCAGGATCTGCAGTTAGGAACTGTTGGATAGGAATCGTGAGTCGAGTCTATCGTGTAAGGGCAGACCATAAAGGCAGGGCAGAGCAGGCAGGGCAGGCAGGGGGTTTTTGGCACTGGAAGAGTGAAACGATTGCCGAGGTGTTTTATGATAGGCCCAATATATATAAATAAATATATTGTAACTGGTAAACTTTTTAAGGAGAAGCGTTTACTGGAGGGACGCCTGTAATAAAGTGGTCGGCGGTGTCTGATGTCTGGACAGGCAGGTTCGCGCTTAACCTCAGTAGTATGAATCTTTTGTGGGTACTCCTCTACTCGTCGGAAAGGCTCAGAAGTACAAACAGAAAATTATAGCCAGCTCGCCTTGACTGTAAAAAGAAAAAGAAAATGAATCTGAGCAGACTTTTAAGGTACATACATGTATGCTTACATGTTACATGTAGTTACAAGGTCTTTGTGTTAAGTTAATTTAGGCACCACCGTAACAACCTGATTTACCTTGTATGTAGTATATGGACTTACCTAGAATAAGTACCTACATATGTAGAGCTGCTGCTACCTAGACCTGCCTAGATTTATAATGCGTGCCTAGAGTAGATTTACTTTTCCGACTGATATGGGGTTCGGCTGTTGAATATAACCTACAAACATGTAATAATTGTGCACACACCACACACCACGCAATGGCTGTATGGAACCACTGCATCTGCCAAGATTTCGGCGGCCAGCCAGGCATACCACTTACAAGTTACAACCACATCACACACCAAAAAAAAAAAAACGTTTGCTGTTTGTAAACTTTTACCTTACTACTTGCTCCCCCCCCCCCCAACACCTACCTCCCTTCCCTTCCCTTTCTCTCTCTGACACCCTAGCCAACACACACCCACGGCCTTTCCGCCGTTTTGTCCATTCACCACTCTCTTCTCACCTTCCTACCCACTCAACCGCCCCCATCCATCCATCCTTCATCATCCATCCTCATCATTCACCCACCCTAAGCAAGCCCCCATCCATCACTCATCTCTTTGAATTCTTCTCTAGCCTTATTTTGCAACTACCCCTGCAGAAACGATTTCGTTTCCGCTTTTATCTCTACTTATTCTCAGGAATATTTATTATAATAAGCATTCAATAACTTGACATAGACTGTAAAATGTCTTCGGAAAGTTTTGAAAATTTGTTTGACCGTCTTAGACGTCAGTCAACTATGAGCCCTCAGCATGGAGAGGTGCCTTTGGGCCAAGTTCACCCCCAGCAACCTTCACCACTGCAACAGCAGCAACAGCAGCAGCAGCAGCAGCAGCAGCAATATCCACAACATCCCCAGCAGGTTCATGGAATCTATCCGCCCTCTGCTTCTCCAAATTCATCACTTCCTCCAGCGCAGCAGTATCTTCATCAGTCTGAGCCGATGGGCGGTCCAGGACCCCACCAACAACCATCTGGGCTCCCCGCCTATCAACAGCTGCCACAGCCTCAGCGCGCATTCACCATGTCACAGGTGCCTCCGGATGGCCTTGGTAACACTCCTACACCTCCGCCATTTCCATTGCCACCATATGCAAACCCCATGTCCCCTCCAGCTTATGAGGCTGGAAACGCAGTAAGGCCTGCAAGTCTACTGCAACTATTAAAGTTTCAGGCATCTCCAACAGCACCCGTAGCTGAAAACTTACAGGAGCCTACAACCACATCACCGCCTCTAAGGCCGTCAGTTGTGTCCCCGCCTCCGGTCTCCCATCAACAGCCGTCAAACAGCCGTAATCTCTCCGCATCCGACCTTATGGCCTCGCTGAGGCGTTCTGCAACAGAACCGTCGCATAGTCCAAGCATTCGCCAGGATCAACTGCCTCCAGAGATGCAGCACTCACAATCCATAAGGAAGTCTACTCCAGGACCTGTAAACCCCCAAGATCTTGTTCTTCAGCTCCTTGGCCGCCCTAAACCTTCACAGGATGATATGTCAGCTCAGGCTGCAACGATGGAAGGTAGTAATGGCTCTGCAGAGCTTCCAGCCACTGCGAATAATCGTCCTTCACCAAGTACTAGGTTTGCAACGACAAGGTCGCCCATCACACCAGATGGTCGCCCTATGTCTGTCCCTCCAGCTGCACCCCCCAAGTCCCCTCCAGCCAATCTTTCAGCGCCTTTCTCCACCCCCACCCCGAGTAAAGGTTTGTTCACTTATGTCAACCCATTTGAGCAACTACATGCCACTAGCCCCCGTAATCGAACTCCAAGAGGCTCAACACCCGTCCCTGGTGGAAGAAAGAGTGCTTCTGGCCTGAGGGAAATAAAAGCTGAAAACATCCCACTACCTAACTCATCGACAAACTCACTTGTTATGGGAGAATCATCCACGGATGCTGCTATTGAAGCTGAAGCTTCCAAAGACGCTGCTAGCTTGGACCAGGCATTAGAAAGGGAAGATGAATTGATGGATAAGATCGATGATATGCTTGATGGGCAGGTTGAGAATAGAACTGCGGCGCCCTCTGAGAAGCAGTCTACCCCCCTTGAGCATTCTTTGAAGTCGCTTGGGCTCGAAGACCTCGTGCAGTCGGCTCCCACACAACCTCAAGAGACACAAATACAGGAGGAAGAGCCGAAGGAGAAGGCCCCTGCCTCTAAGGAAACGGGAGAGGAAGAGGAGGACGATTACGAGTCGGCCTCTGAGACTGCATCTGCAGATGCTCCTGTTATCGTTTATAATTTCCCCATGAAGCCTTTCTCGTCCATTACAATTATTCCAGCCGCAATTCAGCGTTTGAAATTCCCAAGCTCTAAGATTTCGGATATTGCTCGCATGCCCAGGGTCTTTGATCAGCTTGATCGCAATCTCATTGCCGCTTCTCATCAATTCATTGTATATGCTATCAGCAAAAGTAATGGTCGCGGTGGAATTAGGGTACTCAGGCAATATGATGGCAAGGATAAGGTCTTGATGAAGGACTGCCCTGATAGGACTTTCAACGTGACTATTGGTAGGGGTGATAGGATTTTGGGGACTGGAATTTCTGGGGCGGTTGTTTGGGCCGAGCTTGGTGGTGACTTTGAAGGGCCCGACTGGAACTGCATGTTTGTGTTTCCCCCAAGCGAGGAACAAGGCCAGAGCCTGGGCGTTCTGAAGTCACGTGCAAGAAGGACCTCGAGGCAACTGGACGTATTTGCTATTGGTAGAGGCAAAATGATCAACTTTATCCACGCCCCAACCGCGAAAGAATACGCCAATGGAAAGAGAGGCTTTGAAGTTGCTTCGAAGAGGTATCTTGCAGATCATACACGTGTGATTGACACTGGAAAGGCATCTAAGGATTTTGCATTCTCTGATGATGACACTGTTATCATTTCTATTGATAAGGCTGGCAAATTGAAGCTTTGGGATGTTCAGGACCTGATTAACTTCTCTAATAAGACCCCTGAGCTGACCGGCCCAGCCCCACAGCCACCAATGGTACAAACAAGCCCAACTCTATACTTTTCTGCCGTGGCCGCCGGGGAATCGTATAGAGCTACTTCAGTCATGTTCCTGGATAAATGGAGGCCTTACCATAAATGCTTGGCCCTTAGATATGTCATTGTTGGAATGAAGCAAAACCACACTCTTCAGTTGTGGGATCTTGCCCTAAGCCGACCTGTTCAAGAGATCAACTTCCCCCAGGAGAGCGACACAGATGCATTGTGTTCAGTCGTTTACCATCCAGTGACAGGTATTATTGTTGTTGGCAACCCGACTAGGAATTCGATTTATTTCATTCACCTGTCAGCACCAAAGTATAATCTCCCGCCCATGTCTCAAGCACAATATGTTAGTGGGCTTGCTACCAAGGATACAAGTATCCCGAAGCCGGACGCGACAGCTATTCTCAGTGGACTAAGGGAATATTCATTCGCCTCTAAGGGGCAGCTTATGAGCCTCGACATCCTTGATGCGTCTGATGCTGACCCTCAAGGGGAGGTTCCGCCACTATTTGAGCTTTATGTCGCACATAGCAAAGGAATGACTACTCTAAGCGTTTTCAGAGAGGACCTTGGATGGGACACTAAAAACACTGTCAAAAACTCTGTCGATGCAGTCAAGGCTGGTATCTGTACTCTTTCTGGTCTTGCAGCACCGCCACCTCCAGAGCATAGCGAGAAATCGACCTCTGAAAAGGATGCCAAGAGCGAGAAGGGGGCCGAGCCCGAGAAGGCTGGAAATACTGAGCCCCCAGCTGCCCAGCCATTGAAGCCTGTACCATCTGTGCCTGAGAACATTGCTTCAGAAGTGCCGCTTCCAAAATCAGAGTCTGTCAGCCCTGTGACGAGCCCTAGGGGGCCTGCTGCTTCTACTGTTGTTGAGGAGAAACCTCCCGCTATCAATGGAAGTGTAAAGAAGAAGAGAAAGGACAAGGGGAATGCCGCATCCTCTTCGGGCGATGTATCGAGGGCTGCTTCTATGAAGAATCCACCGCCAGCTGGCGAGACAGAAAACCTCAATGTTTCGTCCGCGTTTTTGGATCGTGAGATCAAAAGGATTGAGAAGACAGTTTCATCCGAATTCTCGAAAGTGATGAGTAGGGAATTGGAAACCCTTTGTAAGTTGAAGATTGATGTGTTTATTTGGGGGGGGGGTTATATTAACACTTGCTAGATCGCCGTTTTGATGAGGATAGGCGGATCCAGCAAGCGGCCGGAGACGCCAAGCAGGATGCTATTCTTAGGCTCCTTTCTAGTACACTTACTGATAATGTTGAGCAAGTGATCGGAAGGATTATCATGAACAACATCCAGGGAACCGTTCTACCTGCTATTGCAGATGTTACGACTCAAGCTCTTGATAGAAGACTTGGAGAAAGTCTTACTAGGTCTGTGGGGAGTGCCGTTCCGGCCGAATTGCATGCTGTGATTCCAGATGTTATCAGAAGGACACTTTCCCAGCCCGAGTTCCTTGCCAGGATTGCCGAGTCTATTGCAAAGCCGCTCAGCAAGGCAGTTGAAAACGAGCTATCCCGATCCCTGCAAACGGCCATCATTCCCGCATTCCAGCAAATTGCCATTGAAGGAGCTCAAACTATTATCAAGGAACAGGAACAAAAGCAGCACGAGATGATCGCAGCGATGGAACGTATTCATCAACAAGACTCCCAAAAGATCGATCAGCTCATGGGGCTCGTAGGCGTGGTCAAGACAATGTCTGATAACATTACCGCCATGGCGAAATCACAAGCCGAGTTTCAGGAGCAGGTTCAAAGGGCACAAGCGGAGTATGTCCAGCAATATGAAGCAGGGGTTGGTGGCGAGCAAGCTGTTCACGCTCATGCTAGGGCTCCTTCCCCGCCGCCACAACTATCGCCTGAAGAGTTGGAAGCCCAAGAAATTGAGGGTCTGCTTAGGAACGGAAAATATGAGGAGGGAACCATCAAGGTATACCCGAGTTAAGCGTGGCTGATGAGAATTGAGCGTAGGCTAATCTGCATATAACAGTGGCTTCAATCTAAGGAGCGCCAAGCCGAACTTTTTGACGAAGTGGTTGTGAGGTACAGATATGACTTCCTACCAAATTTGAGTCAACTCGTACTGCTGTCCGTCTCTGCTGCAGTCAGTGTAAAGTTTGAAAATAAGGTCTTTGAAAGACTGAGTTGGCTAGAGGGTGTTTTGGCTGTTCTTGACCCTATGGTAATCCCTCAACCCTGTAGCTGCGCGAAGCTTTTTTTTTCTCGCCCCTTAGAAACTAGGATTAATGTTATTGTTTAGGATCCCGAGATTCATGAAATCTGCCATAGGATCATGGCCGTTGTCGTCCAGAGACTCGAGCAGTTGTACATGAGCACTGCGGAGCAAAACATGGCGGACCCCATCCTTCGCAGGATTCCAGCCATTGCACGCAGGGCAAGAGAGCTATCCTCCTTGGCGGCTTAGAATGTTTTCCTTATCTAATTTTATGTGTTGTGTTTTTAGATAACCCCCATTCTTGCTGCTGAACAAGGTCGCGAAGGCTCTCGTTGAGTGTACTAGGCGTTGGATTACTTTCTCTTTTTTTCTTACGAAGTCATGTGTTGTATTTTTTGTTTTTGCTGCTTCTCTGCTTATAAAAACCAAGGGTTGAAGATGTGATGAAAGCGCGTTTTAATGACGTTGTGGTAAGAGTATCGAATGAGCGTTAGTTTTGCAATTGAGTGTTCTGGAATTCCTTATTCGTGGAATTTGTAAACTTATCGTTAGCCAGTTCCTTCGCATTATTCCACTCGATATTTGTTAGTTATGTTATCCCTGGATGGATACAAAGAGACATTTACACCGAGCTGCATGCCATAGAACAATGATCTGTGTCTTAATTCCCCATGCCCGTAATCATCAGCAATGTGAACCAAACGCCAAGCCATTCCAGTGCATGATGTGTTATGATTCGCGTATCTCACGATCTGCATGTAAAGTACTCTACCATTCTTGCATGGATAAAAAGAAGCAATCCCACAAAACAACAGCACAGTCCACTCGTGTTATATCCCCGTTTCACATCACCCCGCCCCCCACAATAATAGATCATAGTTGGAGAGCTCCCCCAGCAGCCGAGAAACAGAAAAAAAGGAAGCTCAAACATACAGCATCAGCACGTCGCTCTAGTCATGAATAACAGCAACACAACGTTTGTCCTCCCTTCCCTTCCCTCCCCTTCCCCTCCACCCCACCCTTCCCCCACTTCCACTATGTAACAAAACCTAGCTAGCTGGGGAAACTTGCCTTAACTTCTATCCCCCCACACAGCAGCAATCCCGCCGGCGGCGGTGGCAGAAACCAGAAGACCCGCGCCCCCTTCAAGCCAAAGTCCTCCAGCCGTGGCTCGAGCTCGTACCAGCTCAGACAGTATGCAGAGCAGACGCTCGGTTCAGGGAGCTTGCGGAAGGTTGTGAAGCTGCCGGAGGGCGAGGATATCGATGAGTGGCTTGCTGTCAATGGTAGGTTTGCTTTGCCTCCAGGGGGAATGGTGGATGATGGATGGGCGATGGGGGGATGAGGGCTAACGTGGTGGGGGGGAGGCGCATAGTCGTCGACTTTTATAATCAGATTAACTTGTTGTATGGATCCATCACGGAGTTCTGTTCGCCGACGACGTGTCCGGAGATGAAGGCTACGGATGAGTATGAGCTCCCCCGCCTGGGATGCTTTTTTGTTTCTTTGTCGAGTGCTGATGGAGTGGGGGTGTGGTGTGTTGTAGGTTCGAGTATCTTTGGCAGGACTCGGGGAAGTTTAGGAAGCCGACGAAGATGCCGGCGCCGGAGTATATTGAGCATCTGATGGCGTGGGTTCAGGATTACATCAACAATGAGGCCGTCTTTCCCTCTAGGATAGGTATAATACTTCCTCCTCCCCCGCGCGCTTCGTCGCTGTGAGCTAATCGGAGAACTAAATAGGCGTCCACTTCCCAAAGAACTTCCAGACTACCGTCCGCCAGCTTGTCAAGCGCCTCTTCCGCGTATACGCGCACATTTACTGCCACCACTACCCGGTCATTGTGGCGCTGGGGCTCGACCCGCACATGAACACGAGCTTCAAGCACTATGTGCTCTTCATCAAGGAGTTTGATCTCGAGTCTGGAAAGGACTTCTATGGGCCGTTGAATGATATGGTGGAGACCATTCTGAAGACGGATAATTAGTGGGGCGGAGGAGGGGGAGGTTGCCTTCTTGTTTCCTACTCTTTTCCGTATTTTTCTTTTGTAGTTTTCTTTTTAGTTAAGGGGAATGTACGATAGATGGTTGGTTTGTTGGTTTGTTGGTTTTTTTTTTTTACTACTAGTATACTGACCCTTTTAAACTGTGTTTGCAAATCGGATTGGTCGATAGGAATAATGATACGTGCGTAATACCTATTACAGCAGTGATATGTTTTTTTCTTCTTCTTGCTTTTACTTGGGAATGGCGCGGGAGTGTGTGGTAAGCATATGTGCAGAAGACTCCCGGCTCACTTATACATACACCAGCAGAGCCCTTCTATCTACATGTATATATCGTCTTAGCATATATAGATACACGCAAGCAGACCACAGAATAAAACAACCATTTCCCTGCATGCGTATGGCAGGGCCCAAGAGATGTAGACCATCCCCACTCCCCTAGGGAAAACATGGCATCCAGGACCACCACCACAGGCTCTCAATAAACTCCAACCACATGGCGAGTGATAATCTGTGATTGTGATCTATCTACATGTACCTACATACATACGTTACCTACTTCAGTTAATTATGTATAAAAAGGCTAAACCCGTCGGCATATACCTATAGTCTACATACGGACAAGATCCTCGCTCGAGCTTTGGGGGGCTGCGTAGCACGCCGCAACACTACACGCTACACACAGATACTGTACGTGCCGGCTACGCTGGTTACTACTCTACTCCGTGAGGCCGACGGGGGCTGACTCGGACCTCGGCTCTCGCGCGCCCCCTCGGCCCGTTCTGCGTTATACACCACCGAGGTTCGTCCCCCCGCCTAAACTGGGACATGAAGAGGGTGGAGTGTAGGACTAAGATGGCTACTGTATGTATGGGACAAGAAAAGGGAGCGAGATATTCGAACGCCATACACATGTTATGATCACAGCAGGCAGGCAGGCAGGCAGGCAGGCAGGATATATAACCTAAATACAAACTACATGTAGAGAGAGAGCTATATTCTAGAATGATTGCCTCAATAAAAAAGAAAAATAAACCCAATTGCTGATACTGTTACAAAAAAGTCATTTTTTGGGGTGGGGGGTTCCAGTCATGCATTCTCACTCGACAGATTATCGGGGGGTCTATTTCGCCTTAATCTTGAGCTGAGCCCTCCTGTTTGCGAGTGCTGTCTGTGTAGCCATGAACAGTGCGTCTTTGAACGCAAACAAGAACGCCGCCGTCAATACACTCTGTACCAACTTCGGCCCAATTCCTACATCCCCCCAGTATAGTACGTTAGCTAGCTCATTCAACACCTCCCTACAATGTCAAGTCCAACTCACCATTATACAGCCCTGTCCATCCTTCCTCTCTCACAATGCCCCTGATGCCCCCCAATAAGCCTCCTGCCTTCTTCTCCCCCTTCGCCGCCACATGCAGCCGGCTCTTCACAGTGATGTACGGATACGTCAGCGCGGTCGCCACCAGCTTCCCCAGCGCACCAAGCACAAACGCGTCCTGCGGCGTCACGCTGCGCTTCCGCCGCCGCTCAAGCATGTTCTTGAGCTGCTCGAAGATGGTGTACTGCAGGATCGGGTTCATGACCAGCACCAGCGCCGGCAGCACGCCCTTGAAGAAGGCGAGGATCCCGCCCTCCTTGTATAGGTCTTTGATTGTGCCCAGCGTGCTTGGTGCTTTCGTGGGCGCAGTCGCCGCGCCGGTCGGGTCTTGGAGCGTCGGGAGAGTCGTGGCGACGGTGGTGGTCGCCGTCGCCGCTGCCGTCTCGGGAGCGCGCTTACGCGCGGTCATCCGTGTGTTGACGACCCAGATGGGGTTTGTGAGGAGGACGGTAGCAGAGCCAGCGAGCGCGCCAGCCATCATGGATTCGAGGGTTGAGAGCTTTGTGCGGCGGGGGCCCTTGCTAGCCGCCGCGGCGGCCTTCTCGAATGCGGAACGGGACCATTCGTACCCTGCCGACCATATATTAGCACTATAATCTATCCCGATTGGGGGTGGGGGTGACGGACAGTAGTAGTATACAAAGTTAGTGACAGAGATGCCAAAGACGGCGCTGTCAAGGCCGGCGTAGAGGCCTGAGATGCCCTCGCGTTGGATGATGCGACGGATGGCATCGGGGACGGAAGACTGTGCGCGCTTGGACTCGACCTGGGAGCGGGTCGAGAGGGTGATTAATGGGTAGGTGAGGACCATGGAGAGAACTCCGCCGCCTGTAGGGGGGGGTGGGGGTGGATCAGTCAGTACCCGAGTATCACCGTAACTACATGTAGCTAGACTAGAGCTACGGCTGGGGAGCGGTACCAGCGCCTGCAACGGCATGGAGAACCTGGAGGGGCATGTGTCAGCATCTGCTCTCCGGGGGAAAGGGCACTTGACAGCAGTTGCATACATTATCGTTTGAGGACATTGCTTGGACAGTATGTATGTAGGTAGCAATGCAGTTGTGAAAGCACTGGATGAAGCTGGAGGACTGTTACAGGACGCTGGCGGTAGAAGTGGGTGTTATATAGACTCGAGGGCCACCAGTATACCGTATATTTATCTAATAAAGAAGGAGGAGGGGGTGAAGGAGAGGGGGAAGAAGTGAGGAAATAAAGGAAAGGAAAGGAAAGGAAAGGAGGGAGGAAGGAAGGAAGAGAGAAGATGCTCGGTTCGTTGTCGGAGGTTGTCTACTGGCTGGCAGTGAGTGTATATAACTACTATCCTGGCCTTCCCCGTGAATTCCCCGTGTCTGTCCCTGTCTGGTGTAATGTGTGAATGAACTTCTTGATGTAGAAGTCGAGTGGCAGATGTGAAGAAGAAGATCAGAAATCCATTGCCTGAATTGAAGCTTGTGATTGAAGTTGACACCGAGATACATCGTTACACTAGTCCCTTGTGGGACAGCCGAGGTTGTACTCTGTGCGTGTGTATGTGTGGGGTTGAACTTTGCATATGCAGATCGCTGGTCCGGGGTGGGCTTTGTCTCAAGGTCTCTCTCTGTAAGAGCAACGCTCATCGCAACTACATGTGGATAGCTGTTACTGACAAGGTTTCAATAAATCCTCTGTCTATAAATAATGGAGTGGGGGTACTCTGTATATAAAAGACAAAGAAACAAAGACTTTGCGACATATTCCAGCATAATCCAGCAATAAGTACATGATGGGGTGAGTGGTATCGGGCTTAGTCATACGAGTCTAAACACCATTGATATTAGGGTTAGGGAATGAGTTGTCCTCTTCATGGATTCTGACTCGGGTCATTTGACATGCAATCATAACAACCTAACCATCTTAGCATCCCCTCTCCGATTGTGTGTATCTACGGGTACATACATCTACATCTCATGGTACAATGATACCACCATTAGTAAGCCAGCCAAGATCTAAATGCCCGCTGATTAGATAACAACAGCAGCAGCAAGCGCCGTCGGATCAGTTGCCGAGCGTTCCTAACCCACAGCTATTTTTTCAGGAGCCGCAACGCACGGGTTTTTAGTGGTGGAATTGTTCCATATTGCGTGGTGGTGTTTGTGCGTATGTGTTCTGCTCGAACATGCCAGATGGTGTAAGGCTTGACTGAGAATTCTAGACATCTCGCTTTTTCAGCCCTGTTTCTCTCACTCACTCCCTCACTCCCTCTTTCTCTTCCTCAACACCACATACCTGGCCTCAAACACACATACACATCTCTACAGACCTCAAGTGCTTAACCCATTACTCTTTCTCCCAACAGCTGGGCTGGACTGGCATCGTGGGAGTTCATTCATCTCATCATCCTCTTTCGTCTGATTAATACTTGTTTTCTGGCTGTTTCCCCCTTTAAAAAGCTCATCACTGCATACATACATAGCTGCTAGCTATGGCACAACCTACGACGGCGGCTACGACGACAACGGCGGCCAAGTCTCCTGCGTATGCAAAGAGTATCCTCAAAGTGCTGTTCGTTTCTCTGCTGTTTGACCTGGTAAGGATTCCCTCACACATCATAGGAGCCAGCCTTGTGTAAAATGTATGGTGGTGAGGAGGGGCTCAATGCTAACATCAGCTCTAGCTATCATTTACACTGATCCTACCACTGTTCCCGCGCCTACTTGATTTCTACAAGGCCCAACCTAACAATGTGGTCCTGGACTCGATATTCAACACCCTCAATGCCTTCAAGGCCTCATTCCACCGCCCAATCTCTTCGCGCTTCGATGTCGTCCTCCTCGGTGGGGCTCTCGGCTCCCTCTTCTCGTTCCTCCAGGCCGTCTCCAGTCCTATTATCGGCTCCCTGAGTGACCGCTATGGGTACGTTTCCCGCATCTTCCCACTATAACCACAGCTCATTAACTCTCCCCCAAAGCCGCCGAACAGCCCTCCTCTACTCCATGATTGGCAACATCCTCTCCGTCCTCCTCTGGGTCGTCGCCACAGACTTCCCGACATTCCTCGCCTCCCGCGTCGTCGGCGGCCTCTCTGAGGGTAACGTCCAGCTCGCAATCGCAATCGCAACCGACGTCTCGACTGCCGAGACCCGCGGTGCCACACTCGCGCTTGTCGGCGTCGCCTTCAGCATCGCGTTCACGTTCGGGCCAATGATGGGGGCTTACCTGGCGAGCAAGACACTGGCGCTCACAATCTCTGAGAAGAACCCGTTTGCGACAGCGGCGCTGTTCTCGCTGGCGCTGCTGGTGGTGGAGACGGCATTCCTGTACTGGAAGCTGCCAGAGACGCGGCCGCTGAGAGAGGCTGCGGAGGAGGCCAAAAAGAAGGAGGAGGCCAAGACGAGGACGGTTGCGGAGGAGAAGACCGCCGCGGATAAAGCGAGGAGTAATGCATCGGGGATTACGCTCCTGAATGCGACGCATCTGCTGTTCCTGCTGATATTTAGCGGGATGGAGTTCTCGCTGCCGTTCATGACGTTCGACTTGTTCAACTACACGGCCAAGGACTCTGGGAAGCTCCTGGGCTTCATTGGGCTGCTTGCATCGCTGCTGCAGGGCTCGTTCGTGCGCCGCGCAAAGCCGGCGCTGGTGGTGAAGACGGGACTGGCGAGCGCGGCGATTAGCTTCTTCCTGCTGAGCCGAGTGAATAGCCAGAAGGAGCTGTATGTAGCGGCCGCGTTTCTAGCGGTGACGAGCGCGAGTGTCGTGACGGGATTGACGGCGCTGGTTAGTTTGAAGATTGGTGAGCAGGAGAGAGGAAGAGTGTTGGGTGGGTTCAGATCTGCTGGTATGTAAACAATTCCCCTTCCCCCAGCTCTCCCACACCTCCAAAGCATCCGCCCGATATAGTGTGGATAGCGACTTATCGCCGCCGACCGCTGCCGCCGTTGTTTCGTTTTCTTCATGGGGTCTAGTCTAGGCTAGTCTAGTCTAGCCCCGGAGGATCGGGGCGTGAAACATTAGACCCGTAACAACAACGGGTTCTTTAGGCTAGTTTTAGGGCTAACCAGAGAAATAAAAATATAGGCCAGATTGGACGAGCTACTGGACCGCTTCTTTTCTGTAAGTCTTTATTTTTGGTTCCCCCCCCCCCCCTCCTCCTCCCCCAGCGCCATCGTTTTGAAATAAGAGGAAGCTAAAAAATGTTTTTGCTGTTGTAGGTACCCTCTACTGGTGGGCGGGACGAGAGACTGCCTATGTCGTTGGTGGGACGGGAATGGTGGGCGTTGCGACGTTGGTGTGGAGAGGATTGGGGAAATGATTGGGTGGGGGGAAATTTCTTTGTGCGGAGAGGAAGGAGGAGGTAAGATGTGGGGGGGGGGGGGGTATCAGTTACCATATCGTGTAGGTATGTTACTTAGAAGTAAGGTATGTAGCCGTTAGTTGCATTTGGTAGTTAATTCTAGACTGTTTCAGGATACCCGTGGGCGGGAATCTGTGCATCCTGTGTTTGTGCCCTGTTGGACATCGCCTGCCTTGCCTACAGACTGGTGTATTATTATTATCGGCCCTTGAAGGGAAAAGGAAATGTTGGTCCACCGGGGGTGGGAATTGAACCCACCCCCATGCGCGGCTGGGGATCTCTCCTCCATACAGGCAGCAACCTTCTTTGCTCTTTTAATCAATTGGGGAAAAGGAAGGATAGATTCGATCCAACCCCCACATCCCAGGCCATTAATTTGCGTGCAGTTAGTGGGTTGAACAGACGAACAGAGAAAAGAAAAGAAAAAAAAAGCCAGGCCATTAATTAACCCTTTACCACAGATACCGTTTATCACAGAGTTTCTTTCTTTCGTACTTACAGCAAAGGGCCATAGGAACTTCCTCTTATGTTATGTTTTACCCCTCCTACCCTGTTCCCTCCCGGCCATCGCGGAGGAGGTCTATCCCATTGTCACTCTACGTTACTCTACTCTACCTACATACATACATGTATGTATCTTCTTGCCGTCCGCACCTTAAGGTCAATACATGACATGAGCTCCTGGTACATACACCAACAACCCCACAATCCCAGGTTCTCTCTCTCTCGTCTAGCTGGAAGAAGCACCGTCTAGCTAAGTAGTAGCTTTCAATTGGTAATTTGGGTGGGGGTGGGAGGTATCGAGATGGGGATAAGGATAAGGGATAAGGGATAAGGATAAGGGACCACCATATCATGTCTGTCACCTCGATGCCGAGTACCGGCCGCGCGCGCGCGGTGAAGGGGTGTGCGTATGCTCATTTTAAATAAAAACATTCATGTATACACACTCACCGACAGCTTCTCGTTGAGATTACACATAGATCTAAGGAAGTACATGTAATTGCACAGTGCACGATCGGGCGGTCGTGGGAAATTTATGCCATATAATCTTGGTATGGACTGGTGTCCGATCTCCCGGCCGGTGTCCTCCAAGAGGAAGAACCCACAGATATTTACTAGCTAGAGCTAGAGATGGGCGAGCTGCGGGAACCACCGCCGTGGAAACACTCAAGGCCGCAATTGCAAGCCACAGGGGCACGCTAGCTCAGTAGTAGCAATGGCCTGGAAGGACCCTGGGAGGAGTTGGGTGTGGGAACTAGCTAGAAGCTTCACCCCTTGGGCTATAGGGCTACATATTAGCTAGCTAGCACCGACCATAGGGGTAGGTACAAGTAGATAAGTAGGTAGGGGAGGGGCTCGCTGTGATGTCAGCCCTCGCTCTACTCCGATATATAGTGATCGAGGCGGAAATTTGATAAAATATACAAATACAGGCACTGGTTTATTGGAGATGGGTACATTGTACTATGTACTAGGGGAGGTGGCCGGGGGGGGAGCGTAGGATTAACAGGGGGATATTGGGGGGGAAGGGGTAGGGATTGTAACCCAGGTACTGGCGAAGGATGGTACGGGCGTCCATTCAAGGGGATCCTAGATCTACGGGGGGCGAGAAAGTCTTGTTTTGCCATAGGGGAGGAGCCAATGACAGTTTCGTCCCCGTAGAGGGGTATAACTCTTTGGTGCAGTGGTACAAGTGGCGGGCGGGTATGTAGGTACATTGTACTTACATCTTAGCTGAGAGAGATCGAGATTGAGAGAAGCAGACAAGCATCATCATCATCATCATCATCATCATACTAGTACTCTGGGATTTTATATTATGTTATGGACGTCGTTGCTGGTACTATATGTGAAGAAGATTGGGCCCCCAAAATTGCGCGCAATCAAAAAGCAGATCCCCATGTCTCTCATTCGGGTGTGAAACGCTTAGATTAGATAGGGCCTGTCTTGCTACCCGCTACCGAACTTGTTCATTACGCGTGCATGGGGGGAGAAAGGTACCTGAAACAGACCAGTACAATTTTTTTTTTCTTTTCTCTTACCCTTTCTTTCTTTCCCGCCTGGTCAGATCCCCCTCATCCCATCATCACCCCCCCTGACTGGCTGTCTGGCGGTTTGGTTGAACCCGAGCGAGGGGGCAAACACAAACAAAAGGGAAGGGCTACTAAACGGGTCCAGATTGGGACTAGTGCAGAACCACCACCCCCCACCCCCCCAGTCCATACAATGCTATGCTACTGTGGTAAGTAGAGTACAAGTAGGTACTTTATATTACACGTAAAAGTGTGACTTGTATATATTGTCTGGTCTGTCCCCTTCTTTCTCTGATCTTTTTTCTTTCCCTTTCCCCCACCCAGCAGACTTCGTCTTCTTTACGACCCCAGTACCTCTTTGAAAAAGGCAATCACTCTTTAAGTGCTTTCTTCAACCAGTCATTCCTTTCAACCACCGGCCCGGCCCCTCTTAACATCTTATTTTTTTTTCAAGTCAACGCCTAGAGCGTATATACTGTTCCAGGAGATCAAATATAAAGCAGTGCTTTCCGGGTTTTATATTTATATTAGAATCCACCTACCCCCCCACCTACCACTTTTTGACGACTTTGCTTGCAAACATCAAACTTCGTCTGAAGCATATTTACGAAATCCAACTAGCAACGTCAAATATCGATCTAGGCAGCGCCTTTTCCCCCACACCTTTTACAACTAGCAGATTTTAGAAAATATGCGTTACTCTCTTACCACTCTTGCCTGTGCTGCTCTTGCGGCTACCACTTTGGCTGCCCCCGTCATGGAAAAGAGGGCCCGTGAGGTTTTGATCTTCACTGACTACACTACGATTGTGTAAGTTCTTCTAGCTTTCATATCTACAAAATAGTCTGCTTCCAGTACAAATTCTAATATAACACCACCTTTTCTTTTAGTGTCACCAAAACTATCCTCACGGGAGAATCTCAGTCAACACAGGCTGTTCAAGCCGAATGGGCCAAGGGTGGTTACGGCGGTCACCAATCCGCTCCCGTCTACACTACCCGCACCACCACCCTTGAGCCTATCACCATTGGCACCCGTACTACCACTCTCCCGGCCGTCACTAGCACTGTCGAGCCAGTCACTATCGAGACCTCCGCCCCAGTTCAGGTTCCGGGAACCACCACTGTAGTCCAGGAAGTCACCTCTAGCCCGAGCCCAGTGACTATTATCACTACCATCCAAGAAGAAGAAACAACTGCACCCACCACAGAAGCTCCAGTTATCCCAACCTCAACATATGTTGCTCCCGTCGAGACCACCACCGCAGCAGCAGCAGCCACCACAGTCACCTCTGCTGCTGCTGCCCCGGCAGACACCTGGGCAGCCGCTGTCCTCAATGCCCACAACACCCGCCGTGCTCTCCACGGTGCTCCAGCCCTCACTTGGAACACCGACATGGCCTCGTATGCTTCGTCCATTTCCTCAAAGTGTGTTTTCGAGCACTCTGGTGGGCCGTATGGCGAAAACTTGGCGGCCGGATATCCCACTCCTGAGGATGCCATAGAGGCGTGGTATGTTGAGAACACCAGCTACAACTATGCCGCCGGGCTTTTCTCAGAGGCTACTGGTCACTTCACGCAGCTCGTCTGGAAGAGTGCTACCATGGTTGGATGTGGTATTGCTACTTGCGGAACCAGCACTACCCCTGGTGACATGTTGACTTGCGAGTATGATACTGGTTAGTAGATCCTTCCTTTCTCTCGCCTAAGTTTCAAGTTTGCTTTTATGGAGACTAACATTTTTGTGTTTTAGGAAATGTTATTGGATACTTCGTTGAAAACGTCCTTCCACTTGTTTAAACTTGATAACATTTTTGCTTTTAGTTAATAAATTTTAAACTCTTCTTCTTATTCCTTTTTTCCTTAAAAGCATTTATTAAAACTTAAAGCGGTACTGGTGACATGAACAATTGGGTTAAGCTGCCAAGTGCCCGCAACTTTCGTGCCTGTACTTGTCCCAGAGGCCGAATCTCTTTTTGCGTGCTTGATCCTGAATGTTTGATTTCAGGCCGTTTAACTTACTTTCTCTGTTTATATTTTATAACTAAAAACTATTTTGCGTTGTGGATGACTGTCCATGGTGCATTGATGTACCTCAATCGGAGAATTAGACTTTAAGAGCGGTTTGGGAATTGAAATTCGAGACGAATAGACCACTTTTGCGTTTGTGTTTCAGTCACGGTACCCGGAGTCTTGAAATAGAGGTCATATATTTCAAGGTTTATTCCCTTCCATGGCTGATTTGGTAATATCATGCTCGGCTATGGTTAGAGTGTTTAAGCTCATCGTTAAAGAAAATATGTAGGCAAAGAGATCTTCCTAAATCCGTCACTTGGCTGCATGTTTTCCTGGTGTTTTTCTCTTGATATTTTGTTCTTCACAAAAAGTTGAGTGAGCTTAAACGCTCTATCATGAAGCGGTAAGAAAGGAAAGCCTGAGTTAAGTGCGAGAGTCAATCTTCTGTTGATCGACAAGGCACGTTGCCTGTACTCTAGGTGATATTCTTCGCCGATAAAGTTTCTTGGTTGATTGGCACATTAAGATCCGTGTGTGTGGTGCAAGCGCTTGATAGCTGAAACCTATCAGGGACAATAAAATGTCTTCGTGCATTATTCGGAGTCAATAGCGACCTGACCCTCCGTAGGATAGCCGCTGGAACAAGACCAATAGCCATATGGTCGGCAGTTCAGAAGGAAGATGGCGCCTGGTTTGTGTTGCTTGTTACTATTTGCGTCACCCTGCTCTGCGTGACATTGGGACTCAGCGTGACGTGCGGGCACGGTTGCGGTTATACAATATAAGAGAGGAAGGTTTGAGTAACTGCACCTCGAGGGGTGGGCGGGTTTCGGAAGCCGACGAGAGATTATGTATGGACCCATCTACTATAGAGAGGGAAATAGTTACAGTTTATGGAAATAAGCTTATAAAGTGTCTTGACTCCTGGGCCGAGTTTCAGGTATATGTCCCCAGGGGAATTGCAGTAGAATTCCCAGGGTTCGGGGGCGGTTGCAGGGATCTAAAGAGCGTTTTTTTGTTTTGTTAGTTTTGACACTGCTCGAGCGTTTCGCCGATGAGATTGATGGGGAGAAGGAGATAAATGTACCTTTGGTGGAGGGGGGGGGGGGCTTCATGGGTCTATCAACTTTCGGGCGGGTTGATTGAACAATACAGGAAACCCTTTCCTTTTAGGTGCTGATGCCCCGAAAAGAAGTCAATTAGTTATGTACATGTAGATATTACGTATTTTCATAATACTACCCAAAGGATACAAGAAGTAGAGTAGGTAATGAATAGGAAGGGTCATGGGGGTCCAATTCAATTGAAAGGCGTCACATTAGGGAGGTGACAACTACAATAATATGTTGTGACTTTTATTCTTCAATCCAATCTTACGCCGCCGTTAGACTATTTACATTCCTAAAGATAACCTCACCTCATATTCACGCATCTCATCTCATGTATATTTATCCTAGTCCGGTACATATAGCTCCAATCTTGGATTGCAAAAGTAACCATGACCTCGCGTTGCGTGTGAATGGCTCTTCAAATACATACAATAACCACAACACACGAAAAAGTAATGGTACGCGGGAGATCGATAGAACATAGCCCGTGAGTGCGTTTATTTAGCTCTAGATCAAATTTTGATCTACTTTACTGGTCGCTACGCAAATTTGCGCTTACGCTTGTCGTCTGTTACGGTCGCCCTACATACGTAGCACGTTTTGATATGTGGTCAGGAACAGACCAGAGTTTCTAATAAAACCCACAGGATCATACTGATTGGCTGCTGCGCCGCTTGAAAGCGCCAATCACCCGCCTAAGCACTAATAATACCACCACACTAAAGGACGAACAAATGGTACAAAACAACTAAAGTTCCCGCCCTCTTCTCGAGTCGAGACGGTGTGAGCTACGGAACTGAACCTAAGACCTTTTTTTGTTTTTACCCCACATTTGACATGTGCGATATCCCAATATTCAAGAGACCTTTCCGCAAGCTCCGTAGAGCTGTGAGCCGCGACAGAGGTGACCAACCCACTACACAGAAGTCAGCGTGGCCGACGTCTGGGTCTTCTACTCCTGTAGCAGCAGCAGCAGCAACAGCAGCACCATCACCACCAAGTTTGAAGACCATACCTCAGGTTCCTGAACAGCGCGGGCGCGAGGATCCACCAACACCAGCCGCAGGTGCAATAGCAACGGTGAGGAAGATTGATAGTCAAGCGCATCTGGATCCTGAAGAGAAGACTACGCCGTAAATAAATCCCGGCCTCCACTGGTACAACGGACTCTGATAGTCAGAAATAGGCCGCCAGACCTTGCCTTTATTCAGGCCCTCAAAGCACACGAAGATAACCTAGCTCCTGCTGAAAAGGCTGCCTTCTTGTCATCGAAAGCCGAGAATCCGGATGAACTCATCAAGCAGGTCCAAGAGCTCGATGCCAAGCACCATAAGGGCAGCCTCTCTCGAGCTATCGGGCCGCGTGTTCAGAAGGTGATGGTGGGGATGAATATGTATATGGGAGTTATTGGAGCTTTGATTAGTTATACCCCGACCGTATCAGGGCTCGTGGTAGCGGGTTTACAATGTGTTATTCAGGTTGGTTTCCCCAGGACTATTCCGCGTCGATAAATCATGGGGATTTACCAATAGGGCGTATAGCTGGGAATTCGATTTTTCGAATTCTTCGATAATCTTGCAAGCATGATGGAAACCTTGGAGAACCATGTCTCATATTTATCAAAATATGCCAAGTCTATGTTCCACGATTCCGAGGACATTCGAGAGGTAAATTTCAAAAGCATTAGGCTACAAAGTTTAATTAATACCAACGATATTTAGGCACTCGCCCGGACTTATGGTGATCTGTTGGATTTCTTTGTACAGGCAAGACGCGTATTTACAGATAGTGAGGGGAATGTTTCAAGTAAGTTGAACCTGGACTCGAATTAAAACATACCTTGCACTTGCTAAGTTCGAGCTTTATAGGGTGGACATCCTTCAAAGTCTTCTTCCGAATGACTTGGCAGCCGTTTGAAGAGAACTTTGGTGGCATAAAGGCGAAATTCCTTGCGAATGCAGAGATTGTGACGCGGGAAGCCCAAGTCCATGGCCTCATAAGTGATGACGTAGAGCGACAGCGGATACGTATGAGAGAACAACAGGAAGATAAGGAGCGGGAAGGTGAGATATTCGTTTCTTGGGTCAATGATAGAAGAGACGACATTTTGTTGACACGAGTGCAGGTAAGAAACGACGTGAAGTATTCACCTGGCTATCGGATCTAGATTTTGAAGATGTGCACGAGACGCACTTCCAGAAAAGGTTCGGTCAGACCGGTAATTGGCTTCTCAACGATCCTGGTTTCACCGACTGGCAGGATAGCCCAGAATCTGGTCTACTCTGGGTTCATGGCACCCCCGGTAGCGGGAAAACAGTTCTATGGTAGTTCCTAAACCCACCGCCGCAAGAAACGCCAACGATAATTCTAACATAAAAATAGTTCTCTTGTCCTCGAAACCCTCACTGAGGTCACTGCCCGCTCTACTGGCGCTACTGGAATCTCATTCGCCTACTGCAACTACTCACTTCCTTCCAGTCAGCAAAACCCTAGCACCTTTATTGCAACTTTCATCAAGCAGCTCTCCCGCTGTTGTCCCCAGATTCCTGAACCTCTCGAGAAGCTATTCAACACCCACAATAGAGACGCACGTAACCCTAGTTACCTAGAGCTACGGCAACTATTCTTAGAGGTGGCAGCGGCCTTTGAGAAAGTTTATGTGGTAGTTGATGCGCTGGATGAGTTTGATCTCCGGCAAAGGGAGTCATTCCTGCTGTTTTTGTGTGAGATTATCAAGTTCTCGGGAGGGTGCATTAAAGTGTTTGTCACGAGCCGAAAGGAAATAGATATTGAAAGGGCATTTACGGATGCGCCTACGATAGCACTTGAGTCGACGAGGTCAAAGGAGGATATCGAAGAGTATGTAGAAGGCGAGCTGGAGCGGAGAATTGAGGAGAGAATTTTAAAGCTTAAAGATCTCTCGCTTAAGGATGCCATCTATTCAGCCTTGGTTGAAAAGGCGGATGGGATGTAAGTTCCCGGAATTTTGCTAAATTACATAACCTACTACCGCAAATGGCTGACACCTATCAAGGTTCCTCTGGGTCAAGTTCCAGCTTGACACCTTATGCTCTCAAACCTCCGACCGTCACATCCGCAAAACCCTCCAGAATCTGCCCGCAACCATGGATGAGACTTACACACGTTGTCTTGCCTCCATAGAGAAGAAATCGAAATTGGAAATAGAGCTGGCAAAACGGATCTTCATGTGGATAACGCACGCCGAGCGGCCCATGACGTTGGGCGAAATTTCGGAAGCAATTGCTATGGAGCTTGACATGGAAACCTCTGAGGATATCAAAGACTCCATTGTCAGCGACTTCAACCTCCTCGTCACCGTCTGCGGCGGCATGGTAACTATAGACTGGCAGAATGTAGAGCCCAACTCGACTGTGAGGTTTGTCCACTACACAGTGCAGGAGTTTCTGATGGGGCAAGGGAACGGCAGCTCGGCAATGCTGAAACAGAACTCTCAGCTGGCGCATGAGGAGATTGCGCAAATGTGCATTAAATATATGATGATAAAATACTCGGAACCGGAGGAGGAGGGCCAGGGCCACTGGGATACTTTTAAAAACTACTCGTCCCAATTTTGGCACCATCATGTTCGGGTCCTCAATCAACTGAGCGAGGATGTTTGGGTACTTTTGTATCGCTTCATCAGCTCTGGCGAACTCTTCTTTAAGACCATCCGCCTGTTCCAGGCGCGGACAAGTAGAATAGGTGTGCAGAAGTTCACTCCATCCACTATCGCGACGGTGCTCGATCTGCCGTTGGTATTGAGCCGTTTAATTCAAGAGAATCTGGATACATCAGATCCTGCTGAGAACGGCCTGGAGGCTATTCACTGGGCAGCGGAGATTGGCTCGTTGAAAGGGGTTGAATGGCTGCTAGAGAAGGGCGTTAACATCAACGGAATGAGTGCATACGGATCTACACCACTTTGCGCTGCTATCATGAGGCAACACAAAGAGCTGGTGCAGTTACTGCTTAGCAAGGGGGCAGACGCGAATGTAAGGGGCGGCGGTTGGGGGAGCCCTTTACAGGGCGCAGCCAGACGGCCCAATAAGGATATCATACAGCTTCTACTAGATAATGGGGCCGATGTCAACCTGAGGCACGGCATAAAGTCAAATCCTCTACAAGCAGTTGCTGCCCTTGGTGAGGAGGAGCTGGTGCGCTTATTACTGGAGAAGGGCGCAGACATTAATGCTCAAGGCGGGGAGCACGGAAGTGTTCTCCAGGCCGCTTTCGCAAGCGGCAATGAACGGCTTGTACGGTATTTGCTTGAAAAAGGTGCCGAGGTAACCGTCCAAGGAAAAACCCTTGCCGCAGCTGCCTCGCGTGGTAGCATACCCCTCATAGAGCTGCTACTGGAGATGGGATGCGATGTGAATTCAAAGGGCTCGCGCCAAGGAAGTGTACTCAAGTCGGCCATTTGGAGCGGGAACAAGAAGGCGGTGGAATTATTGCTACAAAAGGGCGCAAAAGTGGATCTACCTGAAGTAGAAGTTGGATATTACGGGAGTGCGCTGAACACAGCGGCTTTGAAAGGCAACGTGGAGATCATGCAGCTGTTATTGGACTCGGGAGCAGAAGTCAACAAACAATGCGGCCACTTTGGCGCCCCGCTCCATTCTGCTGTCTGGAGCGAGAACCCAATGGCAGTTAAGCTCCTCCTGGACAACGGGGCAGACCCTAACATCCGTATGAGAGATGGGGCAAACGCCCTGCAGGTTGTGGTCGCAAAAGCGAACCTGCCATTGACAAAGCTGCTTTTGACAAAGCTGCTTTTGGATTATGGGGCAGATGTTAACCAGAGGGGTGGCCCTTGGGGGTGCGCCATGGAGGCGGCTAGAGTCAGGGCCAATGACCGAATAAGAAACATGCTCCAGGAGCATGGAGGTGTGAATTATCTTGCCGAGAGGAGAGCGATTGAGATTGAGGTATGAAATGATCGTACCTACACCCCGCCGCCACCATCACCGCCGCCACCAGCCGTGGAATAGCCTGAGGATTTGAACCCCGCCTTGAAATTCCTGAACACGTAGCACTTAAACTTTCTGTGTTAATAGCTCTGGGCGCCGGGTTAGGGAATTTACGGTTAGAGATATATGGGGTAGGATAGGTTGGTGTGAGAAGGGATGCAGGTTACATGTGATTTTCCCTCTTTTGAGTATTTTTTTTCCCTGTTGTGTAGTTGTATGGATTATATTGGCTATCTTTGTCCTGGAGTTGTCTGGCTGGCACGGCTTGGAGGGGGGGGGGGATCTGGCGTAATAGGGGATTTTATGTATTTGCAATTACATACAGTGATTTTGAAATAAACTCCCGATCCATGATCTTTATCCAAAGGGGCGCACTGGGGAGGGGTTTCACATGGCTGGCTGGGTATGGTCACGGACTAAAGGCGAGTGACTTTCCGTGAAGCTTTATTATAGGGTTAGGGTTTCTCTCTTGTCTCAGCTCCAGTCATTCAGGTCACCCGCATTAGTCAGGCTGTTTAATCGGGCATCGTGACTTTTCAGTCCCAAGCACGTGAAAGAACCTCTTCTTCTTATTACATATTATTCTCGTGGGGTAGAATAAGTATACATGTACTTCGGTCCACGAATCGTTTTTCGTTTGGAGCGGTTGAATGGAGGTCGGTTATCTATTAAGCAAGGCCTGCTTAATTCGCTACATGTTTCTCTATTGAGACATTTCTCTCTGTCGTTTCGTGATGACGGTCCGGACCTCGGGTGTTTGTTGATTTGGTGGTCTATGCGATGATGTATGCAGTCTTAGTCTACAGCGATCTCCACAAAAAACCAACCCCACGAAACGCTAGGCCCTTTAGATTTGCGGGGGATTGTTGATGGATTGGATGAGGCTGATATGTAATGCAGTCTATCCTGTCATGAACTGGGGGGGGGAGAGACTGGGGGAATGATTGGGGCTTTTGCCCCTTCTCCCCTTCTGCCGGCGGCGCACCTGCAGGAAGAAGAATCACGATGGAATCATCGCATCCGCTTGACCGGGCTGCAGTCAGTGGCAGCATGTGCTCCTTGGTATTGTATACCTACTTTGAGGGGAATGTACCCTACTATATTGGGGTTTGAGGAGGAGGAGGAGGAGGAGGAGGAGAAGGAGAGAGGATTAATTCTGAGAAATGACCTCACCCCTCCACTACGCAATAGACTACCGATACGTTACTAGTAGAACAGAGCTCCGAATCCCCCGCCTTGGTCCCTGGCATTTGCACTTGCACTCCCTTCGTCCGCATATCTTTTGAACAGACACTATCACTAAACTGTTGCTGTTAATACTGTTACTATTACTACCTACCTAACACAACCACCACCACCACCACCACCACCACCACCACCACCTTCACCATCATTACCACCACCCCCTCCCCCCCCCCATACCAGCCCAGATCAGTTCTATATCCATCAATCCATTAACCCCAAGTCAGCGAGAACGTTCGTTTCCCCTGGCCCGAGATCGTGCACGGAGGAGCCGAGAGACATAGAGAGAGATAGACTAGTGATTGATAGTCATAGGTACTTCTTAGGTGAGTAGGCTACATACATGTGGATTTATATTAAGCCCCCCCTCCCCCCTCCCTCCCGTCTGCCCTTTCTTTGGAACTACAGGATAGAACAGTGCAGTATAGTCCGCATACTGGTCTAAATTATCATACCCAATTATCTACCTGTGCTCTACTCCCCACTATATCTCCATCTTCATATCTATACCTATCATTACCTCTCGTAGGCAACCTATAACTAACGTCCGCCCCCCATGGCACCTTCAAAAGCCGCGACCTCTTCCCCCGCCCCTACGCCCACCCCAAAGATCATCGTGATGCCCAAATCACTAAACGAGTCACTTGCCTCGTCGCCCGCATCGTCCGTCAAAGAGCCCATTGCGCGGCCACCTCAGGGCAAAGTGGGCTCAACATTCGCCTACCAGGATGGGCTGCCAAAGTTACCGATCCCCGAGCTGGCAGACACATGCAGGAAGTACTTGGATGCCGTGAGGCCGCTGCAGACGGACCGGGAGCACCAGGAGACAAAGGCAGCTGTCAGGGAGTTCTTGAAGACGGATGGACCCGAGTTGCATGAGAGGTTGAAGAAGTACGCGACTGGGAAGAGTAGTTATATCGAGCAGTTTTGTAGGTTTTTTTTTATTTTTTTATTTTTTTTTATTTTTTGCCTGGTTTTTCTTTTGAGGGAGTGTGTGAGGGGAGGATGTGTGCTGATTGAGTGTGGGTAGGGTATGATTCGTATTTGAATTATGATAATCGTGAGTGTTTTTTTTTATATTATTGTTTTTTGGCTGTGAGGTTTTTTGGACTTGGATACTGACGTGGTAAAATAGCGGTTGTTCTAAACTTGAACCCTTTGTAAGTTCACAAACATTATCAATGACAGGATTTTGGTTGTTTAAGTATAGGATGCTGACTGAAGTTGGGCATAAAGTTTCCTGCTGGAAGATGACCCGACGCCAGCACGTAATAACCAAGTTACGAGAGCTGCGTCTTTGGTGGTATCGTCATTGTCGTTCGTTAGGGCTCTGCGTAAGGAAGAGCTGCCGCCGGACATGGCCCGCAATACACCGCTTTGCATGGTTGGTAGCTTCTATATTTTTACAGCTATTTTATACACGAGTGATAAGGATGTTAATTCCCCAATTCCCAGTACCAATACCCACGAATCTTCAGCACCGCCCGAATTCCCACCGAAAATGGCTGCGAAATGCACTCAGACCCCAACGCCCGCCACATTGTCGTAATGTGCCGCTCGCAATTCTACTGGTTTGATGTCCTAGACGACAACTCGGACCTCATCATGACCGAAAAGGACGTCGCTCAGAACCTACAAGCCATCGTTGAAGACGCCGAAACCATCCCGATCCAAGAGGCGGCCAAAAACGCCCTCGGCGTGCTCTCCACCGAGAACCGGCGCGTCTGGGCGCACCTCCGCGACGTCCTCACTACCGACTCCAACAATGTTGAATGCCTGCGCATTGTCGATACCGCAATCTTCGTCCTCTGTCTTGACTCCACGTCCCCCAAGTCCGGCTCAGAGCTCAGCATGAACATGCTCTGCGGTACCAACGTCGTCGAGAAGGGTGTCCAGATTGGCACCTGCACAAACCGCTGGTACGATAAGCTGCAGATCATCGTGTGCAAGAACGGCACCGCGGGAATCAACACCGAGCATACGGGCGTCGACGGTCACACGGTTCTCCGCATGGCCAGTGACGTCTACACCGACACCATCCTACGCTTCGCACGAACCATCAACGGCAATGCTCCTAGCCTCTGGGCCTCCACCTCGCCCGACCCCTCCAAGCGCGACCCCTCTTCTTTCGGTGACGTCTGCATTACCCCACACCGCCTTGAGTGGACCATGGTCCCGGAGGTATCCTTTGCCCTCCGCTTCGCCGAAACACGCCTTGCAGACCTAATCCAACAGAACGAGTTCGAAGTGCTCGAGTTTGAGGGCTATGGCAAGAACTTCATTACATCAATGGGTTTCTCACCCGACGCCTTTGTGCAGATGTCATTCCAAGCGGCATACTACGGGTTGTATGGCCGCGTCGAGAGCACCTACGAGCCCGCCATGACCAAGATCTTTGCTCACGGCCGCACCGAGGCTATCCGCACTGTCACCGATGAGTCCGTCGAGTTTGTGCGCAAGTTCTGCGAGAATGCACCGGCCCGCGAGAAGCTCGAGGCCCTCAAGAAGGCCTGTGTCCGCCACGTCGCCCTCACGAAGGAGTGCGCCAAGGGCCTCGGCCAGGACCGCCACCTCTACGCCCTCTTCTGCGTCTGGCAGCGCGGCCTCGACGAGGAGTCACAATCGCAATTCAACAGCGGCAACAACAGTGTCAACGACTCGCTGTACGGCTCCTCCCCGCTCGACGGCGCCTCCACCTCCCCCTTCGAGCCCGGCAGCCCAATCTCCGCTACCACCCCCCCAGCCCGCCCCCGCAGCTTCTCCGACACCAGCAGCATCTCTGGCTCCACCCGGGACCCAGCCCAAAAGCCACCCTCCCAGAGCCTCCCCAGCATCTTTGCGGACGCCGCCTGGGACCGCCTCAACAACACGATCCTCTCCACCAGCAATTGCGGCAACCCCTCCCTGCGTCTCTTCGGCTTCGGCCCCACCTCCGGCGAAGGCTTCGGCATCGGCTACATCATCAAGGCCGACACCATCAGCATCAGCGTCTCCAGCAAGCACCGCCAAACCAAGCGCTTCGTCGACACACTACAGAACTACTTCCTCGAGGTGCGGCACATGCTCCGCGCCACGCAGCGGCGCGCGACCAACTCTACCGGCACCCGCGCAAGGGAAGCGGAGCAGAACACGGAAGCGGCGAACGCGGCAAGGGCGGCGGCGACACTGCGGAGGGGACGGAGCGGACGCGCGGTGGGGGCGCCCACCCGCGGACTGGGGCTGAGGCCAAACCTAACCGGGGGGGTGTCGGATGATGGGAATAGCGTGACGAGTAAGGAGGAGAGTGACGGGGAGGGCGGAATGCTGGGAGGATATGGCTATTTTGATAGTGGCAGTGTCAAGCATTTGCTCAACACGGAGGAGCACAGGAAGCAGGCGGAGTTGAAGGCGGCGGGCTTCTCGAAGAGGGCTGTTGGGAGGAAGTTGAGGTTGGCAGAGTATTGAAGTGGGTGAATGAGTGTGGAGGGGGTGTGCTTGTATGATAGCAAGGCAAGGAAAGGCAAGGATGGGATGTTTTCTTTATGGGAGTAATAGGGTTTTGGTGGGGGACATTTTTTTATTTCTTTTTTATTTTTTTATTTCGTTTCTTTATATGCTTGTTTATATATCATGTCTCTCGATTTTATTTTAAGGTTTCTTGTTTTTAGGGGTTATATATACCTACGATTGAAACGGAATAGAAATCCACCGGATTGATTTTTGATTGAGATTTTGGTTCATCAGCTCTCACTCGTACTTGGAGAAAGCCCTCACCAGCTAAGATGCAAACTAAAATGGCCCCTGCCCAAGATAAATGACAGTACAAAAGAACACAAAGAACGCCAAACACCCACTCCCGGTCCATAAAAACTCCACAAAAAGAAAAAGAAAAATAATAGCGGGACATCACCAGCAAGCACGCCCTGCCTCTACAACTCATCGTTCCCATGAATCTTACTCCAGATGAGGTGGCCGATACTCTTATACCTGCCGCCCGCATCCTTTCCGGACTTGTCTGCGGTCCCGGTGACCTTGTTCGCCTCGTAGAAGTCCGCGTCGTCGCCCCAGACGGTGCGCGCGGCCGCCTCCCAAGTAGCCGTGACGTTCATGATCATCTCGGACGTGTACATGAGGCGGTACATTGACGGCGTGTAGAGGAACTCGATGGGGAGGTCCTGGTTCGCCTTGCGCCACGAGTTGCGCAGGTTGAGGGATGCGCTCTTAAAGGTGTTTACGGCGAACATGCGGGGGATGAACGGGAACTGTTTTTTTTTTGTCTAGAGGTTAGTTTTTTTATATTTTTTTTTAAGTAGAGAAGAAATGTTAAGAGGAGGAGGAGGAGGAGGGAGAACTTACGGAAGTGACCTTGTCGCCGAGGAATTCCCAGGCCCAACCAGCAATCTCGTCGAACTTGAGGACTTGGCAGCCCTTGATCCCGCCAACGGTCTGCATGGGTTTTGCAAGTGGGCGGCCGCCCAAGGCGACAGTCTTGACGCGGTGGTTCTCGAAGGCTTCGGCGAAGACGGCGCAGGTGCTACCGCATCTTCCGGAGGAGAGCTGTTTGTGCGGAAGTCCCGTTAGCTACGCCAGCTAAGAGTTCAGGGTTGGAAATACATACGAGGATAATATCTTCGTCTTTAAACGGCTGTTCGCCCAGGTAGACGGCCGGCAGAGGTTCGGAAACCTCCTCCGCCTCGACCTCTTCGGGGTCGTCTACAGCAATGACGGTAAAATAATCACCATCCCGACTCACGGGGCCTAGGAACTCGGCAAGGTCTTTGAAGTCAGAGTTATCAGAGGCCTTCCGGTAATGGCCCACGTCCCAGTATGTCGTATTTATGCTCTTATCACTGCCATCTAGCATCATTGCTGCCAGCGCAGGACTCCAGCGCATGTTGCTGGCAAAGTAGGTTGGCTCGCCGGGAAAGAACTGGCGCACAACATCGTACCCTAAGTTGACCCTGCCGCCGCCATTTCCAGAGACATCGATGATGATGCGCTTGATGTTCTTGGACTGAAGATACTCGATAGAAGCGGTGATATTGTTTGAGAAATCGTGCATGAAGGGCGAGTCGTCTTCGATCCTGGCGTCGAAAGTGTTGATGACCAGGACTCCAACGTCGGCGTCGAGAACATAGAGCTGGATCTCGCCGTTCACCATCTTTAGCACGGGGGTTGGGATAAAGTCGTCCCGGCGCACCTTCTTCTTCTTCCTAGGCGGCGATACATTACGAGAGATGAGCTCGGTGGATGATCCCTTGCTCGCCGCGTTGGCGTCATCGAGACCAATGCCCAACGGGAAACCATTCTGCGTGAGGTTCTGGTTGTGGAACCCTACGTACAAATCTTCGATTTCTTGCTGCGAGCGCCGGCACACATTGGAATAAAAGGTGTCCGCCGAGTTCCACTTTGTCGCATCTACATCGCTCCGCAGGGCCGCCGTCCACTTCAGCTCCACAGTGGTTCCGTTCTCATAAGTTATAGTTGTGGCCTCCTTATCGTCGTAGACCACGCGCGACGCAAACATGCCAGACTGAATATCCCCATCCACCATTCCCATCAGCAGCTGATTGTAGCGCGCATCAGGGTCAACCCAGGTGGGCTCTGGGTGCTCGTTGGCCATCTTCATGAGATACTCCTTCGCGTCCATGCCATTGATCTTCACAACCTTATCCCCCACGAGTTTAGCGTTATCGAAGGTCTCAATGTAGTGGACCGATGGCATATCTACGGTGCTATCGGCGATAGAGACCAGCTGATGGTTGTTCTCGAACACGAATGGAGCGTAGCAGGCGGAGTCATAAGCAACATGACCATCGCGATAGAAGCCAAAGAGTCTATGGATGGCTTTCTCGAAGGAGTAGTTGTTTTCAAAGGCGCCCGAGGTGATGTTGGACTCAATGGCAGAGAGGGTTCCATTAAGATCCACAGCGGTCAGCTCGAGTTGTGGGGTGGGTGGGTGAGCAAAGTAGGTCTGAGCGGAGTAGAACTGGAAGAAAAGACGAAGCTGAGCGATTGTTTCAAGAGCATCTTCCTTATGAAGAGGGATAGCTTTGAGGCAAGATAGTGCAAGGCTGGCGTCGATGAAACCGCTGAAATCTTTGAAAAGATGATTGAGGTTAATATCGGGTGTAGCAGAGTACTACTGGGGAGTAATAGAGGTTAGATAGATACCATTTTTTGTAACTTCGGCTGCTACGAGGGCACATGGATCCTCCTCGGTATTATTAGTGTCTGCCTGGAGCGAGAACGTTAATGAAGAAACCAGCAGCAAAGCTGCCTTCCCCAGATTCGACTTCATCTTAGCAGGCGGTATGGTTTTTTAAGTCTTGTATGTCTTCAACAATTTGGTATTGTAGAGGATGAAATGGACTGTTGTGCGAGTATTTAGAAGACTCGAAGAGCCCACAGAAGTAAAAAGTTAAATTTAAATGGAGAACTCGCACAATGGAAGAGGGGGGGGTAATGTGATGGGAAGATTGGAGGGGTTAATGGTTAATTGAGTGATGGGAAGTTTGACTAGACATACGGTAGTGGGAGTGCAGTTATAACCACATATACACACCGTATAGGTACTTTTCCGGTGTTGTAACAGAATCCGTATGCATGTCTAGCTTCGTCACTTTACCCCTGCGCTGCATGGGCGGGTCAGGGATTACCCTGGTAAGAACTCGCTGAGAGTGGTTTAGCCCGATGAGGCTATCCTTGGTTTGGCTCAGACAAATAACTTTATTCCAACACTCGAACTCTTACATCTTCTCCTTGATCTACAGTGAAGAGCTCAAGCAAGTATAAGAGGGGGGGAAACAAGAAACTGTGATATCTACTTCTGAATCCTACTTCTTCTTCTCTCTCCCCCCCCCCTCCAAAAGCTACATAACTAGAAGCACAGCTTCCAAATAAGATCCTGGTTCTCCGGCGCCTGTGCCGCTTAGTGCACTCGGAATAGAACACAATCTATCTTGATACGCCCCGTACCGGCCGAACACAGGTAGCATACAGGTTATGGACCGGCATACGGCGGCGCAATCGAGGATCTATGCGCCGGGAAAATAAGGGTCTGTTTAGAATAGAGGGGGCATAGGTGGCAGTGCTATGCCCCTACATACATGTAGTCTGTTGTTGCACTTCATGGAATATCACTCCCCTTGGCTGCCGCCTGCATGTATGTGCTTTTCCCGCCTTTTTGTCCAGGAGCATAGCATACAGAGATTATGGCAGAATTATTGGAAATGCGGTCTCCCCATAACCCGATGGTCCTATTGACCCTTAAAGGAGTTTTATAGCGCTGGTTTCCGTATTAATCCTACCAGAAACTGTAATCACTAAGCGACTTGGATATTTGTAAGTTGAGTTAGTCGCTTAGTAGCAAGCGACATGGTCATTTAGTCACTTGAACAACTAAAGGCCCATTTGGAACTCTGTTCTAGGGACGACGTGAAATGGAGAGTACTGTACTGTACAGCGGACTATCGGTAGGGTACAAGACAGTCTTGTTTCCTGCTGGCGGCGTCAGAAGGAGGTCGTACTATTCTGTTTCTGTGACGTGTGGACTTGCTTACATATATGATTGTATCTGCATAAACTCGTTTTAAAGCTTCTATCACAATGTCCTATCTCTTCATCGAGAGGGCCAATAGAGCTCTTCTAACCCGCTCTACTGGTCCTTATATGCTTAAAGGGGCCTCGATCGCTCAGGTTTACAGCAATTTTTGACGAAAAGCCGATTAATCTAGCAGAGATCGGCTCTTCGTGTTTAATAAGATGCTGAGTCCTATCCATGAGTGTGTGCCGGCCTGGTTCGAATCTGAGATCAAGCGGGTGGTGGTATCGGGGTTTGTTGAAGGGTCAGACTGGACTATTCACATCGCTCGCTATTACAACAGGGGCATGCTCCTCTAAAAAACGTTTGTCGTATCCTCAACCAAAGCAAAGATCAAACAGAATACACTAATTTTCGTGGGGGTTACGAGGGCTCCATAGGGCGCCTGACGCAGCGATCCAATCTGACGGATCAATCCTCCCTAGTGTTGCTTTGGAGGTTGTCTTTCCAGAGGGCAAGGAGAACGCCAGAAGAAAGACCGATCTCTGGCTGGAACCTTCGGGCGTATGTCAAGCCGTGTCAATCATAATCGATGAGGGGCCGGCCCCACGCCGTGGGAGGGTGATGATTGAAAACACAGGTTCAAGTGCCCCTTTAGAAGGAGGGCGGGGCGATGGATGGGTTGGAGACTTGCATGACACCATAGAAGTCATCCAGCAAGGTCCAAATGGAACTTATCGCGAACATGAAACCGTAGCCACTCTCCCGATCATTGCCCTATTACTTTTGGTGGTATCAAGTGTTTTTCTTCCCCCCAGCATCTCGATGGCGTAACGAGCAACTTTGCTTATATCCCGTCTGACATATTCGGAAGCAAATTGCTCGTTATATGACTAATGTATCTCCCTCTGCGGTGAACACCGATACACCCAGAAGTCACGTGGCTAGAGTGAGAAGAGAATTGGGACGTAATCGTCGCAATTTTGCCAAGTTCCAAGCTCGTGCTGCTGTAGGGCATGGTCGACCGTGTGCTGAGGCCCAAATATTGTCTTGTCTGGATACTTTGAACGCCTAGGCTCTGCCCAGATACCGGTGAGGAAGATATTGATGAAGAAGCCATGAATGAGCGTTACGGAGAGGTCTTGTATAGTGGTCGGCTTAGATCTGAATACGAGAAAACCATGGAGGAAAGGCGGGTTGAAGAATTCCCGGAGCTATATGATACAAGCGCCAAAGAGAAGATAGAAGAAATCGGAGTGGCGATTCTCGGTCATGGAGTTGATACCCTTACTCAAGGGAACAAATACGGACGTACTATCCATATGGGATAAACTCACCTGATAATACTCACATGTTCGACCATCTGCGGTCAAGATAACCATATTCGCTACTACTGTTTCAAAAATATTTGTCTTTGCTTTGGAGATTGGCCAGAAGATGAGACTTATCCGGACTCTGGAGAAGATAATGGATTCCAGGGAACCAGAAAGACTGCATATACCACGTTCGACTATATCCCAATCATTCGTAGATTGGGGTTATTGTGGGCCGATCAGAGAATTGCTTCAAAGATGAAGGCTTATGTTTCGCATCAAAAGGTCAACACAGATCCAGCGGGGGCTCGCATATTAACCGACTTTTGGATAGGGAACTCTCCTATGATATCGCCTAGGCAGACGGCTCTTAGAAGAAGTAAATCAACCGTTCAGAGACCTAGAGGGGTCATTGATTAGAGATTGATTGATCGAATTGAGAGCTAATAGGTACCAGCACCGAATTTGCTCAAATCACTCATGTGATAAGTGATATGCATGTGGCACCAACATAGCATCTTTACACCACATAGGTGCGCGTGTGGCAGAGCAAAACCCCGAAACCCAGTAAACTCTACATCCTGCACATCTATAGCACATGTTGGAAGAGTGGCACATACTCCCTGCACATTACCTGGTAACTGACCTAGTCAGTTCCATTCAAACAATCGGGATCCAGGGTGAGGTCCCAGGATATGCCTAGTAAACCCTAACCCTTATCAGGTTCTCCAATGAACCTCTGACTTCTTCCACATAAAGAGTGTCATACCATGCACGGTAGCGGGTATATATTAATATATTATCTCACACGATATGTGCGGTGATTAGTGAGTCAACTACACTTTGTATGCATCTATCCTCATGCGAGGGCACGTTTACGATTTATCGGCCGTTGAAATCGAGGCTAAACCCGTGTGACTTTGTTTTCAACTAGTCGCTTCCATTTGAAAGACGAACACTGCCCCGCCCAAGGCTGGAGCGATCAAGGTTTGATTTTGAGCCTGAGCGTTGCGTGAGTGATATCCTATGACGGTCACCACTGACGAGAACCTAATGCCCCCGGATCGATGGCTCTACGAGTGTAATGATGCACCAATGACTGCAACTGCATGTATGTAATATTGAGGAAGACTCCGATGTTCAGACACCCGGTTAGCTGTGGCTTGGGCTGTAAATTGACTAGAAAGCAGTCTTCTTTTGAATCGGTTTTCCGGACCAGTTGTGTTCTTGGCGGTCGATCCCTTTTGGATTAGTGATTCATATAATATCACTCGTGCCAAGCCGTGATACCAATAAGTAGTAGTACATGTAGTGTAAGGGGAAGAAGACTCGCCCACTCATACAAGTAGTGGATTGAAGCAACTTACGGAATTAAAACCCATATAGCTTAAATGTTAGCGGAGACTTGTTTCTCTAGAATATAACTACCTCAGACCTGCGTTACCCATCAGGATACGGCCCGGCCTCAAGCTCCCGTATCAACATACAGTCTAGTCTCCACATTCTTTGACAAGGAGAACTGTTTATTGATCTCTGGGCTCTGTCTGAAGGCCCATAGTAAGCTAATTGTGATTCTCCTCACTTTCGGGGGGGGGGGGGACAGAGCGGTTAGCATAGTCTTGCTGGAGGCTTGACCTAGATGATATCTGAAGGAGCTGTTTACTAGCTATCATGGTGACTGGGAATAGGGTTGTTACAGGCTTATACTTGGGCGTTCATTAAATGGTTGTGAAGTCAAGTCAGCCCGACAAAGAATTACAACCAAAGGCACAGTAAATTAGTTCACACGCTCTAGGCGCACTAGATGCGATATGTACGTTCGTGTGAGAACAGATATCTCCATAAGTGGACTCTCGTTGTTCTAGGGCGTGTTGGGAGATCGACCGTCTTTGAGGGTTTCTACCGTGATTGAGATGCAGAGCCCGTCTTGGCCCAGGCATGGCAGTGCTGACATGTCAAAAGCCTCGCCGTAACCCATTAACTCTCAGGGCCGCAGCGGAATATCTCAACCGTAGCTGACCCTTCAATATAACTTATACAGAACATATACATTGTCTCGAATGAGACTCATCTACTAGATACACGTAGATATGGGCATGATCTATCATTATTTTATTCCTCGGGGTGCCATGAAAAAACGGAGGCTTCACAATACAATAGGTATGTCATCATTTGGGCCCCTAGGCCCTAGGCTATATAGCCCAGAGAACCCAAGCTTGGGTTTACAAGCTGGACTCTTCATATAGAAATATCGGTTTGGCCGAGCCCGGCTGAAAACCTCGCCCACGAGCGGGTCGGTGTTTATAGGTGTATTAATTTGGCTGCGTCTGGGCACCTTCCTATCGAGGTTGAGGTCGAGTGATGATTCATGCATGGGCCACAAGAAAGCATATTTCTTAGTCAAAACCATCACTTTGGTTGTGCCGGGGGGGGATAAAGCCTTAGCCCTAGAAAACATTTCTTGTTTGGGCTTTTGGTTCCTCATATCGAGTCGGCCGGGTCGAGATCACCCATGTAGCTATATCTAGTGGCATACCAGTCCCAGATAGGTCACTATCATGCAGACTTGGGGGCTGCTGCGAGAATTGATCTGTGAAAAAAACATATATCTAAATACCCAAATTAGCATAGAACGTCACTCAAATCAAGGAGCGGTTGTCAGAAGGATAGATCTACCTTTCCCTCGAACCTCGCTATGTCTAGAAAAGAATTTGTTAGCCTCATCCATATAGTTCATTGAAATTCCCGCATCGAAATTCTCGATGAGGCTCTGCATTGGAGTTTGCTACACTGCTTACTGTTTACGGCTGTTAATCTACTCCGCAATCACATATACGTACAAGAAGTGTAATTATAAAATGGAGCTCATACAGGCTTTATATACTGCGTCTCCCGTGTGTTCTTTGTGGTGGGGCGGCGCGGGTGCGGGGTCTTGTTTCCCCCCGGGCTCTCGCATTCCGGCTACCCAGATGAGGAGGCCGCGAGATTATATATAGACAGGTATAGGCGGACATGTATTCTCCCTGACCACAACGAATAGATAGTATGTATCAAGCTTTTATAAATCCTGGCTTCAAGGCTCGTCTTCTTCTATTCCTCCCTCTTCCCGCTTCCATTCAATAGGAAGTTGTCGAAATGGAACACTTCATCCAAATTCAATATGCCAACCGCAACCACCCCGACTGCCCCTGCTGGTAAATTTAATCTAATTTCCACCTCAACATCTCATCGTTCATTACCACAAACACCAACCAGACAGATGCCAATCCTGCCAAACCACACAAAAAACAAACCACAATGTCGGCAATACAACTAATTCTCTACATCACTGACCGCGACCCCATCCCGTCCCCACCAGCACACCAAGCCTACGAGTTATCCCACATCCTCACCGCGGGGTATAACAGCGACTGGCATAAGGAGCGGGCTATTCCAAAACTATTACAACAGGAGAAGGACAAGAAGATGGGGGAGAGCAAGGACAGAGTTAAGAAGAGAGATCTTGTTAAGGTATGCATGCCATCATCGGATTTGTGGCTGGTTACATAAGGGTAGCAGATGTTGACTTCTCGCAGAAATTTTGTGCTGGAACCTTGGGGGTGGCTCATAAGTGAGACTTGGTATATCGGGATGCGACTGATGGGGTGGTGCCTGGCTGGAGTAAGCACGGAAGCTGCGGCTATACATGTTGTGGCGTTCATACTTATAGCAAGATCTGCAGAGCGCAGGAGCCCAAGTACATCGAGTTGGAGTTTTCTCTTACTATTACTGGGGGACAATACATGTAGTTCATCGTGTTTTTGTGTTACAACTAAACCCTGCGTGGAGATATTCATCTGGACAAGTACCACGGCAGATAAAAAGGAAACAGTTATATAACTAGAATGCTGAAGGCAGATAGATAGAACTTGAGCTTATCCATGATTGTTAATTTCTAGAGATGACTTAGTATATAGTCTATTCTTTGGTTTTCTGCAGCTGCTCTTTAACTTACCCATATGTGCCCTGGTGTATTGAAGCCAAGCTATGTAGTAGATACCGGCTGTCAAGCTACTATGGTTAGCTTCTGTCTAAGTTCTACCCGCTGGGTAAATGCTCTCATCGCGGTCTTTAACTCGGATAGTTATCGCTGTGGAAGATCCCACGCTCTTTCAGAAAAGAACGCCTGATATCCTAATTGAGCTTAAATATAGGAGATACATGTACTCTATTTAGAGCTGAAGATTCCATAATCTTGCGACAGTATTCGGAGTGTCGAAAGGCCTGAGTCCCGAAACCCTGTGAGAATAAGTACAGATGCGCAGGCAGTAACATGGTGCCCTAAAATATCTTTCTCGGATGCTCCCGTTTGTTAGTAACAGTTGCCCCCAACACCACCCGCCCGTCAAGGCCCTCTCAAAAACTTCATTGGCCGTACGCCAAGTCTCCATACCTAGAATCACTATTCCGTGGTTAGACGGCCAATTGAATCCGGCCAGGACCCTCCATTGGCCTACTTCACCAGCACCATTTTGGCCCCGCCCCGCCACACCAGCCCCCCAATGCCTTAAAAGCCCCCTACTTACATACTTCTCACAGCCCTCTCTACCAGCCCCAAAAGGATACCAAAGGTCCCCCCGTGCCAGAGATACCTGCATACAGCCTCAAAGTCCCTAACCCGTTCAATCCCATGCGTAGCTTGTAAAAAGGTGTGTGTAGGGTATGGGGCATACAACGATCTTGATGTCTTTACCGTCTAAAAGCAACCATGCTCCTGGGTGGGCTTAGGTACCACTGTTCATCGTGCGCAAAGTTCACACATAAAGCCCCCCGCTCCCATGCCGTTGAGATCCAGCGAACGAAGGAAGATCCGGTCTGGATATGACAGCCCTGCTGTGGCCAACACACGATAGATGGTGTCTGAGTATGCGTCCATGTGACTGATGGGGAGGGCCTCACTACCGGTGATTGCCATGGTACAGTTAATGAGTTGAAACCTAGATAGCGCTTGTATATGTAGGCAGTGGACGAAGAGCGTGGAATTGTCTTTCTTGAGCAAGGAGTTATCATAGAATTAACAGGATTCATTAGCGAATACTTTCTGGTAATATTAGGTGCAGAGCCCGCCAAGCGTGGGCTACAAACGCCAAGAGAAAGTGTCCGAGTGATAATTTGTGAATGAAACATCGTCCCGAGCAACTGTTTTATTTCTCACACCTGTTACCAGCCCCCTGTACCTTACACATGCTACCGTCCATGGCAATGGTGTTATTATCATTACCAGAACGATTAGTGGAATCACCAACCCTCGCTTTCCAAAAGCGTTATCACCACTCATACCAAACCGAGAAAACGCAAAATACTACAAGCTATAGACAAAGGCTCTTACTAAATATAAGGCAGCAAAAGGACAAAAAAACAGGAGATTATTCTTTTCCTTTCCCAGCCCCATGCGTCTAACCGCAGATAAGTATTCCTGTGTTTATGCGCCACCACCCCCAATAGCCAAATCCGGTGAAAAAAAATCGATATCCTATCTAATCTAATAGATTCTCCAGTTATCACTCCACTTCAGGTAGCTATACTGGCTCGCCGGTCCCACCATACCCCACGAGATGGGGAGGAACAGTACGAAAACGCCAATAACAAGTGAGTAGGCAACTGCATATGCAGATAGAGCTGCCACCTTTGGCAGCTTACTACAGATATGGTTGAATACGAAACCAAAGACTAATATAGCAAAGTAGAGCGCTGGGTAGTAGTGGTGGACGTAGGTAACACGGGCCATAGCAATAAAAGGTACATAGTGGAGAACCCAACCAATGATGGGGTAAAGTCCGGCATAATGTATGTGGTCAATACCGGCTATTTGAATTCATTAGTTAGAGTGGAGGGAAGAAAGCGAGGGGGATACACACCTTGGTCAAGATCGGCATAGCCGCGCTGCCATCGGACAAGGTAAAATAATACCATCAAGACAAGAACACCCAGGGAGACTGTGGAGCCCCAGTAAACCATTGGATTGCCAAGGAGAAAGTATTTGACAATGCTATCATCCCAACTACACATCCTCAACCCAACGTGAAGGATAGGCCATTGCCAGTACTGGGACGCGAGATCATCTTGCTTGTCTGGGTCGGGGACAAGAGCATTGTTGGAGGTCATCATGGCAACATTTAAGTGGACAAAGTCACGGAGGAAAGGTGATTTATAAGCGCCGACATCAGCCTTAGGGAGCTTATCGTTCCAGTGAGATTCGACATTCCAGTGAGTAAACACATCACGCGGGTTGTTCTTCTTGACACAAGTAACTTCAATCTGTTTGAAACCCCACTGTGGGAGGTTCACATTCCCAGCGCGAAGGTAGCATCCGAGGCTGGTGTGCCTGAGACGGAATGCAGTAGTAAGTGTCCTAATCTTGCTGTGGTCCTTACTTGCGGCGTCACTGACAACCTCAACAGTCCAGTGATCCTTGTCATCACCAACGGTCATGTTTCCATAACATGATACCTCGTTATCCGCCTTGGTTATCGGCGCCTGGACGGTGTGTGAGTGCAGGTTCCTGCCGGTCTGTGCGTGAATGAGACGAATGACGTCGCCGTGGCCGACATATCTAAGATCGGGATCTTCCGGTTTATAGTCGGGGTGATGACGGGCTGGGTTAAAGAACCAGTCGTTATTGGAATCTTTATGATGGTAGCAGGTTACCTGTTGCTGACCTGAGCCCTCGGGAAAGGTCTGAACGTGAGAGTGGAGAAGACCACCACCATAGCCCATGTTCTTGATAGTGACACGAGATCCCATGACAATTTCAAGAGGCGACTCTTTGATATCTGAACCCCTAAGGTTGGCCTGGAAGAGTGAGCTCATCTGAGCATCGCCGGGACCTGAATTCTCTAGGATAAGGAAATGGGCCCAAAAACTGGCCATGTAAACCATGGTTGGAATTATAATAAGACCGATTATACGGGAAATCCAATGTTGCGCATAGGTAACCTAAAACATTTGTAAGCCTTGACCTGCCGCGAACCCTTTCAAAAACGTACCTTTGGCATCTTAAGATCCCCAAACTTGTTCCAGAGATCTTCAACGGTGTACAACCCAACCAAAGTGGTAACAAACAATCCAACCCACTTGACACTGCACACACACCCAATCGATAAACCGGTCAAGACAATCCAGAGCCACCATTGAAAGGAGAACGATCTGTTCTGGAGATTATGGAACCGCGCAAAACAGAGCATAGTCGTGAAGGTAAAGAACAAGAGCATAGAGTCGAGCAAAATGAATCTACTGATAGTAGCGTACGAGTTTTCTATACACAAAAGGAATCATCAGCCATATAGTCTGGTATAACGCTGCAATGCGTACACAAAAACTTACCACATAGTACCATCAACGTAACCAACCAAGTCGCCTTGGTTGAGAACCTGAACTCCTTCGCAGTGTAGTACGCAAGTGGGACACAGAGTGCGCCGAATGCGGCGTTGAAAATTCTCATGAAAGTGTAATTGACTTCCGCCGGGTAGTGATCTCCAGACTTGAACTCAAAGGAACCATTGTAACCTGCAAGGTACCCTGAGAGGCCAACAAGCATCTTTCCTAGCGGAGGATGTACATCGAAATAGAATTCGCGCTTCAGGTAGTGGGAGCCGAACTTCCCAAAACTATAACACCCATGTAAGTCTCTATGATCGTCGCTTCCCTTTATACCCCACTCAAGAAACTACGTACTGAGCTTCATCCCACGTAACTACGTCAGAAAGTCCAATTTTATATAGTCTTGTGAAAAATGACAAGACGGTGAATAATAACGGGGCTAATATAGACTCGATATCGATCTCTGCAGCTTGTCTCTAAAACTCTTGTCAGAATTCATATATTGGAAGGGGCACACAAGTGGTGGGTCGTGCAAACTCACAGGCACAAGCTCCTTCTTCCTATCTTCAGCATCAGTAATAACTATTGGAGGCCCATTGAGATCCGGAGCCACTGCTCTCCTCCTCGCGGTTTCCTCGCCAAACTGGGCACCTGTGGTTGCCATGGTCGCGCTATCTCTCCTCTGGCGCGGGTGAGAAGCGAGTCAAATTTCCAATTTAAAATATCAAGCAAATAAAGGGTTGTGGTAGACTCGTAGTGTGGTCGAAAAGACAGATGTTATGTAAACGAAGGAAAGAAAGAAAGAAGAAAAAAACCCTGGAACCTGAGAGGGAAGAAGGAGAGGAAGAAGAATCAAGGGGAAGAAGAAGTAGCCTGCTACGAATAGCAATTCCTCGTACTGTTCTTTGCAGGGGGTGTGGGAAGAGAAGGCAATCCCACCAGCCCTGTGGCTAGAACTTGTTCCGATACCCCCTGCCAGCTTCTGCGTACATTTGAGAACAAGCAACGCGGCTGAACGAGACACGGTTTCCTGTTCAGTGGCCGCGTTCGTCAGCTTCCTCTTATCGTATCATGGCAAATTGCAAACCCAGCATCTAAATGTCTTTAATGACCACCACTGTTTAGAGATGCAATGGAAGCATGTGCTCGATGGCAACGGCGCGCACGGGGAAGGCCCACCCACTCACTGGCATAGCCGAGAAACGGTTCTTACAGACAGTCTGAGCTGTACCTGCTGTAAGCTGTAAGCTCATAGATTATTTGCACCAGGTGCTCGAGCAAGGTACCTACCCTAGCAAGCAAATTTCACAGCGCCACAAATCCTTTGAGAAAGTTGATCACTCCTGTCCTAACCTGGAGTCAGTGCAGCGTAGAATTGTGAACGCTTGTCGTCAAATAGGCTAGATACCAAGGCCTAACTTCCCACTTCAGGTTAATGATGGCCCCCTCCACACCCAATCATTCGAGATCACTCGCCTCCCATTCGGACTAGGGAACGACAATCGGCTCTGTATGCATGCCGTAGTACCTCCTTTGATTCATTATGCTGTACTATCACCACCACCCAGGACCCAATCAGTTATACCTAACGTCAAGCGATAATTACTTGTAGGTACATAATTGCACATGCATTATCATAAGCTTGATGCACTTACAGTATCATCCCGCCCAAGCAATCAGGGTTCCAACCAGCCTCAGAAAGCGTCGAATTTACATAGCTTACTCACATATCTACGTTGTGCGAGATTTTATCCGCTTAACGGGTGGCTTAATCGGGCAATAATTATCGCTTCACGGATCTAACATGTCACGTAGTGGGTGCAACTTCACGAGTGATAGTCTATGTAGATACAAGTAGGCCCTACCAACACGACCGGTGGCACCACATTCACCAACAACATCCATTAACAACTAATACCATCTCGGAATAACGTTCAATATACCCCTCCAAGCCAAATACATAATCAATACACCGGCCAACACCCTTTCAAAAAGAATCAAGCCAACTATCAATAAGGACCATAATAAACAGCCTGGCAAGAGGATATAATAAAAAGTGGAAAGAACCACAAATAAAGTAATCAACAAAAAAGAAAGAAAAGAAAAAATTGCTAATAACAGACTCCCACCCAGCAAAAACCCGCCAGGGGCTCCTATTAGTTTCGCTACGCTCAAGACACAATCGCCTTTAGTACTTTCTGCCTTACACCCTTAATCTCCCGGTCTTTGTCTTTAACCTTTTTCTCCAACTCTGCTACTCGCTTCTTCAACTCCTCCAAGCTCTCGCTGCCACCAGAGTCATCAAAGCCTTCCAGACCGTCCAATTCCTTCAGCCCATTATCATCATCGCCCCCCAATGTACTCAATCCACTATTTATTCTGCCAAATCCAGTGGGCCCCAATGTAACCACCTGTGAAAACTCTCCCTTCACAGGCCCTAACATGACGCACCACCTCACATCATACCGGGCCCCGCCATCGTCCAGGTCATCGTCGTCTCCCAATCCCAAATCATCAAGGTCCCCCCTCCTCTCTCTATCAAGTTTGGTGATTCGCAGCTCCCTACAACCCCCTTCGCCAGTCGGGTCATCTCCGCACCCCATAATTGTTGCTATAGCTCTCTCCTCGGCTTCCCCAGATTCTGGCCATGACCGCCGTAAACCCGCAACGACGCGTTCCGAAATCTTCTTTGCGTCCTCAACCGCTAGTGGTGCTCCATCCGCCTGAAGTAGCGCAACCGAGAACTTCCGTTCGACATTTTCAAGCCCTAGACCAGACGCATCGGAGGTGTTGTAGTTTGTACCATTGTCTTCACGGCCGAGAGGACTCTTCGCACGTTTCCAGGGGATGCCGTTGCCATTGATATGGGGGTGTGGTGTGATTGCGCTAGCGGGAGATGCCATACTAATGTGGCCACCTGCGCGTGCCGGAACCGTTAAGTGTAGCTGCTGCGGGCGAAAAGTGTATTGATGCGGTGGGGCATGGGTTGTAATTGGCGTAGACATCGGTGTAGATGTTATTCCAGACCCACCAGGACTGAGATCAATTGTGTGGCCCTTTCCTGTAGGGTTTGCGGGGAATGTCGAGAATGGGCCGTCACGGACTGAGCGGTTACTTGGAGGGCGCCCACGAAGCTTGCCTGTAAGTGGGTTCCCAGAGGATGGCCAAGCGGAGGAGACAGCAGGTCCATGTCGTCGGCGAGAGCGCGGTTTAGAGCCAGATGCGGGGGTTGTAGGTGTTGGAACCTCATCAATAGGGGTTTGGTTGCCTTCGTTGGAAGTAAGGATTGTGATTGGCGGGTGGGCTGTCGATGGAGTTGTTCCTTCCCTTGGAAAGGCGCGCCAGCGGAATTGTTGCCCTGCACCGGATGCGCTGGCCCCTCCACCGCTGAGAACTGACTGGGTGGCCGCCGCCCACGGATCCGACTCGTCAAGGTACCTGTCCATTCCGTCTGCACCGCCGTTTGGAGAAATAGCAGATTGAGGATGGGGTGGAAAGAGGGCAGTGCTGAAATCAATCGCACTGTTGGGATCTGCTGTTGAGGGCGTTGGCGTCTCGAGATGTGGCCTTTTTGAGTCCGGCATATCTTTATCAGTCCCATCATCATCTTTGTCATCTGTTTTCCGGCGACCGCGTTTGGGGCGGGTTTCTGGATGAAGAGCACGGAGAGCTAAATCTTCTTCTAGGGGCACACCGTCACGCATTTGGTCTTGAGTTGTCGATGTAAGGTGGGGTATTTGCTGATAGTAAGAGTGCGGCTTATTGAGAATATATTCAAAGAAGGCGTCTATATGCATTGCGTGCATCCACCGCTATTGCTTTATATCAGAATTGTAGTCTCAAGCCTGGGTGAACTTCAATGGTACCTTTAACCTGACAGCGTACTGCTGCACCTTCTGCGCACTCTGGTCTGCAGTTCTTTCTACCCCCAGCTCTGTCGCCAGTTTCGTCCATGTCTTGATTTCCTTACCCTCAAACTTCTCAATCAGTTGCAGAAGATGGTACACATTGAACACCTTCCCGTCGCTCTTTGGTGGTTGCCTGAACGCCTTCCGCAATTCCATAGTATCGCAGTTCAACGGCACCGAAGGGTTACAATAGAGGATAAACGAGACATATGCATCGTCCAACGTGTCATCTGTGACCGTCCGGTCCGGCAAGCTCCGGTCAGTCGGCGTGAATGCTGGAAGAATTTTTGGCGGGGGAGGCACAGGACTTGAGGATGCGAACCTCGAACCTCCGTGGTCTTCTAATGGGAATTGGGTCGCGCAGCGCGCGATGTCGGTGTACATTTTCTGGGTTGCGAAGTGATTCTGTTGTTGTTGTTGTTGCTGCTGCTGCTGCTGCTGCTGTTGCTGTTGCTGTTGCTGCTGCTGTTGTTGCTGTTGTTGCTGCTGCTGTTGCTGTTGCTGCTGCTGCTGCTGGTTATGGTGCTGGAGCTGTTGTGTATCAGTGCCGCCATGGGTGTCTGGTGGAGGGGGAGTGTCGAGAATAGGATCTATGGAAATTTGTTGCTGCTGCTGCCCAGGCTGACGGTCGAAGGTGAAATTAGGAGTGGTATTTGCGTTTTGCGCGTGGTCGTTGATGAAACTGGATTCGTCGACAGAATCGTCGTCTTCCTCTTCTTCCTCTTCTTCTAACTCCTCCTCCTCCTCTTCTTCCTCTTCTTCGTCGCCGAGTGGGTTTGGATATTGCTCTGCGTCCATTCCGTCAATGTTCATGAACGAAAGAGGATGTCCTCTTTCCTCAGAATTAGACTCCGCCAGATCTGGGGAAAGGCGCGCGGGCGGGCGGCCAAGTCCTTGGTTCTAAATATGGAGGTGGTTTATCGACCTTTCCCTTCTCAGGCGCAGGCTCCGGGTTTAGCTATGCAGGGCGCGGCAGTGTCACGAATTCGAAAGGTCGGAAGCGAGTAGATGTGGGTCGTGACCTATCTGCAGGGTCTTCTGGCGAAGGGGGGACTTTCGCGTCTGCCATTCACAAATCGAAGTATTTAGCATGAGTGAGTAAAGGAGGGTGGTAGAGTAGAGAAAGGGGGGAGTTGGAAGGGGGGGGGTGTATAAGAGAAAGGGGTGCTAGAAGGGGGTAAATCAGAATTATTTTAAGGTGATCGAAGCTTCAGACTTGAGTGAAGGTAGAGAGAGAGAGAGAGCGAAGTTAGTTAACACTAATAGGCAATAAGGCCAATAAGAGCAATATCATAATTGTACAGCACCGGTACGACATGCATGATATGAGTGGTAACAAGAGAGTGAATTAATGGGGGAAATCCCGGAGTCCCATGGTTTTTTTTTTTCCCCTTCCTTCTTGAATATAGGTTAAAGTAAATATAGCGGAGAAAGCTATGCATACATACATTGCAATTATTTTGTTTGTTGTAAGCCCCAGCTAGATCAATATCTAGATGGCTCCTTTCTGCATGGCGGTGCTTGCTTCTGCAGCAGTTAGGTCTCTTATTATTCCCCCACTTGTGAAATTTGTCTGGAGGTTAAGCGTAGCAAAATGAGCTTGAAAGGGTGAATCTTGGATCGAATCGACTTGGGAAAAGATGGATAAAAAAGAACTTACCCTACCACCCCTTATATAATCTATCTTAGTAGCACTCGTTTCCGACCGCAGCAAATACATAAATGTGTGGGCGTTTAAGGTATGTTGATTTGTGGACCCCCCCTCGACTGTGTTTTTTGTTGCCAAATTTAGAGCTAGAGCCTACTCTAGAGTGCATAATACATACATGTACATATAAGTTACATTTTGATGCACCCGCAGGAGGATACGAGAATGGCCATCGTGACTGCCTCATTCATGTCTGTCTGCCCTTTCTCAGCTCGTGGAGGAAGGATCTGGTTCCGAGGGTGCCTTCTTCGATCGATGTCTATGTATCACTGCGATGCCCCAACCGGTGGACTTTATTTCTCAGTTGTCACTGGTTGCTGTCGTCGGCCGGGTTCACAACTTATGAGAGTGCACCGGCCGTCTCGGCCCGATACCGATCTCATTCCACTGAGTATGACTGACTTACAGTACTGGCATAGGTTCTGTCAATTCCCGAGTGAGTTGAGGTGATAAAGAGCTCCGAATATCCCCGTGATTTGAATCAGAGACATAAATGACCGAGGCTGGGGCGCAAAACTGAGGTTTTCTGTTTCTGAGCGCACGTAATGTATGTAACTCAGTGGGAAAGCCATGCATGTCGTTTGATTTGTCACGCGCTCTTACTAACCTGTGCGGCTCAGCGTTTTATGTAGCAACTATGATTGATACCAGTAAAGTATATGGCCCATATCATTGTAGGCAGTAAGTAAGGGTACATGTAGCTTCAAATGGCACCAATAGTCCCCATCATGCATTAACTGTGACTAACAGCGCCATTGTGAGGCCCCGGACAAAGTTACAAGGCGTGCAGCATTGCTGGCGCAATTAGCGACTGCCGCAATTTTAAGGCATTCGCAGACAACTAAATTCAATTCGGGACCTTATATGCCACATCACTACAACATGGATTAGTATACCTTAAGTATGTATGTACATGTAATTCCCCGGTACTGCTACCACGTTAATATTGTGCCTACAAACAGTAACTATTTACGTTTCGGGGGGTTATCTACGCTCCATGCATGTCTATGCATATAGGTCGTAATAATATCATTCACAAGTCTGGTAAAGTTGATAAACACGTGTGTTTCGCATGATCGGGCTAGGGCGAGCGGTGGATATGATATCTTTTCTAAAGCCTCTAAGCATTTGGGTATAAAATACACTAGGTTGTCTTTTTTGTTATTGGTATGGCTGCTGGTACGCAAAAGATAGCACATTACATGGCAGGCAAGCAAGCAAAATCACGATTTAAGGATACCCACCGGGAACGAATAAGAAAGACAGAAAATAGAAGAAGAGAAAAACTTTACACATTTTGAAATACACCTATCCTATGACACAGCTAAGTCGCCATCTATCTTTATTGTTTGCATCAGATAAAACATCCCCCCCCCCCCTTTCGCGCAAAGGCTCCTCTAAACCCTCAATCCGATCTCCTCCGCATACGGCAACACATGCACGTCCCCGACGGCAGCATATGTAGCCTTCCCGCCAAGAATGCTCTTGACAGCCTATCACAATATATATTAGCACAGGTCACAAACAAAATGGCCAAGAACCTAAAACTTACATTCTTCACAGAATCCAATGTGACACCCTCCAAACCTTTGACGGTGTCCACCACCTGTGGCGCACTTCCGCCAGCAATAATGGCCTGTCCAACAGCCTCCAAACCGACAGTCCTGTCCTCAGCAGCCGCAAAAACGTCGAACTTTGCCTGGGCAATAGCTTTCTTAACATCCTCCGCCTTAACATCAGCCAGCTCGTTGATCGCATTAACTGCCGCAGTTCCAGCAGATTTCAGCGCTGATGCAGGTCCTGAGATGGTGATGTGGAGAAGACCGGCGTCAGTGTAGGCAGTGTGTTTGGCAACGGCAGACACACCGGAGATTCCAGCGGTCTTCTGGGAGAGTAGAGATGATCCAGTGCTCCACTTAATGGTAGATTGTCCGCCCAGGAGGTAGGCAAGGACAGTGTACTCCGGCTGGAATTTGGGTGCACTAGCGCTGCCAGGGAAAGCGATGGTAAGGGCGTTTCCTGCAGTGCTGTATACACGGTTCTCACCTCCGTAGTATTTAGCGGGGGTGGTGGAGGGGCCATTACCGGCGGGGACATCAGCGAGGAACTCCCTAGTCCACTTCTCAAGGGCAGCTTGGGGGGCGCCAGAGGCGACAACAGCGATGTTGCCGCGAGTGTACACAGAGGCGGCGTATGACGGGACAGAGATATTGTTGAGATATTTCTTGGTCAGAGCGACTGTGGGGGATCCAAGGCCGTTGTGGAAAGCGACGTTGTGGGCGGTTTCGAGCGCAATGCTTGAAGCGGTGTGGGTGTGGGTGTGGAGCTCGTGTGAGATTGTCTCAGATACCTCTTCGTTAAATTCGTGGGCTGTGGGGGGTGTTAGAAGACATGCATATTCAAATATTGCATTCCCTCAATAAAACTTGCTCTAGAGAGCAAGAAATTGAGTCTCCTTGGGCACATGCTCCGGAGGGCGTGAGTGACATACGAGTGTATTTGGTCTTTGTAAGGACATCCCCGAGGGCCTCAACAAAGTATGGGAGGTCATCTCTCAAGAACTTTGCCCGGAGGACAATGTTCTCCCTGGATAGAGATGTGGATAGAATACCACCGAGTAGCTCGGATTCACGCTGAAGACGTAACGAGGAACGTCTTGTGGTGCTCTGTTGAGACAATCCGTCAGCGATGTGCCCATCGACCCATGTATCCGTCCACCCGTGTTGTGTCCATCATCAACCTATGCCACAAATACCCCGCCGGGCATTCTCGGGTCCATCCATACCTTGAAAGCAAACTTTTCCAAAGCGTGAGCAACGCCCGGGACACTCTCGTACCTGCTTCCACCGCGAACAACAACAGCAAGATTTGCAGTAGGGCCGCCGTCGTCTCTGCTGGCAACCTTGATCCCGGTGGCATCGGCGACCGAGTAGTGGAACGGGTTGGTGACAGCAGCAGCCATTCCACGGCGCTGGTTAGAGACTGCTGAGAGCCATTGGGGGGTGCCCCGAGAGATTGTAGTCCGGGCGAACATAGCGAGTGATATGGGAGGTTTGTGGAGCGGAGAGGAGTTGAGTAACCGGTAGATGGTGGATGGCAGACAAAATAAGACTCGATTTGGGGGGAGTCGGGAGTCGGTCGACGAATTAGATGCGGGCCATTGATCATTTTCCCGAGTGGGGACTGATTGTACGCACGGGGATGGAGGGGTGCCCTGTAAAACAGCGTAGAAACGATCCCTCCTGGTGGGGCTCTCTTCAATCACATGATCTAGATAAGTTACTGAGTCACGTGCATAGAGATTTCCCAAACAAAAAAGTCCCACCATGACTTCTCAATGATTCTTCTACCTCCTGCCATTGAGCCCACGTCCGCTACACCACCGCAAGATCCTGTGTGTAGTACACTAAGGACTGCACCCGCGCCCCGCCTACACGACTACGATTACACTCGCACAGGGCAATATTTGCCATAGTCCTACTCAAAGTCCTACTGAAACTGAAACACCTGCAATCAGTGATATCGCGCGCGCGCGCCCTGTACTGTTTAGGTGTCCATACCCCATATAATCATCACAAGATTATCAGAGACCATACAGACGACCATTCTCGCGGCATTGGAGGATTACCTCTCAGCTGCACCCAGATAGGCCTGCGCATTCGTCAAAGCCATAAAGATACTGCGCACAGCACCGTGCTGTACAGTTCACGCCTCTCAACCTCTCACGAATGACTCACGGCAGCACATCGACTCCATAGCACCCCTCCACCCCCCCAAAACCTCGATCCTAAATATAGTCAGAGCCCTAAACTCAAGTTCACGAGATGTCGCAAGTAAGCTTTCGTGCCTATTACTCGTTTAGGACATATACTGACATTAAAACTCCCAGCAACATGCTGCCGAACTTTGTGCACTCCTTGTGAACGATATTTATGGCGAGGTCTCCTCCGTATGTAACCCCTTCTCTTGTATATCAATAATTAAAATAACACACACTTCAGAAAGTCGTTTCGATCCTGCTACAACTCGGTCGCCTGCCAATATCACAAATATGCTCCCATATAAAGCTCGGCCCCAAGATCGTCAAGCAGACTCTTGTAGTGCTCATACAGCAGCATCTGGTAACTCACTACACACATTCCGAAAACCATAGAGATGTCGTGTACTATGAGACAAGCTGGATGCAGATATATGAGCTGCTCCATGCTGGTAGGATTATCCGTGCTATGGAGAGTAGGTACGGGAATGATGTATGCGCCCAAGCCCATCCCGACCACGTATACCCCTTTGCTAAATACCTATCTAACCAATAAGGGTGCATTGATTATCAGCAACATGCTGCAACTTGGGCATGCCCGAGTCTCTGACTTCCTCAGCGCCTACGGAACCTCAACTAAGAAGGCTGGTCAAGATGCCGAAGATACGGTTACATCGGTTGAAACGCTGAAATCCGTTATCACTGAAATGGTAGCTTCACGTTTCTTGATTCAGGTACAGGACCACCACATGAGTCCCCCAACAGATACAATCAACGCAATGCGTAAGTCCCTTACAGCTCAATTGCGTAAGAACTTCACCGTGGAGACCCGCCTTGTAAAGGAAGTGGACCGGCAGATTGCGGTCAAGATGGTGGAGCTTGCGGACGGGGATACTAGCCCACACGCCGGAATGAAACGAAAGCTGGCACCATCTGCCAAGGGGAAGGCTAAGAAAAAGACTAAGGTTAGCGTGTACGATCAGGATGTCGAGGAGGAGGAGTGGGAGATTGATGAAGAGGTGGTCCTGAGAGTCAACCATGAAAAGTTCCTAGTCCTATTCAGGAACCAGGAACTAGTTTCGTTAGCGGAGAAGAGGCTAGGGAAAACGACATCCCTGGTGTACGGGCAGTTCTTGGAGAAACTTGAGCCGAAATATCTGCGGTGTCATGTTATCGGAGACGAGGAAGAAGAGGAGGATAATCCCAAGAAGAGTGGGTCTGCCGAATCACGTATATTGGATTATGCTGATTTTTGCAGGGATCAAGTTGTCTGTACTTGAATTGTCAAAAACCTTCGACTTTTCTATCGAGCTTGATAACTCGATAGCTGCCCCACCAAAGGATGTCTCTAAAAGTCGTAAACGCTCCTTGGAAGATTCGGATGATGAGTCACCTAAGTACCTCAATGGGAACGCTGAGGGCGAGGATGACGATGAAGAAGAAGACGAGTGGGCCGACCACGAGGAAATAGATGATGCAGACCCAGAGGCCTCAAATAAGAAGAAACGGATGGCAATCATCAAGCAGCACCTTCAACTCCTTGCCGAAGATTCTTTCAAGTTTCTAAAGCACGAAAGCACCCGGGGTATGGGTGAGTGGAGTATTAATTACAAGGAGCTTGGAAAATTAATAAAGCAACTCGAAGTCGAAAAGGTAGTAGAAGAGAGATTTGGTAGTATGGGAACCCGGCTACTAAGGATTGTCAAAGACAAAGGCAAACTTGATGAGAAACAGGTTTGTTTCGCTCGCCTATACTTTCCTCTTTTATCCACTCACACCTTAAATCTTAGATCGCAAACATAGCCCTTCTAAAACAAAAAGAAATCCGCGCGACACTCTCAGGCCTACATGAAGCCGGCCATCTCGAACTCCAGGAGGTACCTAAAACAGCAACTCCACAGGTTTCTAGGATGTTTTTCCTGTGGTTCTATGACTTTGAAAGAGCTAAAAATGCTCTCATTGGGGATGTGTATAAAGCTATGGCTAGGTGTATTCAGCGCACCAACACCGAGCGTGATAAGCGGAAAAGCCTGTTAGAGAAATGGGAGCGTACCGATGTGCAGGCGAACCAAGAAGAGTATTTGACCGCTGGGGAAAAACGGGAGTTGGAAATTTGGAGTACGCGAGAAGAAAAGTTATTGGCGCAGCTGATGAGACTGGACAGAATTGTCATGATCCTGAGAGATTTTTAAGTCACGTGAATTTAACGTCGAGTGATAGGTTATGACTGAGGATCTTTTTTTGATATTTTTTCCATGGCGCTAAGAGCCTCTATATCTGCATACCTATCACTAAAATGTAAATTTGTGTAATCAAAGGCGTGTAAGAATAGCTAGAGTCTCTTTTATCGGGTATTTGGCGGGAGTTTTTGCTGCGAGAGAATTAAATATTACTGGGGCCGAGTCAGTGGTCTTTAGCAAAATTATTTCAATTAAAAACATTGAAGGGGACAATTAATGGGAGTGCTCGGATTCTGAGCCGGAGATGGAGTTAATTGTTCTATACAAGATGAAGATATAGTATAATTAATATAATCTAGGGATGGCGGATTGGCATTGACAGGAACTACATGCAAATTGTTCCCCCACTGGTAAAGATCATTAGGGCCTACATGCTCTAGGCCTGTTTGACTGGAGAACAGCGCCAATTAGCTACTCTGGAGGTAAATATCCCCTATATTAGTTTACACATGCATACCCTGGAAGACTATGGGGGGGGGGGGCGCCTTGGGGAAGCCCCCACGCTAGTTCTTCCCTACTGATAAAGGGATGATATCCACACCTACCGAAACACCAACACATACATCCATATATCTTGTTTAGTTCCATGCCAGGGAAGCAAACCCGGACGGCCCGCGCGGCACTCAGCTAGGCCCGAGTAAAGTTAAGGAAGATATTACAAGAGGCTCCTCGAGACAGTCATGCCTACTCGCCCCCAAAGCCCTGCGCCCTAGTATTCAAGCAGAGGGCAAACAAACGGTCGTAATAGTAACACATAGAGCCGGTTGCAGTTGGCGATGGTACAAAAAATCTTTGATTCATCATTTTGGGCAGCCTCCTTTTCATTCTGCCCATAGATTTCACTTCCCTTGCTGACCCTTATCACCTTTATTACGCTATCTCCTAACCGGAAATACCCACAATTATCTGCTTCACTATCTCTGGAACTAGATTAGTCTCTTTGGCCGCTCCGCCAGCGCTAGCTTATGAGGCTCTAAGCTATCAATCTCAGCATCCGTTAAGTTGGACAGTTTTTTTCTCTATAATACCTTATAAGGACGACCCCCGCCTCCTTTAGCTGCGGTGAATCCAGTCTTAGTAATACTGGTGCAGTTAATGCTACTAGTATACCTTGTATTAGCATTCATCATTCTGGTCGCGTCTGAGAGTCGTCTTGGCTGGCCCGCTTTATCGTGTACGGAAGTCTCCTTACCGTTTATGATTCCCTGTAAAAGGACCAAACTGCTTCCCGCTACACTCATTTCTAGGTCTGACTTGTGCTCTTCATGGCTGATGATTGCCACCAAGAATTAGCTCAAAGATATATACTCTTTTCATCTCACGCGCTCCTTTCTCACTGGTTACATACTAACTAAGTATTTAGCAATCATTAGTCTGGACCTTCTTTCCCCCAAGAAGCTCCTACTAAGAGAGAATGTGCTACTCCGTACCATCTCTCCCCCACTCTCTTAATTGGTCAAAGACTTCTGGAACCTTCCACGGTAACGGTCGCGGCGTTTTAGAGGTATCTCCATCAGCCTGCTCCGGTGTGATCTCAATGGCACGCCTCTCAACCTTGAGTGCAATTTGTTCCAACCTCCCTACATCGGCCTTCCTGCTTAGACAGCAGCCATTCCTGGAGAAAACACTTTCTAGAGTGCATATCTTTTCTTTGAAACGGATTGAGGCTTCCTCTTTCTCCTCTACTATTATAGTGCTAAGTGGATATCGGTACCATTCAAGGGCGTCCTTTAAGTCTACTTAGAGGCTTTCAGGTGTTACATGCAACACCCCAGAATCCCTGTTCAACGGTCCTTTTTTTCCAGAACAAGACAATTTGTTGATGAGCAGGGGGTTTATCTTCACAATAATAGAATACCGTGCGCAGTAGCGAGGGCATGTATCTTAGGGACGGTATCCTCGATTAGAGGAGTGCTCTATCGCCGTGTGTAGCCTTACCTATTAAAGTACTCAAGCTCCAATTTAGCCTTGGGGGCACAAGACCTTTGGCATCGACTCTGTCTTCGAACCGTTGCTCTCGGAGATCTTTTGAACGTGGCTTTCGGCGTCGTTTTTCAGTACCTAACACCTGCTCCTTGTCCAAGGTGTGGAAAATGGACTCCTTATGCCGCTAGCTTTCTACGGTGATATGGAGGCCGGAATTTGTTTTTCGCATCGGAGATCGACTGAACCGACCTTCAGTGAAAGCAACAATTAAAGTTTAAGTTTTGGACTCGAAAGACCCAAAGGAGCAATTTATGAATGGAGTGCCTACCGAGTGTCCCCGATTTCCTGGGTGGTTTATCTAATTACTTCGGACATATTATTCAACCGAAGCATAAAACACCACCTCGCGGTGCGAAGGCTGCTGAGTGGTGTAGTGGGTGGAGTTGGTGACACAGTCATCGTTGTGGCGCGTTGTGACAATCGAGCTCCAAAATCGACGCTCCCAGGAGGGCAAGACTAGCATTAATGACTGCAGGAAGTACCTCTGAAGGTGAAATAGTTTCTGACGCTCTCTTTGCTACACTGTAGCAGGGGTTGGGTGGGAGTACCTTTTTTGGTATCTGGGTTGCTGACCGAGTGATTATCTGTGGTTCACACAGTAGTATTCACCAAAACAGGTTAGGTGTTACCATGCCGTAAGCTTCGTTTTGAATTTGTAAGCGATGAATCTATTAAAACGCCAGCCACTGAGCAAAGTCCTCCAACTTTATCACAAATACCTCATCGATATCATAGTCATTAAATCCTTCAAAATACATTCGTCGTGGCTTTAAAACACTCTGCAGTCAACATGACTAGATTCTCTATCGACATCGTTTCTGGTAAGTAGGCCTTTAAGTCACAATATACTTAGCTACTTCAAGCTAATTTAACCTCAATAAAGACACGGTGTGTCCCTGGTGTTATGTTGGCTACAGGAAGCTAAACAAGGCGATTTCCGAGTTCTCCGCCTCCAACCCAGGTCATACATTTGATATCACCTGGAAGCCATATTATCTCAATCCCGACTCCCCCAAAGTCGGTATTGACAAGACAGAGTTCTACTACTCCAAGTTCGGTGCGGAGCGAGTAGTCCCGATGTTCCAGCGTCTTGCGGCTATTGGCGAGGCCGAGGGAATCCACTTCAAGTTTGGAGGAAAGACTGGAAATACACGTGACTCTCACAGACTGATCCAGATGGCGAAGGAGAAAGGCCTGCAGACGAGGATGGTAGAGGAGCTTTTCGCCGCCTATTTTGAGAACGAGAAGGATATTACCTCCTCTGAGACTTTGTTAGACGCTTCCAAGAAGGCTGGCTTGGATGAGGAGGAGGTTAAGGGATGGCTAGGGTCTGATGCAGGTGGTGACATCGTTGACAAGGAAGTTCACGTGGCTCAACGCCATGGGATCTCAGGTGTGCCCAATTTCACAATCAACGGGAGATACGAGATTGGCGGGGCTCAAGATCCCAAAGAGTTCATTGCGGTTTTCAAAGGTTTGGCCGATGCAGGCGCTACCGCTACCGCGGGTATGACATGCTAAACATGTAATTTATTCCCTCATGTATTGGGACTGCAATGCCTAGATACAATAAATTTCTTGATATCCATTTAAAAAGAAATTAACAGACATCCTCAATTTCGGTATCATCATTGATATGAGCACCCAAGTCTGTCTTCAGAGTCCTGGTGAAGAGCTCGAGAAGGACTTCAAAGCAGATCTTTGAGAGTGCCGGATCGTATCTTCCCTTAGACTCTTCATCGCGAATGAATCTATATTACCGAGCGTTAGTAGAATAAGGTAAGGTAATTATAATGCTACTATGAATAGTAATACTGGGCTTTCTCTTTTGGGATCTAATATTATTACTGAGCAAGAGAATTCTATGTAACCTTATTGGATCCCAAAAGAGACATTAGCATCGCTAAAGAGATGGCAGGATACATACGCATGTTGGGCCCAGGTAAACTCATAAAAGCTGAACTTCGTCCCCGCCTCGTGAAGAGTCTTCCTGATTAGGTCACGGCCTGGGGCTGGGACATGGTTGTCCAATTTCCCAAAGATCTGATAACACGAACCAGGCGTCAGTCAGTATAAATGTGCCCAAAAATGACAATATCGGTACTGAGAATAGGCTCGTGTTGACTAACCATCGCCAGTTCGCCCTTAATATCTGGGATTCTCGCCAAAGAGTCATCCTTCTTGTTTAGTCCAAGAGTAGAACTGTGGATGTCTTTAATTGCCAAGAAGGTTAGAAAAACGCCATCATCTAGGAGTTAGAAGGAAACTCACCTGTAGCAAAGTAACAAACAGCGCTTGAAACTCTAGGGTCAAAGGCACACCTGAATGCCAAATGACCACCGAGACACATCCCAGTAGTTCCAATCTTACCTAGCCATCAACAAATTATCAACACCATTATTTTACTATACCCGGTTTCCAAAATAAATACCTGTGCAAGTTTTCAGTCCCAACAAGTAGTCCACAGTCAATTTTGCGTCCTCATCATACGAAGCGACGGTCTAAATAATACTGAATTAGGTTCCTTTTCAAAACAATTGGTTATCGTAGTTACCTTCTTGATCTTGTACTCATTTCCCTTATCGGTTCCCGGACCATCGTAGGCCAAGGCAGCAGGACCCTCAAAGTCATGGTACACACTAGGTGCAGCACAGATGTACCCCTGTCCAGCAATTTGCCTCGCGAACCTTGATACGGGTCCAGTAACTACCATAACACAGGAGTCAGAGATTGAGCCATGATTGGGCCATTTCACGGCCAGTGATGTGCAATACATGGACTTTTTTACCTTGATAAATCTCACTCCACACAACAACACCAGGGAATTTTGCGTTGGGGTACCCAGAAATAATTGGGTGAAATAAGAAGACCCTCATCTTCGTACCCCCAGATGTCTCGATATCAACATGAGATTCAGTGATTAGCACCATTTTGAGTAGCAAGTGATGGATGATGACGGAATGTCTCAATGGTGTGTCCACAAGATGAGACTGGATGAATAGATGTGGGAACCAATGATGTCTTTCTCCAGAAAATGTGGGGTACGGGTAGTGGCATAACCCCGCTTTATATATATCTAGCCTTGGCACCTTAAGCCCTTGCGTCCAGTATTCTCAATATCATACGTTTCGTGCATACATGATATTGCGTACGCTTCTTTTTTAAGCCCTTACACCCGGTCTACAAAACAAAAACCTTTTACCCCCGAGGGCCTAATTAAAACTACACTGATAACTAAAATAAAATCAGATAGAAAAGCATGAAACAGGCATAACAAGCTGCAGATCTCGTAACATCATACACTCCCACGTCGGACATACAAACGTTTGAAGAGGACATTAACGAATGATACCCGATCATAGCCGTGAGTGTTCAAAAGTCGCACAATTCGAATACTAATCGATGCTGCTACAACTGTACTGTTTACCGCTTTCGTTTCTTTGTCTTCTCTTTATCGACTAGACCACTCTCTTCATCTTTTCTTTTTGCATCTTCTTCTAAATCATCCCAATCCTCTGTAAGACGGTACATACATATTAGTTTTCATGGGCCATGACGATTTAATCTGAATTATCTGAAATCTCACCCCCAGATTCGACGTCCGAGGCCTCGGAACCTTCGTCCGCGCTAGCGTCGTCGTCATCGAAATCGCTTTCCCCTTCACTCTCAGACTCTGAACCAAAATCAGAGGCCTCAAACTCGGATTCTTCGTCCTCCTCCTCATCATCCTCGCCATCAGACTCCACTGACAAGAAATTCCAGCCGCCTATAAAAGTTATTTATTAATTCAATCTCCTAGCTTAAAATGAGGGATAATATACCATCTTTGAAAAATTGGTGAGGATCCGCAAGTACAGTCTTCATAATAGTAGGCCAGTTAAGGTTCAAAGGGCCTTCAGTGAAGGGAATGTTGGAGGAATCGAGCCATTCCTTCACATTCTCAAGGGTTTCCATGGGAATTGAGTTGATATGAGAAACTGGTCGGGCATAGTCCTTGTAGACAAACACCATGTCGAAATTTTTCAGACCAAACTAGGCATCAAGTTAGAAAATCTCTGATTAAACCGTTCCAACAGCTGACAAACCTGAACTCTCTCTAGATGGGCAACCTCAATCTCATCAAGGGTGATGACCAAGAAGGGGGGGTCAGTGAGCTGAACTAAGGCATCTGTAGTAGGCGCACAGAGAACGTTTGCACGGAACGGTACACCGCTAAAACCAAGCTCACGGTAGGGAATATCAACATCCACACCATTCTCAAGCTTCTTCCCTGCTTCTGAGATCTTGTCTGCAAACGCCTTGAACTCTTTGTCCAAAGCGGCCCTTCTCCGACGTTCCTCTTGCTCTTGCTCGAACTCTTCCTCATCTCCATATCTATATTTCCGCTTTCTGTTACCAGTCTCATCAAACTGAATATCAGTCGCTTCACGATAAAACTGTACATCCTTTGTCTTCTTTTTTCCGACCATGATGGGGTCCTTGAGATGGACATGAATCAAGACGATAAGTTCACTCGTGCAGGGCTGGAAGAAAAGGTGCTTGACGTTACTGAACAGAATATCGATACGCTGATCATTGCGAACCGGTGACTGGTAGCGGAGACCATTCTGGTGTATCTCAACATCACCTGGCACACGCTTTCCATCGAGGGCAGGGCGGACATAAACATCTGCAAGACGCTGGGGACGGCGGTTTCTGATCTCGATCAGATTATCCTGAGTCACAACGTCTTCCAATTCTTTACGTTCCTGTTCACGCTTAACAGCATTCTTCTTCATGTCTTGGATGCTAGCACAGATGTCCGCCATCCGGTCATTATCTGTACTTCTGTAGGTCAAACTACGCACGAAATGGGCGCCAGGGTCTTCGAAAGGCTTTAGTTAAAAGTAAGCATTCTGCAGTGGTAAGCACTTGCTAAGGGAGTTAACACGAACCAGTTCATCCTTTCTTCCTACACCCTGCCCGGGGGAGAGGAAGTTGATACGAAGGTACGTAAAGTCACCCTCATCGTTTTTGCTGACATTCTTCAACGTTGCGATATGGAAAGGCACTGGCCTTCCAAAGATAGGAACAACAATGGTCTGACTCTTGGGATCAACAACAATTTTCAAGTCCGCACAAGCAAGAGGCAATTGGTTCTCGCGCTTATATGATTCGAAACGTTTGATAAGTTTCTTGCCCTTACCATCACCAACAGCCCCCCCTTGAGAGTATCGTGCCAATCCTTCTTCCTGCTTCGCCTGAGCAAGCTTCTTTTGATGCTCTCTCCTCTTTTGTTCGGCGCCTTCATCAATTTCTTTCCGCTCCCCTCGCAGTTTTGACTTTAAGACAGCGGTATTCTTTGCTGGCGCAGGCTTAGGCGCAGGCTTCTTTGCCTTAACTTTCTCTTCCGGCTCATCCTCCTTGAAGTAGAATGCTGTCTCTTTCAAATCTTTCGGACATCCGCCAGTAAATACAATAGGGTCACCAGCCGTTACTCTAATCGTATCCGACAGTAGCAAACTGTATGTTTTGCTCTTAGAATCTTGCGGCTTTGGGTTCTCTAAATCGTGAAAGCCTAGGGTTATATAGAGCGTCATCCCATCCTTCAGAACGCGAGTGCTCTTAGGACTGATGACTAAGTTTGAGTCGCGAACCTCGATACCAATACCGGCACCAATATTCTTAAGAAAATGCTTTTCGAGCTCAGGGTGCTTGGCTTTGATAAAGCTGACTGCTTTGCTGTAAATATCCTTGCAAACTGCACCGTCACTAATATCTGACAGAACCTTCCATTGAAGATCCACTAAAAAGCTGTAATACTTTTCCTGAGCCTTATTCGGATCGATAAGAAAGGTCCTTGCGATAGTTGAGCAGTAACTCTTATACCGTAGCCCCATGGTTGAAAGTATTATGCCACCGTGTAGTTGGCTATCGTCGGCGGTAGCGTTCGTCCTCAGATCATATTTGCCGCCGCTTTGAACCACGGGGCCTACGGTCCAGTCAAGCTGCATCGGATCGAACTATCATAAAGTTAGCTATTGGAGCTCTTTAACCAATTATATTTATGCTCACATCAGCGCCAAGTTTGAACTCTTTCGCTTTGAAGAACTTTTCGTCATCGATTTTATCCTCAATCTTTTTGCTAAGTGCAGCGTGCGAGATTTTCTTCTCTTCGTCAATGATTGTTGACATCTCGTCAATGAAGTAGCCTTTCATAATGCCAACTAGAGCTCTAGAAGAGGCGCGCATCGTTTTCTAAAGAAATAGAAAGGGTTATAATTAGCGCGATCCTCAACTGTTGTAATGATCAAGAACACACCAACTCAGCGTCATCCTTAAGAGCCAAAAGGGCCGAAAAGGCAGCGGATACATCAACCTCCTCAACTCCTTGAGCTTCGGAAGGGTAGGCCTTTTTCCAGTCGTTCGCAAAAGGTCCTTGCGCTGAGTCCTTTGCGATAACACCGACTTTCTTGCCCGACTTTTTGATAACATCGGCAAGGTCCTTGAAAATCTGAGTGTTTGCAGCCTCGTCCTTTCCTCGTACCAAAATCTCGACAGGTATTTTGCCACCCTTCAAAGGCTCGAGATGCTTAGCTGTCCACCAACAGCGAATTAGCTTTCATCTCCCTCCAAGAACCCGTTTTAAAGAAACAAGGCGGTATACCTTTCTTGGGGGTTGTGACAATGTAGAACTTCTCTTGGGTGAGCAAAAACAAAGTTGTAGGAAACTCGTATCCAAGAAGCCAGAACTACAGACTACGTCAGCTTTGTTTCCATCACACAACACACCCGGTCGGGTTCGGAACGTAAGAACTGCTAAAACAAGCATCAAAGGAATCATACGTGCAGAGAAAGACTCTTTGAGTATGGGCCCTCTTCCGTCTTCCCTAAAATCACAGCTATTGAACTGACGCCTCCAAAGACATCATTCTTCTTTGGATCCTTCCACGCCGATACAAGGTTGCCCAGGCGTGTGTGAAAGAGCTGCTTGTCAATATTGACCTCAGCTGCGTCTCCCATGGCTGATTGTGTCGTGATTTCTGCCTACTTAAACTCTCTTTCCTGTGTTGATGAAAACTGTGGAGAAGACCAAAAATAGGGACTATTTTTCGGATTGAAAAAAAAGGAATGTTGTGTGTGAAAGGAATGGAGGGAGAGAGGATGAACTGTGACGCCTTGGAACAATTCAAAGGGAAGTCGCGTCGGTCGCTGAGTTCAGTGTCTTGGCAGACGCGACCCTTCTGAAATTTTCGCTGTACCGTAGCGATACCCAGCACGAGCCGCTACCACTTTACAAACCACTATCAACATTTCCAGAAAACGTCAACGAGGCCGACAAACAAAAATGCCTGTAACTGCTCTTCGTGCTGTGTCGAAGGCACAGAATGGTGTTGGCGCATTTATTCTCCAGTGCAAGCGCCTTGATTTCCACTACTGCGATTGGGCGGGGTCATCGAGAGGCATGAGGTAAAGATTTCTTCACCTGTAACAGATTTCACCTCGCCAGTTACTAACGACAGGCTCCTCATAAGGTCATTTCTAGCTCACAAGTTTGCAGACTTTGCAAAGGCGAACCCCCAGATTGAGTTTACCGTGTCACCAAGGCCCAACCAACACCCCATAATAAGAGGCAGCTACAGTATGTTAACCGCCCCTCGCTCGCCCTTTCCGCGAATACGATATCAGCTCCGGCTCAATCTACTAATTATTGTGTTATTCACAGTCAATGGCCGAGAGAAAGTTATTTGTGTGCGAAAACTCGACCCCCTACAAATCCTCCAGAAAGCCGAACTCCTACGCAATTCCTCTGGCCAGAAACTCAAGAAGTTCAGTAAGCCCGTCAGGTCTATCAATGAGGGAGTTAGAGGAATCTTCTCACCGTACCACGGTGAGAAACACGTTATATAGACCTTTCTCTTTCTCCCCCGCGAGAAAGGCGGTTGTATATATCAGGCTTTTGAGGCACTGTACAAATCCTAATGGTGTCATTATAAATGGATATATACATCTATCTCTGCGCCATATGTCTCACCGGATGGCTGTGTGGTTGGAGGGGAAGTTCAAAAGTCCCACTTGGGATATCCCAAGCTAAGCCAATACTGTAGCAGCTGTTTATTAAGCCTGCATGTTTAACTAAAGCACCTGTTAGAACTCAACACATATTCCAAGCTCACTATTCGTTTAGAATGCGGCCACCTAGTGGGCAAATCAACTTTTTACTAGCATGCGTCATAGCGTAGAACCAGACTACTTCCTTTCTGCCATATTTATCGCGATTTCTTGAAAATGCCGCCAAGCAGAACAAGCGACTAACTGGCATACATGATATTCATGTATTTACAAAACTGTGCATTTTCTAAAGGACTCGACCTATTGGCCTTCAAGGACAGGGTATAGGAACCAAGAATTCAAATAATCGTGAAATCAAAATGAAACAGAGATTATGCAGCTGAATTACTCCAAGATACAGTACTTAAACGGTTGTAGAAGCTCCCAGTCACCCACTCATTAAATCATACCCAGAATTTCGACCACATAAAGATCCTAGAAAATCCAACTACCCAACCATGCTCGATCAAAAAAAAAAAATCCTTAGACTCCGTAAACCTACTTAAGTAGTTGAATTTTAAAAGACGTACTATGATTTCAGTTAGTGGATTACTATTTAGCGCCAAGAAATCAGAAAGTAAACTTACAGGAATAAACAAGTACGGAACTTGTCGCTTGTATTCCTCCCAGTCCTCACCATATTTCTTGGCACACCTTTCAGTGTCCCTCCAGGCACGATGGAGAATCATGGTAATGAAGAAGCACGGCAGGAACCATGGGATAGGGCTGTTAAAACCGCAGATAAGACCCCATGATGTCATCTGGCAGAAGTCGGCAGTGTAATGAACTTTGCGGGCCAATCCGTACCATCCGCTAGTAAGAAGGGTTCCGCCGTTCTTACACTTAATGAATGTCGGGTTTTTAATGGTCTGCCATGGTAACTGTGGGAAGCTTTTACGTAAAATAAGAGTACCCTTCTCCATCTGCCTAAATCGGTTCTTTTGGCTGTTTCTGATATTAGGAGATTGTACGCGATATAGAGAATCAGTAGAGACACTCACCTGTTGCAAGTATCAAAGATGTAGTATGCAGCCGAAAGCAGAGTGAAAATGAAGACATTAACACCTAACGACCATTGGTATACCTCTGGAGCATGACGGCTAAGATAGACGACACCATGGCAGTATGTCATTGGTACACCGGCCATGTTCCAGAAGATAAGCATATAACCCCACTTCTCGTGAGACATATCGAAGGTTGTGACAATAAGCTCCTCACCCTTGCAACATGCGTTGGCATATAACCAATGCGCGAAAACAAAAAAACCAATCTGTGGGGTAAGGTACCCGTATGTTTCGTACTGCTTAACAGCGGCAGCCGAGCTAATGAGAAATAGAATAAACCAAGGTAGGCGGACTTCGAAGAACATCTTCAAGTCCATTATTCCAAAGATACGAGGATGAAGCTCAGCGCCCATAAAGAAGTCGTAAACAAAGCTTCCAGTCAATTTATACTGCGCTCCCCTAGCAATAGCGCTGAAGTATGCGATAAAGCTAACACCAATTCCGGAAAAGATTGCAACACTCATGAGAGGTCCAAACTCATCGATTAAAGTGGTGATTGGGAAAACGCCCGTCACGTGCAGAGCGGCCACTGTGGCCAGAGTTGTATAGAATGACCATACAGCGTTACAGTAGTAATCCAGGCGGAGATCATTACGGTGAGCGATCGGGTTTCCCTTAGTCCATACACCGGGAAGAGTGATGTAGAGAATACTTTGGTACGCAAGGAAGCCCCAATAGATTGCCCATGACTTCAGATTAGGCATTGCGCTCTGTATTGAGGTTCAATTAGTAGCCATTATGGGTAACAGGGCGAACAGGGTAATTTACCTCGCGAGCCATGTTGTAGAGGCTTTCCAAAAACTCTGAGATTGGCTGGCCACTCTTGGGCAGCGGCAATTGGGAATCGTAGTATACTTGACCAATCCACAGATACCACATGAGTAGGGGGAAAAAGACCATCACAAATCCGGTTCCGAGTGAACCTCCAAACTCGAATTCACCACTATCATCGACCCTGTGATCGGTATTTTTTGACTTTCCATTGGCCACTTTGCCGTTACCATTGACAGCAGTTGGCTTCCGCTCTTTGAGGCCAGATTCAGCCATCTTTTCCTCGGTAGGCTCTATTTTCACCGAAGCTCCAGGGCTTGGTGTCCGCACTACGGATCTAGGGCGTCGAGATATTCGAGCAGGTGGTGTCTCTACAAAACCCGGGTGCGCTGGTTTTCTAGAGGGAGGGGGGGGGGATCTCTGTGAGCTCAGGAACCGTGGTAATTGAAAAGAAAAATGAGAATTGTAAATATTATGGTGGAGGTATCAATTGCTTACTTTGGTGTTTTACCAGTCTGAGATCGTGTCACAGAGACCATTGTGAAGAGCAAAAGTCGGGGCGCTCTAGGGAAGTTTAAATAGATGTTAAACGAAATTGCCTGTCGGAGGAGTATATGAAAAGGGAGCGGGCGTTCAAGCGAAAAGGAGCGCAATGGGGAAGGGTAGGCACTGTGCCGCTAGCTAGGATTTTTGCGAGTGAGGTAACCTGAACACACCTCAGGGTACCACGTATTCGTGAGGGTTGCCAGGACCCGAATTGTGGGGATCGCTGGGGTTTTTGTGAGTTCACACTTTTACAGACCGCGATTTAGCCAATCGAAACTACCTACATAAATGAGCATCCATCCGAGAAGGATAGGATGGATTCCCGCTTGATCTGCCCCTTTCTGCCAAACTGGAATCTTGATGCCGAGTGATGCATCGAATGCCAAGTCCTCGAGAAGGCTCTAAATACTGCCAATGGATGGTGATGAATTTCGCGCCGGCAAATGAGGTCGGTCGTCACAAACAAACATCCGTGCTTGTTGGCTGGTATGTATGTGCCTTTTCTTGGCACTGCACAAGCACTAATTCCGGATCAGTGCTGAACCGAGCGATCGCGCTTAGCGCTTGTACTTCTACATGCACATACTTTATGTTTCCAACATTAGGGAACCTCCTCCAAACCACGGCGGGAATGTTAAGATAAACCGGATGTGGGTACTTATCTTATACCGGCTTCCTGGTCTTGGATCTATGCCCCTGCTGGTTAACCGTTGGTTACACATATCTCCTATACGTGAGTGATTTATCCCTTAGAACGTCAGGCCAAATCGAAATCAGAGTGACCTAACGCAAAGTGGAAATCGTGATATAGTAAACTCAAGACCGATATGAATGTGTCTTGCAACGTACAATTCGTCACTTATCTCTTTTGCTGCCAACATTAAAGGAGGCCGCAGAGTACACCGTGCACCCGAGAATTTCCCCAGAAATACGCCGCCTGTACTTCTGAGAACTGGTTCATGGTTGTCACGGTTCCGGAGGTAGCCCATCAGGGGTTGGCAGCATTTAATCACCAGCAAAAGAGATAGACTCCATGACAATTTCTGTCGTTGCTACTCTTATAGGCGTGCTTAATATCACGGTTTCTATTTTACGTTAGGTCACTCTGATTCCGATCTGGCCTGACGTTCTAAGGGATACAGTCATAGTCTATTATACACAACTGATTCTGTATCATATACTAGTTTGTAATACTTGTACCTGTATCTATAACAATTTTAACCCACATAACGCAATTGCAATGACTACATGCACTTCCAATAACAACTTGGACGACTACATACATGTATACATGCAAATACATGTGCACATACAAAATGCCTCAAAGAGGCCGGAACCTGACACTTGACATTCTCTTCCCTGGGCCCAACAGAGAGTCACTAATCTGTAATCGTTTTCTGTCAATAGACCCGGCACGGTGCTGATAAAGCATTTCAAAGCATGCATTCAGCGCCAGCTCTGGCATTATTCACCGCCTTCATCTTAGCCTCACTCAACGACACTTTCTCCTTTAGTTCACCAAGAGGTTCCTTAGTTTCGGCCTTTGTTCTCCGTTCATCGAAATGTTCTTTCGGAACCACCTAGAAAATATTGAATTAGCTAGGAAAATGTCAAGAATTACCCGAGCCGGCACCAACAGGTAGTAATCCTAGCTGCCACTTAATGATCCCGACAATTTTACCAATATCCTCAACCACAATTTAGGTAAGTACATACATGTAGGTACCAGTGGGTTTTTGCCAAGAGTGTTGGACTGCCTCGGCATGAGCCGGGTCATAGTTTATCACTCGAGTAGCGAGACTTCACACCCCTTCTTCTTGTCATTACCTTGTAGGTGATTACGAGACAATATAAGCTACACTCAGAGTTTCACCCTAATTGATGTGGAATCCCGATATCTAAAGCCAGCTACGGGTATTTCAAAGGCTAAAGCGCTTTATGCCGTATGTCCGAATCCGTGTTCCGAGGAAGTCTAAAGTGGCCTTTTATATGCATGGAGCTGATCGGTGTACCCCGATAGATCAGCTCCCCTCCGTACCTAGTGTATATACGCCATATACCTGGCCCTGTGGGCTTTTTATGCTCCACATATCCACATCTCATTGCTTCCAAGCGCCTTTTCTTTCCTCCCTCGCTGGGGGACGTTTCGGACTTAGAAGATCTAGTAATTTTCAGCCTATTTTTTCGTACAATAGAGCGTTTTGGCAGCACCCAGGTTTTCAGGTTTTGAGCTCAAATTTTGAGCTCTTGGCGGTCTATCCACACCAAAAACCGGTCGCCAAGAACTAAAAATTTAGACTCAACGCTAATGTCCTATTACGGACCCCGAAATACAAGGATACATGTAGGCATTGCATCACAAGCTGTGTAACCTTACGGTAGTCCCAGGCTCACAGAGGAGGTGAATGTTCTTCTCAGATAAGCAAGCAATACTAACCGCTGCTGAGGATTGGGTCCAGGTAGACTGGCTTAGCCTAAGAGCATCTAAACAGAGGCGCAGCCCATCAAAAAACGAAAGCAAGAGATTAGGTGGACAAAAAAGCCCAGCCCTTGGTTTTCGTTATCTTGTCTATCGAAATTACTATCAGAATCCTCATCGCGAAGCTAGAATGTTTCCCCCTTTTTTTTATGGAGAAGGCTTGAATGTCTATATTAAGTAGATTAGTTTCTGGTTGGGGCAAGCGACTCAAAGTGATTATACTACACCATCTGAGACTAGAGCACCTAGTCTTGTAGTCCTATGGTCGCACGTATTTGGGAATGGGGGTAAAATGAGCTTATGCGAATACGGCGTAACAAGTAATTTATCCAGTTTAGACACGTATCAGACGGTGTTCTTCGATTCTTTTATGAACCCAGGCTACCCTATTAGGAGGGTCGCTCTTATTTGCCGCTGTACGAGTATATTAGGATAGTGCACATAGCATTGTCTATTCCGGAGCCTTCTTATTAATAATAGTAGGGCTAGGATCTTCAATTGAGATCATAATTCTTTAGTTTGGTCTTGTGATTGTATAGCTCTTTGGTGGTATTAAGGAAGTCATCTGCCCCTAAAGGTCAATCGAAACTATTTAGCCTAGTTAAAAACCAGGTATTGCTTACCCCAAGACAAGATATTAGAGAGGTAATTTACTAAACCACTAGGTTCCCAGGGAAAGGCGATTCGGTTCTATTAGGTAATTTATTCTGATGCCTTTTGAGAGAATCTAATTAGCTTCAATGCTTCTTTATGAAATAGGCACATCATACTTATGTTATCAGCTTCCGGACCAGTAACCTCATGGTTTATCAAACCCAGCTACAAGTACGTCAAGTAGAACTGCTTCATACCCCTCTAAGCATGGCATGGCATGAGCTTGTGCTCTTGTTGGTCTGGTCCGACCCATCGGAATGAGTTGCCCAATGCTTTTCTTGGTCATGGTCATGATGTCGACAACGATAATAACCATTGTGATTTTGTTGACACGATTTGACCATACTGCTGTTGTGGCAAGGTGAGTGATGCGTGTTATGCTGGGGTGATGGATGGATAAGTGAATATTGGGGGAGGTTCAGCGCCTTTATACATGTACATGTACATGTACATGTAGTTATAGTTCCCTGTACATACATGTACATACAAGTTTCGATGCGTTGCCAAGGAGATCGATCTTTCCACGAATGGGGGGCTCATAAACTACAACGACACAAACAAAAGCATCGTGGCGTGGCCTAGTGGTAATACACTGGGCTTCGTCATATGACCACGACAGGTTCAAATCCTGGTGGGAGCAGTGATGAGAAAGCCCAACATGGTAGCGACGCTCTTGAGGGATGATTACTTCTTCACATAAGTCTTTTGTTGCCGGCTTTTTTTATTATTTAATCGTGAGTTATGTAATAGTGGTAGACTTTTATCATTTAACCGTGAGTTATGTAATAGTGGTAGACAAATTCTCTCTTCACGGTACGTGGTTGCGGGGTGTAAAAGGATGTAATCTACATGTAGTATATAGTAGATAGATGTAATCTAGTACATAGTAGATGTAATCTTGTACATAGTAGATACATGTAGTACATGTAGATAGTAGAAGACATGTAGGCTGACGCTAAGCTAATAAGTGCCCCAACGCACGCATGCACGCAGAGCACACCTAGCCTATTTTACTCTCTCACAGGATATAACATAATCCGCTTACCTATGGCTTGTAGTACCAAGAAGAGAGTGGGATCACTACTAGCAATGCGATAAGAATACCGAGTTTGTACAGTACTCTTCCTCCAATGCCGATTTAATTCGGTATTCGTCACTAAATCCCGTAGTCATGATATATGTACATGTATTGATCTTACCCCGTTTTTCATACTGTAATTAGCGGGGTAATACCAACGATCCTTCAAAAAGTGGTAATTAAAGCGAATTTATGAAATAGTGGCGTCGGATGGTATGTACGACAGAGTCCCCATGCAATCAAAAGTAAAATACAAAATAATACATACCTTCTTAAATTAAATTATAGATATGGCGGAGTAAAAGGCTGATGAGGCACTTCCCGAGTGTTTTTCGTTGCGTAGCGGTGTGATGATTCTTAAATATGTGGGAGCCGCTTCTATGCATTCCTACAAGTAATCGATCCCTCTATATTGGAACCTTTTAGGGTACATGTACTTGCCAAATTTTTATCAATAGGACGGGGGTAGGTAATGGCTGTAGCAACCGAAGTCCTATTGATAAAACTTGACTAGTACGTACTAGTATCTACCGCTGTAATGAGATGAAGTCCATCACTCTTGCTCATTTCATAGTGAAACCATATATAGGGTAGATACATGCAGCTAGTCCCCGATACCCCCGGGCTCATCTCCCTAACATGCTTGCTATTGAGCAAATCAGTACCTACATCTACATTTTTCAGTGATGGACACTTGCATGTATGTATATACTACCGAGTGATATTTCGTGATCACAGTTTCTTCGCCGGTAACCGTTTTTAAGTTTTAGTGATGCAGGAACGGTCTCAAGTATGGATATGCCACGATAACGAAACATCTAATCAAATTGAAGTAAATCTTTTCAGCCGCAACATCCTTCTCAGTGATTTGGTAGACAGAAGATCCACGTGTATGGACGGCTTGGCACTCATTCAAAGGCAACCATAGGAGCCCTAGACTGCAATTGTCTGAGGAGTTCAAACGTCCAGGCTCGGAACTGGAATAGGTAGTGATGTTGAACGTTTCATGTCTTGGGATAGATTCTCGGCTATTTAGACGTGGCAGTGCAATTCAGAAGCAGGAAAATCGATCACCCTGCAGCACCAACCCTGTAGAAGGTTAACTTCACAAATAACCTTCGAGGCTCGTCACAAAGAGTGCCCTCCCTGCACATACGTCAGCAGAAGCATGGCGGCTATCCATTCGCTAGAAAGTAATGGCTCTCATGTCTCGAAACGTGTGATAGGGTAGACAAAACAATAGAATTGCGCGCAAGGCTCTTTTGAAGAGCGTCGTCCATCTTCTCTTTTTCATCTCCATCACACTCCATCGAACCTCACTCAGCCTTATAGATACGACTCTTCTTCCACACCATACCCTGTGTTTCTAAAGAACGCGTCGCCTTTATCTACACAAGGATTGCCAAGCCACAATCATTCACCTTGCGCCCTGCGACGATTGCGACGAGTGTGACGACAGCCAGATATATCCCACCCGATCACGAATCAGATAGTTCTGCAGTACTACTGCTCGTGCCCGTATTCATTTCACATACGCCCTATCTACCAGAGAAAAGCTACATACTTTATCGTGTGTTGCGATAGTCCAAGAAGATTACATTGTACTCTCAGTCAGTTTTCTTTTTCGCCTTTTTATTTTCTTGCTGCGGGACAGGTGTCGTAGTGATCTGCTGACCCTCGGAGTGAAGTAATTTGTATTCCCAGCTATCGACAGCTTCATACTAAACTCTACTTATTTTAGGGTGGGTCCTTACATTTTAGCGGCAGACATTCCCGTGGTTCAACGCAAAAGCAAGGCAAGGCATAGACTAACAAGCAAGAAAGCTACATAGTACTTATACTTAGTATAACTTGTGCTACATCCTACCTCTACTCCCTCTTCCACTCTTCCCCCCACCTTTGTTCTCCTCCTCCCCCTCATATTTCTCGGTGATCCTTCTTCTCCTTCCGTTAACGTCACGAATCTCAGCTCGCCATACAAGGCCGAACACAAAGAATAATTAGGCTTTAAAACAGACCCCAATCTCATCGCAAGCTTTAATTAGGAGAAACCTCTCTCCAAGATCGTAGTCATGCAGTTCAACGCAATCCTCACTCTCAGAATAGTTCAAGCTCTGCTGGCAATTATCGTGCTAGTACTGTCGGCCTACGTCATTGATGCCTTTAGCCCTACCGCGATTGACTCAGCAAATTTCTTATTGTTTAACGTATGCGCATTTCCGTCTTTCTACCCTCGCTTCGGCAGTCTGTGCAAAGTCTGTGCGGGGAGCCTCCGTACGCGAGGAACAGACATCTGAGCTTTGTTTTAGCTACTTACATAAAGAGAAAACTAATTATGGATGCCTGCGGATAGTCAATCTGGTCTTTTGTTGCTTTAGGATATCTCGTTGCTACTCCGATGTTTTTCCCAAACTTTCATAACCGCTGGGGTGTTCTCGGAGTTGAAGCCATTACTATGGTTTTCTGGTACGAGCTACCTGAAACACTGGCTAGAGGGGCTGCTAGTTAACATTGAATGTCTAGGTTTGCAGGATTTATTGCCTTAGCAGCAGATATTCCCTCATTTCGCTGCGTCGGTCCTTATAAGTGCGCGATCGGGGCTTCGAAAGCAGCAGCAACTTTTGGGGCCTTTGCATGGTACGTCATTACCCCCTCCCCCCCCATGTCGCTCCCGGGGTCCCACTAATAAATTCTCCGATAGGCTTGCATGGCTAGGAACGCTTGGAATGGTTGTGAACGCCTTGATTAAGCACAGGAAAAGCGACCCAGCAACGTCAGACGGCAATGAAACAGGTATAACTAACCCAACTGGTGCCCCGGGCGGCGCTGCTGTTCTCCCTTCTGGTACGGATGTTGAAATGAATGGTGGGTCACAGTTTGAGAAATACGAACAACAACAGCCCTCCGAGGCACCGCATCTACCACAACTCTCGGAGCTGGGTGGTGATGAGGGACACCAAAGCGGAGTTTATGGACATCCGCCTATTGATGGCAGTGGAACGTTGGAAATGCCAGATGTTAGCCAGTATGGGGGAAATGTTACTCATGTTGAACAGGAGCGATGAATAACCTTTAGGCTTTTTTTTTCTTTCCCCTTGCTGCACCTTTTTCATTTTCATTTTTTTGCTTTTACTTTTCAACCTGCGATCTCTTAATGGGTGGGCTTTATATCAGGTTTTTCTGGGCTTTGGGGTGTTTTCTTTTTTGCAATTCATGAGCGGATTAAAGCCTTGTATAGGTATGGGGGGGGGGGATTTGATTGTTAGGGAGTGTTCCCCGGGTTTCTAAATTTCATGTTTTTTTTTCCCTCCTTCGTCAATCATAACTTCTCTTTTATTACGACAATTTTGTCACGAATTCTCAGTATATTGGAGCAATAGCCTAATACGTCTGTGATCTCATCCACAACCTTTCCTTCTCTAGCTATAACAAATCGGAAGAGGCCTTCTCACGGTCTTAATGTAAAATGCACTATATAGCAAGCGGAGCCATTCACACACTTTCCTTTGCCTAGCAAGCAAAATTGACGCATGGCACACCTTATTTATCTTTTGAAAAACGTTGAACTACATGTACATGTGGATTTCCACAATCATCGGACGTTGAATCGAGGATACATGTATCTATAGTTATTTTTAACTATTATCTAAGGGTGCCTGCTTCCCCCGGATCACTACATAATGTCATTTAGAACCGCATGTGATACAGGCCTCTATATACACCCAATTGTCTGCGATCAGTTAGAGCACATACAATACCCAGTAAGCAGCCGAGTGACTGGACAGGGTGGTCAGGCACGGGAGCCCCGTTGGCTGCCTAGGTGCTTCAAGTCTGCCCCACCCGGACAGCATTTTCAGCGGTTCTCTAGATGATCCCGGGACTGACTTGATTATGCCTGCATCCAGCGCACGGTGCGGCGAGAACCTGGGTGATTATGAACGCGCAAAACCCCTAGTCAGTCGATTTCGACCATGTGCCACCGCATCTTCATCCTCAAGGACATCCGTTCCCGCCGCAAAGTCCCCGACCGCGACACATTTAACTGGTCGGGGAGGGCTAGTACTCGCATACATGTATGTATTCAACATGTAGAATTACTTAGTTCCTGTACCAATAATCATTGGCCCCCCTTAACGTGCGTTTCGCTTGGCGTTCTTGCCTCACTTGGGTGGTGAAACTTGTGGCGCGCTGGGTAGGGTTGTCAGGTGTGAGGCTGATGAGGGTCGTCGAATTAAGGTTTTTGCACGATGGGGGTGTGTGCGCCATTCACGTGCGCTGGTCAGCCCCTAATTTACATCGTTCTTGAGGCTACGGCCCTGCTGTGGAAATTGGCATGTGGCGGCCGGACATGTAGACTTTTAAAGTTAGATTTTTTCTTTTTCCGGGAATGATGGAGGTGCATGTTTTTGGATATATCGTGGGGACAATGGAATTCGGTGGTGGGAACAAAGACAATGAGGAGAAGTAGGCCTACGCCGAGTTATGGAAATAACCAAGAACGGCCATTATCCCATAATTCATTGTCACCCACACCACGGGAGGAAACAAAGGGCCCCTATTGAAATTAGCTCCCTTGTTCTCCATCCGCAATAAAACCTCCTCTGCCTACCACTAAACAGTATCACTAAATTGTGCCATCTCAGTTTCCCACAAGATAGCTCTTTTTCTTCCAACATAAAACCAATCATGACAGACAAAGCAGCCACCAGCACGCCGAAAGCGATAGTAGCACAGGCGGCTGCTCTACGTGCTGCGCGCAAGGTCACGTCCGCCGCGTTTGAGAATAGCAGTACAGCATTGGTTACGTCGACAAAGAAGCGAAAGCATGAGGATGGTGTGGATTCCGGGGCATCGGACGTGGGGAGTGGATCAGGGTCAGAATTTGATTCATCAGATGAGGAGAGAGAGCAGCGTAGTGTATGTTTTTCCATTCCCACTCGTTCCAGCCGGTTCTCGGGCATTAATTCTGGGATAATTTCCGGGCCGGGCTTGTAACCTACACACCCCGCTGTACTGTGAGCTAACGAACTGCACCACAGCTTGTCACCTCCGCCACGGTAAAGAACATCTACATCAAACTCGAGGAGTTGGAGCAGACAATTGAAAACGAGCTCAAGCCGTTAGCATATGCAACATTGGAACGCTTGGAAAAGCTAGAGGCTCTCATTAAAGAGGAGCGATTCGAAGCGGAGGCCCCCGACTACCTGGAGTCGCCGGGGCAGCGGGAGAGGGAAGTGGTGACGGGAATGGGGTGGGGTGATCAGGCAGAGAGGAAGTTGAAGAGGGTCAGAAGAGTGACGAGGGAGACTTTTTGAAATTGCTTTTGTTGTTCAGAGGCGGGGTGGGTGAGTGTTACGAACGGTGCTTGTGGGATGCAGAATAAATATAATTACTTGTATGCTTTTGGTTGCTTTTTATGGCCGCAGTATTACTAAAAATTAAATTTGAATAAACACACTAGAGCCACTACATGTAGTCCCCACATGGATGTATGGATTCAGATCATGTTCATGGTGCTGGTCAAGTTAAACAAACTCCGGCATGGTCTGTGCGTACGCAGATCAGCGACAGCGATAACGCAACCAACAGTGGAGAGGAGAAACAGTGGAGAGGAGAATCCGGAGGGGGAGCGAAAGGTATTAATGGATTACCGCGAATAAGCATCAATTACCGACTTGGCAACGCATGCACTTTCTTTCTCTCTCTCTCGATCTCTCCGACATGTGTAAAGGTCCTAGAGCGAGACTCTTTTCACAGGAATAATATTCGAACTCTTTCGACCAGCTACCACCCACATTGAGTCATTATGAAGTATCAATCAATTACATTGAGTCATAGATTATCACTCGCAATCAACTGCCCCTAGTGCACACATAACTCATTCCTCCAACTCGTTTCGCTTGAGATCTGGAAATCTGGAGCTCTATCCAGCCTAGGTCTTGTAACGTCCCACAAAGAAGGTGATATTGGGAGACGTCCGGCCGACTACGTGGAGCTTAAAATATTGTGATATCGTCATGATCTACCCAGTCATGGGCACGAAACGTGATAAGCGAGCACAAAATTGAGAACTCCTTTTTCTGCGGGACCCACGTATAGATTTTCTTGGTTCTTCAAAACAGAACAGAAATAGCCACACGAATCAATCCCCCTTCTACAGAATTACCCACCAGCATAAATATAACCACTCCGTTGCAGCAGCAACACCACTTCAATACAATTAATCGTTCAACAAATGATAGCACCGTCACCCCTGGTCATTTATTAATGAATTAAACAAAAAAAAAACCTGGTCATTTGCCCGAGTGATGCTCGGTGATGGGGACCGCAGTCTTGGCGATTATCACGTGCAGGATGCGTGGAAGAGACCCACGACAACCCGCGAGACATCATCATCAGTAAGATGCAAGATCAGAGACGTCCCCACTTCGTCCCCACTTCCATTACAGAAGGCAATTAATCCCCTCAATTCCGATGTGTGTACAGTAAACAATTAAGGGCTTCACTTATCATCGTCACCATGTAGTGGGGCATAAATGCCAATAGAAATGCGCGTGACCTGATACAAACTACAGTAAGCCTCTGCATGCCAAATTTCCTCCACACAAGCTCCCTCGATCAGCTCTCCTCCCCTCCTCCCCATCGACATCCTCCTCTTAGCAATCTCTCAATCCTTGGGCCTCATCTTACATACCCGCTTCTTCCCCTTCTTTGTCTAGTTTGACCCCTTTTCATCACCACCAGGCTGCGAGTCGGCTTAGGTACCGGCCACCTCTGCTGCTGCTGCAAGCCGCGTAATAGTTAAAGCCTTCTCTCTTACTCTTCTACCAACGTCAACACCATTACGTTCAATCTCACCATAAAATCAATAGCACTGCCCAACAAGAATGAGAATTAATCTACAACTACACATACCACCACAACTACTCTGATCAATACAATGTCATCTTCACCCTACCGTCCCTCAAAGCACAACACCGACTCTAGCTTCCTCCACCAGGCATGGGCCCAGCTCCGCCGTCACAGGAGCTGGCGACCCCTGCAGCGCAGAAAGGGCCAATCCTGGCAAAGTAAAGCCCTCGAACTCCTCTCTATCCGCAATGCCGTCAGACTGTCATGGGTGCTTCTCGTTTGGTGGGGCGAGCGCACCGTCTTTGAGAGCGCTATTCGAGAGTGTGCGTGGGAGAATTGGGAGGATTGGGTACGGACCCACTCACTTTACATTCCATCCAGTCTAATTATAGCTGATATAATGAACAGCCCAGTGGCGCCACCCCGCACCGCATGGCGCTTATTGCGGATCCGCAAATAATTGACCCTCATACGTACCCGCGCCGTGGCCTCTCCCTTGCTGCGACGATATACTATACGGACCAGTTCATGCGGCGGAGTTACTCCACGCTACAGGAAGTTCTTCTTCCTTCTACGACTCTCTTCCTCGGCGACCTGTTTGACGGCGGCCGCGAATGGGCACACACCCCATCGTCACTGTACGCGCAGGAGCAAAACATCCATACCTCTGATGGGCCAGTTTCGGTGCGTCCCGACCCCGCTGCAGAGGCGGACTGGAAGTTGTATAAGGATGACTACTGGTGGGGCGAGTATCTACGCTTTGCGCGCATCTTCCCGGGATACCCACACCGCCGTACGGTCAAAACTCTGCCAGGAAACCATGACCTGGGGATCGGGAACGGCATAAGGGAACCAGTGAAGGAGCGGTTCAGAACCTGGTTTGGGGAGACGTCGGCGGTCGTGGAGGCGGGAAATCATTCGATTGTATTACTAGACTCGGTTTCCCTATCGAACGATAACAATCCGAGGGTGTATGCACCGGAACGAGAGTTCCTCGATGACCTCCCGGTGCGCCTATCGAGGCCTGACACGGCCGCACCGAAATATCCGCACACTATCATCTCTTCTGCCGCCCCGCCCCCGCCTGCAAAGGCGCCGGACCCGGAAATACTCCATAATTACCTCCCCACTATCCTACTAACCCACGTGCCGCTCTATCGCCCTCCCAACACGCCGTGCGGCCCGCTGCGCGAGTCGCCTAACCCCATCAGCATCCGTGGCGGGTACCAGTATCAGAACGTCCTCACGCCTGAGCTTTCCTCCGATATCCTACAAAAGACGTCCGCGAAATACGTCTTCTCGGGCGACGATCATGACTACTGCGAGGTCGATCATATGTACACCGGAGATCAGGGCCGCGTGCATGAAATTACCGTTAAGAGCTTTGCCTGGACAATGGGTATTAGAAGACCAGGGTTTTTGCTGGTCAGTCTATGGAATCCAGGGAATGGGCCACTAGATTCGGCGGCAGAAGAACCGACGCTAAAGAGCAAACTTTGCCTACTGCCAGATCAGATTGGGACCTTCTTCGTATATATCAAGATGTTTGCCGGGACACTGGTTGTGCTTGCAGTAGCTGTGCTGGTGCGCAGGATTAGGGGCATTGCAAATAAGGGGGATCCGGAGCCGCTGCTACCCATGGTGGAAAGAGGAAAAACGAGGAAAAGAGAGCGGGGATCTGTGGGTATGTCTTCATCATCGGCGGCGTCGGGGAGCGGGAGCAGAGCGCCGACGCCTAGGGTGTGGGGTGAGGAGGATAAGTACCTTAAACCCATGGTCGCTACTAGTATTAGCAGCAAGCCTAGAAGGCGAAAGGGAGTCCTAGGGTATCTCAAAGACTTTAGGGATGAGATTGGTGCCGTGGCGTGGGTGGTTCTGGGATTCTATGTAGTATTGCTTATGAGATGGTAGTTAGTAACATTATTACTTTTGTTTAGGAGTTAAGACTGAACTTAGAGGGGGTGGATGCTTTACTTTGTGTAATAATATTACTTTGTGGTTACAGCCTTGATAGATGAGGTTCTTGCTGTACTTTTTTTTTTTGATGTAACGAAGTGGGTCTCAGAGCTCCCATCACTGGTCCGTGAGATCTTTCATGAAATGTCACTCGGGCGTGGCAGCGCCAAGCCCCTATCAGGTAATGCTTCGCGGCCACAGTAGCCACACCAAACTCTAGTATCCCTCCCCAATTAGTTTGGGGTTGAATCCATCCTGCATTTTTCCCTTGCAGTGCCCTGGCCGGTTGCAGGCATCTCTGGAATGGTCTCGTTTATCTAGTATCTACGCGCCTCAGTCTTGCCCATGGATATACGCCCGCCTAGAATTTGGTCATGTATTTCTCTCTTTGTAATGACCCCCTCTTTAGTGGACCCTCTGGGTGCATACATGTAGTTACTCCAGGGAAAAGTAACACAACGAGGCTTATGGCGAGCCAGGAGGAAAGATCCACAACACATGAGTCTAAGGCTTAATCCACAGGATGGGTCTTAGCATGTGCACCTCAATAGGTCAAAAGCAACAACGGTCAAGAGCTGCAAGGCAAAGTGACAAACCGGAAAACAAGCTTGTAAAAGGAGTGTATTTACCCCCAATATCTCGTCCCAACGGGAGGGGGTTGGGGACTGAGCACCCCATTTCCCCCAACACAAATGTGAAATGCGCGGAACTGGGCAGCATCCCTTTTTTCCCCCTTCTCTGTCAGCATTTAGAGAAAGCCTTGGTTTAATTGGGCGTTTGACGATCCCATAGGCTGTATTTCCTGCATAGACGGTGGTAAAACAAGATAGCCAAAGGTGATAGCGCTAGATGTTTGCTATATGGTGGGTTGTAACGTTAGAGCCGGCCTCTCACCTTTGGCGGATGAGGATATGTGTTCCTTACTCACCTTTACCGGCCTCTAAAGTGTGCCACACGATCAAGGTTCTTAGGGTAACATATCACCTATAACCAAGACTACAATCTAATTGTATATCCATTCTATCAGAGGTATTATTCAAAATCTACCCCGCATAGAAATTACATGTACAGGACACCCATGCATATATGACCAGCTGATTATTGTTTTTTTCCGCGAATTATATCCTTTTTTTCGAACCCTTAACTACATATACTCTAGATCTATAACCAATGATTTGATTTTGGCCTATAGCTATAAACCGATTCCCATATGTACCGAAGTATCAATCAATCAATCAATTTCCATATGTACCGGTACAATAACCATCGGCTAGCCACATGTACCCTATTAAAACTTCGATCGCCGCGATAAGATACATGTACTTCTAACATGGAGCTAAAGTACATGTAGGATCCAAATGAAACCTGCATACCGATTACGTATACATGGGTGTAAAAGTGCCTCCGTATCTCCAGAAACGATGCTTGAAAGCATGTAAAATTTAGGGTGTTGACCGATGGAATGCATAGCATGTGTACCCAGGTACCGCAAATACATGTAACATAATATATGCTTGGCCTATTGAGTTTGCTTAGGTCTTGGCTCGATCGGGCCTAAAAACGATTCTTGATCGAGTAATCTTAGAGATACGCCGTACGGCAGTACTGCATGCAGTAAATGATGTACAGAAAAACGTACTACTACATACATGTATGGTAACTGCTGCCTGTTTAGAACCAGATGATCATTTCCGCCCAGAAACCATCTCTGCCCGACACAACATCTATTAAAACTGGCATTACAAACTTCATAACCTTGTATCCCACATTATCCTCCCTCATAGTTTCAAGTACTTTCGGATGCGGGGTTTAAGTTTCCCTGTACGCTTATCCCAAGCGAGAGATCATACTCTAGGTTCATGCAGTGTCCCCTAGTGGTACCACAACTTCTGTATCGCTTGCTGCGTATTTGTGAGCTTCGTGGAGTACAAACGCAACATCCGGGTACAGTATTGCGGGCTTGGGTTAGGTGGGTGGGATTGTAACATCCCATCCCCGCAGAATTACGCAAGGTATGATCTTCCACTATATTCACCTATGATTGAGTTTAGGGCGACTCCCTCTTAGGAAGCATACAATGGTGCTATGGTTTGATGTGGTTCATCCCCAGGGCTCCGGAAAAAGACCATTCATGCAGGTTGGAGGCTAGTGTGCAATTAATCGGGCCGCTGTTTCTGTTGGTTTCCGACGACATCATCAGAATCAGGCCCTACTTTCCACTTCATTTCGAATTCAGAGACTCCTATGTCCTTGATTTTCACTCCTACCAAGTAGAGTAGGGCTCACCACAGTTTTTTTTCCTTCGGCCTTTGATTCTCTAGGCGTTTGTTTCGTCCCCAAAGAGGCCTAGAAATACCGGCATGATACAGAAGAGATCGGATCCACCGATGCGGTGGTACTCCGAAAGATAGTCGCATTTTGACCTTTGCCGTCTTTTATATTTGTGTCCCACACACCACCAAATATAGTAGACGACGTTACGCCTGTGCTTTTCACCGAGAGTGCTAGGTACCCCAGATGATATAGTTCCGGTTCACTAATCGTTGGTGGACAGATCTAAGGCTAACTACCAATGACGAGAATAAAATTTTGCATGGGGTGGCGAGATTCGTACACCCACGCGTACAGTCAAAGTCCCATCGCGGTATAGTAGGAAAGATAACCTTATTTCGGGATTTCCCTTCGTACGAATCACACGAATCCTGGAAGCATATCCCAAAGAGGCTTTCTTTTTAAGGTACCATGTACGAAGGCATCTATCTATCTACCCCGCAGACCTTCAGTGCTCTGTTCTAGTTGCCCTGCTGATGACGCATTTGAACCGCATACCGCGCCTGCAATACGATAAGAGGATAAGACACAGTAATTGACAGCTTTGGGTCCTTGAATATTAGTGCACACACCAATGCGGTGAAGGAGGGATTTCAACCTATCGGTAGATCTAACGATCGATGCAAGAGAAGGGCCTGCGGAAGGTTCCACCCTTTTCCTTCTAGCTCGGTCGATCTACTACATGTGGTAGATCGTGGCTTTTGGCGCCATAGTCACGGAAAACCGGAACACAACCCAGGCGAACAGCCCCAACCCCAAATTGGTGATTGAACTTACACAGCACCTAGGGTCACCCGGTTTTGGGCCTTTTAATCAGTGGTTTGCGATGAAAGCATTGTCTTGAGCTTCGGGCAGAAGAAGAGCGAGTGCTTTCTCATGACCCGGCAAATCTCTGCACTTCGGGATTGGCAGATGCTCGTACCTGCATAAAAAGAATTATGAGACACTCCTTAGAATAGGAGCTCATCAGATGAAAGCGATAAACCAATTCCTGGAGAGATATGGTATTGCCGGGTCATCTTGCAGTCGTGAGACATCTAAATTGCCAGTAAATAAGATCCGGCCATAGACAAATGCAGACTTCGGATGGACAAACCTTCAGCAGATCGCATACGAGAAAAATTTCCTATCCATTCATTTTTGCCCGAATATGCAGGAATAAGACTTCCTACCGGGCTCGTCAGTCCGCATAATGGCGTCCCGGTCTCGCGGGGTTCGAGCCGGCCCGTCTTGGTATTGTAGACAAGGTTGGGTTGGGTTCACCTTATCGATTGTTGAATTGAATATTTGGCAGGGATTTTTTTCCCATTTGGACATAACCACGAATTGTAACAAAAAGTGACAGCTGTAGTGTCTACAGCCCCTCGTAGGATTGCTATCACTCCGTTGATGTGAGGAAAGGGCGGAAAAGGATAGGGTTAGGGCACCAACCATCGGCAAGGGTGACCTTGTTCTTCCCCAACTCCTACCTGTTCCTACTACATGCCTCTGCATTTTCTCTGCATTCGGAAACTACATGTACTTACATGCACCTAATAATATTAAGGGTTCCTTGTCGATAGAGGCGGTTACCAGAGCTTTGACCCACGAGTCGTGGCAAGAAGACTGAATTGTCAAACATAGGGCGTCTGCAAGTATCTTTCCTGTATGTGCTCGCTAACCGACAAAAGAAGCCCTATGTGAATTGTCACAAAGCAAGACAAGACACTTTGGTTCCAACAATATGCGTACCATGTGCAGCCCGCTATCATCAGTGCAGTACGCAGGTGGGGCGGACGGATGAGGATGAGGATGAGAAGGAGCGCCCTGATCGTGAAGGAAGAGACTACATACCTAAATGCCTGGAGGCTCTGTATGGAACAGACCACATCCATCTGCCCCCCCTCGACAATTGGCCGCCCTTCTGGTTTCGATAATACTCTAGGATAGATCGCCAATGCTTCCGGGGGACACTTTTTAACCGTGACAACCCAAACGGTGGCCAATCGCGATTTGGCTGAAGAAACCCCCCCCCTTCAAGACCCCGCAATATTCTTGTCGGGGGTCGAAATAAGACGACGTCGCCCAATTTATATTCATGTGACTAGCGTCATATCCTACTCTACACCGCATTTCTTACCTCCCGGCACCTTCTTTTCACGGCTCCTAAGCATGAGAGTGGAAGACGCATTGCATAATATGCAAAGGGCGAAGAGAAAGGGAAGGAGAGGGGGGGGGGAGTGACTCTTCAACAGGAATACCTATCAATTTCTTTGCTGCTACCAGTCCGTATTTTTACGTACTGACAGAGTGTCGATGCCAAAGGAAGGCTGTTCCGAGACATTTCGCATATGCTCCGCAAAAAAGGCACTTAGGAGTAGGTACATAAAGTACTACTACTTCTTACATACTGTCAGTACCTCTGCTCTGGTGCAACGCCCCGTATCTGTACCACGGTTACAGCCAGACTCCGCCAAGATTGCTTCGAACCTCATGCCTGAACAACCTTTGCTGTTAAGCTTCCCGTACTCCAACATCGGCATTTTACAATCACGCCTTGCAGATATTTATTCAACGGGATTGTCTGCTCATGAAATCGATCGCACGCATTTGCGTTCCCAACCGCGGCAGGTTGCGTCGTAACTTTACCTTCGGCAAAACCGGTCCCGTTAGCTGGCTGTTTGGTTTTTTTGGACCAGGTCGTGATAAAGTGATGGGGAATATTGAGAAGATCTTCAAACTCCCCCCCTTTCCCTCTAGATGTGAGTATATGTATATTCTCATTGTTTATTGTCTACTATTGTATATTTCTGTCTGCTTGTTCTTATTTAATTATCATATGTTTTACGGCTGGCTTTGAGTACGTCCTCAATTGAAGTACCCCGCTCCAACTATCCTACCCTTTCTGCATCGAATACCCGGAATCATGCAATACATCTCAAATTTGCTTGCGTATCTGTTGTTTCCCCCAATGCCTCTCCCCTTTCCGTTTTCAGCTCCTTCCATGCTTATGGGTTATATTTTTATATTTTAATATCCCTGTTCTCATTGATTCGCGGGGCCGTAACTATTCCGATCTTGTTTTTGAGCTCATGCATGATCCTTTGTTTTCCATGGAAGGCCTTTGGGAAAAAAGAAAAACGTACGTGGTTTATCATTCGCTTCACAAGCCGCATCGAAGAGGATCACATATAGGGCAGCTCGGCTGATTGGATTTTTGCTGTCCCCGCTGTACGATGATCTACCTGGAAGCTTCACCCCATTCCTATCCAGGGCCTTGGGCACTTCTCCCCCAGGTTTTGCGGGGAGACATGTCCCAAGGCTTCTTTCTGGGCGTTCCGTTCGTTACTAGCAACGCATCTTTAAGCTTCTAAGCTTCTTCAGACCGGGTGTGTGCCGTTGGCCCAATTGGACAAGGGCATCACTTTCTGGACAAGGCTGTCACTGAATTCTATACCAACTCACGTGGAGATAGCTAGCTAGGCGGGTATTGAGAAATCAAAGTTTCATACTCCGTTGGACCAGGTGTAACCGACGTTTTATCTATACTACATAAGTGGAACATAGTATTCTACTTGCGATGAAAGAATTGGTACCCTGGCCTGAGAAAGAAAGAGAATTAGGCATGGGGGAAATGGCGTATATGTACTGCGCGGGGGGGGGGGGGTTGCTTGCGATGCCTGTGGTGTTGGAGGAGCGATCCGTCTGACACGCATGGCAGAATTCCCAACCCCAGTCAATCAATACACAGGCGAGCGACTCGGGGCGGTAACAATCCACTGGCGGACGTTCGTGAAGAAGAGAGGCGGGCAACGGTGGGGTGTGAGCCCAACACATCCCAGGTGTGATCGGTTAGCATTGCCTATCTTATCGTTAGCCTACCCCCCGACACCCCAGGATCTGCCAGAAGTTGAAATGCACAGCACAACAGTGCCAACGTCTGTTCTATGGATACTATCTGTTGCATGGACCTTCCGCTTTGTTGCGGCATACATTTGTAAAGCGTGTGCTGCTGGCTGGCCAGATTGAGCATTGGATCAGTGACGATTAACAGTACTGTAGACTCCGCATCTCATTGAATTAATTCTCTCTCTCGCTTCTGCCCTTGTCAGGCCTCACGTTCATTACATCAATACAATACTGTCCCACTCCCCTCTTACCTTCTTATTCCTCTCTTTCTTCCCCCCCCCCCCCCTTTGAGCCCTTGCCCCTCGCTCATCTTTCCTACGAAACACGATCTACTACTATACCAAGCTCAAGCCCAACAAGCTCACATATCCATTCACACAACCCACACCAATCCCTTATTGTAAAAAACAAAAAGCGTCAAAACAAGAGCCAAAACAACAATTGAGGTTTCGGTATTAGTAAAGAATTAACAGCAATTGTTTTTATCACTGCCGGGTTCAGCAATGCGCCCCGATCAGAGAATGTCCATTACACAGTCGAAGGTCTCAGAAAAGCTTAACTCCATATCAACCCAGCCTCATCCTTTGGACCAATTGACTACTGAAGAGATCGGAAAAGCTCGTAATATCATTCTTGGGCTACACCCTGCTCCTTCGATTGGATTTAGAACAATTACACTAGAGGAACCCTCAAAGAGGGCTTTGACCAAGTTCCTATCAATCGAACACAAGGGCGAGTTGACTGCTAAAACAAAGAGGCCTCCAAGATGTGCCAGGATCCTTTTCGAAGCTGTTTCAAAAGACGGGTCAGTGGAATTGTGCGAGTCGGTAGTTGATATCGTAACTGGCAAGGAGAAGAGCTATGAGGTGTTGGACAAGAAATGTCACGCTCCTCTTAATGCGTATGTTATTTCTTTCTACCAATACATAAAACCGGACTAAATTATAGCTAAATTACAACAGTGAAGAAGTTGCGATGTTCCCAGAAGTTACAATGGCGTCACCGCTTTTTCAAAAAGCTCTTGCAGAGTTCTCGCTGCCACCGGGCACTGTCATTGTGATCGATCCTTGGATGTATGGCGGATGGGAAAATCCAAATGAAGCTAGTCCTCGATACATGCAGGGATTGATCTACGCCCGTGACCCGAAGACAAGCAACCCGGACTCTAACCACTATGCCTTCCCGTTGCCTATCATTCCAGTAATGGATGTTGTAAAGCGGGAAATCGTCAGGATCGACCAACTGCCTACCGGCGGTACAGAAGATGGCTTGGAAGTCGGAACAGGTTCTAAGGAGCCCTTAGCCCATTGCAGAGCATGCGAATACGTCCCAGAGCTTATTCCTGGCGGCTTGAGGCAGGACCTCAAACCTTTGAATGTCGTGCAGCCTTACGGACCGTCGTTCACTGTCACCGGAAACTCACTAGTTGAGTGGCAGAAATGGAGATTCAGGGTCGGATTTAATCCTAGGGAAGGGGCAACAATCCACGATGTTTGGTACGATGGGAGAAGCATCCTGTATCGTTTAAGTTTCAGCGAGATGTCAGTACCGTATGGAGACCCTCGAGCACCTTTTCACAGGAAACAGGCTTTCGATTTTGGTGATGGAGGGGCTGGTAGATCGGCAAACAATCTTCAACTTGGCTGCGATTGCTTGGGTCTCATCAAGGTATTCGGGATCCAATTGTAAGACTTGATATGGTGCTAATCATCTAATAGTACTTTGATGGCATTATGAACGACGTTACCGGGAAAGCGGTGGTCTCGAAAAATGTTATCTGTATGCACGAACAAGACGACGGCATCCTATGGAAACACACCAACTACCGTACTGGCCGTGCAGTCGTTACCCGCAATCGCCGGTTGATCATCCAGTTCATCATAACCCTCGCCAACTACGAATACATCTTTGCCTATCAATTTGATCAAGCTGGTGGTATTTCTCTTGAGACCAGAGCTACAGGTATTGTGAGCACAGTGCCAATCGACTTTGGAAAGGCCAGTCCATGGGGAAATATTGTCAGCCCGGGTGTTCTAGCACAGAACCATCAACACCTTTTTTGCGTTCGCATCGATCCGGCAATTGACGGTTACGAGAATACAGTAGTTCAGGAAGAGTCACATCCTTTGCCCTTTAGCCCAGAAACAAACCCCTATGGTAATGGATACGAGGTGAAGAGGACTGTTATGAAAACATCTGGCTTCGCAGATGCAGCCCCACAGCACGGAAGGCTTTTCAAAATTGTGAACGAAAAGAAACTCAACCCCATTAGTGGAAGACCTGTGGGATACAAATTGGTTCCCTCGCCAACACAGCTCACATTGGCGCATCCTGATAGTATTATGGCCAAGCGTATGGCATATGCTAGTCACCACTTATGGTTTACCAAACATCGTGATGGCGAGTTCTGGGCGGCCGGGCCGTTTACCAACCAGAGTTCAGTTGAGGTTTGTAGCCACAGGATCACATCTTAGAAATTTTACTAACCGGTCTCCAGCGTGGTGGTGTCAAGGATATGGCTGACCGCAAGGAGAATATCGAGAATGACGATGTCGTTATTTGGCACTCTTTTGGGTTGACTCACAACCCCAGAGTTGAAGGTTTGTTACTCAAATCACCATTTTATTTTAAGTACTTTGCTAATTTGGTATAGACTTTCCGGTTATGCCTGTCGAAACCCATCAAATTCACCTTAAGCCAGCCGATTTCTTTACCAAAAACCCGGCGATTGATGTTCCGTCGGCCAAGAACCAAACATCTATCCTCTACAAGAAGAGCGTCCTTTTCACTGGCCTCATCACTGAAGTTCCGCAGAACCATGATAACGACCGCAGAAAGCCAATATTGATTGTTGACGATAACTCTGCCGACTCTATTTCGGTTCAAAAGCCCCAACAGCAGGGGATAAAGGCGTGTTGCATGTAATCAATTTGGGGGGTCTAATAACGGAGTTTGTCTATTTCTAATTTTTCTATAATTTCTGATCTTTTTATAGCAAGAGAGCTTTTTTTTTTGGCTCTCCATTTTTGATATATTCCTTGTTTCTTTTCTTCATGGGGTTTGATTTTTTCTAAAGCGCATTTTCACGGGTGGGGTATCTTTCAAATACTTTTAAAGGTTGGGGCAATGTTTTTCATGATTTTTTTTTTTCCTTCATCCTTTTTTGCTTTTATGGTTTACATGATTGGTACGAACGATGACACGACAATTTCACGATTGGCATTAGAGCAGGGGAATTTGGGAAGCGACCTCTATTTTTTTTTCTTTTTTTTTTATACTTCTTCTGAGATCTGGTTTGTGGGGAATTCAAAAGGCGCCTCCCCGCACCAGAATCTTGCTATTCCCTAGGTTAGCTGCTTCGCCCAGCTTAGGGTTGTACAAAGCAAAATTTACAGTATAGTGTATGTATGATATGTTCATATCTCCTAATCCATATATTCGCATATAAATCATCATTCTGAATGTGCGTTGGTGGGGTAGGTGCATAATGTAGTGGGGTAGAAGGTGGGGCAGTTTTGTCACTGTCCAGTGGATAATGCTTCCACCACGTGGAATCGGGCAGAATATGGAACTAACGCCAAGATTTCAAATCCGGGGAATCGATCATCCAGCAGCACGGGGCTTTGATAAGCCCGCGTACATAGCCTGCCTGCCCCGTAGACCTGGTTGGCCAGAGTCAAGTCACAGACTATCACTCGGCATACTGGGTGTCCGAAAGAAAAAGCTCGGCGCGGGCCGAACCGGCGAAAGACCACACACAACGGATACACTTGCCTCCCCAGACTGGAGGACCAGATTCTCTCCACACAATTCCAATCAAAACCCGCAAGTGAGTTTAAAACAACGACATCGTGGCCTCGGAGGCACATATGGGGAGAAAGAATAATGTACATGTAGTGAAACTAAGGTGATTGGTTTTGGTCTGACCGCATGTTGGTTGGTTCTAATGAGATGCATGTAGTGTGACTGGCCTGACACTGTCACAGAATATATCTGGCTAGGTATACCTGTCCTATTCAAGGAAGGGCTCAGTCTTCCCTTTTCCACTTCTCAGAAAAGCTCACGTATGTAGGGTGTGCCGTGCTCTCCAGGCTCTGCTTGAGGTTGAGTTAGTCTTTCCGACCTGTCATCGGAACAAAAGCTGCAGCCTGTCACAGCTACCCCGGTAGTGGTGGGTGGTTTAAGCATTTCGACCAACCAGGGGCTGCAATGCAGCTGGTAGGCAGATAAGGTGTCATATCGCTGGCAATCACCGATCTTATCTCCACAATCTCTGAGATGGTATGCAGGGTAAAAAGGAAGGTGTGGAGATGTTTTTAGCCATTGAGGGTAGGCTGAAGCTGCATAGCTATCAGATCCAGCAAAAGAGAGGAAGAAAAAGAAAAAAAAAGACGGGACGAAAAAGACAACTACAGACTACTGATAGCTAGCTCTCTCTCTCCCTCTCCCCCCACCTTGTAACACCCCCCCATACACCAGATCAAAATGCGGGTGAATTAGAGATCGATAGCTAACGGTTTGTTCTCTATTTTTAACAAAAATTCAAAACGCCATAAAACTTAGTACTAAGGCCCTCCACTACCGATACGGGAGAAGAAAAGGAAAAACGGAACCAGCCACCCCTTCTTATGAGAGAAATAAACACAAAACAGAAGCAATTATCCCTTAAACCTCAGTGGTAGCAGGGGCCTTGTCAGAATTAACAGTAACAGTCTTATTGCCCTCGTTGCTGTTGCCAGCGTCGACCTTGGCAAATGCCTGGGCAAAGTCCTCAATGATGTCATCAATGTGCTCAATTCCGACAGAGACACGGATGAGATCCTCGGAGACTCCAGAGGAGATCTGCTCCTCCTTGGTGAGCTGTTCGTGGGTTGTTGATGCAGGGTGAATGACGAGGGTCCTGCAGAGTTTGGGATTAGTCCTGTTCACCTCCCCAATAATTTCTTTTGCGAGGAATGTTAGCTAGCGGGTTACTCACTTAGCATCACCAACGTTGGCAAGAAGAGAGGCGAGCTTCAAGTTGTTGACAATGGTGATACCAGCCTTCTCACCACCCTTGGCACCGAAAGACAGGACACCACCGAAACCCCTCTTAAGGTACTTCTTCGCAAGCTCGTGGCTAGGGTGGCTCTCAAGGCCAGGATACGAAACCCATGAGACCTTGTCGTGCTTCTCCAGCCACCTAGCAAGGTTCAAAGCGTTGCTAACATGGCGCTCAACTCTCAAAGACAGAGTCTCGAGACCCTGGATGAGCTGGAAGGCGCCGAAGGGGTTGAGGCAAGACCCCAAGTCACGGAGAACCTCAACACGGACACGGATAGCGAAAGAAATGGGGCCGAAAGTCTCCCAGAACTTGAGGCCGTGGTATCCCTCAGCGGGCTCGACGAATTGGGGGAACCTCTTGGCATTCTTTCCCCAGTCGAACTTTCCGGAGTCAATAACAACACCGGCGATGGTGGTACCGTGTCCTCCAATCCACTTTGTGGCAGAGTTAACAACAATGTCGGCACCTATACATTTGTTAGTATATACGTAGTCGCACAGCGCTGCCAAGCAAGGGTGAGTGATATACCATGCTCGATAGGCCTAACGAGGTAACCACCAGCTCCAAAGGTGTTGTCGACGACCAAAGGAATACCATGGTCATGGGCGACCTTGGCAATGGCCTCAAAGTCGGGGATGTTGTACTTGGGGTTTCCAATTGATTCAATGTAGATCAACTTTGTGTTGTCGTCAATGGCAGCGGCGAAGTCCTCGGCTTTGTCGCCCTGGACGAACTTGGTCGTTATCCCAAGGCGGGGAAGGAAGACCTTGAATTGGTTGTAGGTTCCTCCGTACATGAAGGAGGTGGAGACAATGTTGTCGCCAGTATGGCAAAGGGCGGCGATAGCCATGAACTGAGCGGACTGCCCTGAAGAGGCGGCGACGGCGGCGACACCACCCTCAAGAGCTGCGATCCTCTTCTCAAAGACATCGACAGTAGGCTGTATTGAAAGAAAAAAATTTTTTTTAGCCAATTTGACTCCATAACTAAAAGAAAAAAATTGGGCGTAATTACGTTCATGATGCGGGAGTAAATGTTACCAAACTCCTTGAGCCCGAACAAACGGGCGGCATGAGCTGCATCGTTGAAGACATAAGACTAGCACACCAAAAAGTATCAGAGATCTTCAATTCTCCCAATTGACTCGATGTTCATGGTTAGCACATACTGTTGTAGCGTAGATTGGGACTGCGCGCGCATTCGTCGCAGAATCGACGTCTTGGCTACGATTTTCGCCCCAAAGTTAGCACACTGGTGGTACCTGAAGAGCCGCCGCCGTGCACAGCAACAGACAATAACGCATTTCAGCGCAGCAGTAGTGAAACATACCCAGCGTGCAAGCAGAGAGTCTCGAAACGCGACATTGTTATTGTAAAATGGTACTAATTGGTCTCAAAAGTCGGAGCGAAAAGAAAAAGCGATGAGATGCGGTGGAGGCGTATCGATGAAGCAAGATGAGAGAACAAAGGAAACAAACACAAACTTATATGGCGAGCTAAGAACCCACTAGTGCGGGGTAGTAAAATCTGGCTCTAAGAATTTGTATTAAAACTTTTTTTTCTCGCGGGCACGCCATCGGGGGTTGGGGTTGGGGTTGGGGTTGGGTTGGAAATGACTATTATGAAATAATAACTCTTCTACTTCTACCCCGGGAATAGTTACTATGGTGTGATATCGCCCCCTTCACCGGCCGGGGAGATGGCGTTATCGCTGAAGGCAATTGTAACTTCACTTTCTGTCTCACTTCTCACCTGGAGGGAAGATTTCTTTCTCTTCCCTCCACCCATCCTTCCCCCTCTCGTAGATCAGATGAGCTGGCCGGCCGGCAGGGGAAGGTCCAGATTGCGGTGGACCCCTTATGCTTTTCTTATTCCTGAACTCAATTCCCGGGCTTTGGGCCGCTCGACAAGCTCAGTTGCTTGCTTGCTGGTTGTGTGTGTGGTACTACAAAATACATGTACGCGGCAAAAAAAAAATTGTCTTACCTGCATCAATACTATTATATATGTACCGCCAATATTATTTATATATACCGCCAAATGTTATTATTTATGGGGTTAGGGAGGGGGACCCAAGGAGGCACGTCCCCACGGTAGATCCTCAAAGATTTTTGGCTCCGTGAGAGAGAGAGAACCAAGCATGGGTGATCACTCGCTTAGGCGGTGTGGATGTCACCACTCTAACGCTAGGTATTACCCGGTGGGGGAGTGTGCACGGGCATTGCTGGATATCAAACAGTTCAGAAGCAATGTTCCCCCAACACCGATGTTTCAAAGGACGGACCATCCCGTACGTTTGGTGTAATACCTACTCTAGAGTAGAGCTAGAGTACCGTATGTATTAATTGAGAAAAATTCGTTGCGCCTCTTCAGCCAGGGGTATCAGCCAACCAGAGGCCGTGGATATGCAGGTTTTGGTGTAGAGTTTCCCTATTGCAGTATGTACCAATTCTGAGCCCTCACGGATTGCATGTATGTGTGTATGTAGTATGTAACTAAATTCAATGCTACCATACATGTACCTACCTACCCAAAGGAGGGGCCAGTGTATTCCCGTCAATGCGGTCCCCGTCCCTGATTTCACCCCCCCGTTTTTTCATACTTTACACACTCGGTGTGTCAGAAAGTGCTGGTTTATCAGCCACCAGAGGGCTTACATGCCCTGTGACCGGGAACTAGGAGAAGGGAGAGAAAGAGTCTGTATTGTCTCTGTGACTTTCATATTTTACTGGCACCCATTTTTACTACCCTAAAGCGACTTCTTCATCCAGACATCTCTACATGTAGGGGAATACATGTATACTCGAAACTCCCACCCAGTATTTGGGGGTGTATTTAGGCGTTGTCGGGTCACTTTTTTAATAGGCGTTCCGCTCCTTTGTTGTTATTTTTTTTTATTTTTTAAAATTACTACATGTATCTAGAGTTTAAGGGGAAAAAAAACCAATGCATACATGATTTTATGTAGCTACTAACATAGCTAGCCCACGAGCGGGGGAAAAAAAGAGAAAAAGAAAAAAACACCCAGAAATAAAAAAAAAAAAAAAGAAAAGAAGTGAGAAAAAGAAATACATGTGCCCACTCCCCTCCTCTAGGGGGAGGCTAAAGATCAGTATCATCCCCGCCGCCGCCGCCGCCCAACATCTCCATGTTCGTCATCCCGCCACTAATGCCGTCCTTATCGTCCGCGGCATCGAACGTGAAGCCATCGTCCGGGTTTCCGTCCAAGCTCACGCTCGCCTCCTTCTTGTTGCTGATGCTGTTGCTGTCGCCCGCGGGCGTGCCCGGCTTCGAGTCGACATTCATAAAGTCGTCCATCATGGTATCCACGCCCAGGGCCTCTCCGCCATCTCCCTGGAACACTGTTTCCCCGCCCACCACGTCAACAGAGACACCCACATCCTCCAAGTCCAGCCCGGCAAACTCGTCGCCGTCCGTGCCGGAACCGGGCACGTCAGCGTCCTTGTTCTGCTGCTGTTGCTGTTGCTGCTGTTCCTCGTCGTCGCCGCTGCCGTCCATGATGGTGTCGAGGCCAGAGCTGCCTTCGGCCACCACGCCCCCCATCTTGGTGATCTCCTCGACGGGGAGCTCCCACCTGACGAGCATCTGTTTCTCGATGACCGACTTTCCGACCGCGGCCTCGACCTCTGCCACGATCGCCTCGACCTCGCTGTTATCCCTGGCCGCGTCCGCGCTCTGGATCTGCGCCAGCACCGGGTCCACGCCGGTGCCGCCGTCCTCATCCGGCGTCGGTGCCACCACCCCCGTGCTAACGGCCATTCCATTACCGCGCAGCTTCACCTCCGCGTCCTTTGCCACGCCGCTCTTTGCGATCTTTGCTAAGCGCGCGGCGTGTAGTACCTCCATGCGCGCAATCTCGGCCTCGATCTCGGCGATCTTGTCCTCGACGCGGGGACGGAATAGGGCCAGGACCTCCTTCTGGTCGCGGGGTTCTTTAGCGGCCGGGGCGGCGCCGGGGGCGGTAGTGGGGGCGATCGGATGAACGGGCGGGTCGAGGAGGCCCAGCGTGACGGATTCGAGTTCGCCGCGGAGGCCAAGGCCTAGGTCGACGGGCTTGATGCGGGAGATGCTGTAGGCGCTGCCGAGCACCTCTTCCATCCACTCGTGGTGCTGCGTGTACCGTGTGATTGCGATCTCGCGCGGGGAGAGGTGGTCGAGCATGTCGCCGCGCGAGGTGTCTTCCTCCTCGTCAATGGTCATTCCGGGGTCTACGGTGACGGCGGGGTGCGTAGGTGGTGTAGGCTTGAGACGCTTTGCGGATGGAGGGGCGGGTTTGGGGGGTGCGGGGCGAGTCGGGGTTGGTGTGTAGTAGGCGTTTGGCTGCTGGGGGGGAGGCGCGCCGGGCATGGGGATTGGAGTACCACGAGGGGCCATGGGGCGCGCAGTTTGCGGGGTTTGCGGGGGGAGAGGCTGCTGTGGGGGTGGCTGCTGGTTTGGGAGCGTGATCATGGGCCAGGTGGAGGGGTCGGAGAGGTAGAACTCCTTGCGGGGGAGTTGACCGGCAGCGAAGAGCTGGGCGATGTATGAGCGGGCGGAGAAGGACTGGCGCGCGTTCTGGGTGTTGGGGATGGTATTTATGGGGACCTGGTTCTGACGCTCCGCGTTGAGGTAGTGTAGCAGCCAGAAATTGTGGGTTTCGGGAGGGGTAGTCGGGGAGGAGGGTTTGAGGCGGTAGCAGCGGCGGGAGAAGAGCGCGTGGGTTTGAACGGTGGGGAGGTTGGGGTTCGGGTTGAAGCCGGCCTTGTGGTAGTATATTTCGACTTGCTAGGTAGGGTGTCAGTAAGGTAATGATCAAAAAGTATGGATATGTAGATGTAGTGATATGTCATGGTGAGGGTGGGGGGAAGAGATGAGTCGGAGACAGGTCATATTCTGGAATTGACCTGAATTGCCATGTCCGGCACCGCCAATGGCACCTTCCTGCGCGCAATTGAGCCGGACAGTCCCCTCCCCCAGTAGTCTTGAACGCGCGAAAAGCACGCGAAAGTCCACCCCACCGACCATCGGGGAAGCAGTCCAGTCCGCAATGCAAACGTAGATACCCCTATCGTCTACCCAATATCCCACAATCCCTCCCTCTCTCCCCCACCCCCTCAAAGATCATGACAAAGGGGGGCACTGCCGGGGGGGGGGGATCAAATGAAAAAAAAATGAAAATGAAAAAGGAAGGGAAAACAAACATAGCCCTTGACCTCCACCGTATGTACGTTCTCCGGATCCGCCCAAACATACCCATCCGACGCACAGCTAGTGCCCATCTGCGGCGGATGCCACGACAGCATGAGGGTGCCTGCTGGCGGGGGCTCTATCATTGTCCAGGTGAAGGGGTACTGCTGCACGACGGTGGGCGCCTTGAGGAGCAGGTCGATGAGGTGGTCGGGCTGGATGTTTTGGTAGTTTGGGTACTTCATGACGCAGACCGCGTGCAGGTGGTGCAGCAGCTGCGGCGAGACGGAGAGGGAGGGGTCGCTCATTGTTTGTATGTGTATGTATGTGTGCGCGCTCGCGCGGAACGAGTGACGGCGGTGGGGAAGGAGAGGGGGTCTGTTGTTTGGTAGGAGGGGGTGTTATGGAGCGAGAGAGAGAGTGAGAGAGTGAGTGAATTAGGTGGTGGTGGTTGTTGTTGATGGATTGATGGATTGGTGGAAAGAGAGAAGAGAGCAGGGCTCAATCTTAATGATAATGCGAAAATGGTAATGGGCGTTGATGACTAAGCTGGCCGTGTAGATATATCAGTGTGTGCAGGGATAAATGGGAATGAAAATGGGATTAATTAATTAATTAATGATGGAAAGGTGATTAACTTACGGCGTTGATGTCCAAGGGACAGACAAGTCCATAGCCATGCACGCAGATATTTGTAGTGACATTCAATAGTCTTTTCGATTGCCGTCTTGCAATTGCTGTAAACGCTCACACAGTACATGTACTCTATCACAGGTACTAATGCAGTCTGTGGATTCATGTGTATATGCAGTTTATCAGTTGAACTGCAATATTATGCATATGGCACAGTGCTGCATAACAATATAATATCGGGTCCTGAGTCGTAGTCGTGCCTATTCCAAACCCCACATGTAGATACATGTATGTATGTATGACGAGTAACAAAGATTAGACATCCAAGAAAATATTGAATACATCTGCGGGCCATAGGAGTAGTCAACTCGACTGGCCCAGTTTCACCGGCAACAGGGTGCAGTAATGTGTATAATGCCTTCCTTCCTTCTGGTATACCGCTTGGCCACACCCGTCTGCATCGCTGATCTAGCCAAAGTCACTATGAATCAGCCAATCACATCTCCAGTCTGATCATACATACGCCCTCTACTCACAAGCCCAATGGCGATGCATATACGCCCCGGGACGAAATACGCAATTACACCACAGGCGGTGATATGTCAAACCGAGTGATCACCCATGAACATGCATCACGTCACCCCATATCGTACTATAATCGATCCCCGTAACATCACAGCACCGGACATCTCTCCTCCTGCCTGCTACATCGAAGAATGGGTTGGCCCGGGCCGCAGATGCCCGTGGCCGGGTTATGTCGCCTGTACGCGGACGACCAGGCAGCAGGCGTCTTGGAACAATAGTATGGGCCGGTATAAAGAATCCCACCGCCCCAGAAAAAATGACCACCTCTGGCGCATACATAGACCAACCACTAGCTTTCACCTTGGGGTGTTTGTCTACTAGATGATACTATGTTCATGCGTATGGTCGGGCGGGGCGTGTTCGTTCGCCTGGTGGTGGTGGTGGTGGTGGGTTGGCCAGAGATGGGCCCTACTACATATAATGGCGGGGGGAAGAAAGATCTGTCAGAGGTATTCACTTCTAGATGCAATTTTGTATGTGTGTGCCAAATGTACAATGACATGACGCCTATGTGATATTGCTAAAATCCGAATATCTCTTGAGTGCACATGCCATATATATACTTTATGAATTAAAACCTGTACCAATCAATAGCATGCATATATGGTCTCCGTACGTTCGTAGGTTAACTGGTGATGTTTATCCTCATATGCATTACAGCTCTCAATATATGCGGGCAACTATTAGCTTAAAGGCTATAGATATTCCTAGCTGTCGAAGCCAACACTCCGGGTGTATTTGGAAGAAAGAGAGAAAGAAAATAAAACCAAAACCAAAACCAAAAACCTCGATGAAGGCAAACAAATCCCACCAGCAGATCCCAGCACCCTCCAAAAACACCATGCGTCACAAACGAAAAGTAAAAAAAAAAACGAAAAAAAAAGCCTTTTAATCAGGAACCAGGAACCAGGAACCAAGAAAAAACCCATTACTCGTATCTCATTAACCGTTTTCAACACCACCCTACTTCCCCCTGGCCTGATGCCCGCCCTGTCCCGCCCTGCTCTCATCCCCCAGCCTACATCTCCCCTCGCAGCGCCCAACCCTCCTCCTCCACGACCCGCACCTCCCGCACTTTTCATACTTGTTCTTGTACAGAACCCAGGCGATCTGCTCCTGCCTGTTCTCTCCCCGTCCCGTTAGCCCTAGCCTCCACAATGAACACAAGAGAGATGAAGGAGAACTCACGCTAGCCCGCCCGCCGTTGGCCCAGCCTCGAAGCGTGCGCGGTTCGTGTGATACGTGTTGACGGTGTAGATGCCCATTAGTTGTTTGCGTGGAGTGGGCGCGTGCTCGAGGGCGCTGGCCGGGCGCGCCTTATGTATTGTTGTCGTGAGGCGCGAGGTAAGGGACGGGTTGGTGCGTTCCGGAGGGACGCGGGGGGGCTGTGAGGGGGGCATTTGTATTTTATTTTGGGGATTTTATTTTGGGGGAGGCAAAGAGAGTGTGGTGAGTTTAGGGGGGGGTGGTGGATGGATTGGTTTGGACTTGATGTGGGGAGTCGAGTGATGGATCGTGATGGAGTACTTAAATATAGCAGCCTGGGAGTGGTAACTGATTGTTACATGTATATATGGGGGGCAAGGATATGCAGTTAGTATGTATATAGACTGTAGAGAATTTTATCTACTGAGCGGCCTTAATTATGGGAGACCCGAACTCGACTCTGGCATAAGAGAATTAAAGCTACGGCCCAGATACATACGTAAAGGCCTAGCTGCTGTCCAGCACTGTGCATGGAAATGATATTTATTCCACCAATCTCTTCCAACAGCCCCCGGTGAACCAAACCCACGGTGAGGCACACACACTCTCTCACTCACTCACTCTCACTCACTCACACCGCCCCGCCCCGCCGCGACCGGCCCGGCGGGGCGCGGGTGTGTGGTGGAGGTGGCACCCATGCATATTATTTATTGTCCCAATCAATCTGTCACAGCCAATCACTCGCCCGGCCCGCGAGATTCGTTTCTAAATGATATATATACAATGTATTGTACAGGCACAGTTAGTAATCTTCCCCACATGTACTTTATATATAGTGACCCTTCCGTACCGGCATTGATGGACTACATTCAGTGCTCTTGCTTACCGCGCTCACTCTCAAGCATTTCGATCTCTCGAGCGATCCCAAAAAGTAAGTAACGCCACTTCCCACTCACGTGATCACCCCTGCAGCTAGACAGTTCGGGCTGTGTGTCCGACATCGCATCACATACAGCTTTTTTTACTTTGCTTGACATACTCTAACCACCTTCTAGCTTCTCCTCCAACCTTTAAAACCACACCGTCTATTAGTATATACAATATACATACAGACATACAGACATACAGACATACGGGCATACAGAGCCTCCCTCTCTCCTTCTCCATACCACACCTCCCATTCCAGCCCGAAACCAGGAGAACCATGTCCTCCAGGTAAGCCAACAACACCTTATTGCGCCAGCCAGGCAAAACGAAATACTCACCCCTCAACAACAGATACGGCGGTGGCCACCTCCACCAGCGAGACGCGCGCTCCCAGCTCTTCGACAATAACAACAACAACGGCGGCTCCGGCTACGGCTACGGCTACGGCTACCCCGGCGGCAGCAGCAGCGAAGGACGGTCTCCCCGCGTCGCAAACGCATACCGTCCCGCAACGCCAAACGCCCGTGGCCAGTACAGCGCAAGCGTTCTCGAGGAGCTCGAGAGCCAGAACGATGCGCAGGTCGAGGGCCTGAGCGCAAAGGTCAAGATGTTGAAGGATGTGAGTTTTTAAACGTTAATTTCTATCATTGGTTGGGTTTGTGGGTGTGGTGGTGGTGGCTGACGTGGTGGTGGTGGTGGTGGCAGATCACAGAGGCGATCGGGGAGGAGGTGCGGTCCTCGTCGACGCTGGTGGCTTCGATGAATGATTCGTTTGACAACACGCGCGCAAAGCTGCAGGGCACAATGAGCAACATGATGCGCATGGCGAGGCGGACGGGCGTGGGCTGGAAAGCGTGGCTGCTGTTCATCTGTGCGGTCGTGTTTATGTTTTGGTATGTTTGGCTGTTTTAATGAGACTTTTTTTCTTCTTTTTTTTCTGGCTGTAATAAATCCTTTCACTTCTTATTCCGTTTTTACGATTATCTTTATTTTTATTTTTTTATAAATGATTCATGGCCGGTAGTGCGGAAATGCCATACATACAAAGAATGAATGCCACCACACACATGTACACAGGAACACACCCTTAGCATTATTACTATCACAATGATCAGAGAGGACCATGTAATCAAACCACATGATGTGTGGGCATTGAAGAGAACGATTACACATGTTTCATTACTTTCCAAACTTTGACATTACTAGCCAGGATAGGACATGGGCATAAATAATGGAACACAAAGGACAGGCAGGAAAAGTAAAAAGGAAGATTAGGCACTTGAGAAACCAAACAGATCTGGGTCGACAAAAATAAGGGGGGGGGAAATAATAAGTAGTAGAATGAGAAAATAAAGGGAAAAAAAGAAAAGAAAAGAAAAAGCAAGACGACCGGTACCCAGAGTATAGGAGCAACATTCCATCAGATACATCATATCCATCATGACCATGCTGACCCAGCTTGCTCAGTCTATACCAATTTCTCTTTTGACCACTCTCCAAACTGGGCGTTTGTAGTGTACGTACAGAGAAGTTTAGGGAGAAGCAAAAGAAAAAAGAAGGAATAGAAACGGAGCCAAGTCAAACACGCCAACTACTAACATATATCTTGGTCTTGCTATTCATACCTAAACATAAAATCATTTCAAATTCAGATTTAACAGCATTTCGCTTCCTTTGACGGGGCGTCTGCAGAGTTGCTGATTACAATGGGCTGGCTACCACCAACAGGGGGTACCGGGTGCGCATCGCCACCATCAAGAGCTTTGCTTGAGACAATTCGGTAGATTTCTGGGAGCATGTTAGTCTTGGTATTGCAGGTCCGTGGAGATTTTTAAGCCGCGTTCTATGTTATTTACCTGTTAGAATATTTTGGAAAGCAAGCTCAACGTTGCTGGCATCGAGCGCAGAAGTCTCAATGAACGAGAGGTGGTTCTCAGCTATATCACCGGGTCGTGTCAGTGAGGTCTTTCAGTTACACGTTCCGGACTGTCCTGTAACACACCGGCAAAGTTCTTCGCGTCGTCTGTTGGTACCGCTCTCAGATGCCTCAAATCGCTCTTGTTTCCAACCAGCATGATAACAATATTGTTATCGGCGTGATCCCTAAGCTCCTTGAGCCAGCGGGTAACATTCTCGTAGGTTGTGTGCTTGGAGATGTCATAAACCAGTAATGCGCCCACCGCGCCTCGGTAATAGGCCGAAGTGATAGCCCGGTACCTCTCCTGACCAGCAGTATCCCATATCTGGGCTTTGATCGTCTTGGAATCGACCTGGATCGAACGGGTGGCAAACTCAACACCGATAGTGGACTTGGAGTCGAGGTTGAACTCGTTACGGGTAAAACGACTGAGCAGGTTGGATTTTCCAACGCCGGAGTCACCAATCAGGACAACTAAAGGCGGGGCACGATGTTAACAAAACGCCCTTATTGAGGGGGGGGGGGGAAGTGATGATCAATGAATCGGTGCATGGGTAAACAAGATCATGTCTCGATAATGTGGCTTGTCATAGAAGCTTCATGTGGGCCGTCGTCATGAGGCTCTAGGAGGCCAAAAGGAGGGGAGTAGATTGAGATAATAATAGAAGTACAACCTTTGAAGAGAAACTACAAACAAGAGAGGGAGGGAGGGAACATCAGTATTCACGATAGCTTTCCTAGAGAGGGGGACATGATGATAACTCACATCATATTCATCATTAGCCATTTTTGTTTATTTAGGGAGGGGTGATGAGGTCTTCGTAGATAAAAAGTGGGGGGTAGGGGGGGGTTGTCGTTGGAGCGCGAGGGTGAAGAAGAGACACGAGGTGAGATTGTGGTAACTGGACTGGAGTGGATCTGTGAGCAAAGAGCTGATAGGGATGGAACTGAGTGAAAAGGGTTAAAGGATCTTGCTGTGGGATAGAATAGAAGGGGGGACAGAACGGGAAAAAAAAAACAGAAACAGACAGGTTTACTTTGTAAGGAGTCTAATGTAGAGTAGATAAAAATACGCAGGTGAACGATGGAGGTGCTTTTTGTTTCTTTCGTAGGGTGGTAGCAAGCAGTTGTTGCACTTGGGAACGGTAAGCGGTTGTCTGAGCACGCTGCCTGTGTCGTCTGCCTTGTTTGGTTGGTTTAGCAGCTGTGCCAGCAACAGCAGGAGTAGCCGCCCCCCCGGATTCCACACCGACGGCCACGGCCACGGCCTCAAGCCCCTAAAAGAGGAAAAGATCCAGCCTCCCTCCCCCCCTCCCTCCGGATCAGTCAGCGGCCCGCCTAATGATGATAGGGCTACAACCCTGTAACGCCACGTTGAGGCACATGTCCAAAACGCCTCAACTGGACTCACATTTAATACTCGCTGCGTCATCCTGAGCCTACGTACAGGAGAAAATCTCCCTCAATCCCTTCTTCTATTTCCCAACACACAAACAAAACATCTCCCCTGCTACCAACCCCCAACCTTCTTAAAGAGACTCATCTCTCTCGTTCTGCAGCGCAAATTCGCCCTGCTGGAAACCGGTAGGGCTGTTAGGATTATCTTTCCCCTACAAGAGTTCAAACAAACAATTTACAAAAATTCCACTAGGTGTGAGATATACACATACAAAATAAGCGCGTCATTGTTTGCTCGCTATTTTCAACAGGATGTTTTCCAACAGTATCTTTCGCACTCAACACGATGATATTGTTTCCGGTGACGACACAGATGACAGCATCTCCCTCACGTCCACCTTGGGCAGCCAGGAAGACCCAGATAATACCTATATTGTCGAAAATATCCTCGCTGAGAGGTATTTCTCAGACGAGGATAGAATGAGATATCTCGTTAAATGGGAAGGATATCCTATTGAGCGTGCCTCCTGGGAACCAATCGATATGTTCGATGATAAAAACACAATCAACGAATGGAAAGCAATGAAGCAGCGTAAAGAAAACTACGGCTCATCCTCGCCATTCGATTGGGAACAATGGGAAGAAGACAGGTACAGAGAAAGAGAGGATAAAGAGGCGCGTAAGGCTCGTAGACAACGAAAGAGACAGAAGTTAGCGAGAGCTATGGGCAGTGTGGGCTCTCGTGCGTCATCCTCTAAGCCTAAGACTATTTTCGACGATGAGATTGTAGCCTCTCCTGAAGAAGAATCTGATATTGAAGTGAAGAGAACTCGACGACGAACGAGTAAGAAGGTTCGGGAATCGGACGAAGATGGAGAATCCAGTGAAAGTACTGATTCACTCATGGAAGATCTTGCTAAAAATGAGCAAAGGAAGAGAATTAGGGCAAGGTCACATAGGAACACTAGTGCTCCAGAACCTAAGAAGCAGAAGTTGAATGGCCGAAGACCACGGTCAGTAGATGATGGTGAGGATGGAGATACAGAAGATGATTATCTTTATGGAACCATACCATTCAGCAAAAAGGTAGAGACTCATCCTTTCCATAGAGGAATGGTAGTTCTAACTCATAGCCACCCAAAGCCTCAGTCTACTCAAGATGGGAGACCATCCAAGCCTGAACGGAGGGCCCAATCCAATAAGGGCAACGATATGGATAAGAGTATCGCTGCAACCGCGTCGAAACTATCCCAGATGGGTGTCCAACAGCGAAAAACATCAGCTGCATCAATCAGCTCTGTTGGACCCTCAAGGGCTGTCAATAACCCAGCCAATAGTGGGCCAAGAAGGAATCGACATAATCTTCCACCAAAGCCACCTGTTCTTGCTTCAGGTTCCATGCCTGGGGTCCCAAAGATAGGTGGATTCATCTCTTTATCACAACAAAACAAAGTGCAAAAGAGGGGTCGTAATGAACCTGCTCCAGACATAAATGCCTTAGAATTATTTCATGCTGGTGATCCACGCCCAAGGAAAACTTCCATTGGAAGTGGGTTGAAACCAACCTCTGGAGAAACTCCACAAACTAAGGAGGCTTCAGGGACTATTGAGAGAGAGACCCTACAGAAAAACGAAGAGGATTCCAGATTACAAAAACGAAGGAAAGTAGACGATGGTTTGAAGATACATACATTATCCTTAGAGGGGTATACAAAACGTAATCAGGCTGCACAAGGACCTGAAACTGGACGTGAGGCCAACCAACCACCCCATGGCTCAATAGGTGACTATGAGCCTGGTGTGGTCGTTGATAATAATAGAACACCCGTATCTGCAGGGCCTTCGGCCGCGGGCGAAGTAAAAGACCCATTGACATCGAGAAATCTTAGGGGTCCGGCGGGCTCAGCTGGGTGGCAGGCTACTGCCAATCATATGGACATTAGCCCAATCATAGAGCCTCCAGTCAAACCCACGTTCGAGTGCGTGCTTGAGGTTGGGTCATCAAGCGACGTTGAATCAATTCACGTCACGTTTACTGGGTTCAGTAGTGCCTTTACAAGCTTTGTAGATGGACTGAGTGAGAATCGATTTTGGGTATCGCGATTTTTGGAAGATGCCTATATAACCAATTTCCTTGTTCCTGTAAGTCAGTGTAATACATTTATGCTTGCCTCGCTTGCTAATAAGATGGGTTCATCCGAGACTGTAGGAGATGGGTGTTCCATTTGAGTATGCAGACATGGAGATGGACCGTGATAGATCGCAGTCTTTCCTGAATTCTATCGCCGTCTCACATGGCGCTGGCGTGGTACTTCACGAAGGGTTTTCACTTCTCATTTTCCAACCGAGCAATGATAAGCTCCGCAGTGCCTTTAAAACGCCGATGCAACAGACGCGGACACCACTTCGAGCTGTTGCGTATCCTCCATTCGATGTACCGATACCAATAAAACCCATCCGAGATCCAATTGCGGAGTCTCTAGAGCAGATACAAAGGGCATTACGTCCAGCCTCTGTGAATGGGTTTTACATTCACACTCTTCTTGAACGGCTTTTAGGCGTGAGATGCTCAGAAATATTACAGAACTCGAGGGGAGGTGATTATTTTATTATTTATTGCCCGCAGATAGCACATGCGGAAGCTGAAGAAATGGAAACGGCCTTGAAGTATCTTGGGAGGAATAGCTATACCGTTGATGAAATTCCGACTTTATACGCGAACAAGCATAGGGAGAGAGTTTGCGTATTGGTGTGCACTTGACTCTTTCCTCAAAACATACCGTTATGCTGATGATCCTCAAGGTTCACTTTTCGCTCAGGCGTCAATTACATTTATTACCACATATACGGCATTTAAAGAGCCGCGAGCAGCAATTCTATTTCTTTGGAGCTAGACTTGATAGAACATCGTCCTTAGGAGGAATAGAAACACATCCAATTCGGTTTTGGAATTTCGGTACGTTGATTATGTTGACGCCAAAGTTTATCTTGGAAAATCAATCCGCCATGTCCCAAGTTTTGAGTTACCAGGTTTGTTTTATAATTGCGTATTATTAGAATGAGGATAAATTTAACTAAAGAGCATTTATATTAGCGGGTCAAGGCTGCAAGTACAACCCTTTGTTTTTCAGGGGCAACGCTTGCTCAGGCAGAGGCTAGGTTTTTAGACAAGGAATCACCTGTGACTGAAGAGTGTGTTTACTATAATTTATGGTTGGGTATAATTCTAACTTAGTTCTAGGGTCCTAAAAAATGTGTGGGTATTGGTAGATAAGAAAAGTCGGGGGGAGGCCTTCGAGCTACCGATACAAGATGCCGATGGGGTAAGAAATGAGTATATTTATGTGATACCATATAGCTACATGTGTTGACTTATGTTGTTAAACAGTACGACGAATTTGAAGTCATCGCCGACGCCTTTGCCCTGTACCAGCTGGAGCATTGTTCCAAATATAGGAGGTTCATGGTCGGTCACTCGGTGAATGAAGATGTATCTATTGTAAAGGCAGGAGTTTACAACTGTGTAAGAGAAATCCCCCCCGCTTCAATATGGCAAGCCCTAACTTTCGATCTTGGTAGATTGAGTTTCATAATCCGGATTCGTTGATCAATGAACTCCAGTCCAAGAATCATCCCAAGCAAGGAAACCTTCCGCCCAGACCCCCGCAGTAAATATGTCAACGCCAAATGAGTCCTCACCCAAATCTTGTAAAATTTTGCCTTTGAAAGGTCAAATCTTGTAATTTTACTCCGTTTTTCAGCGGGGATTGTATTTCACTTCTCTTCCACAATATTTTTTTTCCTTCTTCCCCAAACTTTATTCCCCAGAGACGCGGGTCTATTTATAGATAGCAGTACTACATTTCATTCTTAGCGAGGTACAGATCATATACGATGATTTGCATCGGATTAAGATAAGAAGTTAAGGAGTTCATTATTTGGCGAACTTTTTTCAGGCCTACCTGTACCAACTTACACAGTTGAGTTTTAAAATCGTATAGTTACGGGACAAACATGCATTATCATTCTGGGGCATGGCCAACACTACATGTATGAAGTACTAGTGGGTTTCCTTGCAATATGCTTACACACATGTATACCTTTGGGAGCGGGGCCCCAACAACCGGATGGATCAGTCTAGGGTATCATCTAGTGGTACGCCAACTTCCCATACACTTATTGGCATCGTACTTAGCTCATCCATACATGTGTACTTGTATATAGTACATATTATAGTACATATTATATATCAAAAACAAATGGGATGCGATTATTAGTGCTACGAGATTCGGTGAAGGGTACCTTATCAAACCGACGAAGCTTAACTCATGTGGTTAAGTGATTAGCTCTTCAACAGGTTTTCTGAGCGCTGAGATTTTTGAATTCTTCAAATCCAAAAATATTAGCGTGGTAATCGTTCTCGTGTATATATAAATCCCATCAAACACGCCATGCTCATTGTAGATAGATTGATCTCCCCCACTCTCCTCCCCACCCCTCCCCCCCAACTCAAAAAGAAAAAAGAAAGGAAAAAGAAAACAGCTGTTTATGCGCTCCCTTCAAACTCTCACCAAAAAAAGGGGGGTATATTTATACATATCGCTTCATAACATTAGAGAATAGATGTACGGTACCAGTGGATGAACGGGCTCGGCGGAAAGGTGGGTGCTACTAAATATAAGTGTACGGGTCAGGTGTAAAATATACTTCAGACTCCAGGTGTCGTACTTCTACGAGCTAAAATTCTAACTTATTCCTGTATTTTCACTTACTCCTGCGCCATTCCGTATCCCCGCTGGACCCGGCCTAAAACTCCCCGGAAATGCAAGGCGATACGGCGATCAAAGTTAAATGCCACCAGAGGCTCTCTTCTTCTCAACAACAACATCCTCAAAAGGTGTTGTTCTTGACCGCCTCCCGGTACGTTGCTGCTTAACGGCCCACTCCTCCTCCTCTGCTGCAATCACGGAATGGAACTTATGCTGTTGACCGCGGGCAAAGTATAGCGGTGGCTGCTTTCGCTGTGCTACAGATTCTGTTACTAGGACGTGCTTGATGCTTGAGCCTGCACAGAAATTAGTTAGAAGCCACTTCCTAAAATCTCAAGATTAGGAGAATATACCAGGTGACTCGAACATAGCATCCGATAACAATCGCTCCATTACAGTTCGTAGACCTCTCGCACCAGTACCCATGGCAAGGGCAGCCTTAGCTACCTCCCGCAGCGCTGGCGAAGTGAATCGTAGTTCGACACCACTGAGCTGAAATAATTGTTCGTATTGCTTTATAAGGGCGTTTCGTGGTTCTACCAAAACTCTCACAAGCATCTCCTCATCTAAGGATTCTACAGCGGCGATAACCGGGATACGTCCGACGATTTCCGGTATAAGTCCAAAACTAATCAGATCCCCTGGCTCCGTCATCTGTAACGGGTTGAATTTCTTTTTCTTTTTCACCACTTCGCCACCTAAATCCAACCAGTCATCCTCTTCTGGGGTTGGAAAGAACGGAGTAAGCTTCTGCATCAACTCTTTATCTTCAGCAAGATCATCAGCTGATGCCCCCCTCACCGGGGCATTAAACCCGATAGACCCTTTTGAGACTCGGTCAATTATAACTTTATCCATGCCTATAAATGCACCTGTGAAAATAAACAGAATGTTTGACGTATCCACTGTAAAAGTTTCCCCTTTCCCTGAATTACTAGAACCACCGCCACCCACCCCAGAACTTGCCGAATTGAAAGGGGAGTTTCCATTAATAGGGTTTTGGGGTAGGCCCTGCGGAGGGCGACGCTCGGGCTTCGTATTTATTTGAAGCGTAGTGCCTTCTATGATCTTTAAGAGAGCTTGCTGAACCCCCTCACCAGAGATGTCTTTAGCTCCATGGGAGCTTTTTGGCTTAGCGATTTTATCGAACTCATCAAGACAGACGATTCCAGTTTCTGCAAGGCCCAATAAGTCAATTATGCCATGGACGGGTTGGGCTATGCATACGCACCGGCCCGTCGTACGTCCCAATTCGCCGCAACTAATAACCGATGAATACAGATGTCTGCATCCTCGCCGACATAACCGGCTTGTGTAAAGGGTGTACAATCGGACCTCCGTCTGTCAGGGTCGGAAAATGTAGATAGCTTTTGGAAAAAACAAACTCACATTGAGAAGGGAACCTCTAGTACTCTCGCGAGGGTACGGAGCATTAGGGTTTTGCCCACTCCCGTTGGGCCGAGACAGAGCACTGAAGATATGGAATTGCGTCAGACATTGAATACTAGCGCCTAGGGAGCTTATGAGTAGACTTTAATTACCATTACTCTTCTCGATGGTTAGAGGTGTGTAATCGTGAATGGGTAAGTAATCCCCTTTTGGAGGAATATGCATAGCCCTCTGCTGTCCTGGATACTCGTCTACATATCTCCTATCAGTCACTCCTAGCTAGCTCCACGTAACCACCACCGCCAAACTAACCTTCAACTGGATGGGTACCCATTGTCTGATTTGACCGCAATAAATCATCTTGTTCTTCCTGTCGCTGGCGTATCTGGGTTACTCGCTTGTAGTGATGGTAGATAGCTGTGGATAATATCCTTTTCGACCTGGACTGGCCTACGACGAACCGATCTAGATGCTGCTTCAGAGCTCTGATTAAGAAATTAGTTAATCACTGGTCACCCAAGAGCAAATCGTGAACAACCAAGAGTGTTTACCTTGGTGTCAGCTTCACACTCGCGGCATCAGCCAGGGGCCCCTGAGTCGGGCTATTGGTATCGACCGTCGAGCTATATCCGGCACCACCGAAGCTAAAGTTGGAAGGGTTATATGATAGCCATCTCCTGGTGCTAATAATTAACGAAGATTCCACCGTAATCTTTTTCAATGATCTTGTTCGTCCGAGAAGCATGTTTTTCACGAACGGAGATTGGAGTACTGGAACGAGTGAGTGGAGTTCACATAGGAGTTGATTATGCCGAGTCTCGACTTAAGAGCCTCTAGTTCGTGTGCTGTGTGTGGGGTTGCGCCAGTGGTGTTAAGCGCGGTGTCCGCCTTCCGATAGCATCCCTGCTGGCACTTTAAAGCAGCAGCGACAACAATAATCCATGAACGAGTGAGAACTGGTGAACACCATACACTTATCAGTATATACGAGATTTCTTATTAGCCGCAGAGATAGAAGCCCCTATTCCCGGTTAGATATTTGACGTACACCTAGCCCGAGGCCTCCTGCCGTGCTAGTATACAAATACCGAACACTGACGACCCGAAAACTTGATAATTTACAACTCCTATCGCCGTATGGAGACATTTAATGATGATATATGAGCCATGTGCACCCCACCCTTCGTTTATTTGAACTGTATAGATACTATTATGGTTCAAAGGTACGGCACGACAGAGGCGGGCGGAGCCAATCTAATCTTTATTGTTTATCCCTTGGGACTACTATAGCTTTGTCCTCATTTCCATACTGTACTGTGGCGGTATGGTCACCGAAATAAGTAATAATATTCTCATAAAAGAAAATTTAGTTTGAGGGCATTCTGTCGGATACAGCCACGATGTTGCCAATGTCTTCTAGGTACCTAATACAATGGGGATTTGAAACAGAGTGAATCAAGTCCGGGCTTACACAAACCTATGCAAATAAGGTCAAACGAATATTGTCCACCCATATTCCAAGAACCCAAAAGTGAGACATTTCAATCGAAAAGGTGACAGCAACACGACATATATGTATATCATCATAGATCAGACTTATGCGAACTACGGGTTCATTTACAATGCGTTCAAGAACTATAGTACGAAAAAATACTTCGACTAGGATCTAGTAACCCTTTGATCTGGACCCTTATGGGTGTTGCATGATCTCGATTCTAGTCTGGTCGACCGCACATACGCAACAATAATATTAGCACCACTGCTTGAACCAATCGATCATCAACGGCCCCTCGAATTATCTCATCATATAGAAGAGCCCAGCTGTGTGTCTGTGTCTGCGGCGAAATTGTTACGGAGTCAATGGTTTTATGTTGCGCAATTGCTGCATGACATTAATATCATGACGTGCGAGCGCCGGTGTCAGCATGACCGTTCCGAGGACAAAGCGATTGTATTGCGTGTATTTCCGGAAGGCCGTGCCAAGACTTTACCGGGCGCAAAGTCTGAGACCACCAGCCTGTTGGCGCTTCATCTCCCCGTTTCGTTTTCTCCCCCTCCGCCCGCCATCGTCACTCCCCTCATTCCTTCTATCACATACCCCTCCTCCGTCCATCATGTTTAAGAGGTATCTATATTTTATTTTCCATCATCATCATTATCCTCCAAGAAGCTCAATTGCTAATTTATCAATTCGTTTCAGCGGTCTTGCTCGATTTGCTGCCGGTAGGCGAGTCGGGGCTTCGCTGAAAGCTGCCCCGTTACTCCGCAACAATGCTATCCCTAAATCAACCTTCGGATCTCGTTTGATGGCTACTGCTGCCGGAAACCAACTTCAAGGAAAGATTCACCAGGTTATTGGTGCCGTCGTCGACGTGGTACGTGTTGGAAAATTTTTCTTCGGGCGAAATCCGGCTATTTCGGGTGACGTTAGTGATATAGAGAAATCGTCAACTCACGATGCATTATAGAAATTCGACTCGGAACAATTGCCTCCTATTCTCAATGCCCTCAACACCGACAAGAACGGCCAAAAGTTGGTCTTGGAGGTTGCCCAGCACTTGGGAGAGAACATTGTCCGTTGCATTGCCATGGACGGTATGTGGACTTGGCATCAATGATATTCTGTTTGATTCCGATTTGGACAGCTGCATGAAAATATGTTTACCGTTTTCATATACTAATGTATATCTTTTTTATCTAGGTACCGAAGGTCTTGTGCGTGGTCGCGCTTGTATCGATACCGGCAACCCCATCATGATCCCGGTCGGCCCCGGAACTTTGGGCCGTATCATGAACGTCACTGGTGACCCCATTGACGAGCGTGGACCCATCAAGGCCACCAAGTTTGCCTCCATCCACGCTGAGGCCCCCGAGTTCGTCGACCAGTCCACCACTGCCGAAATCTTGGTCACTGGTATTAAGGGTAAGCCAATATCACACTACTGTGGATCAGAACATCCATTGACAATTTCTCAGTCGTCGATTTGCTCGCTCCCTATGCTCGTGGTGGAAAGATTGGTCTCTTTGGAGGTGCCGGTGTCGGAAAGACTGTGTTTATCCAAGAGTTGATTAACAACATCGCTAAGGCTCATGGTGGTTACTCCGTGTTCACTGGTGTCGGAGAGCGTACTCGTGAAGGTAACGATTTGTACCACGAAATGCAGGAGACTGGTGAGTTCCAAATACCTAGAGAACATTTTCCACTTTAATATTAACGAATTCAAGGTGTCATTCAACTTGAGGGAGACTCCAAGGTGGCCTTGGTCTTCGGTCAGATGAACGAGCCCCCCGGAGCCCGTGCCCGTGTCGCTCTTACTGGTCTTACCGTTGCTGAGTACTTCCGTGACGAGGAGGGACAGGATGTGCTTCTCTTCGTATGTTCCTACAAAATGACTCGGATAACTTTACTTTGAACTAATGACTTCTCTTTCCAGATTGACAACATTTTCCGTTTCACCCAGGCCGGTTCTGAAGTGTCCGCCTTGCTCGGTCGTATCCCCTCTGCTGTCGGTTACCAGCCCACTTTGTCAGTAGACATGGGTCAGATGCAGGAGCGTATTACTACCACCAAGAAGGGATCCATTACCTCCGTCCAGGCCGTCTATGTGCCTGCTGATGATTTGACCGATCCTGCCCCCGCTACCACTTTCGCCCATTTGGATGCCACTACTGTGTTGTCTCGTGGTATTTCCGAGTTGGGTATCTACCCCGCTGTCGACCCTCTTGACTCCAAGTCCCGTATGTTAGATCCCAAGATTGTCGGAGAGGAGCACTACAACACCGCTACCAAGGTTCAGCGTATGTTGCAAGAGTACAAGTCTCTTCAGGACATCATTGCCATTTTGGGTATGGATGAATTGTCTGAGGCTGATAAGGTAAATAATATCCTCCCTTTGTGAGATAAGTAAGTAGGTGCTAATGCGAATATTTAAACAGCTCACTGTCGAGCGTGCCCGTAAGCTGCAGCGTTTCCTTTCTCAGCCATTCGCCGTCGCCCAGGTCTTCACCGGTATCGAGGGTGCCTTAGTCGACATCAAGGATACCATCAGATCATTCAACGAGATCATGAACGGTAACGCTGATGACCTGCCAGAGGGTGCCTTCTACATGGTTGGTAACATTGAGGCTGCACGAGCAAAGGGTGAGAAGATGTTAGCTGAGTTGGAGGCCAACAACTAAAGTGTTATGTGAAAAATTGGGGCGCTTGGGTTTCCATACTGTGTTTAGAAGAGCCCAGGTTAGTTAGCATTGCAATCAAGGCTTTTTTTGTACAATTTACTGCATCTATTTTTTGTTGTGTGAGGTTTTTTCGATTTAAGGAGGGAAAAAAAAATCCATGTTCAATTTTCCGATCGTGTGACGTCTGTGTAGCCTCTCTAAATAACTAAAATGTGGAACGAAAAGCCTTTGAGGTTGGTGCGATGATTCTATTAAGCAACCACATTTATATATGCCAAGACAAAAATAACCCCCCTTGTATCGGGATATTCCTTAGTTGCCGGGTAACAAATTTCAATGCAACACCTGTTTAACAAGGACACCTTTTAAAACAAGCTCACCCTTCTCCCAAAATTCCTCGAAACGCATTCAGAGCTTTTAAGATGGTGAAATCAACTCAAATTGCACGATTAGACGGTACACATACACTCCTACTTCTACTCATCTTTAGCTCCCTCCAACATTGCTAATTTCTATCTAGGCGTCCCGCTGGCTGCTTCTGTTGATGACGACCAAGATGAAGCCATTCTCGCCGAGGTCAAGAAGCAAGTAAAGCTTATTTTCAAAAGATTGAGCCAAAACTCTGAACCACGGGCTAGTATTGAGGCAGGTCCTTTCACAATACAGTAGGCTCTTATTCCCTCGCTTCTAAAATTTTCGGATGCCATTCAAGCTCCCGACCGCGCTTATTAACCCGTATAATAGCTACCTAATCCAGGGAAACGTCTGCTATCTATGCATTTGCGAGCGCTCCTACCCTCGTAAACTAGCCTTCACATATCTTCAAGATACAGCGACCGAGTTCTTCTCCAATTACGGAAACCAGATTCAAGACCCCTCGCTACGGCCGTATGCCTTTGTTGCATTTGATACCTTCATGCAGCGCACAAAGAGAACGTACCAGGACACCAGGGCTACTGCCAACCTGGATAAGCTCAACGATGACCTCAAGGATGTTACAAAAGTTATGACAAAAAACATCGAGGATTTACTCTACCGCGGAGATTCCCTTGAGAGGATGGGGGACATGAGTAGCAGGTTGAGAGACGAGAGCAAGAAATATAGGCAAGCCGCTGTGAGGATAAACTGGGAGGCCATGTTAAAGCAGGTCTGTCATTGGATTCCCTTCTTAGGTAATAGTTAAATTTGGGACCGCGGATTAGCTAATATACTCGATTTAGTATGGTCCTATTGGTGCGGTCGGCTTGGTCATGCTATTCTTTATTTGGTGGAGATTCTTTTGAGCTGCGACCTTGATCGGGTTTCGACATTTCACAGGAGTGTGTGGGTTTCCCTGGTAATGATTTGGAAGGGAGTATTAAGACTTTTCGAGCGTTTCGGTTCTTAACTCTACGTTCATCTTTATCTAGCTGTACAGTTTTTACGAACAGTTATTATCATAATCGATACTAAAAAGTACGAGCGGATTGTAGTACGATAAGGTAGTTAAGAATGGTAGATTTAATAAAGCATTTGCCGCTTCATAGTCGGCCATAGATGTAGTTTCTGTCCGGGGTGGTTTTATGAGGCTAGAGGTAGCTAAGGATTTCCGAGTGATATTACATGAAGGCTAGTACATTGGTAAATCTCCACTGTAGTGAATATGTTCCAACATATAGCTATGGCTCAGCCCTGGTCTTTTCTTTGTTCCAATTGGTCCTAAGAGGCTAAGGGCCAGTACAAGGGGCACGGCGGCATCATCCTATGTAGTGAGCCCGATGGGGTGGCATTCTCTCCAACCTCACAATCTCGAAAGAGATAAACTAACAGTACCAGTGCACCCACCGACTACGAATATACTTCACAAAATCTAGCCTTTGTCACAAACCCATATTGTATAATCACAACAGTTCTCCGAATACTAGGCTCAGTGGATATATCTCACAGGTAGTGATTGTCGTCGAAACTGTAAATATATAGCCTCATTAGGCTATCAAAATGCCGCTAAGCTTCTCAGGCTACCGGATTTGCCCAATTGAGTAATTCATTTTCTTTTCTACTAGGTATGTATCGTAACATTCTCGTGAGTCTGAATTATGAGTTGCTGTAATGGGTTAACAACGACCCACATTATATAAAAACCGAGTGATCGTTCATGAAGATTGTCCATGTAGACGAACACGCTGTGACTCAACCTGGCAGCGGTCCGTTTTGGAGCCCCCAAAACTCCTTTCTGACAGAAATTCGGTCCTGAGAAACTCAGTTGTGCTTGGCAGCCCATTTTGGATTTGCTTTTTCCCACATTGACAAGTCTCCCAACCGACCCGCTCTTGGCATAAATAGTTTCCAGATTCATCAACCCTCTTTGCCGTCACCATTGGCCTACAGTCCCACGCCCCTTAACAGAATGATACAAACGACAGCTATGCGAGCTGATCAATGAGCATTCGGTACTATGACCGTTCCTGCGTGGAGAAAATCTACGTATATTGTTTGTGATCCACCCACAGGTGCACCTGCACAAACTCCTTACCCAAACCCTCCATAAGTACCCTACATAAACTTCATAGGACGGCGAATTCGAACACTGTTTGTAACCCTTCCTGCTGGGAGAGACATAAGTGTCCACGTACCACCTCAGTCACTTGAGCAGATCTATCACAGCGGCCTATTTGCTCCTATCGGTCTTAACTATAGATAGACTAATGGGAATGGGCGTATATGGCCGTCAACGCCAGTGAGTTTTGTGCACTGTAGTTGTCAGCGGAGATGCAAACCGGAGGTGTCGAATTGTGTCAGTGTTGCTTCCTGTAAACTGGGTGTTAAACAGGTATATTCCCCTCCCCACCTACTAAAGAGCCTACTTCTAGGCAGCATATAAAAGGAACAACAAAAAAACACCCTAGCAGCCCCTTAATCAAAAGTCAATCATGGAAGGCACCACCGTCTCAAACCAAAAATGTCTCTTTTCAGGACCTCCAGCCACTATTTACAAACACCCTCCCCTACTTACTATAGAAACAGCAAGCGAGGAGTTTTATCTTGCACCCCGACATCAAAAAGTGCGAACAAACTAAATTTGGTCTTCTTCACAGGATATCACTCGACCCTATGCACAAATTCGAGATTGTTTTTAAATCACTAACCCCCACGTCCAGGTTTGGGAAACCTACGCACAAAATGGGTAAATCACGCAGAAAAACTCTGTATGCGATCTAAACGGGGCTGGAGGGCTAGGACGTTTATAAAAGCTAAAGCTCTTGAACCAGTGGCAGCCCAACCTCACCCCCGTGGACAATAGGTTCAGGATACTACGTAGGTTTTCCTAAATTCTTATTGTAAGCAGTGCGGTGCATAGAATCATGTCAATCTTTGAGCACAAGTGGCTCTCTGAGTACCAGATTAAGACAAAACGACATACCATAAAGACGCGTAGTAGTTCCGTCAAGGAAGCTAACACTATCGTAAATCACTACGGAACTTAGTGTCAAGTACCGAATTAAATCACCATTATACCAACCCCATACCTTTACCGTATTACTAGTGAATCTGCAGCTTTTTATGGCGCGGTATGATTCCCCTTGCAGGTACAGTACTGTATGTACCTACAAGAGATATGTGTTGAGTGTTTCTCATCAAGCATAAGGTCTATGCTATTTGATTGAGATGTCCACACACTGGAAATGACTGCCTGAGCTTACATATATTGATTAGGCAGTTTAGAGTGTGGGCCATCTTAAATGTTTGGATAGTACATGCAGTTTAGTCAGTCTCTAGAATCATTAATTGAGAATAAAATTTGGGTTAGCTTCCTTCTAGATTTTACTCCCCAAAAGAAAGTAATATGAAGCCTTGTGCAATATATCTCTACGTAAGTGACCATTCTATAGGTAAGCTTAGCTTAAGAAGGCGTGGGCTGTAGAGGGTCTTATTATCACAAAAGATAATTGCCAAGACCACATAGATTTAATAAAATCCAATAGGGAACCCTAACCCTCCGCGGAACCATCCAGGTTTTGCCGTAGGGGAGTTGGGCCAGATACTTCCCCCATTATTGTCAATATTTTGTTGCGGGTAAATATCGTGTTCTTGCAAATCCCAAGGGCTTTTAACTAAGGCTACCCAAAAGTATTGGCTCGGCAAGTTGTGAGAAGCAGGACTCTTGGTTAACACTGTCTCCAAGATTACATGTACTTGGGTACGAATGACGGAACTGGCCGCAAGTATACATGCATATGTCAATGATTGATTTAATTGCCGCTTATACTCATATGTACTGATCACATTGAAAGAATCGCAGCACTGCAGAATAAATGGGAAGGTGCATTTTCTCTTTGGCACGCCTGTTTTATGTACCAATAAAAAAAGATAACCCAGACAAAACAGTACTACCCAAACAAGAAAAAAAAAGCAGGAGATCGCATTATAGCTACATGTAACTACACATGCAACGTCCTCGTCTCCACTTTCCCATCTTCCATCCCAAAGTATGCCATCACGGGCTTCTTGTCCCCCGACCAGAATACACCATGCTCCACTACGCCCACTATATTCTTCAAAATTCTAGCGAGTTCCTCAACCTTTTCATTCCCACCCACACCCATTCCCACCGCTGCTCCAGGGTGACCTCCCTCCTTTCCCAGGATGTCAAGACCTCCAACACGTTCGCCGCCCATCTGGACAGCGCCGGCATCCAAGCCGATTGAAGAACTTGTAGGTGATATGCTCCGCTGGTGTGACAAACGTGAGGAAAGCGGTGGGATGAAACCGTCGGGAAAAGGCGCATCAATAATGAAGTTCCCATTGTCAGTGATACAGGGACCGGCTTTTGAGGTGCCACCCATACGGATAGATGGGTTTACAGCACCGAGAGATGCTAGGCGCGAGAGCACATGCGTTGCGGCAGTAGGGACAACCTCGATAGGAATACCGGGAGCATAGTGAGTTGAGAGTGAGGGGGAAAGCTTACGGTAGTCTAACTCTCTCAGTACCTTATAAGGAAGGAATAACGCATTCAGAACATACCAGCGACAACAACGAACTTTTTTGCAGAGATAGCGACGAGCTTCTCCTGAAACAAACACGCTCCGCCGCCCTTAATGCAGTTGAGATACGGGTCCACCTCATCTGCACCGTCGAATGCGACCTCAAGGTCGGTATGCATTTCGATGCTTCCCAGTTTCAAACCAGCGCGCAAGATAAGCTCGCGCGACTGGTAGCCCGTGGGGACAAAGATAATCCCGTCTGTGATTTCGCGTGACAGCTGCGCGATTCGTTCAACCACGTAGACAACAGTGGATCCAGAGCCGATGCCGACATGGCGGGCATGGGCGGGGAAGTGTTCGTCTACTGCGCGGTGAGCTGCAAGGCGTTTTGCAGACTCTACGTTTAGTATTGGCGCCGCCATGTTGATGGTCCGTTTGTGAGGTGGCTTTTGGTGGGGTGGGGTGGGGTATGGGCCAGTGCGGGGTGCGGTGAGCCTCTTGTTTGCTCCTGAAGAGGGGCTCTTGGCAGCTGGTACGATGATATCATTGACAGCGCTTTTCTGGATGATATGAAATTGTCGACAGAAAACCACCGAGGAGAGTCTTCTGGAACAGGCAAGAGGAAGTAATACTCCGGCAAAGTATTTAACCATCATGAAGTTGAGGTGTAAAAGGAGGAGAAAGGCCTTGCTGGAATCTCTAGTTAGCAGTGGTATTTAAACTATGTAACCTTATCACTCATAGCATGCAACAAAAGCACACAAAAAACGCCATCCCCTGGAAACCCAAGAACTCTGTATTATAGAAGTTATTCTACAAGAAAGATGGCTTTCTACACCAACCATGTTTTGCCTTCCTGATCCACCCCAATAATCATATATCGCCCCTCTAGTCCCTTTCACTCTTCTTTTTTTCCTTTGAGGGTTCTTCTTTCCCCCCCTTCTCTGTGAACCCCTCCTTTTCGGGTGACGAGGTCCCACTAGACTTTTTATCTTTCTCTTCCCGCTCTTTCTGCTCCTTTTCTTTTTCCTCTGCCTGATCCTGGCGGTTCTTGATCTTATTATCGATGAGGTCATGAAACGCGATAATAGCCCTAATTAACGAAGAGATATAAATCGACATGAGCTGGTCGTTTGTCTTGATACTCATAGCTCTTGCCAACTCGTTGCTGTCATCACCATCTGCTGGAGGTGTAGAAAGGTTGGGAAGGAGGTTAAAAACGTCCTGGAGATTCCCAAGGATAGCATGGTTGACGGGCAACTCGCCTTTGAGGACTTTGTCAAGGTAGGCAGCTATGTCGCGAAGGCGGAGGTGGAGACCTTGAAGGGACTGAAGCTGGTTATTGATACGAGTTGTGAGGGAGCCGACAGCAACATCACGAATGTCTCGAAGGAGGTGCTCAACACCAATCTCCTCGGCTTCCTCGGCTTCGATGATTGATGGTGTGTGGACGAATGTCTTAGTGGTCGTTGTGCCATCCTATATTCGTGATCGTATTATCAGCTACAGCTCCCCTACATAATTGACGAAACCAGTCCAGCCCATCATCAAATTCCACCTGAAGAGTCGATAAACATACATCTTTAATCTCCTCCACGGCAAAGTAAGCATCTGTTGGCACCCCCAGCTCCTTCGGCTCAACATCAATAATGACTAGCAATGGATTGGGTGTGTATCTTTTGAAAAGCTCGTTGATCTCCAAATCCGATGCTCTAAGCTTCGGACCAGAGTGATACCATCCGATGAGCTTCTCGCGAGCGTTGACCTTCTTAAACATGTCGTTCATTGACTCGACATAATTATGATCAAGAAACCATACCGCAGGATCCTTCTCATCTTCTTCGAAAGGGACTGTATGTTTCCCGTAGCCCTTAATCAGTACTTATCCATATATCTAATCTAGAGCAAGCTTTATCTCCTACCAGCAAAGCTGTTTGTAACTCTTACGTTCCCCCCAGTGTTCTGTCCTAACAGTACTCCAACAACCCGCTTTCTGGTTCCCTTGGCAGAACGTCCGTAGTGATCGCATGCAGAGAGAAGGATGAGAGGGGCGATAGAGACGGTGGTGCTGGGGACAGCATCCCCAAGAGTAGTAGGCATTATTGTATATTTGTTCTAGAGGTGTATAGTGGATCTGGCGGATGGGGGTGATGAAATTATTGAAGGTAGGTTTTGATGCTGCACAACGTTTGAGTTGACAAGTTGAGGCGTTCGCGAACTACATTTGGTGAGGCTTGGCGTTGGACCCCTCCACAGCTTAATCACCCAGAGTTCGCAACTGTAAAAGTGAATCATAGCTCCATGTACCCAAACACAGAGCCCTAAAGTTATTGAGCTTTCTGAACGCACTAGTGTGATTAATAGCCAAGAGCACTTACATGTAACTACATGTAATTTACTCCCCTCATGTCTAACGTTCTATTCTACCTAGAGGGTAGATTAACAGTCTAGATGTGCAGTGTAACTAACTACATGTATGCACATCTACATATATGTACCCGAAACCCTCCCAAATCTCGGAGAGCAGCTAGTCCTCTCTTCCGTTCCACCGACACCTTCGAGCCGGCACCTCGGCCACTACTCGGCAAGAAAACCCACGAACCAATCCATCCCTCTGAACTCCGAAGCCTCCTTCGGCACCTCTGTACAGTGCTATTTTGAGTAATCAAGCTGTGGTTATGTAACAGCCTCGGCTCTAATATGGAGATAATCTAGGTGGTTAGGCATGTCAATGCCACTTGGTCTGTCTTCTATTACTACTATTCGCCTTGCTCCGTTTGTTCCAGAAGCATTGGTTGGGCGAATCTATGAGTAATGGCATGCATCTAGTACATACATGTACATAGGCGAGCCGTTGTCTTGAGAGCTCTTTTCCATGTGATCACATTCTATCACTCGATGTGTGGGGAACATAAACTAGCGCACTAGTAACCCAGGCTCCCCCCGAGTTGTTCAGAAAGCGGCATAAATAGACCACAAACTCAGGTTCCTATAGGCACCCACCTTCTTACTTCAGTTTTGGGGTCCGCTTCATGAAATATCACTGACCAATATTCACCAACCGACATTTCCGGGGTTTCCTTGTAGGGGTACCGGAATTGAGACCGGCATTTGTATCAGTGTTCGGAATTACAGTTGGATCCCCATCAAGCTGCCTGGAGTAGCCGGCTTCAGCTCGGCCTAGATGCAGATAAACTGTTGTGTTGGTTCGAAATGTACTTACCTACTCTACCTGTGTAGGTAGGTACATACGCATTTTAAGCCGCTTCGGCCCAATGGTAGCGATGTTCCTTATTGTATGTAGAGTAGACCCCACTTTGGGTGCGGTGCATGGAGTCATCTCCTTCCATCGTAGAACCACGTACATTAATTTGATGAAGAGTTTTGTTGGGTTGTGATGTCTATCTGTCCAGTTCTGTAACCTACATATACATAAGTAGTTATTATTGTATGTACTTATATTAATAAGTAGAGGAGACATGATGTGCTTTAGTACCACATGCCCCAATAGTACGCGCCACAAAGCTGGCCCGTGAGACCGAAGTAAACCCCAACGAACGGATTCAAGCCTAAACTGCTTTTCGAAGCCTTGGACATCCAAAGTTGTGCCTGCCCCCGACAAGCCAGATTCCACTTCTTTCTTTCCCGGCCGCCTCTTCCTCCCTCCTTCCTTCTCATCTATTTCTTCTCCATCAATTGATCAAAACAACCATTTCTCGCTTTTAGCCAACTTCCAGTTCTTCGTCTCCACTCAACCAAAATCTCCGCTCACCCAATCGAAAATGGCTCCTACATTAGAAGACGTCGCCGGCCTCAAAGAACTTGTCAAACAGCTCCAGGACCGGATACAAAAGATTGAGCAGAGCATTGTCGGAAGCGAGGATGCTAAGTCTCCTAGCGAACAACTTAGGATGATTCTTATGGGTCCTCCTGGTGCTGGTGAGTTGTGAATATTTTTTTTTCTCCCTAGGCACACTCTTCTGCAGATGCATTCAACAATACCAACCCATCCTGAATGCGCCTCGGCTAACACGGTACAGGGAAGGGAACTCAGGCCCCTAAGATCAAGGAGAAATTCTGCATCTGCCATTTAGTAAGATATTCACCGTTACTATTACATTTGTGTGGAGTTTCCGGGGGAGCGATGGGGGCTAAAAATTTGTTTTTTGTGATTTAGGCCACTGGCGACATGCTTCGTTCACAGGTCGCGAAGAAAACCCCGCTCGGCCGAGCGGCGAAGAAGATCATGGACGAGGGTGGGCTTGTCAGTGATGAAATTATGATTGGAATGATTAACAACGAGCTTGAGACGAACGCCGAGTGCAAGAACGGGTAAAGAATTCTATTCTACGTGTCTTCTTTGGAGTGATTGTAGTTTTTTTAATTTCTTGTTTGCAGCTTCATTCTTGACGGGTTCCCACGCACAGTTGTTCAGGCAGAGCGCCTGGATTCCATGCTTGCCCACCGTGGAGGAAAACTCGACCATGCGGTCCAGCTTGAGATTGACGATGCTCTTCTCGTGAGCCGTATCACTGGTCGTCTCGTACACCCAGCTTCTGGTCGTTCTTACCACCGCCTTTTCAATCCTCCTAAGGAGGAAATGAAGGATGACGTTACTGGTGAACCATTGATTCAGCGAAGCGACGACAATGCAGAGACTTTGAAGAAGCGTCTCGTAACTTACCATCAGCAGACTTCCCCAGTAGTCGACTACTACAAGAAAAGGGGCATCTGGCAGGGCGTTGATGCTTCCCAGGAACCTGGTCAGGTCTGGAAGACACTGCTGGGAATTTTTGACGAGAAGAACAAGAAGAGTTCAATCCTCTCTAAGGTTGGATTGTCAAAATAGACGAATGCAATACCTAACTTTCCTTAATTGCGTATTGACTTTAAACCTTTATACTTGATTCTAAAATTTCCCCCCTCCTTTTTCAATTGCTTGTGGAGGCTTCACTTATAGTATCGACTATGTGCTTAGCTTCTTCATTCCTGTCTTGATTTGTTTGCGTTTTTTTTCTGTAGGTTGTATCAGTAGAGAAGTTGGTCGGTGTTAGGTTTTTGGTTTAAAGAAGGAGAGTTCAAGTATGGTATGATGAACAAGCACCTACAAGCAGGCTGGTATGGGAATGTCACTGTACATGAAAATTAGGGTTCGGGAATCAAAAAAATTGGTCTAGAATGTAAAACTGGAGCTGCCTCATGTCCGTGCTCCCCCGCATCAACAAAGGAACCGGAAAAACAAAAATCCGGATCCAACACTATTTCAATATTAGCCCTTTCAAGAAGCAGATTTCTTGGGTTTGGGGGGATTTGTGTTTCCTGAAGCGATTGAGGTGAAGAGGGTTTGCTTAGATTATTGACCCTGCATGGTGGGGCTGCTTGTTTCCTCTTCCGCTTGCATGCCCTCATCTCTGATTCTGAACAGGGTATCCAAACAATTTTCTGCGTGTGGTTGCTTACATGTAGTTATGACGCGAAGAGGTTTACTGCAAGCTTAACCCCAATCGCGAGATCGAATTACCTTTTGATCTTTGCATGTTTCCTACCTAATTTTTTTGGCCTACCGCACAACGGGTCCATAGTGGGGTTCATCCAGACCCCTGCCCGTAGTTTTGTCTTGGCATTATCGGTATCACCAAATTTTTTTTTTCTCCTTCCCTTTCTGACTGCGGCGAAGGCTTTTTTTCATTGCGCTCTCTCTGTTCCTCTGTTCTCTTATCAGTCATTCTATACCCCACCGCGTCCTTTGTGAATTTAGTCTACTTCACGTCCTCTTCGTCGTCAACCTTCTTTAGAATTTAATATATAGATATATTATATAAAAATGTCGCCAATTGCGTCCTCATCCAAGGGTGGCAGAAAGGAGTCTGGTGTTGCGAGGTTGTTGGGCTCTGGTATGTCTTTCTCTTATACTAAGACCCTTTAGAAGGGATGTTCTAATAAAAATGTTCCTATATTTCAGGGTCCGCCGGTATTGCGGAATTGGCTGTTTTCCATCCTGTTTGTTACCCACTGGTCTAGGTTCTTGTTACAAGTCTGACAAGGGCTATATGAGTAGGTTGATACTATCGCAAAGCGATTGATGTCAAATACTGGCAAGATTGGCAGCGTCAGCCAATTGAACACCGTCATCTTCAAGGAGCACGCTGGCGCGACTCTTCCTCGCAAGTTCTTCTCATTGTTCCCAGGATTGGGATACGCCGCGGGGTACAAAGTTCTCCAGAGAATCTACAAGTATGGAGGCCAGCCGTTCGTCAGGGATTACTTGAGCCAGCACCACAACGAGAAGTTTGAGGCTGCTTTTGGAAAGGGTTCTGGAAAGGCTATTATGCATGCCACTGCTGGAAGGTTTGTTGTTTAAGCTTTACTGCCAAGGGACTTATAGTAATTTTTGTGTTTGGATTGCAGTCTTATCGGTATCGGAGAGATTGTATTGCTCCCTCTCGATGTTCTCAAGATCAAGCGCCAGACCAACCCTGAGGCTTTCCGTGGGCGTGGATTGTTCAAGATCGTCGCCGATGAGGGTTTCGGACTGTACAGAGGATGGCAGTGGACCGCTGCCCGTAACGCCCCAGGATCATTCGCGGTTAGTACTAAACAGCTCTTTTTCTTTTTCTTTTTCTTTTTTCTTTTTTTTTTAAAAAAAAAAATCTTTGTGTGAACCCGAGTTACTGACAATTTGTAGCTTTTCGGAGGTTCTGCATTCGCAAAGGAAGCCCTCGGTCTTGCCGACTACAACGCTGCCACCTGGACCCAGAACTTCATCGCTTCCATTGCCGGAGCCTCTGCCTCCTTGATCGTCTCGGCCCCGTTGGATGTTATCAAAACTCGTATCCAGAACAAGTAAGTAGCTCCATCAAACCTGCAACATATATTGACTAACAACCACGAAGGAACTTCGAGAACCCCGAGAGCGGTTTCAGGATCATTTCTAACATGATGAAGAACGAAGGAATAACGTCGTTCTTCAAGGGTCTTACTCCGAAGCTCTTGATGACCGGTCCTAAATTGGTGTTCTCGTTCTGGCTTGGTATGTTTTCCTAATGCAGAAACTGGTGTCCGAGCTAACAATAGAGCAGCGCAAACTTTGATCCCCATATTTGACAAGAAGTTGATGTAAACTTTTCATGGGTCGCTGTTAAATTAGGACATCACATCATGTTCTCGTCTGGAAAAATTCTAACTTGGGGTGATAAATTTTTACCACAAAGTTGGGTTGATCAAAAACGGGGTTTTCGATACAACTATGCTTCTTGGGGGTAAATCTATTTTTTGTCTTTGTGCGGGGTCGGTCTGTTGTTAGGATAGACGTTGGAAACGTTCTGCATTAAAAAAGCTGGTGATTACTTGTCGGGTATTTGTTTTGCTCTTCGTGTTTTTTCTTTCCCTTTAAGGTTTCTAGTTCATCTCCGCTCTTCCTGCATACATGTAGTTCTATCTGGGCGCAGGCTTGCTGTACTATATATATAAGCTTTCAACTATCTGGCTAAATTGACTTCTCATAAGATCAGCACTTCCTTATTTGAAATATTACTCACAGCCAATGGTTAGTTGCCAAGACATTCGATTAAACACGCGTCTTGATACGACGGCTCCAAGGTATTAATAACAAGTACCATCAGAACAGCCTGTCATGCAGCTTCAGACAGTATTTCTACCCTGGATATCTGCTAATTCTCTTCCTAATGCTCATTGCTCATCCTTACTCAATCTATCAACAAATTGGGATATATTGGGGCCCTTTCAAATTGGAACGCGGGGTATGTTTTTAAAGTGCATTAATATCGAAACCCTACTAAATTATGGTCACAGAAGCAGAATGGGGTGCTGATCCGCTGGAGAGGCTCGGTGGGTTCAGGAACTTAACCTACGATGACTCATCGATGTTCAGAAGCTCTCTTCCCATCAACGGTACAGCACAGTGGTCTCAGACACAAATAAGCTCTCAGGAGTTGTCTTTCAAGTCTACCAAAGGCGTTATAACTGTGGGCTTTGACAATACTGACTGGGACTCTCTCCGCTCCGTTTATGGCTGGTCTGGAACCCAATTCCAGGCATGGGCCAGAGGTTCATTGGATATCTGTGATGATACCGGAAATGAGAGCAAAGTAACAGTTATTCTACATGTGTCAAACGTAGGTGAGTTTTGGGTAGATAATGAACATTACTTCGGTGGTGACTTCTATGGATACCACCGTGCACCAATAGTTCTACAACTGGCACCGGGGAAGCATAAACTGGACGTGAGAGTGACCCATGACATCAGAAATTTCGGTGGGATGATGCCACCAAGGATCTCATTTGAAGTGTATGCCAGTGCTACTACGGGTACGCTAGTAGCTATACCAGATAGCATTGTTGTTTCTGATCTCGTGGAGGGGAAGCTAGTTGGGGAGTTGGCTAGCATCCCATTGAGAAATGATGCACGCAGTTGGATCGAGGTTTTAGAGGTTGCTGGTAATGATAATGATGTATGTGAGCCCCACTCAGTCCTTTTCTTCTGAAAAACTCACTGAAAATTGGCTGTGTGATTTGGCCACATGCACGCGGAAAGAACACAACGGAGATTACATTTATGGATGGTGATTTGCCCTTGAAACTTGGACCTGGTCAAACCAGGCCGGTAAGGTTCCGAGTAAAACGGTTAGGACTCGGCCAGGCAGCTTTAGCTCTGAAGCTTCGGTACCGTATCGATGGGAGTACAGAAGATCGGTGGATATCAGTTTCTCGGATGTTGAATAAAATTGCCCACTGGTATCTCCCGCAGAAATACACATTTCTTCACCCTTCCGGGATTGTATCATACGCAGTTATCCGGCCGCCTTCTCCCGATGCCCACTGTACATCGACTTCCAGTAACAAATTACCAATACTCCTCGCACTTCATGGTGCCGGAGTAGAGGCGGAAAGTCCCCAGTCTAAAGAGCAATATGATGCACTACCAGACCTTTGCTCTTGGTTGCTCATTCCAAGTGGCGTCACAACATGGAGTGGTGACGATTGGCGTAAGTTTTTATCTTGTCTCCATGGGTATTTACTGATAAGTGCTTTTTAAGATGTATGGGGTTTTTCCGATGTCGAAGCAGGAATCAATGCAATCCCACAATGGATGGAAAGCGTCGGATGGAAAAGGCAAGGTGTAGACTTGGAAAGATGGGTAATAAGTGGGCATTCTAATGGAGGTATGTTAACAGATTAGACACTTTTGAGTTAATTCCAATAGATTCTAATCTTAAAGATAGGGCAGGGGGCTTGGTATGGGCTTACTCATAGGTGAAATTACTTATTGCTTAAAGTTAGAATACCTTACAACTAACACACATAGAAATGACAAGATAATTGCCGCCGCGCCGTTATCGGGTTATTTGTCTATTCCAGGTAAGCTAGCGTTCTTTATGGGGATATTCAGTGCTTATCATTACCACTGTAGCCTACGTCCCATATAATATGTGGCATGAGGTTGACCCTAGGAAAATGGCTATGGTCTTTGCCTCTTTGAACACCTATAGAAATGAACTTTTGGTTGGAAATATCGTCGGCACTCCTGTGCTACAACAACATGGTCAGGATGACGATAACGTTCCAGTTTTTCATTCAAGACGGATGTCACAGCTTGTATGTGAATCAGACTGGGAAACCGAATATCTGGAGATTCCTAGACAGGGGCACTGGTAGACTAGAATTATAAAGATATATCCTAAATTCGAGTGGTGTAAAATGCTGACTTACCTGCAGGTGGGAAGGTGTGATGACCGACGGGAGATTAGCTTCATTTCTTGAGTACTATCTCCAAGAAAAGCCGGAAATTCAAGCTCTTCCTGACACGTTCTCTGTTGTGGTTGCAAGCCCAGCGGATACTGGTGCTAGAGGAGGAATCGTGGTTGATCAATTGGAGATTCCAGACCAGTGTGATACCCAAATGTTCAAACCCCCTCAAAGCTTTGGCTAATAAAAATCCAGAATTGGTCGCATTGATGTAAAAGTTAGTGGTGAAGTTTGGGATCTGAAGACGTCCAACATTCATAGATGGCACTTTGAAAAGCCTAGGCCAACCGAAACTAGCTTGCCGAGTCGAGTGATAGTTGATGATCACGTGCTCGCTTTAGACGTTACTCAGAAGTCCAAGCATTATGGTTGGTTCTCCATATCAGAAGATGGAGATTGGTCTGTAAGTATCCAGAAATTCTAAGTAAAGGGTAGGAAATTTAACAGGATGGACTTACAGAAAACTAATGACCCGAGCTGGAAACTACGTGAACGAAGCGGTCGACAAATGGGTGCTTTGGACGCCATCTTGGGTTCTAGGTCACGCTTCAGTATCGTACTTCCTGGAAAGAATAATACTTCGGCTTATCATTATAATGTTGCTCTTGAAGTGTCACGAAACCTTTTCCAGTATTTTGCAGCAGATTCGGAAATATTTGTCAACAACTCGGCATTCGCGATCGGGGATGGAAATCTTATACTTCTTGGCTTTCCAGATGAAATTGGTGCTGAGATACCACATGCTGGTTCAGACTTTCCAATCACAAAGTCTGGAGAGGCTATTGTGATTACCGACGACCGAGGTCGTCGTCATCGATATCCATTGGAACCTGGCATGGGGATTGTATACCTATATCCACTTCCAAAGGAACAGCTTGCGCTAGTTATATGGGGTGCAGATGAAATGGGACTTAGGACCGCTGCTCGTTTGTTACCGTTGAGGACAGGTGTTGGCCAACCGGACTTTATCGTTGTGGGGAGAGAGATGGGATGGGGAGGAGTTGGCGGGACGAGAGCCATGGGAATGTTTGATTATCTATGGCGGATATACAATGGGGTATATTTATAGTTTGGATCGCCGGTTCATTTTCTAGGGAATAGAAAGGTTATCATCACTTGGAGCCATGTAATGCAGTTCCGTCATTCGTGACTTAGGGGGCTCCTGCCAGTGGGTCACTTTTGTTGGCTTTCTGGGAATTGTGGCAAGTCACCGGGTCTAGACTATCCTCCTACTGGTTTTACACCACATCTCCTGGACAGCTCCTTATCTTCTCTTCTGCTCTTCCGTCTCCTTCACTCTTCTCCTTCTCTGTCTTCCGTTCATCACCAGTCTCCTTGCTCCCATACCAAATATCTGTTTCTTCAAATCTAAAGCCCGGCAGAATAAAAGCCCAAGCTACAAACCATAGTGCAGCAGAAAACTTGATAAACTTTTCATTGGCACCTTCCTGTTGCTATGTCTATTGAGTGCAACCCGCGGTCAGTCAATCTTGGCCATCCAGACTTTGTAATCTGCGAGGACATCGTAGACGACAATAGCCCCACGGGAAGCAACCAACAAGTTGAGTGAACCATTAATCTCTCCATCACACTTCTCGTTTAATACTTGCTTATTTTCTGGCTAGTCTGTGTCAAATACTCCCAAGTTGGAATCTTCTAGCGGCTTCAAGAGGCAGCCTCTAGTTTCATCAAAGATGACAAACTCTAATGCTTTAAATGTTATGGCTCATGAGGATGAGGTCTGTAATCCATCTATCCTTCTCGTTCCTAGTATTAGCTTCATGCACTAATAGTTTTATAGGATGATGACCGTACAAGAACACCCAAGCAGACTAAGGCTGTCTCCTCGGCCACCAACACAGAAGTTCAGTTACTTCTTGCTAAGCTCGCTGAGCAGGAGAGATTGATTGATCAACAACGTGCAGCTCTTGATAACAAAGAGAAGGAGCTTGCAAACGTCAGAACTACTGCCCCACTAGATTCCTACCCAGGGATCTCGTGCTACAACAACACTATCAGAGTGTCAAGTGGCTCTAGTTCATCTCTATCCAATGATGTCTCCCCAGATGTTTCAATTGATAATTCGGACACTTATGGATATCGCCCGGTTACTCAGCATCAGAACTCCCATGAGCTCAATCGCTTGCAAACAGAATTGCAGGTTGCTCAGAGTAGTATCTCAGCATTGAACCAGGAACTTGTTCAAACTAGAATCACTAATCATACATTCGATCAAGCTCTAAGCCCATCTAGAGATGGCAAATTTCCACTGGATGAGGATGTCACTGAACACACACTTGCCTCTCTCCAAACAGCGTTTGCACAGGCTCAACTTGGCCAAACTGCACGTCAAAACGCGCATAGAGCGGATATCTGGGCCTCTTCTGCCTATGAGGAGCCAGTTGCGGAGCTTAATCAAGAGTACAACCAGGGCCAGCCCCTTCCTAACGGACCTTACAATAGACCTTCTGGTATTTGGGGGACTTCCTCGAAGTCTATCACATCCCAGCCTTCTACATTGCCGTTGTCTGGCCAATCCGATTTGCATTACTCTAATACGCTCCGCCGTGTTTCTGCCCTTGAATCGAACGACGTTTATGGTACTGGAAGCCGTGGGTGGAGTGGCAGCCGCTCTTTCACCGGCCAAGCCGGTCCTCCAATTGCCGGGTTCCGTCGATCTTCCTATAACCCCCAGGCCATACCCTTCCGTTCAGGTTTCGATCATGGAGCAATTGGTGGAGAAAAGGTCACATCAAACACGTATACTCCTAGCCCGATTGGTACCCCTCTTTCAGCATCATCTAGTAATGAATTTGCTACTGCCACCAGCAATGGTAGTGCAATTTGGGGGCCTCAAACTCAGGTAAGTCCCTTCCTTCAAACAAGCCTCTTCAAATCCCTATTAAAGCTATAATTAGATGTCGCAACAGAGTCCCCAGCAACAAACATATATTTCTACAATGGAACCTCTTAACTACAGAAGGTTGCTTGAACGGAGTGTCAACTGTAACTGGAAGTATATCGTGGATAAAATTGTTTGCAATAACGATCAGCAAGCATCGATATTTCTCCAGCAGAAACTAAAAATTGGTACTGCAGAACAAAAACATGCAATAGTCGATGCCATTGTTGCACAAGCTTATCCATTGATGATCAATCGCTTTGGAAACTTTCTTGTACAGCGCTGTTTTGAACACGGTACCTCTAACCAGATTGACGGAATTGCCAGTGCTATCCGTGGAAACACGTTAACCTTAAGTATGGATGCTTTTGGTTGCCATGTTATTCAGAAGGCCTTCGACTGTGTTTCGGAGGATTTTAAAGCCACAATGGTCGCTGAGCTTCTCCGCCGGATTCCTGAAACAGTAATTCATAGATGTAAACTTCTATCTTCAACCCTCTATGAAGTGATGCTAATTTGTGATAGATGCCTGCCATGTCTGGCAAAAGTTATTTGAACTTCGATGGACCGAATCTCCACCGCAGATTATGAAATACGTCAATGAGGCGTTGCGTGGAATGTGGCACGAAGTAGCTCTAGGAGAAACGGGTAGTCTTGTCGTCCAAAACATTTTTGAGAATTGCCTGGAGGAAGATAAAGTTTGAAGCACTCTATGTCTAATTCATAGATTATTTTTACTGACAAATTCAGCGTCCTTGCATCGATGAGGTTCTCGAGTGTATCAACGTCATTGCACATGGACAGTTTGGGAACTGGTGCATTCAACACATTTGGTATGCTCGACTTACATCAAATAGTCTACCCTTTTTCTTGCACAATAGCTGACATTGTGGTGAAGCGAACATGGGGCGCCTCTAGACCGCACCAAGGCAGTTGATACTGTAATCCAAAATGCTGCAGAATATAGCATGGATCAGTATGCATCGAAGGTGGTTGAAAAATGCTTGAAAATTGGGGGGGCCGAATTTTTGGAACGATATCTGGATCGTGTCTGTGAAGGGCGTACAGATCGTCCTCGCATACCCCTGATCGATAGTAAGTTATCTTTTAAGACTCTAATCTTTCCATACTAATGCCTAGCCAGTTGCGAGCGACCAGTATGGAAATTACCTCGTTCAGTGGATCCTTCAACATGCTTCGCCCCAACACAAGGAACAGGTTGCTGCCCATATCCGCAAGCATATGGTATCTTTGCGCGGCAGCAAGTTTGGCTCTCGTGTCGGCATGCTTTGCTGCAACCCTATGTACAACAGGCCAGCACAAGGTACTCCCCCGGCGGCCGCACCTCGTTATAGTAGGTACGGATACCGCTAGTTCCCTCCAAAAATTACCGGAGATTCTGCGGGAAAAATCGTTCAACTCAGCTTTTACCTTTTTGACTCATTAACATTGTTCCTTGGTTGCTTTTTTACTTAGATGCTTTAGGGGGGCGGATTGTCAAGGAAGTGAAGGACATCCGCTTTTTACAGGTTTTCTTTAATTTTTTTTTCTGTCTTTTCACTAAAAAAGACAGCGTGGCAGAGAAGTTGTTTCTTTTCCATTGTTTCTTGAAGAAAGAGCATTTATCATTTTTCAAGCCTGGGCATGCAGGACTTTGGATAGTTAGAAAAATCATGCATGAGGTTGGGATAGCGGGGTGGGCTTTTTCTGCGACGAAGGATAATAACACGTTGTAACATGGGGAATTCGGAAATCTTCTGTGATGGCGTTTTTGTGGTTGAAAAGTCTTTGGTTCATTTTTTTAAATAGGCTCTATTGATAGCAATGCAGGGACATAACTAGCTTCTAACTAATGAAAACGCAATAATCTTTGTCCCCTCTACACAGATCCGTATGGTCCAGAGTACGCAACTAGTTTGACGAGCGTTCTACTTGAAACCCTTTATTTTGATCCGAGTGCCGTTGCGGCAAGGTCAATGCACCTTGCCTAAGGGATTATCCTAGCTTGTTGTAACGACGATGACACAGACGAGTGATATACCATGATATTGCCTGATCTAACCACAATAAGCCCGACCTAATACCTCTCTACATCATAGAGAAGATGGAACGTCCTCATGCAATGAGCGGGAGCATCACGCACAGACAGGATATCCTCGCAATGTTCAAAATTCAAATAATTTCAAAGGGGAAAGTGGCTGGAGTAACATCCTGCAACTGGAAACGATCTACAAACTCTTTACGCGACCCCTCCACAAATAAACAGAAACATCCACACACAACACGACCGCACCGCCCCTGTGACCGGTCCTTTTGTTCAACCTCCCTCCTTCTTTTCTTTCCGACGCCACTCTCTCTGCAACATCACATCGTTTACCCCTACGCTCATTCTTGCTTACCCATCGCCCCCCCTCCGCTGCTCTACTCCTAGAATCATCCCCATCTCCAAACATATTGGAATCCGACACCCGTCAACTCTTCGAAAGAGCTGCAACAATTAACCTCTACAGGCATGCGATCGCTTTGACTGTGCTGCCATTTTCCTGCACAGAATAGCGTGGAGGCAAAGAGCAGCCCCCTCGAAATCGCAACCCCAACAAACTCCCCGGAAAGGGGGAAAATACAAGAAAAGAAAAAAGCAAAAAAGCAAAAAGGACTCAGCTACTAGTTAGCTACTTGAACCATTTGTTCACTCTCTCACAAAAATACCCCACCAAAAAAAAATAAAAAAATAAAAAAGATACATACATAAATCGAACGAACGAAACGAATCTTTTAACGCAGACGTATTTTTTAGGCAGTTTTCTTCCCATCTTACTCGATCGCTACATTTTTCCTTTCTTTTTTACGACTTGTACTACGACACGACTCTGAAACGAATTTCCTTCGTAACGACCACAAGACTATCTTAGACGGAGTGCAAGCAAGGACAACGAAAAGTTATTTTCTTGGGGGGCGGATATCATACCAATCAGTTGCATCTCGAATCAACTCCACACACGTACATTTTCTTGAAGGAACGATTCTACCGTGACGCGACAACTACACGCACACGTACATCATCACATACAGACCACCATGGACACATCACAGGCTCTCCGTCGTTGCGGCGACAGGATAGAATGCTGGGACGACGACCCCGACTTTGCCGACTTAGACCTGAAGCTGACGCGCACTCCATCTACTTCTCCAAAAAGTACCAAAAGCAACATGCGATTGAGTATTGATAACCATAATCGCGACCGTCGTGAATCCATCTCATCGCGTATGTCGATACAATCTAGCATTTGTGATTTCGACTCACCTGACGGTTGGGATCATGAGCGCCAAGTCCTTTTGGATGATTCGCCAGCCACAGCTATCGCTTCAGCTATTAATGCCGGAATTCCAATACCAGAAAATGTTCCATCGTCAGCATTGATCGGAGGTACAATAAAAAGGTTAGGGACAGCAAGAAGATCTAAACGGGTTGCGTCGCATGATGACTGGGGCGAGGATTTGGAGTTACCAATGTCGGGAATGGCTTTGAAAATCCGGGGACAGGAACGTAATGAATTTCCAGATACACTACAACAGATCCTTGCAGGATCCAGGTCTAGGGGAAATTCACCAGCGAGAGGAAGTTTGATGCCAGTCATCAACGCATCGTCACAATTAAATAAGTTTCGTGAGCTATCTGAAGATGAAGACTTCTTCGCTGATAGTGATGATCTCCCGATGTTGAAAGTTTCACCTGGCAGGCACACATTGCGGCCCCAACGATCAACGGCATCCCTCCTGATGACACCACCTCTATCGGAATCCGCTACAAGAGGATCGCCTTCAGTCGATGAGGATTTTGAAAATGATTTCGAATTTCCTGCAGATGCACCTCTACAGTTGAATATCAAGCTTGGGGAAGCCATTCGTAGTCCGGTGGTGCATGGCGTGGACAATGATTTTGAAGATTGGGCAGAGGGAAGTAGTTTGGGGTCACGGTTTGGGGTTTCCATTAGGGATCGTGGGATGGGCGGGATGGGGATGGGCGGGATGGGCGGGATGGGCGGGATGGGCGGGATGGGCGGGATGAGTAGTGGGAGTATGTCAATTGTGTCCGCTAGTGTTTCCAGCATTACAGCCGAAAGTGAAGATGAGGCACCATTGGATGGATTGGAACTACCTTTAGGGCCTTTGCCCAATTTTCACGAGATCTTGGAGAAACGTAAACGAGCGACCTTTGCTGAGGATACGGAAATGATTGATGCCCCGGCCCCGAGACCAAAGCAATCAAAAGAGGACTTCCTTGAGGGAATTGAGATTGGAGATGGGGAGGTATTTGATACAAGGAAACTGACCCTGAATCGAAATGTCAAACACAAGCAGCCGACGAGGAAAACGAGCCCAGTGAGAAGGTCTGCCATGAGCTTGACGTTCACAACGAATAAACCACCGCCTACTACTTCATTGTCTGGAGTTACTGGAAACCGACTACGTCACGGACATCCGACTCTAGCACCCCCGATACCGAGCTTGGCACCTGTTGTGGAGAGGGAGCGGGAAAACCAGAACCCTTTGGCAAGCAAAAGGCCAGAGCCTCGAAATCGATGGTCCAATAACAGTGGTGTTCTTGATAGATGGTCAGCTAAATCCGAAGGTATTCCAGCAAACATTCCGCCGCCACCGCCTGTTCCACATACCCGGTTTCACGAGAGACAAAGGTCAATGGGTGGTAAAGGATCGTTGAGGGCATTGAAGGAGAAGAATCAACAGGATAACGCGCCGACAACAACGAATGCACAGCTATTGAGAATGAAAAGATCCATGCCTAACATCGGTGGGAGAGCTACCCCAGGCTCCCCGAAGAATAACACAGTCAGATCGCCGAGTAGAAATAGTGGGGGGAGGCCGGCGAGTAGGAATAGTGTAGGGCGCCCACCTAGTAGTACCGGAGGGAGGCCACCATCAAGTGCGGGGGGGCGGTCCACTGCCACTGGAAGGAACGATGTTGGGAGATCGAAGACTTCCGGTGAAAGAAAACCTGCTCCTTTCTTACCCCCCGGAAGCACCGTGCGGCAAAGTCATCATATTTCGGCAAAAATATCTCAACAAACCTTGGAATATAAGGAAAGGATTGCAGCCGAAAGACGTACCAATAGTCGCCATCAACAACGGACCCCACACCACTCCCCTTCCTCATCCATAGCATCATCCAAGACAAAAAGAGGCACCCCGACAATCGCCCCGGAACCCTTGCGAAGACAAGCGGCTGCAATCGAAACTTTAAGGCAGCCCACAAGAAAACGGAATTTCGGCGATGGAACGGAGCTGGAAACCTTTGATGACTTACCAACCAGTGCAAAGGCAGAAAACCGATTTGTAGTGACGCCAGTTGGTCGAGGGGCGCCCAAAGCAACTAAATCACAGAGCGCTCCAACAATCATCCGTGCATCAGGAAAAGATGGGGAGAGCCCGGCAAAAAGGATTGACCTATCGAGGGATCTCTCGAGCCGTTTTGCTGAGGTCCCAAGATTTGCCAGGGATACGAATGGTAAGAGCCCCCTCGGTCCCTTTCTATTGTCTGAACGCCTACTCCAAATTTCTGCCTAGTTTAAATTCTAATTTTTCGACAAAAATAGCATCAAGAAACGCAAGAGAGCAAAGGATGGGGATTACAAATACCGGCGCCGGCCACACGGGAACAAACCAATGGAAGCAACAAGTGGCCGCTCGTGGGAATGCAAGCCCGAAAAGCCGTCGGAAGCCGCAGCTGAAACCACAACTCATCAAACCCATGGGAAGTATCAGCAACCCACCCAAAGGTACGTGCATTTTTGTGACAATCACATTTGATACCAGACCGATATGTACCAGACTTGAATTATTTTTGCCCGAGGTTTCAGCCGCCGATCATTGTTTCTCGCTTAATCTTGTGTGCCCCTGCCTCGTCGATCTGCGATACGTCATATTTTCTAGTTCTTGGGTGTTATGCAGCTGGCTAACATGCTGTCACGTTGTAGCAGCCGCAGCAGTTAATGGCATGACATATAATCCTAAAACTTTCAAATGGGAGGGAAATGAAAATGAAGTCAAAGGGTTCGAGACCGAAAAGATCCCTACACCCCCACGACCCGCCTTGATAAGCAACGTCAACCACAGCGGCTCAAAGCTCGGAATCCAAGTTGTTGGAGGGATGGTGTTTGATCCCGCGAGCATGTCTTGGCTCAAGGTGGACGAGGACCCCGATGAAGAGAATGACGATCCTTTCGAAGGGTTTGATGATCTAATGGACCATGATATGACAAGTAACGGGTTTAGTGGCGATGGAGGAGACTCTGCGATTGGCCCTATATTTGGTGGAGGTAGTGCTGGAGGGGGTAGCAGGAGCGGGACGAGATTGAGCGGCGGGTTTGGAGAGTTCGTCGTAGGAGAAGAGTTCGACGTTGGCCCGGAGTTCGTCCGAAGGCAGCGTGAAGAGGAGGATAGATGGCGCAAGAGGGTCGACGGGTGGATATCGACTGGTGAAGCAACCAAGATGGAAAATAAATGGGCCATCAGAGACTTATTGGAAAGGTAAACGAGATACCAGTAGAGACGTTCACGGGGTATCATAGCCCTATGAGCATATCCAAATATTTGGTGTGATTTCGTGGCGAATTGGGTGACGCCAAGAAATACCGTGAGGAAGGTATGTCTGGTACAGTACCTCAACATTCGTTCCCTTAAATTCTTTTGTACACTTGGTGGTGTTTTCTCTTTGTCACTATCTGACCGAGATTTTCATTTGTAATGTACACTATTTTTATTTTTTTTACTGTATAATTGTTTGGAAGGAAGACGGTTATTGTACTTGCGGGCATTTACTCATGAAGCCCTTCTGCATTCTTTTCTGTTCTCTTTTACTTTGTTTTTCCTTTGGGGTTCGGATGGGCGGGAACGGAACGGTTGGAATACTTTTATACCCATTATGAATTTATGTCTTTTTTTTGTTTGTCTTTTTTTTGTTTAGTTATTGGAGGAAAGAAAGGGAAGAAACAACGGACACTAGTGGGCAGTCGGGGCAGGTCTTAGCATATAGCGTTATTGTCAAGCCAAACGGTGCCTCGGCGATGGAACTAATAAGGATATTATTTGAATGGTATGTTGAGTATTAGATTTTTGCAAGATTCTTTGACAGGCGTTGAAACCCACGAGCCTCAATCAGGGGCAATAAGATTCCAATGAAACATACCTACCTTTCTAGGGGTAATTGAGCTGTCCCTAAAATTATAATTGGTCTGTGCAACTACAGTCCTTGCTACCCCGGGTACTCAAGCCTTACTCGGAGATACGGGGTAGTCAGTGTCCATTGCCACAATTCTTAACTCGGCTGTTATGGGCAGGTTCTGAATTGGGCAATAGGATATTAGGATGCCTAAAGACAACTTATAGAATACCGCAAAATCAGAGAAAATCTGTTGCGCTGTAGCAAGGATTATTTACACCAAAACTTGCAGATTGACGTCTAAATATGGGCTCTGGTTGGCCTATCCCTGCTGTCTCGCAACGGATTTTTTCAGGTAATACGGCACCTTACTATAGCCAAAGACATGCACTGTGAGTGGCTCAAAGACGGGGGTTGTACCGTATGCAGTCGGCCGTGACATATATTTGTGCATTTGCACTAACAACTATCCAGCTGCCTTCCATGAGCAGCTTGAAACCCCAAAGACTATTGATCCGAATCCCCCCAGATGGCAGTATCCGCGTTGTCTAGGATTCACATCACGGCCATCAGCTTGCTGTTGAGCCGGGCAGCGGGCTGACATCACTTTTGATCAGTCTTGGCATTGCGGAAATGACCAAACCTCCGTTTTTTGTGCACAAAAAGATTTTTTCTTTTTCCAAGAACTCGAATGCCACTGGACTACGCAAAACGCCACCGTTCCTAGGCTGCCTTTGACTTCCAAAAACGTCGGTCTTACCTTCAAACTTCTTTAACATATTTCTAAATATCCCGTTAAATCTACTACTACCCAGACTTTCAAGTAAGTAAGGTTTATCTCCAGTTGGTATTGTCCTTGGCTTAATCCTCGTCATACTTCTTATGTAAGTGGCATCCTGCATAAAGTTGGTACTGCCATCAGGGCCATTGAGGCAGTATGTGTGTCACTATATGTACTAGCATACCGGAAGCTGCTGTGGGCAATTGCATTACATTATCCATCATGTCATGCAGCTGTAGTGACCGATATCTCCTACTGGAATTGGGCAAAGAGGGATGGACCACTACATGGCCCGGGCCGCGTGTGCTCAGCCGAATGAATACTAGAGAATAGGTATCCCTCCTCCCCCAAACATCTGTCTGCATGTAAGGTGAACAAAGCTCAGGTAATGTGGAGGATTCCAGGCTGCCGCTGCACTGGAAAAACCCAAGAATCCATTCCGTCTTTGTGCGCACCCTCCAGTACGTACATATGCTGTGTATCTTTCTCCCACCGGTAACTAATGTACTGACGTGTATAGTGAACGTATATTCCTCGATGTTGTTAAAACGGCCAATGATAGGAAGCCAGTGCTTCTTAATTGGTTGATAGGGCTAAGACCCCCGGAATTTGCAGATTTTGGCTGTAGGCCCAAACATAACACATATGCCCTTCTTGACCTCATCTCCCACCGGCGATGTTTAATAAAGCAATTGCAGGACTTGGCAGCTTTATCTTGGCATATACTACTTCCTGACTGGCTATCCCCACTCTATCTTTACCTTCCAACTCCCTCACCCTCCCCCCCCTCCCCCTTTCACCACTTCCAGTATCATCGAAAATGTTCCCATATCTCTGCTCCCTCGCAACATCCCGCACAGTTCCCTTCATGCTCAGCATTGACATCACGGCTGAGACGGAATCGTATCGAGAAAATAGTTCCGGTTTAACTCGGGTACTACAGAGATAACTATGAGGTCGATAATGCATTCTTGGCGGGGGGAGGTCAAATCAAGCAAGATCACGACACCGAGTTGTGGGTCAACGTAGCAGCTGTTTCTCAAACAATAGCGCGGGGGCAGAGTGGCAGCGGATTGGTGTATACATTCGATGGAAGAGTTTCATCTCTTATAACATTCACCCCCTGATCCACGCCATACATTTATTGATCGGTGGTATGGTAGCTAGTTGCTAGGAAGGAGACCAGTCGTAGATGCACTTACATTCGTGGTCAGCGTAGCGGCTATCCACATGTGGACAATTCAGCCCTCGGGCCATAATGATTTCGCTTGTTAGTATCACTTCCATGGCCTCTGACATTGAATATTTACCGGAGCTTACCTACCTCAAACTCGGTATAATCAGTCTGAATCTGCAAATCGGATGCTTCGCCGACAGCTTCCGAGGTTTTCTTTGATCAGTAGGGTCTCGTGTATATCCGCCCAGCTTCGTCGTCGAGCGCATTTCGATGCAGTACATCTCCCGCAGCAGGCAACAACCGTTGTGGACAACTCCTTGCTGCCTCACTTCACTACAGATCGACTCCTCAGGTTTAAATCGTGAATTTTGAAAATGGGAGAAAGATCTGCATAACTTACTCTACATAAGCAGTTTACACGCCACCATCGGTTGGGGGAGGAGAGCTACTGCCACGGGACCACATATTCATTCATCGGCTATTATTACAATTACTAGCCACGTGGGCGTGCTGTTTCTCATTTGTGTGAGCGAGCTGAGCAAGAGAGAATTCAACAGGTTACACTGCCGTCTTAGGTCTTGCTGCGGTAGATCTGTTGTTGAGCCTATCAAGGAGAAACAGTCGTGGGGAGGGGAATTGATTCAGTGTCAACAGCACTTGCTCTACTAAAGGATGCGTTGGATCTTTTTGCAGGCTGCACCTCTACTATTTCGAGGCAAAAGGGGACAATTTTGGTAATTGATCTTCCCCGGAGCTCCCTCCTCTTTCTCCCTATCCTCCCTTCTCCACCCCATGGGTACCATTCCCGTAGCATTATCAGTGATCGTAACTCTTTTTTTGTGTGTAATATAATTCTGTAGGGCTCAGTCGCTCGCTCGCTGACTGCATACCACCGATATGCGGTCGAATACATACGCACTCATTGGTACTTGGCCCAGGTGACAGAGTTCCTCTATCATAATGACAATATAAACATTAGTTACTGGATTATCGCGGGAATCTGATCATGATCGAGGTTAAGAGAGCAGAGTATGTATATACTAAGCATGGATTAGGAAAGAAAGAAAAAAAAAATTAGGAAAGCAACGAATGTTATCTATAATTTGTGACTGGCGATCTGATCTGAGGCTTGTTATAACTCTTGACCCAAAAGAACTTGTACTAGTGCTCAATTCTCCTATTAGGCACTAGTACTGCCGCCGAGACATTTGTTTCCATCAGGACCTGGAAGCGGATGTTCAATCCAGTTGTTCTTACCACGAAATGCCTCCTCTAACGGCCCGACCCAGATGCAGATTCGATTCCGGCTACCATTTTTCCATTCCCTAACGGTCCCAGATTCATTGTAATCCAGGAAAGAGAGTAATACTCACGGACCATTTCTTGGGATGGGCAGGAGTGAATATCACTGAAATGACCTGAGCGTGTGTGCAAGATTAGCACTGGCGCATGCCGGGGTGGACGGATCCGCCAGATGGCTGGGTCAAAATGTCGGTACCATTCCATATTTCCCGGGGGAGGGTGGGGAGGGTGGGGGAGGGAGGGTGGAGGGATCGAGGACAACTCCTCTGTAACTAGAGTACTAGTACATGTACCACTGAATGCTGGGACAAGACGTAAGTACATCCTCTACCTAGTCCCGTGCCTCACCTATAACCATCCATTTTCCTTATTACAGCGAGGGGGAAAATTATTGTAGAAGTATGGTACGAGTCCTATTGGCTGAGGGCAGCCACATAAACCTTGTTTTTAGACCCCTGTTTCCACAATAATAATTTTCCCCATCGCTGTAGGGAAAAAATATCCCACCTTCCCCCCACATATAAACTTCTAGTACTCCCCCACAAATACGTAACAGGGCTGACTGCCAGGGAACCACATCTTGAACCAAGAAACTATTAATACACTAGCTAGAGTAAGTAAATGATACCCTTAATTTTACTCCTTCCCCGTGGGGTTCTACATGATTAAAGCTATATATATAATATTTATAAAGCACCGTGTACGGCATCCGCGGATGCGGCTACGGCTTGCTAAAACACACACCGCCGCCGCCGAGAAGGCTGGTTCCCGTGCCTACTGCTTCAAGATGAGGTCTACTGCCTTGAGCTTCCTTCTTCATACTCTTTGCGGTCAAGGATTAGTTGATGGACGACGTTCCACAGCGTTGATAACTTGCTTTTCCCGGTGCGGGTGGTTTAATGTTATGTAGTTGGATTTTTTTTTGTTATTTGAGCTTTCCTAAATTAGTAGTACTGCAAGTAACGATTATGTTTTACTCGTACAAAGTTACTCGGAATAACATGAGCCGTCCACTCGATGTGTGGAGTAGAGTAAATAGCAAGACAAAAGGCAATGATTGATTGGGGGGGGGGGAATTCCTTCCCTAACTCTCGGTCATGTGGAGCGAGGCAGTCTAAACGCTCATGTATGTACCTATAGGTACAGATACAGAAAGCACACAGGAAAACTCGGCATTCTCTTAGCCCCTCTTAAATCCCCGCCGCTACTATGTTCTATTGTGTTCTGTCTGCATAGTGCTCTAGTGAGGTTGTTTGTCGGTGGAACAACACCCAATACTACGCCGCCCTACACGCTAGGGCAGGGTAACCCCACTCTTTTTCTACTAGCAAAAATCGAGTCATCAACAAATAAAAAGTCCCATAGATATAACAGAACTGTGCCAACCGAGTCTAACATAATTCGGATACAGGAGATTTATGTTTCAAATTTTTGGCCTAATTGAGATTCTGGTAGGAGTGGAGAGAAAAGCAGTAAAAGGCGTTTTTAGACACCCTCACCACTAGGTCCCATTCTTTGTGAATAGGCCCTAAAACTGGCCTATAGACACCTTCAGGTGCCTAGATACAAGCGCATAATTCAAGGGAAATGGGAAAACTCTCGGGATTCTGTGTTTTTCGCTGGTTGCGACAATACATAGTTCATGGGGTGAAGATGGACACTGGTGTTGACGGACAGGCATCATGACTATGAGTTATTGTGAGGAACGCTTCTTTTTAATGTTTCTTATTCGTTGAAATCCCCCTGTTCGTTAACACCCAGTGTCCGTCTTCACCCCGTGAACGACTGTACTTTACGTTCCTCCCCACCCCAGCAAGCAAGCAAAACAGGTCTGCGGAGATGAGATCTCTTTAGAACCATCTGATGGGCGCTCGTGATACCTGAGACCTGCAATCAACCTCTTTTTCACTCCTCCTCCTGCTCCTCCTCCTGCTCCTCCTTCTGCTCCTCCTTCTGCTCCTCCGCCCCACTATGGTTTATTGATTGATATGTACCCGATTCCCCCCTCCCCCCCTTCGCCCCGCACACTCTATCTTGTCAGACCATACTTGCGAGTCTGAACTACCCCACGCTAGAAAACAAAAAAAAAAAAAAGAACCCGAAACAACAGGGGGAGAACTCCGGTGTCTGGTGGTTGTGTTTGGTGTGATGGATCGTGGTACTGGTAATGATCGAACACCTACAAGTTTGAGCCCATCCGCAGGGTGTGTATAGTGCTGTTTTGTTGTTTTGCTGTTTGTTACTGGGAATCCACAAGTTGCTTCGCCGGCTTCATGGGATGATAGCCAGTTATTCGATCACGCCTTGCCCTAGGTACCTTATACTATTCCCTGGGGTTGCTCTCATCTTCCTTTTGGTCTTATCCGCTTGGAAGAAAACATTATCTCGTTTTAGATTACTTCCTATTTACACTGACGCTTTCCCTCACCCCATGTTCCTTCTAGCCGTGGAAGTGGAAGGCCGGGAAGGGAAGGGAAGGGAAGGGAGGGAGGGTAAGTTTTAGTAGGGGTCTAGATCTTAGCTCAGTGACCAGTGTCAGTTCAGGGTAGTCTTGGAAATCTGCACGAACCACACCGCAACAACGCCAACAACCAGCTAGCCTGACCGATCTCCGCGCCCCGATCCCGATTCCATCGGAAACCAAACAACACCGACCGCTAATAATTGCGCGCTGATCAATATTTTGGGGCATCTGATTGGCCAACAATGAGGAAAATATCCCCTACCCTACCAACCAGTAGGCGCACTTTACGTTGACAGCCAGCTAGGTCTTGGCGAGGTCGGAAAATGGGGATGTGAAATCAAGAATAGTTGAGTAGAGGAGCAGTAGTAGGGTGATGATGACTGTGACTCTACTCTACTGGACACAACACCTCCATTTTTTTTTTCCCTTCTCTCTCTGCGCCCTGAGAAAGAGGCTAGAGATAGAGTGCTTGTACCGCGTGCCTCAGAGAGATCGTAGAAGGGGGGGCCAAAGTACGATGGGATGCGTGGGGGAAAACTAGCTAGCACTACTGTAGGTACTGGAGATGAGGTTCTGGGATAGAGTAGATAGGTTGTTTATCCACTCTATCCTGATTCTGGATAGCGATTTAGTTATTCGCCTCATGGGATTGGGTTTTAGGATTTAACCGGACCCTCTTAGACTTCACCGAGAAATTAAAAGGAAAAAATTCCTAGGCATCGCGGATAATGCAGGAACTACGGTAACGGATTGTGTCTGAAACACTTTTGATTAGGAGGATGCCATGAAGGGTGCCATTAACAAAAAAACTCAGGGCTCATCACAACGGGCTGTGGTTGGTTGTGGCCGCGGTTTGTAGCAAATCGGAGAGGACGGTGGTGGGCTTTGAGCTCTCTTTCAACTGCGCCAAAGGAACTCATGAGTAAGAGAAACTCTATCGGGTAAGGATTTACTCGTTTTTCATTTTTTTTTATCTCTGCTTGAACAGCAAGGCCGCGCTGACTGAGGCTATGAGGTTGTTTTGTATTTCCGCTCGATATCTTGGTGTTGAGTGCATTGGTTCACGTCAGGGTAAGGGTTTTTGTTAAGAATATTAGTTGCATGGGGTCTTGGCACGAAATCACCATGGCCTACCACGGCGAGTGAATATTAGCTTCTTCTCCGAGTTTCTTTTCTTCTGCCTCTTTTTCTGCCCTTCCAGGACTGTCAAGGGTGATGGAAGGTGGCGGATAAACGGAACCACCAAATGCCAAACAAGCCTCTGGTATCGAACCGATGTGATAACTCTGGTTGGTCCAGTTTACTTGCGAGGCCCCAAAACAAAACAACTCAACCCTAACCCTAGATAGTGAAACGGTAGGCAGTTCCCAAACTGGTCAAGTTCGATTCATCTCCCACCCCCACAGAAAGGCCAGAACACCCACCCTCGTTTCGGGTTCCCCTATCAAAGCTTAATCAATCTTGTTTCTATTTTCGTGCTTTTTCCTTATTCTTGCGAACCGTTGGGGGGTGTATCTATCGATATCAATCTGCTGCTCTGTCCCCCTCCCCAGGGAGAATCTAATCAATACTATTGGCCCTACACTTCCTGGCCCACCACTATCCCACCCACCAGTAACAGAAGAGAGTCACCCTCTCTCTCTGCTGACTCGTCCACTTATCCCCCCCCCGGCCCACGTTACCCTGCGTCTGCATCATGCACTGTGGTGGAGCACAGGACAGGCAAAGGCAACGGAAAACGGTGGTAGGTATTATGTACGCAGGGGTAGAATACATAGGACCGCTGAGGAACAGAAATAGTCCTCTGTATACGGCCAGCCTTGAGGGGAGGAAAATCATTGTCCACCCAAAACTACCATGTACCTGGATGTACCGTAAGGAGATGTCGCGCGGCCGGTAACTACGGTAAAGTTACCTACAAAGTAGGTACGGCAGTGGTACCTTAAGTAACCCTAACACCAATCAACCTATCAAACCCCAAATAGCGGAACGGAAGCCAGGGGTAGTTAGCGGCTTACTCGATATAGTCACATAAGTGCACTAAGCGAACGCGACAGAGACAAAATATTCGAAAACGCCAAATCGTGGGGTTCTTCGAGAATAGGCGACAGAGCTCCTATGTATACATGTATGTCTATTTACTTACAAAGCACCCCCCCTATCTACCCCCCAAAAGGCGCAGCAATGAATGAAGGAGAAGGAGGAGCTCCCAATGGAGTAATAGCAGGGGGTTTTTCTGTTAAAATAAAATAAAAAAAACCGCACATATCTTTCTCCCCTCCAGGGTAATGAGGAATATCAGCGACCGACCGACCGACCGAACCTACCGGGGGTGCTTGATTTTCAAGATACAGAGCGATAATCTTGATCTTGACGGCCATCTAGTTTATTATCCCGAAGTTCTGGCACACCCCACATGGGGTGTGCGCGTGTGTGTGTGGGTGCAGGGGTTCACTTCAATTCAGCAGTGCAGCAGCAGCAAGCAAGCAGCAGTAGGGGTATGTATGACCGACAGGTAGCTTAGGTTACTCTACTCTACACTTGCTCTACATACCTTACCTCACCTCACTCTACTCACTCTGGAGTAGCAGATATGTACTCTACCCAATTGCTGTATTAGGATGGGGTGAGGTTAGAGGTAGGTGTGACTGTATATCGCAAGGCCAAAAAACCATTGATTCAACATCAAATCCACCGATTTCAACAACGACCGGGGAAAAAAACAGGATCATGGCAACCGTCAACGAGCGCGAGAGTAGAAAGGGAAAGTCCATAACCAGAAGGGAAATAAAAACAGAGCCCCGTCAGGAAAGGGTCAGTTTTTGCTGGGGAAGGCGAAGTTGCAAATTTCGCGATTTGATCGATCGAGTGCATGGCCCTTGGTGGGCTTTTTTCCCTTGACGCCCCTCCTAACAGTTGGGTTTTTTCTCTCTCTTTCCCTCTCTCTCTCTTGCTCTCTTCTGATCTGCTGCAGTCTGGTCTAGAACTTGAAATAGCATAGGTGAGAGGCCAAACGGAAGTAAATGTCTGTTTCGGGGATACTCTACTTTCATAAAGGTTTCCCTTTGCTTGGCTGGCACTCGGATCGGCCATCCCACGCGATATCTTAGGCAATAGTGGATACGAACTGAACGGAGCAAATCTATTGATCCGATTAAATCGAGGTTTTCGAAATGAAACCTAAAATAAGACGAGCAACAGAACCAAAAAGGCTTCAGAGGTAAAAGAGTTGATATCAGCAAAATGTACAAAATCTTCAATTATTGACCCGGTCCACCCTGCCCTGGCCTACACTGAAGGCCGATACATGAAATGAAAAAAAAATAGAGTAAATGAAAAAAAAAATGAAATACGAAAACAGGATTTAATTTGTCTGTCCATCTGGCCACGGTAGTCTCGCCGTTGCAACAGAAATTACAGATAAGAAACCACCCACTCAAATAAGAACGGAATATATACATAAGAGAATATAGAAAAGAACAACAAACACCTTCTTCAGGAGGAATACTACAGGAAATATACCCCAAAGCATTAGGCAGGGTCTCGGAACCCTTCCCTCGCTGTGAAGACTCTCAAAGCGAGGGCAATAGAAGTAGAACCCACACAAAACAAGAACACAAGAGGGCCCCAAAAATAAAAACAAGAAATCATTGGTAACTACCTCCACCGCTCGCCCATCCAAGCCAAATAACCAACCATATGTTTTCTTGAACGAAAAGACAAATCCCAGAGACAAAACAATCAATCAAACAAAAACATAGCCCAAATTGTTTCGTGAAAAACAACAACCAAGGAACCCCAAAGAACCCCGTTAACAAATTCATAAATGGCATAACCCAAAATCGACAAAATCATGAACCTGAGAAAAGCCGCTACCAGAACAGAACCGCCTCTCTTCTCTTTATTAGCTCATATTCGCATTTCTCTCCTAATTCGTCAAGTCGTTAGGACTGGGTGTTGTGTACATGCGGGGATCCAGTGGCATATTGACTACCGAAGGAAATGAGTATCCATAGCTATCCTGGCTTGATGGGGCATTCAAAGGTGATGAGGCAGCTGAAGAAACAACCTGTTGGAACTGGCTCATTGAAGAGGTGCTGCTGTTTGAGGGCGAGTTCATGACGTGCCTCTGGGGAGGGCTACCAGTGGAGCTGGCCGGGCTGGTAAGATAAGGTGCACAAGATTCCATCGTCTGTTGGCTCAGGCGGTTCGCGTTGCTAGCGGCAGAGAATTCGAGGGGGCTGCTACGGCGGAGAGTGCAGCTAGGGCAGTTGCGCACAAAACGTGCAATGAGTTCCTTTGGCACCCTATTAAGCGCAATTATTAGTCTGGTTGCTGAATCGAAATCTCAGGTAAGTGGGCCTACCATGAATAGTTCTTTCGGACCTGAGCAGAGGTCTTGTCACGTCCACCGTGCTGCGCCTGTCCGTGAGAGGTTGTCAAAACGTGGTACAAGTCTTCCCGCACGGCAACCGGCTTGCCCTCGTGGCAAACAACGTCAGTATGGTAGCCATCATCTTGCTGTACTAGACGGAACATCTTCTTGGCCCAAAATCTAAACTGAGCGGACTCAATTGTGGTGCATTTGGGATCGCGCAGAACGGCGCGGATGTTTTCGTAACGCTTCTGGGGAATGAGAGCCTTGTCTCTTTTCTTGGGGGAAAGCGAGAGGATGTACTCGTTGAGGAGGTTCTCGAATTCGGCGGCAGTGGGGAAACCCTCCATGTTCTGTGGCTGCTCATCAAACTGGTTGCCCAACTCAGATGTAGGTGTAGGCATGAGATGTTGCTGCTGTTTGGGACTTGAGTTCATGAGGACCGCGTGTTGATCCTAAAATCCATGTTAACAACCATTTTTTTAAAATGACGACACCGGAGTAGGATCTTCAACAGAACAGCCAGTCCACTATAACTCCCACATTCCACATGCGACCGGAGGTAAGGGTAGCAGTATTAACCACTACCAAAACCTCTTTAACACTAGGTAGGAAAGCGGGTACGCTGGACCAGTGACTGCTCTCTCGAAAATTCTAGTCAGATTGCCGAGACGAATTGTGTGTCTCACCTGTTGCTGCGCCTGCTGTTGATGGTGGTGGTGGTGGTGGTGCTGCTGGGGATGGTGGATGTTGTGGTGGTGGGTGTGGGCCTGTTGGTGAGGGTTCGGCGAAAACTGTAGTGGGGTAGGCATAATGAGACTTCCTGGTGGGGGAGCGCGGTTGTACATCATGCTAGAGTGGAAGCGGGCCTGAGGAGTGAAGTCAAATTGTGAAAGGTTATGGAGATGACGGTCCATAGCTGGCATGGTGTTCATCATAATTGTTGGATTAGTGTGTTTTTAGCTAAACGAGCGTGGGCTGGCTGATATTGACGGAACTTTTCTGAAAAAAAGCGAGTGCGATGGGACTTTCAATGTGGCAAAGGCAGAGGACAGGCTTTATTGTATTTGTTGATGGAGGAGGGCTGGAGATGAGGGTGAATGTGTAGTAGGTATATAGATAGGATTATAAAAAGGAATAAGCCCGGAATTCTCTTTGAGTATATAATGTAATGGGTTGAGTATGGAAGAGGAGGAGTAAGAGAGAGAGAGGGAAGGAGCAAGCGGGAATAGGGCAGCTATTAAGTTGAGCGACCTAATAACAGTAATTCAGTGATTCTAATGGATGGATGGGCCAACTATCGATAAGTACGATGATCGAGCGTATATTACATGTATTTTTATTTTTATTCCCCGACCAAGAGGGTGGGAGGATGTTCTGTTCTACTGTCACACAGCAGGGTGAGCGAGCAGAGAAGAGGACTAGCCTACAGGTTACTTACAGCGGACGGGCTTTCTGCAGCAGAGGGATTCAGGATGCTGTTTCGGTGCTCGTGCTGTGCGTGTACAGTACATTCGTTGCTTGGCCTCACGGGAGGGTGTGGTGGGAGTGTGGGATGGGGGTTGGTGGTGGGATGCAGGCCAGTGCTGTCTGCAGGATTTGGGGCATGGGTTGGACGGGGGAGAAGGGGTGGGTTTGTGGATTGGTAGGTTGTGGATTGGCGGGATGAGTGGGGTCCTTTTTGGTACCCTCTACATGATATTCCTACATATCGCGTGGAGGTAAAACTTATTGATGATGCTTCCTACTAAACTTCAAAACTTGAACACCGAGTGTTACTTCACACTTCACTTCCCCCATCATCCTCCCATCCCCTCCCTCGGCTTGCCGGTATTGTCAGAACTCACTCAGGATTGGAATCCCGATATGTTGATGGCCAGTGCAGACCTGATAGTGTTTCATGAGCACGGCAGATATTCATGAGGGACTGTGAGACCAGTTATCTCTATAGATGTGTACCCTACCCGGTGCGTGTTGCAATAAAGTTTTGGTCGAGCCTGTAGAGTATAGAGTAGATATCCGAGTACGTATCAAAGTCACCTCACAAACCACTTATTCGCTGATAATAAGAGGGATAGAAAAGTGGGATGTATGTACCTAGCTTCATACTTACATACTTACCTACCGTAGGTATAGATAGGTATTACGGAGATTAGTAGTGTGGTGTAGTTAGTTGAATCGGCGTTCGTGACTCGGCTGGAGGACGATCAACGGTCCTCCGAACTGTCACAATTTCCAATTCTGTGACCCTTTCGAGATGACGTTTTGTCCACGTCTTAATCCTGATCGACCTCGTTAGACCATTTTGGACAGGTTCGTAACCTGGAACAAAGTGATATGAAAAATTACTCCCTACACGTACCCCAAAGTACTATACTCGATATAATTAGGAAGCATGTATGTACTTATGTGTACATACCTCACTGTACGAGGTAAATAATACCTTTAGGTACCTGAACTCTGATATGTGTAACCTGAGGTTTCTAGTGACAAATGCCATTTTCAAAAGCCCCAGAGGTTTTCTTACTTCAACTCCAACGGTTTTCCTTTTTTCCTTTGCCCCTCTTCTACTAAACAAGCGAGCGAATCAGGCCAAGCATCGAATCAAGATCTGGAGAAATGAAAATTCTTGCGATCTCGGAGGAAAAGTTTTCACGCTCGTACCATCCCATACGTACCATATCTTTGCTCTCTTTGCAAGTTTATAATGACACAAACCTCTTTGGATTGGATTCGTTTATACAAACCTTGTCTCCAGTCAGATCGCGATAATCGATATTCACCCTTCAGAAGTCTCAAAACACTCGATCGGTGTTTCTCTTCTCCCCTCTTTTGTTCTCGTTGTCTATCTCCCCACACTACCAACGAGTCAATTGTCAAGGTGATCCCACCCACACACGATGATATCCACATCTGTCAGATCTCGGAACTCCAAAACTGTCAAGGGACTGTTTGCTTTGTTCATCATCCTCTGTTGATACCAAACGCATTATCTTTCTTCATCATCTCGTAAGAAAGCCCGACATTGACACCTACACCTACCTATTCATTCACTCACCTGTTATTCCTTTACCCCCACTATACAACCCCCCAACGCACTCTCACCAGATCCCTATCTAGGCTCACTCCCCACACGCATAATTTTCCCCTTCCCGGTCTAATTTGCATCTTGTCTTTCTGTTTAACTACTTACATACACACGTACATCATGCCTTACACACCACCTAAACACCACACACCACCCATCCACGCCTACATACATAACACATAGTTATCCAGATCTGGCTTCTTCAAACCACGAAACAAGCCCTCTCTATCTTACAACTCACATGCAAATCATGCGGCTGGATTAGATGGATCGAGAGAGTGCGCATAGATACATGAGCTGTGGCCTCCCCCCCCCCGCGCTTTCGCGCGTGCGCTCTGTGGATAGCGAGCCCGTTTCGCCTCTTCTATCCCCGACAAATTTTCGGTTGCCCGTTCTTCCTTCGTTTTTCCCTTTTTTTTTTTTTTTTTTTTTTTTTCCCTTTCTTTTCTTTTGGGCCTCGTTGCCTACCGATGATCGACGGCAGTGGATTCCATCCTGCTCGCTAATGGCGCTTTTTATTTTTATTCCCCTGTCCATCATTAAACCAGCAGCATCAGACATCGAGAACCGTTTGTAAATCGGACCAGGAGCATAACTGTGCTGGCCCTGCCCGTTGTGTAGAGTACAGCTCAGCATCATGGCATAACCCTTCTCGGCCCCCTCCACCGCCAGGACCGCTAAAAGGGCCGAGACCATACAAACTAAATAGAGACTGTACAGGCAGCCCTATCATCTTTCCCCGTCTGTGCCCTTCCCTCTTCCCCGGTCCGAAAGTTAGGATGAACATCCACAATACTGTGGTTGGCTGTTGTTACGATTACCCTATTTTTGCTGGAGCCTTGGCAAGTAATATTTGGCACAAAAACAGCCAAAAACTTGTACACTTGTTGCTCAAGTAGTACTAGTACATGTAGTGGTCCAGAACCTCGTTGGCGACTAGTTATTTGCTTCTTCCTGGTCTCTCAACCCGGGCCTGATCTCTTTTATTTTATTTTTATTTTTATTTTGCTTTCTTTCATCTGATTCTCATTCCTCGTAACCTGGGACGGAAGGGAGCGGTTGAGTACATTAATGCGGGTAGTCTACTTTTACCCCCCCAGTTGATTGCTTTTCTTTAGAAGCATCGAACCCCTTCGGAGGATCCGATAACCAAGAGAAAAAAAAAATACGTACCCACTATTTCACATGTCTATATCACATTCAGACTTACCTTTGATACCGACAGTATGGGATTCACATTCTCTGTCGCAGCCTTTTCTGCCTTCCTTCCAGACAAGATCAAGCAAGACCCCACGAGACACTGAAACCAATTCGAAAGCCAACCCCCAAGGAAAAGAAAAAAAGCTCTGAGAATAGAAGAAAAAAGAAACCATCATGTACTCCAAAAAGCGAAGCATTACAGCTCATCCTCGTCCCTCTCCCCCCATGGCAAGGCACCCCCGCGGTGCAGGGCAAAAGAAAAGAAAATAAGCACGACCCCCTGAGTTACTGCAACTAATTTTTTTTGGTTCCCCAATCTTTTCTTTTTTGGGTGTTCCGAAGCCCAAAGAAAGCCTCGCAGTGGTGTGCAAAAGCCGGCACCACACCCTCTAGTTCCCCGCATTTTGGGCCTGAACCAGCCATTGAACATAAAAATACAGTGCCTGCACACCCTCTTCTCTGCCCGTCAAATCTCTCGGCGCGCCATACCCCGGGCTCTCCCACCTCGCCTCTTGATCTATTTCCAAACTTGGTGCATGGCACCTGGTAAAACGCGACCGCACGCAGCGCATGCGCAGTTTCAGCAAAGTGTTTTTATTTTTACTTTTTCGGGAATTTTTCTTATTTTCACTGAATCTGTTACTTCCTTTTCTTTCCCGCCGTTTTTTCTAACCTCGTATCCAGTTTACCCTCCGAACCTTATTGATCCCCCCCAGTTGACATTCTATCACACACCATGCTACCATACCACACGTTCCAAGAAACAGCACACACACTACGCGGAAACAAGCAAACGAGCCTCAGGAGTGTGAGCGCGGACCCACACTCACGGTATTCTAAACCGGAAGCTCGAACTTTTTACCCTTAAAGACCCTGTTGATTCGCAAAAAGCACAGTCCATTAGTCTTGTTGCAAAAGCTTAACCTATCAATCGACCGATGATCGACAGGGCATTTAATACAGGAGTACTATCACTCACTGGGTATCGACGGACTCTGGGTATTGACGGGCAGGGGGTACTGGCCAATAAGAGAAAACAAGCTGGGCTTGGGCGTTTCTCTTTGGTGGGGTCCGTCAACACCCAGTATCCATCATCGCCCCGTGGACAGCGGTATGCATCCAGGGGGAAGCTTTGGAGGGGTACGTGGGGTGGAGGGGTAGTGGGGCACGAGGGATAAGAAAGGTACAAACATACTTGGTGTAGTAGATGTAAAAGAAATCCGAGTAAAGGATTGTTTGGATGATACCAGCCAACGTAGCGATGGGGTCGATATGCCCATTCTCCATGAAATAACGATAAATCCAGTTCGGTATATACAAGGCCCTATATGCACCCAGCGCAAACAGGTAATGTGTCGTTATAGTTTCGGCCTCGCCCGTTCGTTGAACCATGAAAAGTTGAGGGAGAATGGCGACGCTTTCAAGCCAGATACTAAAGGTCCACAGAATCTACCGAGAGGGTAACCCAAATCAGCCTGGCACTTTCAAAGCCTTCGAAACCACCAGCAATTCAGCCACGGGAGTGAATAAACGGCAGTATCAGGGCCAACGACACCAATCGCACCGGCACCACGATCTCGAGGGGCTAGAAAATGACACCCGAATTCCCCGTCCAAATGAGTGGGTCAAATACCTCTGAGGGTATCCACTTGTATGGAAACAGAATTGCCAGAATCGCCGATCCACCAATCAAATATTGAACCTTGAATGTGTCTATGTTTGGATCGTGCGTTGGCTTAAAGTCATTCATCATCAGGTGAATTGTGTATCCGGCAGAGGCGATAAAGATGATCTTCATCAGGGTGTTGTATGTCGAGTGATTGAAAGTCCATAGAAGATCTGTTAACATGCGTGGTCAGCACTTTCCTTCCCGAAAACTACACACGGAGTAGACGCGCAGTATCCATCGCCGGGACGGAAATATAGTAGATTACTTGCGCATGGGGGAGCCTTCGCCTACCTAAGTACCGAGTGACATAGACTGTGAGGTACAACACCTGGGACTTGAAAGAAATCCCTGCGCAACTCTTAAACAAACCGCCCCGAACATCAGCCAGCCGAAACCGGACGGGATAGAAGACCGAAACTTCAGACTACATGTGTATTCAATTCAACACGGAAGGGGACTGCAATTGCACACCTTCGATGTTCGCATCTTCTGTAGTAGGATGAAGATGGATATGAGATGGGAGAGATCTCCCGTGACTCGAAAGATATTCATGATGGCGTTTTTTTAAATAAATATTTGGTATTTTTACTTATTCACAGAATTGCCCCTAGGTAGCCCACGGATGAAACAGAGATTTCCGAACAGGGCGGATGTGATTATTGTGCCTGCGTATATTTTGTTTTGCTGTCTTTCTCTCGGTTCGTCAATGATAGAGAAGGGGGGGGGGGGGCTTGAAACGGTTGGGTGGATAGCACTTTGAGGTTGGAGAGGACACGTTCCGCTTAGCAGTTTGGTACTGAGGTATTTGAGCACCCGGTAGCTTTTCCGGCGGTCAGGGGTAGACGGGGAACTGCAGATGGGGAGAGAAAAAAAACTTGAAGCTGTAGGTGATTGATTGCTCTCAGAGCGAATGAGTCTACTGTGTCTGATGGGATAAGTTGCGATCAATGCGATGCCGTAGGTATGTCGCTGTTGGCAGTCCTAGTAGAAATGAACGGTGACGGAGGTCAGGGGTCTATTTTTGCCCAAAGCAACGAGGCGTTGCTTGGTTGCTGGCGTAAACTGCTTGGCGGACCTATCGCCTGCTGTAGTTACCCTGCCTGTGCCCGTTGCAGCACCAGCGGCGGGCAGCCTACAGTACAGTACTGCCAGTGAGACTGGGACCATACTGGGGACGACTCCGGGGGCCATGCCACGCTGCACTCAGCAACAGCACGGGGGATATATGCATTCGGGCCGGCCGCGTCCCGGGATTTTTGTCGGCTGTCTTTCACATTTTACATAAGACGGAACCGAACAGCACATATATACATATAGAGAAACTCAGAGCTGGAGCTCTTTGTGGCTTGAGCTGGCTCCAATGAATGCTTAATAAGAGTGCCTAGGGCCAATGATTCGTCGCAGGGTAGGAAGGAAGAAAAAAAATCTGTTTCTTGATGATTGACCTGGCTTAGAGGCCTTATTGGTCTTTCGGTTAATGACCCACTCGTTGATTTTCTGAAGGGTCTGGGCGGCCCTAGAACCTTGTGGGTTAGGGCTTCGGATTTTTTTTTTCTGCTACAGGTACGGGTGCATGCATGTTTCCCCCTTAGCTAAATTCTCTTGTTAAAAATTTTCTTTGTGTCCTTCTTTCATCTTGCAATTATCCTGTTTCCCAAAGTTAAAATGATCGAGAACGTAATAAGAATATGTGGCCGAAAGATTTCTATTTCACCTAACAGGCTGGGGGCTATTAATTAATGTAATGGATCTACAATGCGAGAATTGTCTAGGCAAGAGTTAATATAGTGACGGAATACAATGTTAATTTCCCGTTAAACCTCGGTGTATCAATTTCTATTGCCAGGGTCCGGTTGTGGGGTATGACTCTAACCCTTCCAGTGAAACGTAAAAAAATCTTCTCTCGCCTCCTCCTCTGGCCTTTTCTCTCCCCCACACCCTTCATCGTTCAATCGATCCTCCTTTCTTCCATTCTTTCAACCACGACCAACTCGCCTCAGTTCATAATTCGCTCATTCCTTTTGTTTCCCTTTTTGTAATTGGGTTTCCTTTCGTAGCGAATTGCCCAACATGCTCAGAACTGCTGCCGTCCGAGCTTCTTTCAGAGCTGTCAGCCCTCAGAACGTCAGCAAGAGCTGCTTTTCGACGACTGCAGTCCCTGCTGCTTTATCGCCGTATTCTCGTGCGGGCGGATTGTCACGGAGCAAGACAACGGACATCTCACGGAATCAGTCGACCACTGCTGCTGCTGCTGCTGTGTAAGTGTTTTGCATTGTCCATATCTTTTCTCTATGCGTCCCCGCAATCTCCATTTTTCAAGTTGCATAAAGAATTGATAGGCTAAATTCTGACTCATCGTTGGGGACCTGCAGAAACCGGCCCGTGCCGTCTCCATCATTCAACCAAGATCCTCCGAGCGCTTCTCAACCCGCAGCTCATGACTTGCATCCTCTACAGGCCAGGCAAGCGCCTGAAATGGATGATTCGTAAGTTCATGTCAGATGTCGTGTCCAATTGCGACTTTGGCTGACCCAATTCAATCTAGCTTCGTGGGAATGTCTGGAGGCGAGATATTCCACGAGATGATGCTACGACATGATGTCAAGCATATCTGTATGTGAAACCAAGCTTTTGCAGATCTTGTTGCAGTCTTATCCCATTTTTACTTACTGCAGTCGTGACTCTCAGTTGGATACGCTGGTGGGGCTATTCTCCCCGTGTTTGACGCCATCTACAACTCACCGCATTTTGATTTCATCATGCCCCGCCATGAGCAGGGTGCTGGCCATATGGCCGAGGGTTACGCACGGGCCTCAGGAAAACCTGGAGTCGTACTTGTGACTTCTGGACCTGGAGCGACCAACGTGATTACTCCCATCCAGGATGCTCTCAGTGACGGGACTCCTCTCGTTGTGTTCTGTGGGCAGGTTCCGACTTCTGCAATTGGTACCGATGCTTTCCAGGAGGCGGATGTCATCGGCATCTCCCGTGCTTGCACGAAATGGAACGTTATGGTCAAGAACGTTGCGGAACTACCTCGCCGCATCAACGAAGCTTTTGAGATTGCGACATCTGGCCGCCCTGGACCTGTTCTCGTAGATCTTCCAAAAGATGTTACTGCCGGTATTCTGAGGAAGGCCATCCCAGTGCATTCTGATTTGCCAGCGCACCCTTCCGCCGCATCCATTGCTGCAAAGGAGGCCAGCAAGAGGCGGCTGAATGCTTCAATTCAAAGGGTTGCACGCCTTGTTAACATGGCAAAGAAGCCAGTAATTTATGCTGGAGCTGGAATCATTGAGCGACCCGAAGGGCCGGAAATTCTGGCCGCATTTGCAGAGAAGGCAAAGGTTCCTGTCACAACAACTCTACAGGGGTTGGGTGGTTTCGATGAGCTTGACCCCAAGTCTTTGCACATGTTGGGAATGCACGGATCCCCCTATGCCAACCTGTCCATGCAAGAGGCCGATTTGATTATTGCTCTCGGCGCGAGATTCGATGACCGTGTAACTGGTAACATCGCAAGTGAGTCCCGCCCATCAAAATAAAGAGAGGGAGAAAAACTAATGGAGCCATTTAGAATTCGCACCAAACGCCAAGATCGCTGCCTCTGAGGGGCGTGGTGGAATTGTGCACTTTGAGATCTTGCCCAAGAACATCAACAAAGTCATCCAGGCCACCGAGGCCGTTGAGGGTGACGTTGCAAACAATCTTTCTCTCCTTATGCCATACATCGAAACTGTTGTCGACCGCCCCGAATGGTTCGGTCAGATCAATGATTGGAAGAAGCGCTTCCCCTTCGCCTACGAGAAGGAGACCCCCGGATCTATGATCAAGCCCCAATCCGTTATTGAGGAGCTCAGCAGGCAGACTGCAGCACTTGACAAGAAGACCATCATTGCTACAGGTGTGGGCCAGCATCAGATGTGGGCTGCTCAGCACTTTAGGTGGAGAAGCCCTCGTACTATGGTTACTTCTGGTGGTCTCGGAACCATGGGATTTGGGCTTCCTGCTGCTATTGGTGCTAAGGTTGCATGCCCTGAGGCTATCGTTGTTGATATCGATGGTGATGCCAGCTTTAGCATGACCCTCTCAGAGCTGTCGACCGCTGTGCAATTCAACGTTGGTGTCAAGATCATCATTCTGAACAACGAAGAGCAGGGAATGGTTACACAGTGGCAAAGTTTGTTCTACGAGGACCGTTACTCATGGACCCACCAGAAGAACCCCGACTTTGTGAAGCTGGCTGATGCTATGGGGCTTAAGGGTATGAGGGCTACAAAGATTGAGGAAGTGCCTGGTGCGATTAAGGAGATGCTTGAGTATGATGGCCCAGTGTTGTTGGAGGTTGTTGTCGACGTAAGTTTCATCTGAGCTTCGAGTCTCTTTTTTCTTCAAGATAACATTGCTAACGCCCATTATAGAAGAAGGTGCCCGTTCTACCAATGGTACCAGCCGGTAAAGCCCTTCATGAGTTCTTGGCCTACGATCCCGACAAGAACCAGATGCGAAAAGCAGCTCTCAAAGCTAGATATCCTGATGGGGTCTTCACTACACATGAGCGGCAGACAAAGTACTAAAGGAAAAAGTGTTTAGAAAGTTCTACTAAATTATGTTTCGAGTGTTTATCGCTGTGTTTCTTACTATAAAAGTTTCGTTTTGCTCTGCATCGGGTTAGGATTTTTTGTCTAGTATTGGAGAAAGGGTGTGTACGAAAAAAAATTCTTACCTTCTTTGTTATTTTGTACTTCTGGGGTGTTCTTTGCGATCTTTATATATTTGTATTGTATGGGTTTTATGAATTGTCTTCTGAGGGGTTACTTCGCTACCTAAAGAGGTTTAGTTCCTTCCAAGGTGCATTCTAAGCTTTGTAATTGTATACTCATACTTCTTATGTTAGCTCTGAAAGTACGAGCCATCATTCTGTTCACTTGTTCATGGCCTTGATTTGTTATCCTGTAACTGTAAAACAATATATTCTTGTTTCAGAACTAATCGATCACTACTCGGTTTGCTTAGTGATTGCTCAAGCCAGGAAGCAGTCCAGTTCATTAGTGACCCCTATACACAAACTAGGTACTCATTCACTTAGCCTAACGAGCTCCAATAGGGATAAAGAGTAATTGCGATGGCAGTAACAAACCACCAAACAGAAGTTAGAATATTTGCATCATATAATATCACTCGCCACGCAGACCCCGAGATCGTGGCGAGGTGAGATCTGAAGCTAAAACGGGAGCCCAAACGCTCCCGTGATGCCCTCCCTACCCTGGTATTGAATATATGGGGGTACGTTAGGGTGGGGGGCGTGGCTTTACCTTTGGTGCTTTAGGCGATCTTGTGGCATGGCTATGCTAGACTAGGTTGGGAAGTTTGGTCTGGTGGGGTGGGGTTGGTATTAGGGGGCAGTCCGATGGTGTGGTACGAAATAATGAGTGGTGTGGGCGGGAGGCTGGTAAGTGTAGAGATGGTGACGGCTGGCGCAGGTAGGTATGCGGTTGCTGGTTGAGGGTTATGGCTCCTGGGTTTGGAGGTGGTTGGTCCCAAGACTGTGGGTGGGTGCTGGCTATGCGAATAGTAAGTAGAATCTCGCTCTTCTAGATTAAGGTGTAGAGTGGCAAAGTCATATAAACAGATTGCATTATTATAGGCGCAGCGCATGAACGTTATGACGACTCGCAAAACCAATGCCCAGTCTCCTTTTGTTACATGCTGTTTCATCTAGGTAGCTAGGCGTCTGATATATTCTGTGACCTCATACCAACCATATAACAGGGTTAGTGCTGAATGCGAGGGTCAAGGCGGGCTACAGCACAGACAGACACCCGTAACAGGTGCCAATGATACTTTTGCAGGTAAATCATTGGACCTTTTTGGTGGTCCCCGACTGGTTGCTGGTAAGTCAACTGGGGTGCGATAATTCTTCTTTGCCGTGGTTGGAGGTTTCAACGCGGCCCCGCCCCGTTCTGGAGTAAAGAGTCAGATATTAGGCCTGTCAAGCGTATAGGAGCCGGACTAGGGGGGCCGGGTGGTGACTAGTGTTTGAAATGCTCACTGCCCATACGGCCCAGCTGATATCTAGTGATATTCTTGTTAACTTAGTGTATTGAAACACTGGGAGGGATTATAGCGTTATGGGAATGACGGTTGACGATGCATGACCGAGTGATTATCTATGATTAAATTATTGCCGTTCATTTAACGTTTTTTTTCTTTTTGAGAACTACCTAAATGAGAGATCCAAGATATATCACAGGTTTTGTCTCTAGATTTCCCTTTTGGTTGTGTTCTATTTCCTTCACACTCTCATAGGTGATACATTTGCTAGGTTGGCCAGGCCTAGGTATTGTACCTTCTTTAGAAACGTTCTTCCTCAAAGAGAAAAGGGGAACCTTTCGTCCCCAAGGACCAGGGTAAAGAGAAACCACAAACCTTACCTCGGCCCCAACTACTTGGTGGATTGCATGCGATAGCGAGCAATAGAATGACCCACCAAGAGAAGCAAGGCCGCCAAGATCAAGGAAAGGCGGGAGGCTCTTAGACTTGTAATAAATTCCCTATGTAAGCAGCAGCTTGGGTATCATAGTGTGTGGCCTTGCATCGTGGGCAGAGATGCATCGTTTCGGTTGGGGTACAGTAGGAAGTCACCGGCGCCACCCTTATGCCCAAAGCTTGATAGTGGCGAGGACGTTCCGGGCTATCCCATAGTCTGTCAATGCTGACCCCCCTATAATAGAGGAATTAAATTTGTATGGAAGATCTATTGTTTGATAAGGGAGATAACGAGATCTGTTAGTAAAGCCACATAAAACTTGCTTCTTCTTGGGGGGTCAGCATTTTACTGATAGAATAAGGGATAGACCAGCCATTGGGAAGCCAGGCTCGAAAATTCGTGGCAAAGTAATAATAGCCCCAGGCCCGCTGATCTTGCTGTATAGAACTTCAATCGCACAGCACCCCCGCATTAAGGCAGTTAGTGGATCTGCAAATTTGCATGCTTCGATGTTTGGGTTTTTTTCTTTTTTTTTTGTTTTATCATTAATTGTATTCGATGTTATATAATTATAGGTTGTCAATGTAGCGGGGGTGCATGAAACATGGAGTGCACGTGAAAACTGCCCGAGCAGGAAGATTACCGGGCACAAAATCAGGTGCCGTTGTTCCTCGGAGATCGCTGTCCAACCGTATCCGTAGTCCTAATTTTGACCCTCCTGATTACGGCCTAGCCCGCGTTATCTCGACACTCAACCCGTTCTACGCTGTCTACTTTTCTCATAAATCAACCATGGGCATGTACAGGCCTCTCGCAACCCCGATGTAGAGATATCGTCTATAGGATTTTCGGCCTCTAAAGATATGTAATTTGAGTCTCGATAGGGATTATTTCGGGTGAACTGGGCGCTTTTTATAAGGAGATCTTTGGATACAGAGTTATATTTTCATATCCTTATCACCTGGAGGATTAAGAGACTTGGAGAATCTCTCTCATGCATTAGCGTGCCCTATCCAGGAACTGATTAACTAAAGTAGAGCAGCAATGTGCGTATTCTATAGCATATCTAAGTATTCCAAGGGCTGATAAACGCGGCGGACTGTTACCCTCACCCAAAATCGAGATCACATATGCATGAGAGAGATTCTCCACCTGTCTTAATCCTCCGGGTGATAGCGAGATTATGCTGTATGGACTGTGGAGAAGATAGCGGGTATATAGGTCAAACCATCCACCCAGACATTTTTGGGAGGGATAGGGTTTGCAGAAAGAAGATATGTACATGTAAGTATTCTCTAATGGAGTTGTTTGTGGTGATCAACCGTTGCTGGTCATCATAGCCGCCGGCGGTGGAGCTTCGCTCATGGTGGCATGTGTCAATCGAACCCCTTTCTCCACCATGCATATTCGTGGGGTATTCTTCTCTAACTTACCAGTACCTCAAAATAACATTTCTCACCAAGTGCCCTCGTCTAGAGCCTCATGGAATTAGCTGCTTTGTGTCATCTCGGTTGCATTCATGTATTGGTTACCAGTTTTGTGCTGAGCTTAAGTACATGTATGTAGCCGAGTGAGGTACTGTGAGCCAAGCCTATTATAACCAAAGCCAGATACCACCCGCCAGTGATAAAATAAACCTAACCCACTAAGAACTCAAGACCAAGTCTAATTGGCTACATTTATCACATTATATAGTGCGGTCCTAAGGATTGACCTTGTTAAAGTCTACCAAAAACAAGCTCAACTAGTTTATCTGCGGTAGGAACCCAGTACCTTCAATATGATAATACTAATCGGCCTATATATACCACAAGGGCAGGATTGGGGGCACTGTAGACTATCCTGATCGAATGCAGAGTGCAAAAATTAAGACACAAGACATTAACCTCAAGTATAAATAGTCACAGAGGCAGCTCATAAACATTGGACAAAAGATGGGGCACACCTAAATGATACATGTAGCCAGCCCCCTCCAGTATCAGAATCTAGAGTGACTACATGCACTCCAGTGCCAAGGGTAAGTGGGTAGGACGCGGCGGTGCGGTTTGCGTAGTACTAATTGATTGGCTGATGCATGCAACCGAGGGCCATGGCAACTAGAGTAACCACTACCACTTGTAGAAATTCAATAACTTCTGAGATACTCAGGTGCTTATACATAGGTTACTCGTTAACATCGCTCACTAGACTACATTACACATCTAAGACAGCCTAGATATTATCGAGAAAAGCTGAAATATCCTTACGAATACCACGAGCAATTGCGCAAGATAATGGTTATGAGCAAAGACATTATGAACCTCTTTGATTAGAGGATCTATGGGATAAATAGATACCTCCAGTGGTATCAGTCGGCTATTATAGTCTGACTCAAAATAGGCCAGGGGAACTAAAATCTAACGCATGTTTCAGAATGAGTGAATCATACTAACTTCTAGAATCAAGGTCAGAAATGAATCATACTGTTAGGGTCAAGATGCCCTGGCCTCTGATTTGGCCGCGTAGTTGCCTTAGAGCCAGAGCCAGAGGAGTCGGGCTATTGGATTCAACAGTCCAGACACGGGCTAAACGGGACTGATTCACAGATAGATCAGGGTTGGGGTTCTTAGGAGAACAATCCAAGTCGTCTTCTTGCTAGGTGGAGGTGGCTTTTAATTGTGGATGGTATATATACATGTAGTTCTTATTCAAAAGTCCCGGGATCGACAACGCAACTGCGAGTTGCTACGGGGGCTTGTCCCGGGATTTTTGACATGGAGGTATACATACCACCACTAAATCAATACCAAAAGAACTTTTATTATATACTCCCCGCTACTCAAGGATAGAGAATGACCCTATTGCCGTAAACATAATGGTAAATTTACTAGTTGTTTATGTAGCCGATACTCCATTCATCCGTCCGGGGGATAATTGATAGACTGCCTTGGCTGAAGAATCGCGGCCGGTTGCGGCCCAACTGGGCTACTGGGAGAGTTGGGACCCGGTGTTAGAATTATGTGCGAGCCTTGGAAAATATATCTTTGCTATAATAATTACGGCTGGGTCTAGACCATGATTATTATATTATTATTGTCTCATTTGTCAAGGCAAACACTACTATAAAGGGCTACTACCCCTCGTGTATTGTATTTTTTAGAGGACAAGAATTTATTCCGCTACCAGTCAATACCCTAAGCACCTCACGTCGCTCCCGGGAAGGAGGAGAGACGACTGCCATAACCTACGGGTTGTATGCATGTATGAAGTATAAATGAATGAGTGAATGATGTTTTAGACTTGATACATCGAGTGATTAGCTGTGACTGTTCACGTGAGCGGACTATACTTGATTGGTTAATTCATTATGTATAACGGGCTACACTTACATAGGTTGGGTGTGTATACTGTACTGTCTGGCATGTATACCTAGATTTGGCTCTTCAGAACTTCGGTGGAGTCACTACCATATAGGACTATGGAAATTAGTGACGGGTAAAGAATTAAATTGGTATTGGAGGAAGAGAACTGTAGTACTAATACCCTATTCTTACCGCATTGCTGGCGTATGACCCCCTCTTTTGTACTGTAGTTAAAAGGAACCACCTCCACGCTAAGAGGTTTCACCTAACCCTAACCCTAACCAGGGCTAACCCTACAAGTTTTAAACCTTTTCTGCGCACATGGTCTCATAATATTATTATGCTTCTTTCTGTACCCTGGATACGAAGATAAACCTTCAGTACCTTTTTTGCCACAAACTTTAATGGCGAGATATAGTTTTCTGGTGCGGCTAGCACAAGATCAGTAGTATTTCTGGCATGTGAGCATCGCCCGCTGTCGCATGATGAGACAGATGATTACTCATATAGCTGAATCTTCCAGTGGAATGGGGGGGGGGGGCGCGTGGTAAAGAGTACAAGGGTAAAATATTTTTTACAAGATGTAGGCAGATGATTTACTCTAGACTAGGTCAGCTCTCTAACATTCCCTCCAGTAAATATGTATGCCTATGGGATACTCCGAATCCGCAGCAGACGGTATGCAGATATATTACTCCGTGTGACGTTGAAATAAATATTTTTATGGGCGATGAATGCAGTCGTGATGTTGAGGCTTGGTATTGGTGTCCGTGACTTTGCTATTGGGTGCTGATGAAACTTGAAACCTTCTGACACTACATAATAAATGTTAGGTATGATATGCCAGCACTTGGCGGGTTGCCAAGAATATGTGAAGGTACAAAAGATGAGCTCAGAGGTGATCCCTGCAATACTGTCGCTTCTCATCGCTGCCCTCTCAAAGGGCTACACTTCAGAAAAAGAAATGTAAAAGAGGAGAAAATGTATGACGCGGAGGAGCCATTGTTGTTAGCCACTCATTACATATCCGAGCCTTTTGTATCCTCTACGGAAATCCAATCCTTATTTAAGCCGCTTGCAACTGCCGGATCCTTGAAGGATTGTAATGTAAAAATGATCATTTGTTAGGAGAGGACTATTATCAAAGGCCTCTAGAGTAGTAGTACGAGTAAACTCTGTAGGCGCCCCATGTCGATAATTCTTGTGCTGCTTGACGGATGGATCGTTGCCGGAAATTTTGAGAGCTCCTTCACTCCCGTAAAGCGACTTTAGGATGGTCATGATTGAATTCATGAATCGAGCCGCTCCGATAATACACCGTCATAAACACACCGAAAAAAGGTGGATCTTTCGATATATGGTTTGGATAAAGTTTGGAGTGCTAATTCCAGCCGTTTTCATCGCTGTAGATCCGTCAATCCGTCTCGATTTGTAGCGCTGTTGTCATGTCCCTACAACCAAGATATACATCGAAGGAATCCAATCACCGACCCTTTATTGGTTTTCGTCCTTAGCATCGAGTGAAGAGGTTAGACCTGTAGGATACATGTATTAGCTTAGCGAAAGTTTGGAAGCCTCACTTCCTCTGTGATAGAGTAGTCATGCGCACAGTACCGGAGATAGCTTCGTACTGCTATCAGGGTATTAATAGAGAATAGGCGTAGCTTAAGAAGTCCATCGCCAGACGATAAGTACCTTCATGTAGGCTCTACATATATGGGGAGCCCACTGTCTTTTGAGCAGACGGGCCAGTGGAGGCCGGCCCGGCTGGACCGGCGGGACCGGCGGGTGAAACAGAGAACAGGACTACTCGCAAATTCCTGGCGTTTGTGAAATGGGCCACTATTGCATACCATAGTAAATTTTGGACTTGGCGCGAATTTGTATGGCATGCAATAGCGGTCCATTTTACAAACGTCAGGAGTTTGCGAGTACATGTAAAGTAGTTACATACATACTCGCGTGTCCCTTGGCATCCCACGCTGTTGGTTTGTTAGCAAATCCTTAATATCCGTTCTGCGCCAAAGAATGTTCTTCTCGAGGATCCAGGAGTCTGTGTTTGAGCAAGTTTTGTATAGTTTTGTATTTCGGCAAAATGGAATGCCTTGGCTGACGACCTAGATTGAAGATCAACAGCGGAAGGCTTGAGTGATCGGCGCCCCCTTCATGCTTCAGATGACTCTAGGTGGAATTAAACTGAATCATACATGGTCACCCGGAGGAATACCTGCCAAGAAGGCAGTGTTACAATCTGCGGTCTACTCCACACTCGTGATGTTGAGTGGAAGCTCTTTAAGCTTCAAATTTCTGGTATCGTGATCATTGAGGCGTTACAAGGGTGGTGTTCCTTACACCATGCTGAATTTGATATCGTATGTAGGTCCTACCGACATGTTACATACATGTATGTTACACTCCTTCTCGGTGCCCCACACCCGTGGTTGTAAAACTAACTACATGTAATGCGAGAACCTGGAAGTTCTTCTCCGGCGTGCAGTTCCGCGACCCCCCGACGTGCAGCGTTCTCGAGTATTCCTACTTCTTAGAGTATCAGAGGTTAAACTCAACGTCGAAACAAAACGAAAGCCTCGATAAGCTCTACAACTTTTCAGCCTGAAGACTGATTAGAAAATTCGAAGGGGGATTTAATCGCGCCCCTTATCAAATCTTCCTGTACGATATTGGATATTGACTGTGGCGCTATTGCTACATGTATACTTGAGTCTGCATAGACTTCATGTTTCCGGTTGATCACATGGTTACGGCTCTAGATCACTGCCAATAGTTTTACGGAGTTTGAATCTTTGCTTTTGTTTAGACCTCCCAGTTCAGATCTTGATTTTTTTTCAGACGGCAGGCAGACGCAGGGTTCATGTAAGAAAGAGTCCTATGATTCTAGATGGGAATCGAGGACGTCTATCCGATGTTTCATTGAAGCACAGTCGCTCACTATTGACGGTGGATCCTGCCTGATGGTTTTGCTTGCAGTAATTTGCCCTTGGCATCCAGAACCTGGCTCTGTTATTGGCCTCAAATCCCTGATCGCCATCAGACGGGATCCCCCTTCACTCCGTGGGTGCCTGTACCTACAGCCTGAAGCTCTTTGAATTATTATCTTTGTTCCTATTGTAACAAGGCGTCCCCGGCGAGTGTTTTACACTTTTAGACGTAAGAGCCGGAAATCAAAGATAACGTATATGTAGTTTTTTGGGCCAGTATGTGATTGGGCCAAAAAAAAAACGCGAGCTTGAGGATCACCATGTCTGCACGAGCCCTTCGCCACGCAGAGAAGTACCGGCTGTCGCTCTGTAACCTAGAACGCCCAATTATCCGGTCTGTATTATTTTTTGGACATCACATTTTTGACATGAGACTATTCCACTACAGGTAGCATTTAGTTTGAAAGAGCTATGATTTACTGTTTTGTCTTGTTTCCAAAAAAACAATTACACAGAAGTACTTTTGTCGGCTTAACTCTTGCATTGACCCCTCGGCTATCATCAGCAGCGTGTCTCCTGGATAATGAGTTTTCGAAAGAGAAATGGGATATGAATTTAAGATAGAAGAAATACATGTACATAGCTACAGATCTATGGTATGAACAAAGTTGTACTCCTATATACATATACCAGCTTCATATAGATGTATAAATAAAAAAGCCGAGTGACAGACCAAGATTATCATTTCCTGACTAGGCCTTGCGCCTTACTGGGCACAGTGGGCAGCATACCAAGGAGAGCCGCGCACCCTCCAGAAAAATCCAAGCACCACCCAGCTGCTGCACGTCTCAGCAACACTTGCACAGCTCAGCAACCATCAGCAGGAGCAAGTTCCGAGCAACCACCACGCTCGTTCATCTCTCTACCACCCTCTACGTGACCAGGTTTGAAACCCATACGAACTTACAAAGCAGGAAAAGCCCCCCTCTGGAAAAGCCCCCCCTCCCGAACAAAACCCTCACCCTTCCCGCAGCCGGCGAGCCGTAGCTGCAGTTCTGGATTTTTCACACCTTGAAGAACACGGCTGTTCTCCAGCCCAACCGCCTTCACCATTCCTTCCACATCGTCCACCCGCCCAACTCAAATACCCCTTCGTGCCCTAGATTTCTCCTCAACAAGGGACCGTGACCGCATACACTCAGAATCTCTTCTACCTGGGCCCTCCCACAGCAGCTCCCATCGCGGGAACCCCTCACATTCAAGGTCGTCTGTAGACTCAGACGACTTTTCTTGGAGTGACACTGGCGATTTAGCCGAACAGCTAGAAGACCGGGAGGATCCCTTATCTATAAAACTACGAGAGACTCTTGACGAGGTCACCCCTACAGCTTCGTCGAGTAAACACCGCCGTACTGGCTCCAGAAAGTCTAACAAGTCCCAGCACTCGACTGAACTGTCCGATCACGGACACCGTACGAAAGAAATAGTAATTCATATACCAACGCCTGAGAATAGGGCCTCTAAACCGCAGCAAATACTAGCTTCCGTCATGTCTGGCGGGAGAAATGGCTCGTCAATCCATGGATTGACGGGCAAGCCGTTACTGTTTGTATACCTAGAGCTTCAATCTATGTGAACTGTTTAGCTAATTTCTGAAAGATATTTTACGAGTATCTTTGTGAGCTTGGGTGTGTTCTTGTTCGGTTATGACCAAGGTGTAATGTCTGGTATTATAACGTATGAATACTTTCTATTCTTATATGTCGTCAGTATCAGGCCTGTGCTGATCTTGTCCACAGTGGACCATACTTCAAAGACTACTTTGATCAGCCAACTAGAGGTCAGATCGGGACTATGGTCGCTATTCTAGAAGTTGGAGCTTTCTTCTCCTCTCTTGTAGTTGGCCGATTAGGTGATGTTTATGGCCGCCGAAGAGTGATTCTCTGGGGGGCCGTGATTTTTGTTACAGGAGGCGCTCTCCAGACTTTCTCGAATGGTATGGGAATGATGGTTTTGGGTCGTATCATTGCCGGTGTTGGAGTTGGAGCATTATCAACCATTGTTCCTGTCTACCAATCCGAGATCTCGCCCTCCCACAACCGAGGCCAACTTGCATGCATCGAGTTCACTGGTAATATCGTCGGATATGCATCTAGTGTATGGGTTGACTATGGTTGCTCTTATATCGAAGGTAACATGTCATGGCGTCTACCGTTGTCCATGCAATGCATTATGGGCGCTCTCCTTGCATTTGGCTCATTGATCATCTCTGAATCACCAAGGTAAATTCGGTCTACTAAAACATTTAAAAATTACAATATCTAATTTATTTTAGATGGCTCCTTGACAATGACCACGATGAGGAGGGAATGGTCGTATTGGCCAATCTTTATGGAGGTGGAGACGTCCACAACGAATATGCCAGGAATGAATTCCGCGAAATTAAGGAAAACGTTATTATGACACGTCAAGAGGGCGAGCGCTCGTATTCTGAGATGTGGTCTCGGTATAAGAGGCGTCTCTTGATTGCAATGTCGTCCCAGGCATTTGCTCAACTCAACGGTATCAACGTGATCTCGTACTATGTACGTCATTTCAAACCTTCCTTATCGTACAATCAATCATGAAAGCTAACAGTAATAGGCCCCATTGGTTTTTGAACAAGCAGGTTGGGTTGGCCGCGATGCTATCTTGATGACTGGTATCAACGGTATCTTTTATGTCTTAAGCACCATTCCTCCGTAAGTTTTTCATTCTAGACTTAAACTCAAGATTTTCGATGCTAATATCAGTGACAGATGGTATCTCATGGACAAGTGGGGCCGTCGCCCGATCCTTTTATCAGGTGCTGTTGTCATGTGTCTTTCACTTTCAGCGATATCCTACTTTATCTATATCGACGTTCATTATACGCCACGAATGGTTGTTATATTTGTCATCATTTACAACGCATTTTTTGGATACTCATGGGGACCTGTCCCATGGTTGTATCCACCAGAGATCTTGCCATTGAGCATCAGAGCTAAGGGTGCTTCTCTTTCAACGGCGACCAATTGGGCTTTTAATTGGGTGGTTGGTGAAATGACGCCCGTTCTACAAGATTGGGTCAAGTGGAGACTTTATCTGATCCATGCCTTCTTCTGCGCCGTCAGTTTTGTGCTCGGTAAGTATAAAGGCGGGTTGTTAGATTTTGTGATGTTCGTAGCTAACAGGATCCACAGTATGGTTCGTTTACCCAGAAACTAAGGGTGTTGCATTGGAGGAGATGGATGATATCTTTGGAGATCAAACCGTCGTCGCAACACCGGCAACCGCCAGACATTCGCTCCTTCACCCAAGCCGCACTGGAAGCCCCGTACCCTCACTCGATATCGGCGCAGACGCAAAACGAACACCCTCACCACAATACCGCAGCCGAGGCAGAACCGGAATCAGCGGATGGATCAAGGGGGTGTTTAGTGGAAAGACAGAGAGCGAGGCTGGAGGAAACTATAGACGGCTTGATGAGGGAGATGACGTTTAGGCACCTAGAATGGTCGGAGTTTTTCTGCTGGTTTTTCTGTATTCTGCATATTGTGTGAGTATTTGTGGGAGGTTGCTTTTTTGTTAGGATATTTGGGATTTTGTTACTATGAGCTATTTATTATTCATGGGTTCTGCCGACACGCGGCAACGCCCTTGTACTTTTTTCAGGCTGCCCTGCATTTTTGCTTTTTAGTTTGGGCATAGCAAGTATAGAGAAAAATAGAAAAGGAGCAACTGTTGCTCCTAGTCGTCATCTCTGTCTTTCTTTCTTTCTTCTATTGTAAGAGTTATGGTGTAGAATTTAGCTGTTGAATTGCTTTTGGGTCGGTAGTTGTCGGCTTGTGAAACGTATTTTTTTCTTTTTCGCCTCGGATCGTTCATGATGTGCATCTTGCAAGTGATATCTTTTTTTGTGTGCCAGTGATACTGGCGGAAATCCAGCCTTTGAACCCCACCTACATGTTGGTAGCCTGGGAATGACGACAATCGTTCAAATACCTACTTCATGAGATGCTAAATTAGTACTAATACGCACATTGTATAAGTTTATCTTAGAACACAGGTTCTTGAAGCCACTACCCCCTTAGGGACGTGGGACTGTGGAGTAGGCGTATAATGGGAGTTTACGACCGTACACCTGGGCACGCTGGAACTACATCACTCGGTATTGCCTAAAGTTCTATATTTCCATGTCCCTATGGGTTAATTTTATTGTTTAGAAATTTTTTATCATGTATGGCTCCCAGTGGGACCTACCTAGAGTAGATAGGGCTGTTTATAATCCAAAAAATCAACGGCAAATGTTTAGACAACGCTCAGGCGTTTTCCGGTAATCGTGTTAGCCAAGCCGGCAGCGGGCCGAGTACGTAAGGGCATTATATGTCGATTTAAAGTTTTCGGTAGAGACGCCGCGGCACTTCCGGCCGACTCCGCTGGGCGCCTAGACCTTGCGCCTTAGGTGTATAGATCCCAACCAGTCCGTGAGCTCCCGCCGTAGCAGCTCTTCCAGCAACGACATCAACCACCCCCCACACTACCCGAGACATCGATAAACAGCCACCCCCGCCATTCGTTTTGTTTTCTTATCGTAAAACATATTCACTCTCTTGAGGGCGAGCTTGTTGCTATGAGTGTGGTGACGGATTTGGTGTTCGCGCTGTTGAGTTTGTGGCCTTTCTGGGAAACGTGTCCAGGTGCGAAGGATGATACTGACTATCGTGTGCGTGGCGGGTAGAGCGCGAAGCGGAGGAACCAGATACTGAGGGTATGCATTCTTAGCGACTATTAATATCTTTCTTCCTAAGAACTTTGCGTCACGGTTGCAGTTGTAGCACCGACCAGCGGATGGGAGAAGGAGAAACCAAGGGGGAGCTTGTTCAGATGGCTAATATGTAGGATTTTGCAGAACCTACCGACCCCGGCGAATCTGAGATAATATCATCATGGGCGTTATTCATCCAAGTATCGCTACTGATATTGGCTCTGTTCTGCAGTTATTACCTGCAGTTGAAGAAGATACAGGCGGTGCACGAGACTGTGGTGTCTATTTTCGCGGGTATGACTCTGTTTCTTTGTAGCCCTTATGGGGGTCGAGGAAGTATCGCGGGGACTGGGAGCTAAAGCTAGGCTAACATGGGACGTGTAGGTATGTTCGTGGGACTGATAATCCGGGTCACTCCTGGTGACAATATCCAAAACCTTGTCAAATTCGACTACCAAATTTTCTTCAATGTACTACTACCACCAATCATTCTAAACTCAGGATATGAGTTGCATCAAGCAAACTTCTTCCGGAATATAGGTTCGATTTTAACGTTTGCGTTTGCTGGGACGTTCATTTCGGCGGTAGTTTTGGGGACAGTAGTATTTATCTGGTCCTGGGGACCCCTAGAGACACTTGATATCTCATACGTTGAGGCTATTGCAGTTGGTGCGACCCTTTCCGCGACAGACCCTGTTACTATTCTCGCTATATTTAATACATATAAGGTGGACCCGAAGCTTTATACTGTAATTTTTGGAGAGAGTATCTTGAACGATGCGGTTGCTATCGTCATGTTCGAGACTGCTCAGCGGTTCCACGGATCTGGGCATGGGCCAGCAAGTGTTGGAAGCCTGTTCAAGGGTATCGGGATTTTCTTCATTGTCTTCACCGTGAGCTTGTTGATTGGGGTGTTCATCGGTATCGGAACAGCTCTATTATTAAAATATACGTATATTCGGAGATTCCCGAAGATTGAGAGTTCATTCATCCTCCTGATAGCATATTCATCGTATCTTTTTTCGAACGGATGTCACATGTCTGGTATGTTATCCTGGGTTATTTACCCTTTGGGGTTACAGAAGTTTACTCATCAGTTGTATAGGGATCGTATCACTACTATTTTGCGGTATCACACTTAAGCATTATGCTTATTACAACATGTCTCGCCGGACTCAACTCACTACTAAATATCTCTTCCAAGTTCTCGCCCAGCTTTCTGAGAATTTTATCTTCATTTACCTCGGGCTTTCACTCTTTACCGACACCCAGCTCGTCTTCCGTCCTCTCTTTATTCTCATTACTACCATTGGTATTTGTGTTGCCCGTTGGGCTGCAGTATTTCCTCTATCTAAACTCATCAACTTTGTTATTCGCTCTCGTGCAAGTGCACGCGGACAAACCGTGGCCGATGAACTCCCGCATTCCTATCAAGCAATGCTCTTTTGGGCTGGACTTCGCGGAGCTGTCGGTGTCGCCCTTGCCGCCGGAATTACTGGCGAAAATGGGAACCCACTCCGCGCAACAGTCCTTGTCGTCGTCGTGCTCACTGTCATTGTATTTGGTGGCACTACAGCCCGTATGCTTGAAATTTTAGGAATTCGTACAGGTGTAGTGGAGGAAATTGACTCTGATGATGAATTCGATATTGAGACTGTTGGTCCTTACTTCAAGTCTCCCCGCGGCGGAATGGGATCCAACTCTGTTCCCCTGTCTAATGTTGACAGTGGGTCCTACGCATCTGGTCAGAGGGGCGGTTCCCTAGACACGCAAGGTACACCGCTTGATAGGCGCAGCCGACGGGAACCGGAGCTCCTAAACACGGATCCGAACGAGAGCGATGCCGATAGTGATATCGATGATCTGCCACCTATGATACCGACTACCGTGCGCCCCCGAGGGGCATCTGTGACTAGGTCAGCAGGTGGCAATGGTGAAGGCAGCAGCAGTAGTCAATCTCAAACACAGCCACAGGCTTCGAGCACTGGTATCACAGCTGGAAGTGCCTTCAATAGCTTAACAGGTATATTCTCCGGCACCACCGAAGACCAGGCCGAATGGTTCCGGAAGCTGGATGAGGGTTATATTAAGCCTACACTGCTGCTAGACCCGGGAAAGGGTAGCGGGGGCGGAAACGGTTACAGGGGACCAGGGGCTGTTTAAGAGGTAGATCATGGGACATATGAGAGCAGAAGGGCTACGTGCCTTTCACGGATGTCTCTGTTAAATATTTAGGCGCGCTTTCTGTTTTGGAAAAAGTTCCGTTTTTGGCCTTTCCTTTGTAGTTCTTTTCCTCGTTTTCTTTTTCTCTTCCTTTCCTCTTCGTTTCCTTTTATGGGTCAATGGTTTCTTCGCCAGCCTTGAGCTGGTCGAGGGATTTTACTGTTGTGATCGTTGTCTCATTCTGGCCATGGGGCTTGATAATAGATGGTTACATACTATAGCCCCCCCCCCCCAACCGGGCCCAACTGTACTGTACTGAATCTCATTCATAATTCACTTTGAATAGAGGTGTTTTATCGTCATCGAGCTTACAGCGAGACTGAGATATAGGGGGGAAGGCTTGGTCGTTTAAGGATACGCATAAACGTGAGGTGTAAGAGTCTCTTTCATAAACCCTCCTCCGCGTCCGGGTTGGGGATGTGATATGCACAAAAAACTAGCGCAGCGGATGTAGCAGGTAGAGGTTTACTACAGCCCAGTGGTCGATGATCAGGTGATGATTAAGCTATATGTATGTAAGCTTGTGGCACCAACACATACCCTGTAAAACACACCGAGTGCTCACTCATGATTCCGGTATTGATTCACTTTTTTGTTTATTTATTTATTTATTCGTTCATTTATTGATTTACATGTAGCTATGCTAAAAGATCTACTACCTATGATCTAGCTACTAACACCTGCCTCCGCCTCCGCCTTCTCATAATCCCCCTTCCAATAAATCCTGTGGTGCGCCCCCCCGGCCGCAGCAGTAATCTCCGCAACCTCCTCCTCGCTCAGCTCAAACCCCACGTCAGCAAACTCGCGCTGCCTGCCCTCATTACTGCTTGTAGTTACAACAACGATGCCCTGCTGCAGCCCCCACCGTAGCAGTACCTGTGACGGTGTGCGCCCCTTCTCCGCCGCCAGCCGCTGCAGCACGCTGTCGACAGGCCCGCCGCGAAACTTTGTGAGCGGGGCTAGTGGCGAATAGGCGGCGAGTTGGATGGAGTGGCTACGGCAGAAGGAGAAGAGGGGGAGGTCGAAGCAGTACGGGTTGAGCTCCACTTGGTTGTAGATTGGGGGGATGGTGGCATGCGATAACAGGGAGGTGATTTGTGGGAGGTTGAAGTTGGAGACGCCGAGGGAGCGGGTTTTGCCAGTGCGTTGGAGGGACTCGAAGGTGGACCAGATGTTGGGGATGGTGGTGGTGGCACCGGGGGCGAGGGTAGGGAAAGGGGCGTGGATTAGGTACCTATGGGTGGGGTTAGTAGGTGCGGAGGTGGGTGCGGAGAGGGGGCAGGAGAGCTTACAGGTCGACGTAGTCCGTCTGGAGCTTTCGCAGTGTCTCGTTGAGGCCCTTTTCGGGATCATCAAGAGTTTTAAAGGACTTTTTGAACCACAAATTAGCTTACTACTCCATAGACACCCAATATAATATAAAACAACGTACCTTTGCGACGATAAACAGCTCCTCGCGCGGAATGCCGCTCTCCTTGATGGCAACGCCAACCTCGGGCTCGGTGCCGTAGATCTCGGCGCAGTCAAGGTGGCGGTACCCAAGGGCAAGCGCATATTTGATCGAGTCGATGAGGACACGGTTCAGTGGCTCGGCCTCGGACTTGTACCAGGCAGTGCCAGTGCCGAAGCCGAGAGCAGGAATGGGTGTGCCTGTAGGGAGGTGGAAGGTTGGGATTGTGGTAGACATTTTTTTGGTTATGAAGAGAGGTAAGGGGATGTGAGTGATAATTGATAATGGGGGGGGGGGTAGAGGTGAGTGAGGAGAAGTGATTCAATGATGTGAGTGATACGGCGTGAAGATGGATATTGTATTTGGATGTGGGGGAAGTGGAATGGGGTACGAAGTTTGAAGCTTGAAGTATGGAGGAGTGTGGGGAGTGTGGTTATGTTAAGTACAAATACTTAAAAGTATGTAAATGCATGTATTTACATACACAGTACGTACATGTACGTTAAGTAACTCTCTGTGCGGGGGAAGAATGATGTTGTTGCTTATTACAAATTGAGGATAATCACGGGCGAAAGCTTAACTACGACCCGAGAAACTCGAGAAACTACCTACAAGTACATACATATACGTACTTTCATGTAGCCGAAATTATCAATCTGAAGCTCCCCCTCTTCCATCCTTCCTTCCCTTCTTTTGCTTCACAGGCTATCATCCGCGTAGAAGAGTGTTATCGCAATCGCAATCGCAATCGTGTCGGCTACTGACGGCATTAGTAATTTGCTTTGTTATGCACTGTCAGGATTTATGAATCTGCATCAGTGGACATATACAATCTAGTGGGCGTGCTGTGTTTACAGTATGTTATACGGCTACGTGGAGATTAGTGGAGAGCGATTTTCAATGTTTACGATATTAAAATGCATTTTCCTCCCTTGGTTGCGGTTGACTGAGTTGGCTGCACGCGAAAGCACGATGATGATCTACTCTAGCCGAGTGAGAACCGAAGACGCTCCTCGGAGTACACATACATGTAATCTACATACCAACATTTATGCTATACTACAAAATACCAACTACTACTGAGTGTTGGGATCGCGATATGAGTAATGCGAATATCGATTTGCATTGCAGAAAAGTGTTGGAGATATCAATTGCGAACCAGTACCGTCGGTCCGATTTCTTGGTTCGCCATACCGGGAATGCCATCTGATTTAATTTATGGTATTTGGTTGTAACATTGCGCGCCATCTTACTCTACAGCTAAAACCTTGTCAGCAGAGAGCGCGCCGGGCTAAAGAACCCCCCCCAATTCGTCCTGAATTAATCCTCTCAGCTTTTCGGAATAGACACCAGACCTCCAAGGCTGATTTCAACAGCTTTGCTGTCCGCTCCGGTTGTGTAGGATATTGTTATCATTCATTCGTCATATGAAATGCTGTTGAAGGTGAGTATCACTACGAGAAATATCTGATGAGGTCCAATCATTGTAGGACAGGCAGTAAATCTTAAAGCACGGACCAACACTAAAAAAAAAATCTCCCTTTTCTTTTTTCTTTTTTTTCTTTAGCCTCACGCTGTTTCAACCTCACAACCACACCTCATCCAACCACTCGAACTACTTTCTATAATCCAAACCTCAAACGAACAACACACCCCCGCCCCTACTCTACAACTCACAGGAGCAGCAATGGTCCGTAAATTAAAGCACCACGAACAAAAGTACTTCATCACCAGCTCACCTTATTCCACCCCCTCCCCTCCATTCCCCCTCCCCCTCGCGCCCCCACTACCCCCCTTACCTTCCGCTATGCAACATCATCGCTAACAATAATCTCTCTTCCCTTTCAAGGCTTCTACGAAAGGTAGATTTCCTCGAATGGAAATCAGACAAGGGACACCGCGACCATGATGTTATGCGTCGCTATCACATACAGGACCCTGCCACCTACGCGAAGTACAACAAGATTTGTGGGTCAATCCGCCATCTCGCGCACCGTCTTGCGCTGTTGGAGCCCTCCGACCCGGTGCGCCGCAAGCACGAAGACCTGCTCCTTGCTAAGCTCCACTCCATGGGCATCCTCGCTCAAAAGACAAAGATGTCCGATGTGGAGAACAAGGTGACGGTATCGGCATTCTGCCGGAGGAGGCTGCCAGTCGTCCTGACAAGGCTAAAGATGTGTGAGACCATCTCGGCGGTATGTGGCTTCCTCTTTCTTTTTTTCCCTCCAGCTTACCTACCCTTTGCCCTTTGCCCTTTCTTCTTCATTCCCTCTTAGTTGTCCTCCTACCCATGTTGTCGTGGCTTGATCACTGCACAGTGGTAACTTGAAACCGAAACACTCAGGCTTAGCTTAGCTGGTTTAGCTGCAGTGAGTGTGGCGTTGTGGCCGCCCATCACCGGTGGAGAGACGTTGTGAGACCCGTTAACTAACGCCAGGTGGATGATATAGGCTGTCAAATTCATCGAGCAGGGTCATGTACGAGTCGGTCCAGAGGTTATTACTGATCCAGCCTATCTCGTCACAAGGTAAGAGAGATCCACTCCAGGGGTGGAGGGGTTGCGCAAGTTCAGCTTATTAACCGTCCTCCAATTATAATAGGAACATGGAAGACTTTATCACGTGGGTTGATTCTTCAAAGATTAAGCGAAACATCATGAAGTATCGCAACGAGGTCGACGACTTCGACCTCCTATAAGCGGGTATTTTATTTCTGTTTCCTATTTTTTTTTCTTTTTCGTTCTCTCTCTTTTTTGTTCTCTTCCTTTCTTTTCTTTTTTTTCTTTTTGTAATTTGCGGTAATTTCTTTTTAGGTTAGGGTGTGTAGTGGAAATGATTGGAAATGGGGGAGGGGGGGAGAAAAAAGTGCTACCTGTATCGTATGCTCGGAGTTTGGCTTGGAATGGGGAGAGAGGGGGGGGGGGGGGGGGCAGGAGAACTAATGAAAGTATAACGTAACGTAACGTAACGTCTCATGGGCTCGTCTTCTCATCTTCTCATCTCACCCCGAAAGGTTCAAGAGCAGTTAATTAAGTTTACATTAGATCAACTGTACAGGTGGTGTTTATAGGAATCAGACCACGTGCAGTTTTATTCTTCTTTACAGCCAGTTGTCCCCTGATCCTGATCAGCTTCTTAATCAAACTATGCCTATCGTCGTCTTCTCAGTCAATCAATCAAGAGAATCAAGAGAGGTCTTAGCCAAGTCAATTACACTCATGTACTTTGAACCCCCATCACGTGGCCTTTGTTTCGATACAATTGTCCGCGGGCCCATACAGAACCACGCTGAAATGTAAGACGCCCCGAGATCTGCTCGTTACTGGGCCTCTAGTTGGTCAATGGCTCTCTGGGCATCACTCGATGACCCTTCTATACAGATGATCTGCCCCCACTAGGGGGCTCTTATTAATCACCGCTCCATTTTGAGGAATATACGCCGAGTTCCAATCAACCAGTCCCTAGCTATAGGCACTCACTCAATCGTTGCACATAGGGGGTGGGTCCTCAGTAAATGGCTAGAGTTGCATATTACAAACAGACTGTTTAGGAATATCAAACATGCCCTTTCACCTTAGGAAAAGGCTTTTAATTCACTCGCAGGGCTGGTTCGGAATATTCCTCGTATTGAGAGCCCGGGATACTACTGCAAATTAAAAACCAAAATTTCCCGTTCTACAGGATTTTCAACTGCTTCTGCCCTAGCCAGTCAGCATAGCACGATCGAAATAATACAATGCATCAGTGTGAACTATATTAATACAAATCAGTACTTATAGGTACTTCTTGTGTTTTATCGTTTGGGGAACATTCAATAATGGCTCGTCTGATTGTTTGCTTCCCTCACTCAAGTGGGCCACTGCAGAATCGGATATCTATCCGAGGGGTAATATCTATCTATCCGTGGCTCGAAGGCATCAGCCCAAGATTACATCCCGAGATCGACTGCTGCCCTACGATCCTGTCACTCTCGAGTCCAAGTAATGAAGTACCAGGTCCTTGAGCCCTTATTCCCACCACTACTATCATCAGATTCTTGATACCTGTGCCCATATGCTCCTTGGTCCTTCTGCTGCTGCTCACATTCGCCCTTCCCGCTCCCGCCTCTTCGTATCTGGCATTCGAGTAATTTCCACAAACACTTATCGCCCCGTTCAATTCGGCTTGCCTGATATATGGACCACCCCCCCCCCCCCTGTGCAACCATGTTCTTCGGGAAGGGGGCCGAGGTCTGGATCGCCGCCACCACTAAAGCCTTTCCACTACCATTGGTGTAGTCAGGCCTTGGTAAACCACTAAACCTGGGAATAAGCTTCCAACTATGTTCAGCTTCAGCTCCTGCCGAAAGTCCTAAACCCTGGTTTAAGCTCTTAAGTAAGTAGGCCAAGCACATTTGGGGCCAGGGCTGGCAAACCGTCAGACAGGGCTTACGAGCCTCTCTTCCTCATCTCATCCCTCTTAACTACTTACAGTTCAGCGCACCTGTGCATCAGTCATTGATGCCTTCCCCAGAACCTCCGCCAATGTGTTCCCCAGTCTTAGGGGGAAGAACTAGGGGGAGGGAGTTCTTCTGGATTTCTTCGCCTCCTGATTTCTCCAGACGCCTCTCGCATGCCTGCATGTCCCCTACCCTAAAGAACAAGCATATCATTCAATCACTCGTCGTCTATTTGGGAAAATAAACCCCTCCGAACTAAACACACGGCGCCACACGGCGGCTCTAGAACCCTCCCACTACCTGCCGCTAAGGTAGCAATCAATGCTCCCGATGCCAGATGACCTTTTAATGCAGAATTGCGACAGGCTAGCGATGGTCCCAACTGCTCGCTACCAACCGCATCGTTACTTTATGTACATTAACTGAGTGAACACCATTTACCGAGTGGGCCATCACATCACATCCCAGACACAAGCTCTTCATGCCCCCCCCCCTCCTCTACTAGCCTAGCTCCCCCTCCTCGAGTGGCCTGGGCTTTCGATGCTCTTCCTTCCCCTTTCCCCTTTAGCCTTTTTTTTTTTTTCGTTCTTCGGGAACGGGAGAGGCGCATGCTTCCTGGGCAGGGCTGGGCAGGGCTGGGCTGGAGGATATGTAGATGACGGCATTGAAGTTGGAGGGTCATGATTCGTTATATTTTCTATAATTGTACATGTACTACTACTACATGCGCAAAAACGTGATTGATCGCGTCATTGGCCCCGGCCCCTAGGTCCTAAAGACATTTGCCAGGGACCTGGAGAAAATCATTAGATATATGCGTTCCGAGATCGATCGAATAAGGACATGAGTTTTTTTATTTTTTGTGCGGGTTTTTGTTTATTTGACTGACAGATAAGGAATAGCAAGGTCCCCTGTTATATTTATATGCCGTTGTCACACCCTTCTGTGCAGCAGCTTCTTTTTTGTTTATTTACTTTTTTCCTTCTCGAGGGCTGCAGCCTTTTTTTTTTTTGTTGTTGTTTTTTCCCCTAGACTGGGATCCAAGATCTCTCAAATGGCTGTTTGAGACAAAAAAATTTCTTCCTTGGGCTTTTCTTGGTGCTTGTTTCTCATGGGCCATCTATACCGCTACCGTCGTGTGACCGAATAACATTTCATTGCAAAGTCGGGAAAACAGCTGCAAGCTCGTGCATCATTGACCCGTCCTCACCCGTTCGTACGTTTTGCATTCATACGTTCACTGAACTCAAGTATATACAAACATAATAATGTGTAAAAATGTGGTAACACGGAATAAAAAATTTTTTTTTTCCTTCCGCTCCAAGATATTGATTGATTGATTGACAGATCGACAGCTGCATACATGTAAAATATGTACTAGCTTCTGGCTGCATTTAAGTACATGTATTTATTATTGTGGTACTGCGCGCAGCTATGGGGGTGGAAAAGGAAAAGAGGAAAAAGAAAAGGAAAGGGAAAATGATTATCTATCGACAACGCTTGTAATACCCTATCCAAGCCTGAGAAGTGTTCAGAACGGCGGAGGTTGTGGAGGTGGAGGTGGAGGTGGTAAAACGCTCTTCCATTCCCAGACTAATTAATTGCGCCCCAGGCGCTCCGCTAAGCTACATAGCTTAGCTAGCACAAACGAGAGGTTACTTCTCTATTTGGCTTGAAATACTACATGTATCTTCTTGGTGACTCTAGCCTCTCCGGGTTCAGGTATGTTATGTATGTATGTATGTATGTATGTATGTATGCTGCCTGATTCTCCACTGTGTTGAATGCAGTGCGGGTCTTGAGGGCTGAGTGAGTCTCATGCAATATACTAATTACATGTATGCATATATATACACACGTAGCTGAGATCGAGGGGGAAGGGATCTGTGTATGCAAATGATGAAATGTGGTACAAAGAGTACTGATAGCAAACAGTAGAATAGTAACTATCACACTCTCTGTACCCGGTTTGAGAAGGAGAAGGAGTGGAGTAGGGGGAAAAACGTTAGATGGCAAGGGACTCACTCCATGTCTTTTGGGACGCTTGTAACACCTCAATTCGGTCCGATCCCCAAGGTTTAACACAACAGGTAAGAGAAAAGGCTAGTGCTGCATATCTCAAGCGATACCAGTGAAAGTCAGGAAATCGCAAGCAGTTTTTGCTTCTACTTGTAGAAAAAAGAAGCTACTCTACTATTCCCCCCTCTCATAAATCGTCACGCAAGCGGCGCTAAGTAGCTAAATGGTATCTTCCTTGATTCCACGACATACACTCCCTCAAATCTCTTCTAGATCACCGAGGTCGTCAACAGCCGGGAAATCGCCAATTTCAACACGGTCTGGTCTCACGAAAGAGCCGTGTTTTGGTGGGCACTTGAAGTAGGACTGCCCATTGATAGAGCCATCGTTTTTACCTGTTCAAGAGAGTAATGCCCAACAAAAAGGAGGATTACGGTTAGCCAAGGTGATGGTGGCTATAAGTGCCGGCCCCATATTGCAGGAGAAACACGACCATACGGGGATTAATTCGGGGGATAAATACCCGTTGGTTCATCGGCTTCCACACCCACCCAAACTCCGCCATTAGGAATCTCTTTAACTTCTCCGATAAACCTAACGGTGCCTCGGCGATCCAAGTCCGCGCCACCCACCCGGCATCGCGCACCAACAACTATCTTTTTTGCCTCAACCTCTTCATACTGACGGTTCAGCTCCTGCTGTTCCTTCTCATCCTTGTTGGGGTCGAATCGACCAAGCTTATTTCTTCGCTTCCATGCCAGAACGGAATCCTGGAGTTTGTCGTACTCATCCACCGGCATTACGTATTTCTCGACCGCGGAAAGATCCTGAAAGTTGGGACGAGCAGAAACTGGGCGTGTATCGGCAACCTATGCAAACATGGAGCATGATTAATCAGAGACACTGTGTCAGATGGAGGAATCTATGATTTTTGTTTCTTTTTCGCCAGGGGACACAAAACTCAGTCTGACAGTCGAAAGGCTGGGCAAACTACGTATGTAACACCGCCATGGGAGGGTGTATCAAAAAATAAAAAAAGGGGGGGGGGAAGAGGATAATAGAAAAGTACAAGTATAAAATGATTCCTTTTTGAAAGAGTAAACAGTATATCGAATAGAAGATTGTGTACCAAAGCAGGTGGGAAAAGCAAAAAAAAAGTACCGATAATGGGAAAGAGTAGACGGAAGCAAGCAGAGAAAAAGTATCAAAAATAGATCGACAGCTATCTAGAGGAGGGGGGGGAGAGAATCATACGTGTAATTCAACGTAAGGCTGAAGAGGAAAGCTGGCAATCTGCGTAGTCTCCTCATCGTGGCTCGAGATGGGAATAGGCTGAGGTGCATGTGGTAGACGCAATGTGAGTTGCTGCGAAGATGGTGGGATACCCGTAACAGTCTCAAGCTTCGCTTTCAAGATGGCGATGGTCCAAGAGGGCGTAATACGACGCTCGGCAGCAGCATTATCAGAAATAACACTGACTGGAACGTCCGCGGCTGTTACAAAGCTCATTGCTGCTGATTGATGATGTCCGTGAGTTGATCTGTGGGTGTGTACTGAACTGTGTTCTGGCTGGTGGTTGTATGCGTTGCCGATGCCAATTTCGAAGACTCCCGTTTGCTTTGCTCGCTAGGCTAGTTGCTGGTGATGCGTTGTAATTATTCGTCTGTGTTTGGGTCCTCCACTATCGTTCGTGGTGTTGAGCTGCCAATATAACAGGCACGGAGGGGTGACAGGAGAACCTGAGTGGGGTAAAACAAATTAAAAAGGAGTTGTGGAGACTTCAGCTGTCACTGGGTGCTTAAGGTCCACAACGTTAGTAATATGCATCCTCACTCTGGTTGATTGACACCAAGCCCTTCCTACAACATATAAATGTACATCTATTTCTACACGTGTTTCTATACATGTGCGATGTACCCTATTCTCTAGGGAGACTCACCAATGGTTTACTAGGAACCTTTAACGTAGATGAGCTTGATTTCCACCTACTCTACTGCCTACACAACTGTTGCTTCTCCCACACACAAGTTCTTAAGTGATACAACTCTTATTTATGCAAGAAGCCCCTTCGCTGAGAATGTGGAGTAGCTACATAACTAGGTCGCTATTGTAACTACGAGGGAGGGCCAAGTCGGATATTAGTCGCTAGATTCCGACATCTGCTTGTGACACTACACAACTTTACTGTTTTGTCGCTTCAATTGTATCAGATCCCTGATGATCGGTGGAACATCTGTACCCCGGTCCGAGCTACCAAATAGTAGGCTCCCAGCCGCAGACATAAACTCCTTGCAGATCGTTGGGTTGACGATGATCTAAGATGAAATCACTGAAAGGCAGCCAAAAAGAGGAGAAGGAAGCGGGTATAAAAAATCACGGATTAATGCACATGGGACGGCCGGGAAAGAAACATCGAAACGTGCTCATGTATGTACTCCAGTATGGTGCCAATTAGATTAAAACACCCCCTACTACATGCCACACCCAGGATTGAGGAAAAAGAAAAGAAAATGAAATGCTTTCGTCCGATAGTGAGTATACATACATACATAACCGTATTATACAAACATGACCCGACGTCACACGTGCCTGAGGAGCTTTTTTCGTTTGCAATATGTAGATTATTTGAGTGAACCCTTGATAAATACATGTACAGGTATGATATTGCCTCTCCTAGGTAACGGCCCGACATATTGGGTTTCCCACCGTTTTGGATCCTATATATCTGAAAGGCTTCTAGAAGCCTCCAAGTTGTGAAGCCCAGAATCCCTTTACCTGGTTCTTCCCTGCAGGGCCTAGGCTGGGAAATTAAACACATCACGCATGTCAATACATGATGAATACATGTAGGTACATGAGGTATGTAGGAACATGTAGTACATGTAGGTACATACGTATGTACCTAGCAGAATCATTGACCAGTTTCTCTGATCAAACAAAACATGAAAAAGCAAAATACTAGGTACGAAGCATTGGTCTAACTACAGCCGTGGCTGTACCTACTTTCTAGTCCAGAATCTCAAGGGTGTATTCGAATGATCATGGCTGTGGGAGCTTTTCGGTGACTGTCACACCTTACCTGCGTACGTGCACGGGCCAGACGAATGCTAGAGGAAGCACCATTGCGTACAGGTCTAGCCAATTCAGGCGTGCATTGTCCTGCGGTTCATCGCATCTTTTTTGGAAAGCCCTACAGTCTTGGTCTAGATAGAGTTACACTTTCAATGGTTCATTTAGAAATGAAACGCCTCCACTTGTCTTTCCCAGGATTAGCAATATAGGCTGTATGGTTTTATTATGTAGCATACAGTGACAATAACTAGCCTGATCTTCACAAGACACACTAGAAGGTTAAGGAAGTTCTCTTAGACTTGATTTGCAACAAATACAGTACCCATGTACAAGTTCTCACTGTAGCGATTTTATACCTATGTACTTACACATTAGGGAAACCCCCTTGCCAATATACGTCAGTCAAGCTCCTCTCAATCAACGCCCCTGAGACCTACACGCAGTTCCTCCCTCTATCAGGTATTGGTGCTAGACAAATTTCCAACCTGAGTGCAGTTTAATAAATTTCAAGTGGCCAAAGATTCCCCCAAAGAGAGCGAGACAACGCCCCCCCTTCCCTGGCCTTCATTCACACTACAAGTCAACACACGATAATTAGTCCTAGACAAAAGGCTCATATTGAATATTAGAGAAATCATCTACCAAAAGGGATATGATTCATTGATCTCCGGCAAGTATATCGAGTGAGTGTTCCAAGGTAGCATCAAAATGAGGACCCTGTTCCCGTATCTATATCCAACCCTGTCACAGTTTTTGGATTGACTCCACGAGGTGGTCCATATTTACCAGAAACCAATAAAATTGTAGGAAAGGGCCTATATGCCGGCGCCACCCTCAGCTGGTGCAAGACCTACTCCGCCAACATCCATTCCTTCATAAGTCACCGTGCAGGAAGCGCATCTACTCTCATCACCTCCATCTTCCTACACCTCCTTCATTTGTGCTCATCTGAGTGAGAAGAACATCATAATCCCCCACATTAGATTTTCTCGACGTCATAAACTGACAAACACCTCCCATCCAACCCGGGTAACACCGTTCCGCTGGCTTCCATCTCATACCTCCTCGCTCCGATGCCGCCCAAGAAAGAGCCTCCAAAACAAAAGGAGCCCGTTCACCTCCCTAAGACTTTATCGCAACCACCTCCATCACCCTCAGCAAAGCGACCTTTGCCTGATAACTCAACAGCATCTCCCGCCAAACGTCAGAGTAAATGGAGTCCAGATGAGGATGCAACTATCATAAGCCTTCGAGGGCGTGGCATGAAGTGGGAGGACATCTCAAGAAGTTTACCGGGAAGATCTGCAATTTCTTGTCGTCTTCATTACCAGAACTACCTGGAACGCCGATCTGAGTGGGATGAGGAGAGAAAGGACAGACTGGCTCGTCTGTATGAAAGGTAAGGTTCATCCACTTCAAACCCGGGGAACGGCCAAGGTTTATCGGAGATTTAACCTCGGAATCTCTTCCCGTGGTGCGACGTGAACGACTTTGAAAAGCTGGCTAACAGTGTTTATTGGGGGGGGGGGGATAGATTTAAACAAGAAATGTGGAGCCAGGTTGCGAAAGAAATGAATATCCCATGGCGAGCAGCTGAGAGTATGCATTGGCAGTTAGGTGAGAAGGAAATGGCCAGGCGCGCTGGTGTTGTACCATTCTCCCAAAGCTCAGTTGCACTCGATGTCCCCCCCAAAAAACCCAGCCCACCCCGTCGAAGTCCAACCCCCGAGGGACCGGAAGAAAAACCACCTTCGGGGCCTTCTGCGCCTCCGGCGGAGGCCGGGGCTGTTTTGGGAAAAGAAGATACTACCAAGTAGATTGATAACAAAGTTCTTTGGATCAAAATATTAGTCCAAGAATTAATGGTAGGTTTTTTTTATTAAACATATTTGTGCGGTATGATAGATAGATCGTTTGTACTCTATGATTTTTTTTTTCTTCGTTTTCCTTCTCTCTTCTCCTTTTCTTTATATCATTTATATACGGGCTTGGCCCAACTAGGGAAACGGCTGTACGGATTGTAAGGGCGAAATGTGTTTGGTATTGTATTCGTTTGTATTTTTTTTCTCTTGTATTTTGGTATTTCCCTATTACCTGTTAAGGTTAGATTTTTGATTGCTTGGCTTCGTTTAGTTTGCACTGGATATACTAAACGGATACATTATCATTAGAATAATGGGACAAGGATGATACACCTACAATTTTAGTATCCCGGGACGTCAAGTTCGGTTGTGTGGTGGTCGGGGGTAATTCCAGCCCAGATTTTAGACATGGTTGATAGGGCTACAGCAATAAACAGGTTTTGGACATGGTCTGTGGTGTAGAACGCATTGACTGCGTGGGTGAGACGGGCCGTTCTAGTGTGATATCAAACCAGATGCTTGTGATACGCAGGCATCCCACCTGGTTATCACTCATTGAATGTATGTTGCAGACCGTTGCTCCGCGAACACCCCATTCTGTGGTGACTGGTCCAAGACAATGTCTTTCTAGACCCCGTCCAGCCAAAGTGCAAAGGTGAGCAATATTTTTGATTCTCATCCACACACACGCATCTACATCCCGTTCATCTGTGCGGAGGGGCACATATTGCCCACCAGTTATCTTTTTCATACCCGGATTCAAGCACTATGCCTCCAGCAGCCACTATATCTTGCACCAACTCTCCATTCCTATAAAGGTGGTAGTATCTGTTATACGTGACTACTTTGTCATCCTTGCCCTGCTTAATGCTCCCACCCTTTACACCAGAATAGCCCTTAGACGTTTGCCATGGAACCATGACATCCTGTGGATCACCTTCTTTCCAGCCTCTCTTTGAGTTCGGCTGCTCCAAGGCCCAGACATAGATAAGCGCTTTCCCGCCATTAGTCTCGCCATTGGATGATGGTTTTAGCGTAGCAAGGATGCTTCGTATTGAAGCGACTCTTCGCTCTGTGGTCGAGAAATGGTGGATAACAGCTATGCTAATTGCAAAATCAAATCGCGAGTCTGGGTGGGGCAGTTCCAAAGTATCTGCTATAAAGGAATCTTGAACCTTTAGGTCGTGAGCTATCCGTACAAGAGCAGTTGACCTACTCGTAGCAATTAATTTATGCAAATTTGTACAATTGAGGAAATGGACCCCAAAGGAATTGAACCTATGACTAACCTGTCTGACCCAATAATGAATACATTTTTATTTACTGTTAGATACTTCCCGTTGCCGCACCCTAGGTCTAATCCTATTGAACCAATGGGGAGGCCCTTAAGAAAACCCTCGACTATTGGCCATGGCTAAAGTGGTTGCGGTCAGTAAAGTCTCGTTAGGGCTGTTTATATTGGTCGGAATTTATAATTGATAGTAAAGTATATGTACCTTAAAGCGTGTTGCAGAGAAATGAGAGGCGATGAGTTCATAGACACGATGCACGTGTTCGGCCTCATGATCCTGGGGATTGATGATGTCCATCCGGTGGAGATGAGGCTTGTGGCGTGCGTGGTGTTTATTCTTGTATCTTGTATCTTGGGATGGTTCCGAGGTTGGGTTCGTGGGGGGACACAAGCAAGTTGATCATTCGGTTGCCGCTTCTTGGTTCGGTGAACTTTGAGTTTGGTGTGGTGAATGGATCTGATTGGCCCCCGCAGTCTTGGCATCTATTAAAGATGAGTTACCCTGACCAACCTTTTGAAATCTTAGTGTGAACCATTATTCATTGGCTAACCTTCATCACTCAGCACACCAAGCTTTATATTTAATCTACATTTGCGCTTATAAACAGCAACGGCCAGCAAGCTATACCAACTTTCGCTAGGGCAGCTAGCTTCTAGGTAGTAGAGTTCTAGCGAGCGGCTTAGGTCATGGTTCGGTGCGCACCAGCTAGCTGGCTACTCGTCTACCATAAGAACCATGGCCAGAGAAAATGCAGTTTCTCAGGGCAAGGGTAATTTGTATGGATTAGCGATAATCCCTCCTACAAATCACCCCTGTTTCCGTTACTTGCATATCTAGTTCATTTCGCGGTAAACGAGTATAATTGGAGCAATACCTCAATCAGGGATAGGAGTGAGTGGTGCTTTGATCCTAATTCAACTATCAGAACAAGCGTACGAGTCTACTACTCCCCTAGTAACACCGGAGCCCCTGCCAGCCAGCCCAAACATAACAAGAACTCTAAGCATACAATGAAAATCTGGTTTATTAAACTCAGGGCCCTGTTAAACCCACTACGGCTAACTGGGGTCTAGGATAGATTTCGGAAACATATTTCCACAAGGATAATTCGATAAGGCGGGACGGAAGACCCGTTATCGTCATATCATAGTCTCACAGATACCCCTACTGATCTCATCATTAGCACAGGAGCCTGGGCAAATGTTGGATGTCTTCAAAGATCATGTCACTCCAATCATCACCCCTTATAATAACATACGTTCGAATAAAATCCGATGGCTTAATCACCTGACTACGTTTGTGTCATCCTAGATATTCAATTGGAACGGAAGCCTCTCAACAGGATTAAACTCAGTCACATGTGCACTACTAAATTGAGCATTGCTGCAATAATTGGCTCGGTTTTAATGGATCCTCTCGTGCGCTCCGAATCTGATCATCGGGAAATATTCAGATTTTCTCAAAAGAAGCTAAAGAGCCGGGCCCCTGGTACTTTCAACCTATCAAAACTACATGTAGCACGCAAAAGATCGGAGCGGCGCATCTCGGATGGCACGGCTTAAGAATTTGGTCACTCAGGTGAGCACAGCGTCCAGCGATCAGCCGGTGTTGAAACTGGGCGATTGTTGGGGATTCAATACATGTCCTAAAGGGGAGATAATCTCTGTTGGAAGCGTACTTTGCAGCGATCACAGCCTGCTCAAGGATGAAATTATTGATTTCTGGCAAGAGAATGGCTGGGTGTGTAAGATAGCAAATACCCTCGTTCATGTCGAAGAAACCTCTGACACTTGCCGAAGCGCAGCAGTGGGGGCCTTGTACCATGAAACTCACACTTAGAGATACTCCAAAAAAAAAGCAAAATTCTCTCTAATATGACGTCTTACTAGGCACTAATGTACTACACAGCAAGCATATTGCTAGTAATGTGGCTGTCAAAGCCAACTGCCAAGTGATCACCCGATGTCAGGGTTGCTAGTACATGCAAGTCAGCTAGTGCAGGGCCCGCATTAATTGCTACATCAGCTCTAAGGTGTTAACCATATCCCACTTATCGGGATCAGAGCTAAAACCAAGACTAGCCCTCGGTTAATGAAGAGTGAGTCACAGTGCGTCACTCGGAACTATTCATGAAATAAATTGCACAAACCACATACCGAAAACCGGACAACACAATCAACCATGACATCAACAATTCTCGTGAAGGCCCACAACAACTTACTCTTACGACCCCACTCTAGATTTGCCGATGCTAGCTGTATGTACCTTGTGACGCTATAACCCTAGATGGTTAGTATAGCCGCAACACTACATTTTTATCCGTCCGAAAAAGAAATAAAGCTGACGACAGGAATCCCAAAGACACGATACCGCCGATAAGTGGGAACACAGAAAAACCAATAGGGTAGAGAGGTATTGAAAAAGATGAAAAATACTTAAGTTCGACATCGGTATTATTACTATCGCTTCAAACCCCCTCCCCCCCTTGCCAAGAAGAGAAGACGTAGTCTTAAGTGCCAATTTACTATAGGATAAGGGGCAACGATAGCGGACCTATCGAGTACTAACGGTAGGGGGTTGGACGTTGTAGTGGCCATGGCTTGTATGAGGTTAGCTTAATTGCTTCATAAAACGTATTTCGGTAAAAACCTTTTTTTACCCATGGTTCAGGGATGTGAGGAATAAACAAGGGTGAATTAAATGTTCCCCTATTTATTAGATTTAGTATTTAAAATCCATTTATCAACATTAGTACTAAATGAATGATTCTTGCTAGCCCTTGATAGTGAGCCAAAATGTTTGATTTTTATTGTAAATGTTTACTCGTTTGATATATTAGCTAGTGCAAATTTTCAGATTGCTAATATCCGCGCTACCTACGATACATACGTGCATGTATATGTAGCAATAAGCTGATGTTTCATTCTATTCTGCCCGCTGAAGAATACCTATGTAAGTTAACCACGACCCGTACCGATAGCCCCATGCCCAAACATGCAATATCGAGAAGCTTGGAAGTCCAAGCTTCCCACCCGCAAAGAAACCCGACATCACCAATGATTACCAAAAGAAATTGAGGAATACAACGGGGCACAGCTCTATCTTCATATGCATAATTTTAAGGACTATAAGGTAAGGTCCTGACTTACATGTAATTACCGTATGGTACGATCGGTCTAGGCCATGTCAAGCGGATCGGCACGTTGTGCGCACGCAATTTTGAAGCACACAGGGTACCAGCAATATATTGGTGCTTGTTTTACTCTGACTGTATCCGAAATCTCGGGTTATCGATGGGATAGGATAATTTCAGGGAGCGATGCGACGAACATGTGGGGATGGGCGATTTGGCATAGCTGCTGGTCCTTTCAACCACTCTATTTTGATGAACCTAACTGCTTGTCAAGTCCAGATCTAGACAGGGAGTTAGCCTCAAGCTTAACCGCAGACAACTGAGCAACGACCTGCCTATTCGGTAATAATATCCGTACCACACTTTGAAAATCATATTTCTCCGATATCAGCAATTGCAAACCAAACGTGGTATATACTTGTTGGATATATCGATATTTTATAAAATGGTGTATGATGTATAAATTCGGTGCGGGTTCCGGTTGTATCCGGCCAATTTACCTAGCTATAGATGAGATTACCTTTTACCTAGTGGCGGGGGGCTCGGTAGGGAGCGCTTCATTGAAATCAGGATCTAATGGGATATAATAGGGCACTACACCCGTATTTCCCAGGGTCCTGTCGGCGTCGGTATTATTTTCAATATTGTCGCCCTTTCGGCCAAATTTCGCAGCGGACACTACCTTCCATGGCCATCTCCTGCATAGATTATTGTCATATCGAGGATCAAGTATATTCTACTGCCAGCGGGCCTGCATTCCGGGATGAATTGGCAACGGAGTCAATTTTGCTGTTGATACATAGTGTAAACTAGTTATTGTCACAGCCCTGTCTGATATCCAGATCCTATAGGTAGGCTCACGTTCACATATAACCCACTCATTACAACTGACCCCAGTTCGTGCCAGCTTCTGGGTGTTAGGTAATACCAACTACATATAGAGAGCTAATAGCCTAATATTACTACTACATGTATGTTCAATGGGGCCTGGCCCGCTCGAGCACGAGCTGATCTTTAGGCTCATTGTGTGGAAGGCTGGTGTAGTGGGATATGGCAAGTGAGCTCCCTCCTACCGGACGCTGGAGTGTACTCCGGGCCCGTGTTCCCCGGGGGGGGGGGTTTCGTGGACGGGAGTGAGCTAGCTCTAACGCGGTGTAATAGAGTTTCAACCCCCAGAGCTGGGGTAATCTTGGGCTGTTGATCGTGTGTATTTAGGATATTGCTGTGCTATATAACCCCTTTGGAGAGGGGGGGGGGGTACTCGTCGTGTTACCACTGATTGGGTATATATGAGCGCTGAACGGTGGGATATATGTACTCGTAATTTCATAGCGTTTTTAAACACAGCTGGGTCTGCATACCACCAAGATTTGGAGCCTCATGCAGGATTTGGCGGGAATGCACACCTAGTTGACGAATAGATAACCTTAAAAGCGAGTTTAGCCTATACATAGGTGTGTTGTATGGTTTCGATATCATGGGAATACAAGAAGTAATATAATTACCTTGGCCGTCGCATTGTACACAACTCTACTCCTCTTGGTATCAAGCAGCATATACTTTCCTCCGGATCCGCAGACCAGCTCTACCCTGCAGAGAAAGAAAGAGAGACACTTGCTGCCATTAAGGGCGCCAATGCTAATGCCCATAATCATTTGCTATGTACGGATCGGAGATGCAGTAGCTTGTATGTTAGATACATCATGTAGAGTATATATGTACATGTACATGTAGTTCTAGCTTGGGCGGGAAATCCTAAATTGTCTATAATGAAACTCAACTGAAGAAGAGGAAAGTGCGCCAACACCCCCAGATTTTATGAGCTACAGAAAGACCCCCAATTAGACCACTCTAGATATATCTACTCCCAACCTCTGTAACCGCCCCCTGGGGGGGAGGGGTGCCGGAGGAGAGTATCGGCTATATTCAAATCTCCATCTCCCACGGTAGTACATATAGTACAACATTAGCACTTATTCAAAGCCAGCGGGCATGCGGATATGCAGGAGACCATACTTGATCTCCCGAGCAGCTTCAACCCAGGAACCACTGTTCCAGAGTATCCGGTAAACTGGTCCGCCCGCAACTCCCAAGAGGGGGCTAGCTCTACAAGACAGATCCGAGCTTAGCCGACCCGACCCGCTCTGGGGATGCAGTAGCTATGGTAGGACGTAGATCACGATGGCTCTGTAGGTACACCCAAGTACATAACTACCGGTCTACCAGCTAGATGTAAGTACTGTACTGTGCATGTGGTTGGCGGCAATAGCTCGCCTTATAAGGCAGTGGGATGCTATATGCACGCTCTGCTTACTGTTGGGCTAATCCTCCGGATTGGCCATTTGGACTCTCTCTCTCGTCGAAGGGCTGGGGCAATAAGCCGCAGCAGTCGGGGCCCAGAAGAGGGTCTGGAATAGTTGGTCATGCAGTCAAACAGAGGAAAACCGTGTTGGTACTAACCGCGTTTAATTCCTCATTTGGCCTCGTTAAGGAGAAAACCTGGCGCTTATCATGTGGGCGTCTAGTTATGTGAAAGTACACTATAGTTACTACATGTATACATGCACATGTGTATATATACTCTCACTACATGTAGTACTCCCTGCCCTGCGAGTTTAGTACGTACCGAGTGCTGGGACCCTATATTATGTAATGATTGCGAGTGTAATCTGGGGGAAAGAAATGAATTCTACACTCGTTACGCGGTAAAGGCGCTAGGTGGCGAGTGAGAGTACCAGCCCGATCATGAAACACCCGTGATTATCATCAGTAGTTCGGATCTTGCTTTGAGGGGATTCGGAATGTTTTTCGATAATCAATTAAGGCTTTTTTAATCGGTATTCGGATTGTGTGTTTCTACCAAACTAAACTACCAAGAAGTGGTGACCGAAAAAACCAAGCCTGGATGAGCGAGCACCAGAGATGACTCGGTGCTCGCCAAGCGACGAGTGATTTCCCATGACCTTGTACGCCAGCTCCGCCAAAGAAAGAGAGGTACACGCGTCATAGGAAGCCTAAGGCTCCACATTTATTTATTATGATTAAATATCTACTAAATATTCCCCAGACCTAACTCCAAACCCAAACACCTGTAGGAAATAGTTGTTTACAAAACTCACGAAGTAGTACTCGGCTCATACGACGACTCCTTCGACCTACAAATACAAATAACACTATCAACACTTTTTGAGTTGCTCCCCACCAACATATAATCAAAGATACACAGCGCGAGATATAGTACAGAACCGGTCAACATAAGAACAATAGTCAGGGGAACAATGCACGGATTGGGCTTATAGACGTAGACGGCCGTACAGATAGAGGAGGATAGTGTGCAAGTGGCGACGGCGATATGTGCAAAAGCGACGGCGCGTTTTAATCTGATGCGTTTCGATCTTTCAAGAACCATTGTACTCTGTAGTGGGGCAGTGGATTCTAGGCTCTGCCGTGATGGCGGGTGACGGCAGGGACCTGGTAGGATTTGTTCGAGTGCTGGTTGGGAAAGGGGTTTTCGTTAGTATGTGGTGGCAATATAGGCTTGTCAATATGACTGTGTGATGGTGATGGTAGACTAACCGGTATACGTGTATGTCCTTCTCGGCGCCAGGGTTCTAGAGTGGGGGGCCTGTTCTGTACACTACAAGTACAGTACTGGCAAAGGAGACTACAGCATAGATTGTAGATCGACAACAATATTGTCACTAAAGGTTTCTCTAGGAATAGAACATTAGAGCTGAAATCAATCTGTAGGGAAGAGAACTTACAGAAAATTCAAAGAGTGAACCCGAGAATTTTGCGCACAAGGCCTCAGTGGATACAATCACACGTATATCAAGACTGATTACCGGTATTAGCAATGGAGCGCCCAGATGGGGAGAGAAGGGACTGGCATCTTACCAAAATGAACTGTGGGTTGGGTGGCTATTAAAAATTATATGTTATTGGTGAGCGCTTTAAGTAGAAGTCGACCGGTAAAGAATGTCCAGGATACCATACAAAAATAAACAAGCTTCCAAACTCCAAAAAGAACAGTAAAGACAGGCAAAGGAGACAGTGCTTCGAAGAATGTAGAACTCAAGAGGAAGAAGAAGTAAGGGAGTAAAAGTGGAGAACACCCATTAAGTAGGAAACCTGAGACAAGGCCGTACGTCCCCTTCTATGAATAGCAATCTGGACTGATAAGGTCTGAGGTCGTTGTGCTTGGACTGCTCGGACAAGGAGCACATATCTGTAGTTTAATTCCCACCAACCCGGAAACACTTCCAGAACGAAGGGGAATCGGGTGGGCGCAAACGTTATCGATTGGCAAACATATGCACGTTTATTCGGCTACCAACTATAGCAAGGCTAACTGAACTCCGGAACTTGGAAGATCCGCAAGGAGATATTTTGTTCATGCGGAAAGCCAATGCCAATCCTTTTTCAGCATAAAGGCCCGTTCTGAACACCTCTCGACCCCCTTTCCCCAGAAGCCTAGAACCCCGGGGTACTACATAAGCATTATCTTTGTAAGTGGAGGTAGGCACGCTGCAACTCTCGTAAAATTCTTATCGTGAGCATTACTCATGAAAAATCCAGGAGGCTAGCTACATTGCTGTCGATAACCCCATCTCCGGCCTCGCTTCCCAGGGTGTAGTTAAAGTTGAGACATCGAAACATATATGCGCACTGCACGGTTTGCAGATTCGGGAACTTCCGGATGGACGCGTGTTGCGTTCTTGCGGGAGAGAAGAAAGCTTGATTACTTAATGCAGATCCGGCATCAATAAGCACTACAGATCTCCCAATGGTCTCCCTTTCACGATACAAAGAGTATGTGCTTGAAACATTAGCAATGAACCATGATGTTTTCCACAAGGCAACGCGTCCCCCAAATATCAGGCTTCGAAAGACCCAATTTCCGGGAATGGCTATGCTGTAGCCTCTGTGTAATGTCTTAGTCCAAGTCATAACGCACTCCAGATATTCATTACTTGTTATTTGGGGGGTACATACGTAGTGTCGTGCAGTACAAGCTGCCCACGACATACCTACTTCATGATCCAGTCCTCTAGCCTCCCATTTTGTAGCGTTGGAAGCATGATACAACAACGCATCAAGCACCTGTGGCCTACATGTCCCCACAATTATTCTGTTCGCCGAGGCAGGCGACACTCACCTACAATGTCTGACCCAAAGCGATACCTAGGCGCCTCCTGAGTATGTGCTGTGGACCGTGCACTCGGCCGCGTGGTCTTCCCCTGCGCAATGATGTCTCACCTTGGCCGAACCCTTCTCAACAAAACATCTTTTGTGTAAACATCCGGACCGTAAGTAGTCGATAGTCCATCGATCCATCTGATGAGACAGCCATGCCAGGTACATAGTGTCATCGGGCCAATGACAAAAAAAATAAAGCTTATTTGCCTACCATCAGAAAACGATAGCCCTTTCGGACCAATCTCCAGTTTCAAAAGTGGCCACAAGATTCTGAAACTTCCCCTAAACACTCAATAGGATTCGATACGTGCTTTTTGTAAAAAATGGGATATTTCTCATCGATCTTTGGTTATCCAGCTGAGCTTTGGCCATCCGTCTTGCTTTTGATGGCTGTGTGATCGCAAGTGCAAATACTGCTTTCTAGCCAACTATGAGAACTTCAAGCTCATGAGCCCCTCCTTCTGTTTGCCGTCCTGTCCGCTGGCTGAAGGACATCGTGGCTCAAAGTGATATGCCGAATCCAAGGATAATTGTGTTTTCAACAGGACCAGTCTGTTGCATAGCGGATTGATGAAACATAGACCAATCGGTAGGTCAAGGTGGGAGTGTGAGGTGGACTGTTCTAGATGGTTAGTCGAGATGTATCCGAGATAGAGGCCTTAAGGTGATATATGGATGATGTTTACGAAGCTAAGGAATGATATGATAATGTTGTGCGATTGCATAATGAAAACCTCCACGCAGATATTCATGATTGAGAACCTTAAGGATAAGGCGGAGCTCTGCACGATGATGAAAGGGCGACCACGGAAAACGGAAAGACTTAGAAAAGAGCGGCTACTAATCATAAAGATACAGGTGGTCGAGCAGTCAAGCTAGGTGGTTGCTTTTTAGCTTCATGTTACATCACTCGGCGGGTTTATTACCCGGGAAAAAAAGCAAAGCGCCGACGTTACGTACCCGCACTAGCAGAGCAGAGAATACCAGGATCCTGTCTTGTGGGTACGTATAGCTTTTGGGTACATCATATACACCATGTACGTTACATACATGTACATACATTAGTACATGTAGTATTCCAAAATGGTTTTACTCGGGGCAGGCAGAAAGAAAAAAAACTTGGAAATGATCTTTGCTGGCAATGAATCATGACTTGTTTTGATCTCAAGATTATGCGGCTCCAGTCCCTGCTTGACGCCTGCTCTGGAGATTCTTTCTTTTTCGAAGCACATACGCCCAAGACGAGCTTACAAGATGACTTGATGCCCCGTGGAATGCACTACATAACCCGTAGTTAGTTCAGGTTGATACACGTATAGCCTTCATGTACCTGGCCCGATCTACTTGAGGTTGCGTATCTACATGTAGTGAGCTACATGTATAAGACCCAAAGCTCTGTTGAATCGCAAATAGATACATGTACATGTTCATGTATGTACAGCGGTGGGTAATAAGTCATCGGATGGCTAGGCTACAATTTTGCTATTTTGGTGGCGTTCCGTCCTATGACTTATTACCGACCGCTGTACATCATGTAGGCCATATATTACTTGATTTAGCACAATCCAGCTGGTGGCAAGATTCCCCCACCGTTACCCGGTACAACCCTCCAAGATAGGGGTTAAGTGTCGGTAAGACTTACCCCAGGTGTGTTCGGTCATAGAGCGATAAAAATGGAGCATCCCGTCAGATCTGCTGTACCCAAATATCGTATCGCCTGGTCAGTACTGCAGTCGGTGACGGTGCAGGAATCTCAGGTACTGAACTCCCAGATCTCATCTTTTTTCCCCCCCTTTAGATCTGAGATTTTAGGTTTTTGAACACCGCATGCACCATGCTTTCGATCCTGCCCCATGGGAACATTGTGACATTTGATCCAGCCACTAGACGCTTATTCGGGGATAAACTGTTCGAGATTTAAATTTGAATATTGCCATAAGATATAAGTAGGAAGTTTATTTTACCTCCAGCCCCAACCGTCCGGCAGATGTGTTTGGCCTCATCGATCCTCAATGCACTTTGATTTTACCGTTCACATACATGTATTTGATGACAGGATCGAAGAACATCCAAATCTGGCCCCAGTTACCGGGGGAGGGGGGGGCTTGGCTCACAGAACCTCACTCGGCCGCTGGATCGGCCCCCCAACCAAACCTACCTCAAGACAACCGAGGCCCGCGGGGGGGGAAACAACAACTGTATCATGGAGCCCTCCATAGACGATGGGTGATCTAAATACTTTAATACGGCGATTAGTTCCATCTCCCTTGTCTCTGCTGGGTGTTTCCTACCTGTACAGTAAGCAGCAGCACCTCTACTTCGATTCCAGCGTATGTGGGGGGGGGGGGGTGCCAAGAGTTGTTGGCAAATCGGATATTGTCGATTAATACAGGTTCGAGTGATAATATATGACCAACGACCCCCGCCTATTTTATGGACTGCGAGACCTCTGTCGTTTCCTAATAGGTGTGTGGTCTGGACGCTCGCGATGCTGGGCTGGGGTGGGGGGGGGGGGAGTACTGTGCGGGCCCAGCACCCCCGGCGAAGCAACCCGGATCTGGCGGGGTCTCAACACTACATTGTATGGAACACGGGCCCTGCATGTTTGGCTATTACCCGAGGAGGGGTATGAAGTTTACTAACTAGACTATATATATTGTTGTCGGAGTAGTATCTACATGTTGTTATTTCCGCCAAGAACGCTACACAGGATCATTGGCTTGGCTTAGCCTGCAAGCGAGTGATATTCCATGCCGCCAACCAGTTACTTCCGGTCTTCGTTCCCGAGGCTTCAAATTGTTTACCGCAGGGTCTCGGCGTCCTGATGTTATAAAACCCTTTAACCCGTGGTTCACACCTAGCTTAGTCGTGGGCCTAAAGAGCGGCGAAAGGTCAAGAGGAAGTTTGAGATGTGGTAAAGGAGCAATGATCATTATTTCGCAGAGAAAAGAAAGAAAATGCAGCAAAACTCCGTACCTGTCCTTTATGATACACGTGTATAGTAGTAATAGTAGTATGAAGCCAGGAGACAAAGAAAAGATCGGAATATAAGGGAAAGGCAAGGAAAGGGAGAAAAAGGAAAAGAGAAAAGGCACCGAACTACTACATGTGGCTAACCATCAATCTCCATCGCCTCCGCCGCCGCCGCTGTCGACGCCAGCGTAGCCCCATTAGCCGCCGCCCCATCTACCTTTTGGCTCGCCGCAGCGCTTGACTGGCAGCCGGGGCAGTTATACAGCGTCTCATGGCAGAAGACGTCGCAGTCGATACAGAACTGCCCGCTGCACTCCGTGCACCTATACCGGCTACTCACACTAGTACCCCGCTCTGTCCGTGCCGGCGCCTCCCACTCCTCACTCCCCTTCTCTGGGAGCGCCGGAAACGGCACCTGACATGCGCGACACACTGTTGCCGTCGCCTCAACCCATGGAACCTCTACCCAGTTCCGCAGCGGGAACAGGTGGTGGTAGTGGCGCGCCAGATGTGTGGAGAGCACCAGCATGAGACCGCATGCAGGGCACTCCATTGGCAGCTCACAGACCTTCGTTGAGCAGCGCGAGCAGAGGTATCCGCCCTTGGCCAATTTCGAGTGGCATGCGCAGAGCGAGGCGGACTTTTCGACGACGCGCGAGGGGAAACCCCACATGAGCAGGCATGCGGCCGACATCTTTGCGGAGCGCGTCACAGGCGGGATAGTAGTGTCGATGAGGAGCTCTCGGAAGTGCTTATCGTCGAGAGCGACGCCGTAGGCGCTTGTGTCGCCAGCATTCGTCTTTTGCACAAGCTCGGCGCAGACGGCGACTTGAGCGGAGAGGCCGACAACACTGACGCGGATCTTGTCGGTCACCAGGTGGGAGATAGTTTGGTGGATGTCCCCGGGGTCGGAGGAGTGTAGGGCGCCGAAGACAATAACTACTTCGCGGGTGCCATGCGTGGGGGCGTTGCTAGAGGGGGGCCGGGGGTCAGTATATAGTGATGTGGAGAGCGGAGGGGAGTTTTCACAATAGGGCGGCCCGCGACATCTCGAGAGCGTTTTGGAGACTTGGGGAGCCTTTAGGGTCGTCAAGACGGAGCTTCTGGATAGCTTCGATGTGGTCCGTGGGGTTTCCGGACATGTCACTAACGCGGACGGCGAGGCCGTCGCGCATGCCTAGCACGCCGAGTTGGGAGATTGGGTTCTGTTCAAAGTACTCGCGGACGTAGTCGCACGCGTACCGGATGGACAGGAGGTATCTGCTGGGGCGGAAATCCTTCTCGGCCATGGCTATTGATAGGTCCAGGATGAGCATGACATGCCGGATGATTCCTCTCTGCAGCGGTGTCGTGTCCTTCAGGAGCCTTTATTTACACCAGATGTCAGCTTCAGAAAGGCCTCGACCTTCAGTCCGATATTGTAGTAATAGTAGTAATGGTAGTGGTCTAAACCTTTTCCGCTTCCCGGCGTCAAGGAGGCCGGTGACATTGATGCTCCCGTCGGCGCCCTCGACGACATTGTCCCAGGAACGCTTGATATCCTCCCATGCTTCTTTCTTCTGGACCTTTTTAGCCTTCGAGGAATGGCGCGCGCCTTTTGGGCCTCGCCGGCTGACGATGTGGGCACCGGCTTCGTCGCCGGAGGAGTTCACGTAGTCCTCGTCGGAGTCGGCCATGGTCGGGGGTTTTTGGAGGGGGGTGTGGACGCGGGAGAGCTGGGAGGGTGCTTTGTTGGAGGGTTTGGATTAGTCAGCTGCAGAGACAAGGTGCAAGTATTGAGCTGATTGGTGGGCTGCAGCAGGTGGATCATTAGGTGCCGCATACATAGTTCTAGTGATATTGATTGTAGTCAGTATCTACAGTTGTAAATAAACTGAATGAGTAACGGACCTATCATGGGAGCCGTCATGATCATAAAAGATCTTTGACATATGACTCGAATATCAGCAGTGCACTTAAGATCAGCACCTAACGAAGCACAAGAGGAAGAAGGGAGATAGAACAGGAAGAAGAGAAAGATCGAAGATGAGATTAATAAAATAGCAGCAAGAGGACACGATCGCTAGAGGACACGATCACAGAAGAACTGAATGACACATATACTACTCCTTCTTATGCTATATTACACCATCATTGGAGTACATGTAGGTACAGATTGTGGCTCTTATCGTTTGAGTACATGTACTTACTAATGTGTATATACTTACATGTGGATATAAATAAAAGCTTTTGTCTGTCGTACTGCTCACCGTTGAGTACAAATACTCTACTCCGTCACGCGAAACACAGCATTGTAGGCATTATCCCTCATGTACTTAAGCTTTATGTACATGTATATAACCCTCACATATGAACCTTACTACAAACGTGTATCCCCAGGACACAATCGAGGGGCCTGTTAATCAAATATGATACGCCACGACAGGAGGATACAGTATATGTACAAGTAGGTACTTGCTGGCAGCTACAAAGTAAGACTGGTTCCTTAGATGGGGAGCAAACATAGCATTTCAAAACTCCGATTTCAAATATTGCCAAGTGCTCGTTACACGGTAAATTAAATAACAAGCAAATCAGCTGTTACACAGAGTCCGATCCATAAAAAGCTTGAACAGTCGAGTTTGGCCCTCCATCCCCGGCCGGAAAAACGTTAATCCAGAATCGCTGAGTCATCTACACCCCCAAAAGCAGTCCCAGCCCTACCCTAGTCTCCACAACCACCACTACAGACTGATACCGAAATCCGGCCAAATCATCGATACGCACGGGAATTATCACCAGCCAGCCAGTCAGCCAAACACGCCAAACCCCCCCTACTGTAGGTTCTCAATCTCCACAATACCCGCGGCTTTCCCCCCTTCCGGATACGAGTTAATCAGAATTTCTGCGATAGTCGTTTTTTTACCTTAAAACACCAACCAAAACCGCCAAAAATGGAAAACGATAAGGGTATGGATAACCCCCCTTGAGTTTGAGATCTTGAGTATTGGGATCCTGAGATTCCACATTGCAGATAGGGGAAGCAGCTAGCTAACTCCCTCTATAGGAGAACTCGTCGACCTGTAACGCTCCCACCGCCCCCACCCACACAGCTCCCACCCCCGTCAATCAGCAACTTACTAACACACCTTACAGCTACGTCCCCCGCAAGTGCAGCGCCACCAACCGCATCATCAAGGCCAAGGACCACGCCTCCGTCCAGATCTCCGTCGGAAAGGTCGACGAGACCGGTCGCTACACCGGCGAGAACATCACCTACGCCCTCTGCGGCTTCGTTAGGTCCATGGGCGAGAGCGACGACTCACTCAACAGGCTCACCCAGAGGGATGGCCTGCTGAAGAACGTCTGGTCTGCGGCCAGACAGCACTAAAGGTTGGTGGCTTTCTCTGGCATTTCTTTTGGATGGGGACAACTTGGTTGGGGGAGAAGGGGGAGGGGGAGGGGGGGAGGGCGGGTAAGGATTGGGATTTCGGGAGCTCGGAGAAGAGAAGATTGGGGAGGTTCAGGACAAAGTGCTGACTCGTGTGCTGCAGGGTTTCTTTCTTTGGGGCTGCGCGGGTTTAGGGTGTTTTTCTTTTTTTAAAAAAGTAAAAAAATTTAAATTTGGGACCCCACCCAAATAATAGAAATTGAGTGGGTGGGGTACATTTCCCCAAACCAAAAACAATTGGATACGGTTTTTTTTTCCCCCTCCGGATCCGAATTGAGTCAGTGAACACCAAAACCCAAGGGGCCTGGGGGCACTTTAAAGCTTAATACCCCAATCACAAATACTACCAGAAGATCCGCAACTAGCGTGGATACTTACAGAGCAGCTGAATTTGGTGAATTGCGTATCTAGTAGAAGAATTTCTCAAATATTTCCATTTCAATATCTCCGTCCATTCCAATATATCCAATTAATAATTTTTTTAAAAAAACCTACCAAACGATCATTTCCACTCCTCCAACCCCAACCCCAATATCTTCTAAGTACATGTATACACGTACCTACCCCCCTCCCCCCCCCTTTCCCCACACAAACCAAAAAAAGCGGCCCATAGATCCCACCCTCCACCGCGCACTCCCACGGTGAAGGGATCGGGCATCAAGCTCTCTCCCCCCCCCTCCCTCTCTCCTCCCTCCCTCCCTCCCTCCCGCCGCCCCCACCTGCAGCTGACGGAAGACGGGAAACAGAGCAACCCTCCCTCCCGGGGGATGGGGGACTGGGTCTTGCTTCTCTGACGCTGTGGGGAGGGGAATGCGGGTTTGGGGGGATTGGGGGGGGATTGGGTCGGGGAAAAAGGGGGGGGGGGAGAAAAAAGAAGAGGGGCCGCGATAGTTAGATCCCTCCGGGGTGACGGGCCTGCTGAAGAGCTGCTACACAGAGAATTGTGTTGAAGCACAGATACGGGTTGGACATTCATCCATCTTCTATATAGTTATATATAAGTAACATTTTAGTGCCGTGTCGTGGAGAGCCTTTTTTTGATTTTTTCTTTCTTTGAATTGATTTGCTGGCTTATATATGCCTGCTTTTCCTTCAGCCTGCCCTGCCCTCGCTCCAGCTACAGGTGATGCAGGGCCAGGTAACTACGGAATACTAAAGTGTAAGATCTGCCTCCGGTTTTTCCATACCAATAAAATTTACAGAAACCCATCCCACCCCGTCCCATCCCAACCCATCCGTCTTATTAAACTGAGTATCGGTTCTGCGGTGCTGCAATGCGTCTGTAGCACCCAGTCCCATATTCCTTCCCCCCCCCCCCGGACCAAGACTCAAAACAACCCGTTGGGTATAGAAAGCAAGAGAGAAACCAACATACAAAAGAGATGTGAAACATTTAACAAAAACCGTGCTCAAGTAAGCAAACAAACAAGACCACACCAACCACGACCAACTAAAAAACTACCAAACGAGAAAAGAAAGAAAAAAAGAACTTAACAAGCAAAAACAAGAGAGAACCGCCCGGCATCTCCCTAAAAACCATCCCATCCCATCGACTAATCGTAAAAGAAAGAGGGGAAAAAGAATGGTGGTTTCCATTCCATTTAAAATCCACCGCGCCCGCCTCATTTTCCCCATCCCTGAGCATTATAATTTCGTAAAAAGGGAGGAACAAAAACATATGTAAAAATAAAATAAAATCGACAAATAACCAGTGACGGGGGGAGGGGGTGGGGATTTGGAGGCCTCGGTTTTTGGGTGAGGCAAAAAAGAAGAAAAAAGGGGAAGAAGTAAGAAGAATATCGCCGAAATACATACCAACCTATCAAAAATTATACATGGAGCCACATTACCTGCTAATAGAACAAAAACAGAAAGAAAAAAAAATCATCGAGAAAACACAATATATATCATCCACCACAGCGTTGTGCTCAAGGATACACCTCGCTCATTGGCCGCATCGTATCATCCGGCCACTCGTCCTCCGTGATGCTGCTCCAGAAGTACCACAAGAAGATCACCGCAAGCAATGTGAACCCAGTCTCGAACAGGGCGCCATCAATTTTTCCGTTTGTTGCCTCGCAAAGGTGCACACTGATGACAAAGTTGAAGACCTGGCCGACTGCGAACGAAAGTGCTGCAGCACCAAGGCGTTCTATTCTCGCCAATTAGTCTCGAAACCCCTAACCCTGACCCTAACTCAGCAGAGATAATAGATACTTACTCATTGGTACCCTCTCCCCAAGCACCTTGATTACCAGCACGGACTCCAGGATCGCATATGCCACGATCATGATCAGCGGGAACAGCAAATATAGCACATACAGCGCATAGTTCTTGATGTCTTCTGGGTCCTTTGTGAAGGTGTCCGTGTAGCTAAACCCGGTATCGACAGCAACATATGTCGTGCCAATAAAGAAGGCCAAAAACGACGTCCCCACCATAGCCAGCGAGAGCGGTGTCCCGTCGTCAAGGATCTGGTAACCGACGACAGCATTGAGCATGAGCACCCATGCGGTGGCTGTTATGGCGCCAATGTGGAGGGCCGAGAACCAAACGAGGACAGTATTACTAGTGAGGAAGCCGCCGACGGAGAAGATTTCGGTGATTGACATGAGGATATAGCCAAGAAGGAATATCTGCATTTCTCTGTGGTTCGCATGTGTTGTGATTAGTTTGGTGTGGAATAAGCTTGTGATTAGTAGTAGTACCTTCGTCCGACTGCAGCCTTCTTCCTTTCCGACATGAATAGCAAGCTTAGTGAGCACAGTATCGCAATCGCACACAGTATTATTGAACCTATAAGCAGTTAGCCCCGAGCCACTAGTCCAGCACCAAGCGGCATTCTTGAACCCAAGCGCCATGTCCAAATAAAGTTGTTACAAAATAGACGCACCCAAATTCCTTATATGGCCACCACCAACCGAGACACCAACCAGTTGACACCGCTTCACCACCATCGGATCCGTGCCATTCCTGAAAAGCTATCATTGATGTTAGACCGAACCGAACCGAGCGATTGCTCCGACTGAGCACGCAACAAACTCGGCTAGAGAGGTAGGCGGGGACGGGCGGGAGGTAGGTAGGTATTTTCTAAAAAAGGAAGAACGTACGTTGCATACTGGCAATGTCGAATCGCGACAAAAGTCCTGTGCATGGCCCCGCGCGCCCAGTCAGCATTTGTTTCATTCCCGGGATTTTTTTTTTTCTTCTTTAGCTTGCTTCCAAGAAAGCTTCGATATTCCTTTCCCTCTTCAGGATTGTTGGTTGGGTGCCTTGCGTTGTTGTTGCGCGTTCCCCCATCGTTCGTGCTTCAGCAGCAAGAAAACCCAACCAAATCATCTCTCGTCCAGAACAAATAGAAAAAGCGGCCCCTCAAAAACAACTTACATGAAAATTTCCGAATTGAGACATTCTGCCTTATTGGCGGGTAATGTTTTTTTTTTCTATTCCCTTTCCCTCCACGCAACGCAACAGATGGTCGAGTGATGGAATTATAGCTTGCTCGCGAGAGGATGATGATGAGTGTATTGTGTGTGTGTGTGTTTTTGTGTGGTGTGTGTTGTAGCTGTAAAGTAGGGTGAAAGATGGACGGGAGAGGGATTAAACACCGAGAGGGAGGAAAAGGGAAGGGGAAAAAACCGGGGGGAGGGAATTGGGGTGGATGGGGTGTGTGCAAAGTGCAAAACGAGTGAATAGTAGCGAGCGATAGTATGTAATGTATAATTCTATCAAGGGCAGTCTATCAAGGGCAGGTAGGCAGGCAGGCAGAACAGCGGGTCCCCCGGCCAACTGTTTCGTCGTTGTACAATATCGTCTCGTGGCGGGTTAGAGGAGTGAGAGAGAGAAAGGATGAAGGGTAGGCCCGACAACGCGCGCGCGCACCAAAGGCGAGAGGGGGAGTAACTGACGTATGATGGATAATTCAGTAGAGAGAGAGAGAGAGGGAGTGAGAGTGAGAGCGAGTGAATGAGTGAGTGAGCGGGTGGGTGGTGATACAATACTATACCTACATGTACTTACATGTATGTAGCAGTAGGTATTGGGTATGTAGATTGCTACAGCACGAGTTGGCAATGGGTGGGGGAGGGATGCAGAGGGATCGGAAGCGATAAAGGGATAGAGATTTTATCGGAGGTTTTGTCTTCAATTGTTCCTACGGTGTTGTCTGCTTCCTTTGGTTAATTAATGTGGATGGCCATATCCCTCTCTCTCTCTCTCTCTCTCTCTATCTCGGTCACTCCACTGTTTCGGTACAAGTACTGTATCCCTCCCGGGAACCTGATGATATGATGATGATGATCTACAACAAATACGTTTTTACATTTTACTCTACCTCTTGCGTCGTACATACATGTCACGCATGCAGTCACTCGGTTCCTTCAGTCCTCTTCTGCCACATTTCGCTCCTCATGGTAATACATGTAAAAAAAAACATCAATTGATTGCACCGATACTATGGACTTACATGTACTTATGTATACATTGAGTTGCAATAGAAAGTCTTTAGTGTGGCTAGACAAGGGACCAAAAGGGTCTCTGACATGAAGGGTGTCACCCTCTTCTAATTGTTGACACAGCAACCGACCAACCAAACCAACTCAGAACAGAACCGTCCGTGCAGGTAATAATAATAGCGCTTTCGGTCTGTAGTATTACTCTCTCTCTTTCTCTCTCTTTCTCTTTGCTGGTAAAGAAAGAAAAAAAACACCTCATGGGACCCATCCGGTTTCCTGACTGGCTCCCCCCTCGCGCGGGCCAGGCGTTGATAACTCGCTTGCCATAATTCAAACGCTTCTGAGAGGCTGTCACAAGTAAAATAGCTTATTTCCGGTAAAAGAGCTATGATTAAGTTATCTTTGGTAGCGGTTGCGGCTCGCCCTATCAGAACACGCATACATACCCTGTCTCTCCCCAGATGCATCGCTCTGCATACCATACATGATAATGACGATTTTTGTGCAATTGAGTAGACTCTAGACAACTCTAACTATGTAGAGCAGCAACTCTTTTCATATCTGCTGGATTGAACCCCCCCCCCCCCGGGGCGTTGCCAATTGCCACAAACCTATCAGCTCAGCATCAGATAAACTGCACTTCTGCACCCAAGCAAGGACTCGCATCCTGATATCCGACTGACCAATATACGTTAAATTGCACGTCGACGGAAAAAGCCAAACGCCCTCCTCTCCCACCCTTTCACCCGTCCCTCCCCTCCCCCCATCTCATCTCTTTTTCTTACATCGCATGGTACCTCTTCTACTTTTACCCCCTTCCCCCGCAAGGGTTCAGCGAGCAATCAATCTGGGGTTGGGCCTATTCCGTTATGGCGCAAGCGTCATGTATGCGGTGCCTTGGTTTCGATCGTCCATGCGATATGTCACACTCACACACTCACACACATACACGCACGACATCTCCCGCTGCTGCGAACAGTCAGGTACGGCCCTACATGTATATCCTACAGTACGCGCGCCCAACGTTTCTCTGTGGCTAAACTCAAGCTTATTATTCTCTCCTCCCCTCGCGTCATGCTGCGCCGTGAATGATCCCACAATCGACAATATCTCTCCGTAGAAATTGCATCTTATGCGCATCTCGCATCTCTACCATGGGACTAAAGAGAGTAGCCAGCCAGTCCGGTCTATGATGTAGTCATTGTTTCAGCTTACGTCCCAACGAAACCCACCCAACGGGTTGCAATTTTTAATTCTGTCTCTCTCTGTATGGGCCCTTTCCGTTTTTACTCTTTTACTGCTCGCATCCCCCTCTCCCCCACAAACTCGGGAATCGGTATCTTCGTAGGCGAGAACCTGGTTCCTTTTGTCTATCGTGTCGTATCGCGTTTACTCTGCAGTGGAGAGCCATTTACTTTATGTACTCATCCACCCCCAAATGTGTGTATGTTACCCGCCAAAACCCGTGTCCTAATACATTCCATCGTTCTGTACTCTACTGTAGGCTGTAGCAGATAAACATTCGACTACAATAATCCACAACCCCCAAAGCCTATGCCCAATCCCTTCCCCACCACCCATCACCTTCCCCCCTAGTTCCTATCAAGTACACACATGTACCCATACAAAATCACACCACCACACCCCAACTCCCCCACTCCCCATCGATGATCTCCCGCACCCAAAAAAAAAATCACTGCCCTGAAAAAGGGAAGGGGAGAGAGGACTCATTCTTTCCAAACTTCGTGCTACTCTACTCTATCCTCCGGAAGCAAACCCTGCACAACCGAGCGACCGATCGCCTCCCTGAAACCCACGTCACAGATTGAGTGGGGTGCACGGTATCCGTCGGATTTGTCTCCGCCGTCCTCTAAGTAGATACGATACTCGGTAGCCTACAGAGTCTACGGACAAGATCGGAACTTCTACGGTTGTGCCAGATCTGGAACAGGCCGCCCACCACCACCGCGATTCGGACCATTCACCCACCCCAACCCTAAAGGCTGGCATAGCAGGGAAAGAAGAAAAGAGAGCAGAAAAACCGGCAGTTTCTCAGGAACGCCCACACTGAGATCTTCCCGGCCCGTGTATCACAACCCGAGAAACATGCAAAAAAAAAAAAAAAAAGACATGATCTCATCGTTACTTGGTCCTGGAGGTCTTGGCATTCGTAGTTAGCTGGTTTCTTCATGGGCGATCACTCGCGCCAGGTTTTGGTTGGCCGTGGGCGGGTTTGTTTGGCGCCTATGCCTTGATCATGAGGAATCGATATCAAGCTACAACATGGTATCTTTTGTTTACACAGCCAGTGTCGGGCTGCTATCGATATTCTCCTCTACCTCCCCGCGTTATAGTGCGGTAATTCCATGAATAACTCTACCAACTGTCACTCTGTAGATTCCTTCTTACTCAGGAAACCAGCTCCTCCAGCAAGAAGCTCAAACACAACCGGAAAGATGCGGGGGCTGTGTTTCTCGAAGGGCCCATGCGCTGTTGCGGGGAAAAATAAATAAGTGCAAGTGCAGAAATCGCGTGCACGGTTATATTTGGAGTGTGCTAATTGGATACCGAGTGATAGTTTGTGATGGCACATATGTGTTGTCAGCAGCGCATTTGGTGTTTTATTTGATAGGGTATGCAGTATTTTCGTATGCAAGTATAACTTACTGCTCACCTGATGTACTACCATGAGAGGGGAGCCGTCCCCTCCATGCATGTGAGTATGTAAATAAGTATGTATGTACTACTCAGACACACTGCAAGTTGGTACATCATGTACCTACAAGTACCCACATAGGTACTCCACAGCCTTAACCAGTTCCAACCCCAAAAACGCAGGATTTCGCCTCTTGAAACTCCAAACGAAACTTCTGCAACCGAGCTGTACGTACCCGCGACGAGCAAGCGAAACAAGACACGATCTCCGCTCGGCCTTCTTTCTAAATATCGACCCATACACCCGGTCAGATGTCGAATGAGTGACAATTTCTCCGACAGCAGGCGCCCGTCTATATAACTGCGTAAGCTGAGATAAGCTTCGGGGCCTGGATTACATCTATACGTTATAATGTAGGTAACGTGCTGTTGTATCCTGGTCACTTGGGTATCTTGGTGCGCATAACTCGTATACATGATGTTATATTCGATAGAGGGCTTCTGTCATGCAGAAAGACGCCCATAACATGTAGAAGTGTGCGAGTGTATGTTGAGTGCCGACGCGATGGCATCGAATTACAGGTGGTATCCGATGATGTGACATATGCTCACACTGCAAGGTGTACGTTTATAGACATCCGAAATCACTCGTAGCTAGATATTAGGACCGTGTACCGGGGATACCAGGGCCGGGGAGGAGGGGGGGGGGTAAGGCTTCTGCAGCTGGATAGCTATCCCGGGTCTGTGGGGTATTGGAGTGGCAACTCCCCCAGGTTTGTATACGCTGGTGTCGTAAGCTCCGGAAAAGCATGTGTTTTCCGCTCACCGTTCCAATTGAAACCTGGTTAATGGTTGATAGGCTAGCATGTCCAAACCCTGGATACAGATAATCTCCCTATAATTTAATTTGCCACCCGCTCGAGATTGAGTATTAACACCGCTCCCACGTGTGAAGGCCTAAGAAAGCAAGCCTCGGTATCGTGACGTCTCTAGACTCAGTGCCCAACTCACAGCCAACCAATAATCTCATGTCTGTGGGGCACTAGTAGTAACATTAGGAGGAGTTATTTCTCATGTCCATAATGCTTTTGGTATCGTTTGTAATGCTCGTGCTTGCGGTCACAAGCATCACTACTTTCGTGCTCTGGCCCCAATTCAAATATCTCAGTGAAATGTAATCCTTGGTTCAGGGGACACCGCCCATCAACACCCACTATTTCTATCATTTGGTGCTCTTTAAGCATGTATAGGCTTCCCGACTACATGTACTTGCTCATACAATTCTTATTAAGGGCCTGTCCGGTGAACCTCAACAAAGATAACGGCGTTTTGTTTTGTAACGGGGTTCCGCGTTGAAACAGAGTTGCCGAACGGGTCCTAGGATTTCAGTTACTGTTCTGTCATCCAGGTTATTATGAACTAGGATTTGTGTACTAGAGCCCCAGAAAGTGCACTTTTGTGTTAATGACACCGTTCTTTCGCTTCCAACAAGTTATAGAGTCTCTCTGTCTTTGATGAAGTGACGTCGCCTCGCCTGACACAGACCATGTACCCCAAAAAGCTGGGCCCATAGAAATTATACCTTCATACTAGAGAGTAGGACTTCACTAGCATCTTCTACTCCCTTATTCTCGTTATACATAGGGCCTGTAAACGAGACTGGTTATGGTTGATCTTTCTTTTAAAATGCAAACACAGAATACGCAAGCCCGTATGCCTGCATGCGCAAGTCTCACGTCCGACAGGCCAAAGATACTAAAAATCTCCATCCTAATGCCAAACAAGGTTGAAGCCAAACTCCCATACCAATAAAGCTCTTTTAGAACCCCCTTCGATGATAGACTATCCAAAGGTATTTACCGAATACTGCGAGACCCCTTCGAACGTCCAGACCCCTACTGGGCTGGGCAGAAAATGGAGAAGCCTCCATCCCACACAGACAATAAGGGAACATGGTCCCACAAGCTCACAGCCAAAAATATCGGGAAATGTCAGAAGAAAACCGTTATAACCACTATATCTGCACTGCTAAAGTCAAACATCTAGGGACAAAAGTCCTTCCAGGACTCCTGCAGTAATAAGTCATTGCTAAATGTTCAGCCTAAACCTGAATGAAAAATGCCACAAGAAACCCCTCTCAAGCCATAAAAGTCCCCCGAGTAGTTGGATAGCGGTGGGACTCATCTCAGATTGTCTTGAATCGACGAAGCATACAGTATAAACCAACATGTCCAGATTCAGTAATATCTATGAGCCCACGATGCCCACGATGCCCACGATGCCCACGATGCCCACGATGCCCACGATGCCCACGATGCCCACGATGCCCACGATGCCCACGATGCCCACGATGCCCACGATGCCCACGATGCCCACGATGCCCACGATGCCCACGATGCCCAAGATTCCCACGATGCCCACGATGCCAAAGATTCCCACGATGCCCACGATGCCCACGATGCCCATGGTGCCCACGATTCATATGCCAAAAATGCCAAAATACCCTCAAGTAAAAGCCCACGGTGCTAAAGTACGTAATAAACCAAAATTGCAGGTAAAATCCCTTTGGAGTCTTCTCCTATGAGGGTCCATCAGCATGTATCGAACTTGAAAGACTCGGCTACGCTGCGTGGGCACCCTTGAGGAGGTTGGTGCTTCTTTTTGGGCTAAGACACAGAGAAACATCCAAGTTCATCATCCCAGCTAAGGTTGAAACGCCTATGATCTCGCGGCATCAGCTTAAAGCCCACAAACGTACAAGTCCGAGGTGCCCGTCGTTGGCAACCGCTCTGGGGCGCTCGGGGTATGCTTTTTTTCTTTTACTCTCTTTCCTTCTTCCCTGTCAGGGGAGGGATTGGAGGCGGAGTCGTGGTAGCAGATCTAGCCCGCACTTTGCTCGCCCTCATGAGGTCACGATCCTAGTGAAGTTGGTGTTTTCGGTTGTAGGTTGCAAGTGCTATGGAGGGAATGTAGAGATGGGTAGAAGTTCAAAACAATAAGTTCTGGTACGGGGATGGGAGCTCGAGCGCTCACGTGTTCTAGGACGGCTAAGCTTGGAAAGTGCGGGCATACCTATGCCAAGATATTTTTGGTGGGGCTCTAGGGGCATGTACTTCGGGTGTAGGGGTAAGTGAGAAGACACCCTTCACGCAAACTTGGCAGCTTGGTGTCTTCTCACTTACCCCTACACCCGAAGTACACTCATGTCACTTGATTTTGTGTAGGGAATATAATATTCTTGATATTCCCTGGAATGGGGCCTATATTTAGGGTATGTTGCCACGGGCTGCATACATGTATGAAGTATCAATCAATCAGGGTACATGTATGTTGCCACCAACGCCTGGTAGTTTATTGCGAGTGATAAAATATGATTGAATCCGGCGCCTACATTGATTGATTAACTCATTAAGTAGGCGCCTACCCATGCACATAATCATGATCGTTACTTGTACCTCTATGGAGTGATCATGTGAGATGTGCATCAAATACCTATTGGCTGTAATATTGTTCGCAGTCGAACGGCCAAGCTTGAAAAACATTTACCCGCATTGGGGTCCGTTGTGTTATCAACGGGAAGATGAATCGTTGGCCACATGAAGATACTTCACTATGAGACAAGCCCTTAGTGGACAAATACATAATACTACACATTTGTGATAGGTCTATATGTAATGGTTTTGGGTAGGGTCTTATATGTTCTCTACGTCGAACAAACACACCCCTGGTGTGCGCGGCCTTTCTTAACAGCAATAGCCTGCAACAACAACTGAACATTATTATGAGTTCAGTGCACATGGATAACATCTCTGTGCCGAACAAACTATGCAAGCATGGCCAGTCACCTTCACCTTTTAGGAGGCTCCTACTGATCCCTCCCGAGATCTATATAGATACCTCGCACCCGTCCCCTCCTCGGAACCAGAGACAGCACACCAAGTGTAAATATAGCATTAAAACCTCTTCCGTAGGAGTGTAAGGTGCCAAAAAAAAAATCTAATATACCCAAAAGAAGAGCTAAGAAATTCAAAAACTGGTTAAGATACATAGATCTAGGAGGGGGGCCTAGGGGGCCTAGGGCCCCATAGCCCATATGGCCATTGTGAGGGCCAGAGAGCCAAAGGGCCGGGGCCAAAAAGGCCCAGGTCCAATAGGTACTCTATATCAAGGGAACCTGGAGGGAATTCTTAAATATAACTAGCGGCTTATCCCAAGCAGGTCATGCCGAATCCGAACATAGTGGTGGTATATACATACAGTATGAAAAAATGGGGTGAAATCACTACCATAGGACTACGGAATTTAATGACAAATACCGAATTAAACCGGCATTAGAGGAAGTGTACTGTACAAATACCGTATTCTTACCGCATTTCTAGCGTATCAACCGGAATACCGTAGTAATCCCACCCCTCTTTTTGGTACTGTACATGTACCCATTCGGACTTCCACTTGATGGAATAATAGCTCTAATGTCGGCGGCCGGGTGAGTGTATTGAATGGTGCTACTTATAGCTTACGTGTTCCCCAACAACCATTGATGGAATTATAAACACGATAGGTCTAGCTAAGTAATTGTCTTATCCATAATATCCAATGAGACGGGGCGTGGTAGGTGTTTATGCCGGTGGTGGTATCAGGGCGTGCATGATATGATGCTTGCGTGGATCTGGGTAGATATCATGCATGTATATATGCCTCCTGGTTGTACCTCGCATGTAGTATTAATAGGATATGGGTACGTACGTACGCAGAGACTATACTCGTAGTTGTCTCCCACAACAATGTACCATAACTAGGTACATGTATGTTTGACCCGGTAGAAAAGCGGGAGGCCAGCAAACTTATATATTATTTTCATACTAGACTCGGCATGATGTCGAGTGATCAACTATGACGCAGAATTTTGGGAAACAGGCTACCACATACTTAGTAGGATTTGTGAATCTTATAATGTGTTTTTTTTTATCGGTAACGAAGAGTTTATAAAGACGATCGATTTATGTTGCTTTCACTTGAAGATTGAAGGAGTTAGAACTTATAGCTCCTACTATCATAAAGTAGCTGGCCGATGAGAAAGCACTTCAGGTCTAAACCCACATAGACCGGAGCGAAACTGACCATAAAAACAGTCTCAAACATCAAGCATGTACATAATGCCTCTTATATATCAAAGATCAAACAGGGGGTTTTGCATTTGGAGAAGGGTGGTACGTGCCGGTCCCACGTGTGTGTGCGCAGGATAAAAAGAAGCATATCCATATATGCATATGGTGCGGCGCGTCTTAAAGGTGACATGCCGGTATCTCAGCTGGAACAATCTTAGCCACTCCAGCTGCTTGTGAACCAACGAGGGCTTTCGATTCCAGCCACTTTACGGCTGAAAACTAAATCCTGGCTTGATGTTTGCCATGTAGGGGTATAAATGGGTATAATACTGTTCCACTTCACCAAGTCTTGGCCAAATCCAATCTCTTATAACTTTTTAACAAGACAAGATATCAAAAATCTGTGAAATCAAAATCTCTATCATATCTATATCTACAATTCGATCTTATAAATTTTTGATATCTTGTTTGGTTAAAAAGTTATAAGCGATGCAATTTATGTCACCTTTAACATGCGCGGCACCATATCTTACGAATTATATGATAAGACTGCAGAGAAAAATGAAATAAAAACATAAAAAATATAAAAAATATAAAGGAAAACAAAGGCTAATTCTGGGAAAGAAGAACAAAGAGTGTTTTGATGCTAATATATATAATTGAGAGAAACTGCAAAAGGGGGCCGGGGAACAATCTTAATATGGGCATACAGTTCATACATTTGATAGTCATGCCAGTACAAACCCTAGCCTATAGAGATATTTTCTAACCGCCAAAGCGATCCCTGATTGAACGAACCCTGATCTGCTAAACTGGAGTTGTGGGTGATGCTGGCATAGTTTTATAGGTTTTAGAATAGAGTATAACTCTACACTATTTCATGACCATTGACTCGGCACTAAAGTACAGCGGTGGGTAATAAGTCATCGGACGGAACGCCACCAGAATGCGCGTTTGCAGGCAAAATTGTGCCTAGGGCATCCGATGACTTATTACCCACCGCTGTACATGTATGTGTATGCAGAGAACTCTACTGGGTCACGTGACCTCTTATCTGAAGGCTACACACGAAATGCACCAATGTAGGGTCAGTCACATGACCCATAGAATCGTAGACATCGCTACATCATGGGGGCTGACTCGTCGTAATTCCACGAATCATAGGTTCTAACTCGACGCAACCCCCATCAGTCGGATTCGGTTAGGTGCTATTCTATCAAGTGAAATTTCCCGTGAGTACTGCAGAATGAATTTTGTAATGACGGAACACCACCGCAACATTAGCCTATGCCGACAGCTAGCTTACAAACTAATGTGTTTCTAGATAGCTGCTGTTTGTGGATTGTCATGATGCAAGGAGTTATGATGACATTTCTCCAGGTAACACTGCCTACCATGTGCTGCTGTCAGATCCACCCTTTGCGCGCTTAGGGCCAGGGACCAAATGCATGATGCGGCTGCGGCTCTGCATGGGGACTAAGCCATCCCAAATTTTCGTGGCGTATGCGAGATCAGAGCGCGACAACGGCCCCCCAGACAGTTCAAAGGCTCTTGTTACCTCCGCTCACCACCACCTCAGCAGACGTCAGGCCCTTTATTTACCCCGCAAATTCTTACAGTTATCTGCCTTTCATCTGCATTCTAATCTGTGAATTAGTCCAGGCTCTAATTCCCGCTGCTCGAAGTAGAGGCCGCTTTGCGCTCCAAATTTCTTCCGAGCGACTCTGCCAAAATTACGGACGGCTGAAGCCTTTTCACCCCAAATAGGGTAGTTTATGGGTTTCAGCCAGCCAGGGGGTTCGGGATTTCGAGTTTTTAATAAATTACAATTGCGCGCTCGCACAACACTATCCTGGGTTGGCTTGGGGTTCGTTTGCTGGTCTTGTGGTGTTCAAGTGCGCCTACGGAAAGAAGTTTCTGTAGACCATCCTTCCCGGTTTCCGATATCCTCTGGGACTTGCGCCAAATAGAAGCCGGGTCTACTACACTCGATCATTTCTTTCAACGTCGGTTTCTATCGGGGGCCCTTATTACAAATACTATAGACTTGCGCCCCTCCTCCTCCTTCACCAGAATCCACAGCTCCGAGTCAAATATCAATACAATGGAAGATTCATCTTCCTCCACGATGGCGTACCCCTCTAAGGGTATTTCCGCTATTCCAGCAATTAGCCTCAAGCTTCTTGGGTCTGCTACACAGAATGGCCAATCACCTCTAGATTTGTTGCTCGCAAACCCTATTCGCTTTGTCAAAGCCTCGGTCATGTCACAGGTTTATAGTAGACCGGAGACCCAAAAATTTGCGGATACTCAAAGCCCAAAACGGCTGAAGGTTTGTCATATTTATGCCATCACAATCATTGAACCAAGCATGGAAGCTGATGACTAAGTATAGAGAACATCACCAAATCCCGGCAATAGTTCTCGTGCTACAGGCACCAAGGAGTATAAGATTTTGCCAGGCGCACCATCTGCCAAACCTCAAGTTAGTTTTTAGGCATGCCATTCTCGTAGAGATAGTACATGTACTGATGTTCCATGCAGGTCACTGCAACCCCTTTTGCAGAACTACCTAAATCACCTTTGAAGAAACTTGATAGGTCCCCTGCTGCTGCAAATGGGAGGGATATTTCCTCACCTGTCGCCCGCGAACACACGGCAAAAAAGGTGATTACACTTGCACTTATATTTATCAATGCACTAACTTTCCACAGCAAAATTTAGATGTAAAAAATAACAACGCAGCTGTAAATGGCCCTAAAGCTAATCCTACAGCTGATCCTGTGGAAAACGGTGTTCCCAAAGACTCCCAACGTCTTATAAACGGCCATACAGATGTACCGGCCGCTAGAACCAGTTTACCTATTCAGGCCATGACAAATGGTGATGCAACAGTCAGCGTCACAAATGGTGACAGCGCGGAAAACAAAATCAAAAAGGAATCCGATAATGATACAACGGCACCAATAGAGGAATCCACTAAGGTTTGCTATTAAATACTCCCTCCTCTTCCCTTTCTTTGTTAACCGCTCCCTACACCCCTCACAAATTTGTAAAGACTTTGAGTAGCCCTTAATCCTGAGACTCACGACTCATTTTGTGCAGCCTTCTAAAAAACGAAAAGCTGAAGAGCAAGACGGCCCAGCCGCCCAAAGAATTCGGAAAGACCAGCAGGTCGAATCTCCAGCAATGAAGTCAGCGAATGTCTCGAAACTCAAGTCGAAAGGCTTTCACAACAGACTTAACGACTGCTACCGAAACTCAGTTCTGCAGTTGATTTGCAGCATCCCCGAGTTTAAGGAGGAAATTACAAAACACGATTCTTCTAAGTGTAACTTGTAACATCCTTTTATTCAATGCTTTGCATTTTCTAACTGCCGGTTTTTGGCTTGTAGGCAGGATAAGTGCATGTGTTTGTTGCTTTTTAGGCGATCTCATCGTCGAGCATCACTTCGAGACGAAGTTTGGTTCCCGGTCTAGGACAAATGATGTAGTAAGAACAATTAATACCCGTTTAGGGAAGGGTAAGTCCTAGCCTTATTTTCTATACGTCTCATATATAGGTAGCTTTGGCTTATTTGAGGTAGTACTTCCCAAACAATTCAAGAGCAACCGTCAAGAGGATGCCACAGAATATCTACATGCTGTTTTACACGCGTGTAAAGACCAGCTGAACAAACGCATCAAAGACGCTGCGGAGAAGGGGAAGAAGACCCTCAGAGAGGAGGACTTGAAAAACAATCCTATCGACAAGACTTTCGACGGGTCTTTCCCGTCAGTCCTTACATGCCCGAAATGTGGTCATAGATCCTTTAACAGGACTGATCTACCGTCATTGATGTTGATCCCGTCTATTAAGCCCAGCGAGAACCGGCCAGGGAATGTGATTCCCATCAAATATCTCCTCGACGAACATTTCAAGCCAGAGAAGGTTGATGCCACTTGCGAGAAATGTAAATTCGCTTCCGGGGCGAATAAAATCACCTCAAAAACGAAATTTACTAAACAGGTTGAAGTGGAGAGGTTGCCGAGAGTACTAGTATTGAATGTAGTCAGGTGGACTTCAGTTGTAATGAACCGGGGCTATGTTAAGGCCGACAAAATTATGAACCGACTAAAGTATGACGAGAAAATGACTATGCGAGAAAAGGGGCAACCAGTCCACTACAGGCTCATCTCTGTGGTAGCGCATTGTGGGAGGAGTCTATCATCCGGTCATTATATCTCATTTGTTAGGCAACCAGACGGAAACTGGGCACAGTGCAATGACAGTTATGTGAGTTTATATGGCTTTCTTGCTAGTATTAGTCGCTGATTAATTGAGTAGGTGGATGAAATCGGATGGGATACAGTTGCAAGAGCGGATGGCATGCAAGCAGCGATCCTCGGGTACCAACGCATAGATTAGAAAGTTCCTTTATTCCAGTTCAGCGTATAAATATTCTTCGAATTCGCATTTCCAGAGGCGTTTAGAGATTTCCAAAAAGTCTGGGGGTTTCTTTCTTTGCTTTGCTTTTTCCTTTTTTTTTTTTAAGGTGGCCGATGTCAGATGGTCTTGTTTACACCAAACCAAGACGGGTATCGTGTTATAGGCTTCCAATTGACAGCTTTTTAGCACTTTGTGAAATAATTATTTTGAACTTTTGTAATTTTCCAGCCACTGTCTGGGTTGCGGAGATAGAAAGATAGATAGATTATGGAGTTTTCTGAGCACGCATATGGGCCTAGTGTGATGGTTGAAGGGTCGAGGGAGTAGCTATCTTTTATCGTGGAATAGACGGTATTTTTGTACCGAGATCCAGTATATATGTGTATATGTTGAATAATCTGTGCTTTCTGTTTCTTTTTTCTTTTTTTAAAAAAAGGGTGCATATGAAAGTCATAGTCCCTTATCAAAATATTTACAAAAGCGCACTACGTGCATTGCAAAACGGGATTCACCCAGAATGTCAATACCAGGACAAAGAGGTTTAACTCTGCTTAGTCCGGGCTTTTTGTCATTGGGTGAAATTCCAATAATCCAGTGTCTCATATGTTCTGTGAATTAAACACATAAGGGAAATGTATTCCTCAGTCATGAATAGGACCTGACCAAGGTACAGGTATGAGAGCAGAAAAAAATCAACGGCTTGAATATAATAATATAATCAGCTAAAATGCGTCCGTCTGGGAGGAGAAGATATGTTTCATGTAATGTCATCAGGACATGGTTAATCAACGCTTCCCTGACATTCCTGTCCGGACTGTATAGTGCGCTGTGCCGCATAGATGACGAGTAGGAGAAACCGGGGAGTTGACAGGTGTTCAAAATCGATGAAGCAACCAACATTCGGGACTTTTCTGTCGTATCGGGTGCTCCCAAGCCAACATTATACTCGAATCTTCTACCATTTCTCCCGAAAGTTGAAACGCTTCGAAGCATCAAATCCAGAAGAGCCAAGATAGTTGCGGTATAAAACTAGGACCACCTATGTACTCAGAGCTTCCACTGCCTCTTTTTTTTTTTCTTTCTTTATTTTTGATGTTGGTTGTGGCCTGGCGGTTATTGTTCTCTGACACTCAAGATCAGAAAGTCCATCGTTATTTGCAGCGCTCTTCTATCTTTCCAAGTGGATAAGACATGTGAAACGACAAAACGGCACGATGAGATGCCCCTCCATCATGAGGTTACGTTAGCTGCAGCCCGATCCAGGGCAGATCAAAGTGTCAATGAGCTAGTGGATGGTCTCCCGTTGCCACTCTCTAAAAGTCTTCAGGGCAATCCGAGTGTGCCTGGATAAATTGCCCGACAATGTTCTGTCTCTTAAGACCCAAGAAACAGCGAGTGATCCCCAGTGATTAGGAATGGCCAAGTGGATGGGTTATGGTGATGATTGATGATCTGAAGGCACGTGCATATGCACCCGGTACACTGATACAGAAGCTCGGTCCGAGGCCCGTCTAAGCCTCTAAAGTATTGTAGGTACCTATCCGTGATCAGCGATACGCCCAATCAGACCCAGTTCTACTCTACAAACCTGCAAGCGCTGACCACCCAATAGACAGCAAGGGATCACCACCAGCCAACCAGCCCCCCTTATGAGTCTCAGACTCACCTCTTTCATCATCAATTGGTGAAAGGAAGATTGCCCACAGGCGCAGGAAAGTAGTCAAGAAATAAAGGAACCACGGGAACGAAATCTTGGGCTGAATCTCCACTCTTATCCTGATCTTCACCCCGATTCCATCCCCTCATCCAAGTATGAGATGCGACTGGACCAGCTCACACATACCACACCACACGCATAGATAATAGATCGAAAACACTTCTCCCACACTTACCCACGCGAGGTCCTTCCTCTCCCTCCTATAACATCAACACACCCTGCCCACCCCTTTCCCCTTTTCCTCCTCGAGCAGCACCCTCCACACATCTTTAGCCCACATCCCATGGGCAGCGTGTCAAAACTAGACGCTTTCCGCCCATATCTCAACATGTACGGCGATTTCATCACAAAGAATGCTGGAGCGGTCTCCCAGATCGAGAGTGCCCTGCGCTCACTTACATACATAGTACCTGGTAATAATGCCTCCACCCCCGCCTTTGTAGCTCCGTGAAACAACAACTTAATCGCGATAGCCGTTACTGACATAATATCACCGTTAAAGCTCGCTTCAAAGATGTAGAGCTTGCATCGGAGTCCATCCACAGTGGTATTCAGCTCCTATCATTGTACCATGACTCTGTACTTGCGCGCGCGGGTGCGCATCTCCCCGCGCCTGGTCCGAAACCATCACCGCATTCCCGGTACACAAAATTTTGGACACAGAAGAGTCCTGGGTACAAACGGCTTGCGTTAATCGTCACCATGATCCAGTACACGGAGCTATTGTGGGAGATGTCCGCAAAGAGGCGGGGGCAAAAGATGAGATGGAGGACTGTCATCATCTTGGAGACGGCAAAGTAGATCTACCCTACAAGCATCATCCTTCCATGATTATAATAAGCGATCATGGAATAAACAACAGTCCAATACTAACCTTGTATACAGAGCTGTTTGCCGACTCCTTCTCTTACGCCTTACGAACTCCCGCCCACTCCTCACACCACCCCTCCCGGAGCGTGAGATTGACCCCGCAGCCCTCGAGGAGCAACTTGACCAAGAGTCACCACCACCAGAGACAACATGGCGCATGCCTCGCACAGGCCTCTCACTCCCATCCCTCCCGGCCAGCGGCCAGGTTTCACAGTTCCTTTTAACTAAGGTCTTAACCGCCGAGGATGTCAAGCCGCCGAACCAACTTCTCCACCGTGTGCAAGGAACCGGCTATTTCGCAGAGGTTCTATACATCATCAGACCTGTCATATATGCGATTGCAATGAAGCAATGGGCGCATGATAAGAAAAGTTGGCGACCGTGGTTAGTCGGTGTATCACTTGAGTACGCCGCTAGGCAGTTAGCGAAGAGGGACTTTGAGTTGACGGTGCCTGGAGGGATGAGGGGGTTGACTGCGCTTGAGAGGGAGGAGTTGACGAGAAGGGCATGGTCGATGGGTTGGTGGGCAATGAGGGGAGCATTCTATGAGAATGTTTCTGGGTATGTTTTTTCCCTTTCCCCCTTTCTCGTTCTAAGAAAAGGACTGGGGGCTAATAATGTGTTATAGACCATGGTTGAAGACTATAACAGCAAAGCTCGCCGATAAACCGGTGCTCAATCTTGTAGCGGGCTTAGTCGACGATTACCAGTACTTGTGGGACAACTATTACTTTTCTACGGCGACCCTATAAACGAATATACACATCACGGACTTTCATACAGACGCATACATTCCTAAAACATTATCTTCTAGCGATATAATTCCGGCATCATTTTTGCTAGTGGACTTTTTTTATCTTACTTTAGATCCTTCGGATCGTTTACATTCTGACACCCACCCTTCTTCTTTGTTCGTTCTTTCTGTAAAGTAGCCCTATGACGAATTTTCTTTTCTTCTTAACGAGGGAGGGTTCGGTTTTTTTCTACTTCTAGGGGGGTTTGGGGTGTTTTTGTGTTTGGGTATCTTGTAAGCGTTTTTTTTTAACTTGTGTAATCTTCTAATGGGGGGAGAGCGTCCTGAAGGTGGTTTGGGGAAATTCCCGGACTTTGCTTTGTTGATTTATTTGCTTTGTTTATATATTTATATGAACTGTAGTAGTTCATTATGAGACGGCTGGGGTTCGAGTGTCTTCTACAAAAAAATTCTGCGGGTACGGTTGCGAAATTCCCTCTTTTTTCCTTTTTTTTACGCAGTTATTTGATATTCAGCGAACTTCTTATCGTTTCTATTAAAATCATAAGATCCCATGACTACCCCCCCCAGTCTTCGAGGAAGAACCACTCATCTACAATAATCCCCTCACCGCCCAATCCTTCTAGCCCATACATAGCCCGGGGGGAGCGGGGAAATAGGAAAAATTTCACTGCGTGCTTTTGCTTTGTGGACAAGTATTATTGGCTCCCACTCAACCATCACAAAAACAGCGTGCAGGGATGTTGTTTGTTTATGTAGTACGAGGGTTTTAGTATTGTTGTTATTGGGCCGGGGAGCTGTTGAATTTGTTGCTCATGAGGGGTCACTCGAGGCTGGGCCATATATCAACAGCTGAGGTATGGTAGCTTCTGCCACTGGTGGAGAGATTGCATATCGGTCAGGGGCAGGGCTGGGGATGATGGTGGAGCCCAGTCCGGGAGCTGATCTGAGGTACGGGGTGTGCTTTTGAAAGGGCTGAATCAGATCAATAAATAAATAGGGATAGTTGCGCTACTATTTGCCCAATAAGTACCGGCGATCAGCACAGATACTCTACGTAATACCACTGCTACTTAATTGGGTTCCAGAAAGTAGAGCAGCCTCCCGCTGGGTATCTAAGCGACGGCAGATTCTTTACATTGGCACTGCCTTACCTTATCAGAGCAAAACGTCTGGTCGAAGTGAATGTTGCCCCTGGGTAGAAGGTTAGTTTCGGCGTGACACGATGTTGATAAGTCCCGTGGTAGTGTAGTGGTTGATATTAAATGTAAATGATTAGCAAGCACATGTGGGCGCCCTACAGTGTCGGAAATGGGGGTAAAAATGTAACCATGGGGCTACAGTACTGAGTCAAGGATACTGGTTTAAACCAGCATCGTAAGTAGAATACCATATCGATACCGCATAAATACTACACTCTTACAGAGTCACTAGTGTAATGACTGGAATACGGTAGTCAATTTCTGCCCATTCCCGGTACTGTACTTAATGATTAATATGACTGTTGTAATTACGATACTGGAGCTGTAACTATAGGATCTTTGGTAGAACTTTACAGTGTGATGTTTAGCCAACAGATTTGTTCCAGGCCCTGACTGGCAGCTTGGGTTCAATGTTGGTACTGGAGAGCTATGACAGGTCGGAAAACTGAGGAAGAGAAAAGAAAGCCTTCCGTTGTTCTAGATATATATTCCTCGCAATAAGACAGACCAACAGCCAGAAGTTCCACGGGAGTTCGGGGGAGGCTACAGAAGGAGCGAGACGGGCTAGAATAGGCTATATCCTTATTCAATAATGGGAAACCAGGCTATTCTTTGTAAACCAGGGAGAAGGTGACCCCATGGAGATTCTACCCCGGCTTCTTGATCTAACGAATGAAGGTGCATTTAGTAGGGTAGGACTAAACGGATTCTTGATATTGGTAAGACTAGGGTTTACTGAACCTTGGTACTATCTTCTTAAATATTGGTCCCTAGGGATCTGAGTTGGGAGGACTGGTATGGTTTGGAAGAGAGAGACTGCTATCCCCTCCAGTGAAACCATATGATATCCCCGTACCAATAGTACCTTATGGTCAAATCTTTACCACTCCGAATGTTCCACATTTATATCATATCATAAACTTGCGCCCATAGAATGCTTATTTAGAAAGGCTTTCCTAGCTATACCATCTATCAGCGACAAATCTTGAACTTACCTAGCTCGTGGCTATAGCTGTCATGACCTGAGCTAAAAGGTAGTGGCCTTGCAATACTGAGCATTACTTGGCCTAGGTTAAATCCCACCCCTTTCAACTTTAGATTAGACGGCCTCTTATTCAAATGCTCCTGGACTAGCCTGTGTTGTGACTAAATGTCTGTCTGAGCAAGGGCCTCAAAAAGACCGAGGAACCTAAAGGCACAAAACCTTAAAGCGAGCCCACTATCAAACATTTGACGATTCGAGGAGCGAATGCGAAGTAATGACTATGCATGAGCCTTCAACAATGCCAACAAGCCACGAAGGACGCTGGTGAAAGGGTCTGAACCGCGGGATATACCGTCATAGACATACTACAGCCTTTAGTCAATTAAGAACCAACATGGAAGGGTTAAAAGAAGGAACGAGGAATAACTCAATAATAACTTCGCGAGATCTACCACTATAACCCAATAAACCCCCCCCCCCTGGGTAAGCACCAAAGATCAAATGTTTGTTGGGCCGATAGGTTCGTTTCTAGAGGAGAGAGGGTATAAAGAGGGGACTGTGTGGGAAGTGTAGGTAAGGGTGTAGCAGCCGTGTTGTGGACGTACCACATTGCACGTATGACATCCACATCTCCCTGATTGAGAACAGCACCTCTTGCCACAAACGATATAGAGCGTACTCATATTAGGCCTTAACCATAGACCAGAACTCTAGAGAGTCATTAACTATTCTTTTTATTCCTTTATTTCTCAGGTCTCTTACTATCGTAGCAATACTTTTCGGTTCCTCCTCCACCCCCCAACATCCAAACTTGATTCCTAGTGCTCTCGGACGGTATAGGCCCAATGAAAAACACAGGGGGCACCATACCGCCACTTTGCAGCTAGTTTAGAATTAAAAGCAGCCAGTTTAAAATTAAAAGATGGATAACCAAACAACTACATGTAGTATCCGTGGAACCTCTTTACGAGTGATATTATATGATTCAAACTGCCTCCGTTTACGGCTTAGTTCTACGGAAATGTACTTACAGTATAACCATAGCCCAGGGAGGTACCCGTTGTTACGGGCTAAAGGATTTTGTATGGGAAGTACCGTCCCCGACGGTGTGTTTCGGAAAGGAGAAGGGCAGAAAACACTGATGTGTTGCACCAAGAACTACCGAGTGATCACCCATGAACCTACTGAAACCACTCTTTGAGTAAGTAGTTTAGTATAATATTGTGCAGAACTCTGGATACACTGGTCAGGTCACCGTCTAAATTATCGAACCCCCAAAGAATCAATCACATGACCACACAAACTCAAAACCAGAACTCGAAATTCACAAAATTTACTATCCATAGCCATGTATTTAAGCCTCGTATACGATGAAAGCTATCTACGTAGATGCAAGAACGTAACTAACGCCATACCAATAAAAAATAAGATAAAAAAGGAAAAAGATACCCAGAGGAGAATACTTTTTGACGCCCGATCGCTCACTGAGAGCCATGATAAAGAGGGAAAAAGGTATGTGGGGGAGGAGTGAGTGAGAGAGTATAAGAGATCGTACGAGAGAGAGAATGATGACATTTGTCAATACCGTTTGTTAGGTTGTTAGTCGTCATAATTAAGCTCGTCCGCATTGCGCGCAACGGGCCTCTTGGCGTTCTGGATGCGCCTGGGAGGACCGGAGGAGGAGGAAGAAGCGGCGGCCGGAGGAGGCGGAGGAGGCGGAGTGGGCGTGTTTGCACTTGTGTTTCTCCTTGTGCGTGTATTTGTACTTGCCGGCTTAGGACCAAGGACGGCGAGGCGGATTCTGGCCATTTCATCACAGAATTCCTTGTCGGCAATTACGTTCATTGCGGCACGGAGAGCAGCGTCACTAAGGGGGTGTCAGCTAGGGTTGGAACTATAATAGTAATAACAGAGGGGATAATAAACGTACTTCTTGTTACTTGCCCAGCCTTTCCCAATCAACCTCTCTTGGAATCCCCATCCTGTAAGGTAAACCTCCATTGTATATCCGCCTTTATTCCCTCCATGCTTGCCATCCCATCGATATTCAATTGTGGCACGGCTTCCTCCTGCAATGGTGTTCAATGTCTGCTTCGCCATTTTATCAATGGGAGCGATATCATAAAGCTTCGCAAGCTCGGCTAGCTTCGGCGCATACAACTTCTCCAGCCACTCCCTCGCTGTCTGTACACCATGGTCCGGGTCGTCCAATACCAGAGCTGCAATATAGGCCTCGAAACAGTCCGCAAGGGTTTTATTGGTCTCTGTTGGCGCTTTTTCCTTCTCCTTATCGAATGATTCAGCGGACTGAGCCAGTGAATCCGGCGGCCCTGATGATACAACAAGCGGTGGCGCATTTGGGAGAATCACCGGAGAGGTGTTTTCCTGACCTTTACCCTCGCGGATACGCAAGTGGAATTTATACAGCGTCGCGTAGGTACTGAGTGGCTTGTTCGCGACAAGTGACTGTCTCATTTCGGAGAGAGCGCCTTCACGGTAGGTAGGAAAGTAGTCGTAGAGGATGTGGGAAGCGATGGACTGTAGGTAAGAGTCACCCAGAAACTCGAGGCGCTCATAGTGCTTGTTCTCGGTGCCAGGAAAAGAGACCTCTTCGCCTTTAATGAAGGACTTGTGGGTAAAGGCTTGCTGGCGGAGTTTGTGGCTTTTTATTTCTGGGAGGGGTGGGGGCCAATTGAGGATAGGAACTGAAGGTGTAGCGAGGCGGCTAAGTGGGAGGGGGGGTGTCTTTTGGAGTGTCTTGGGGGGCGGAGAGCTGTCATTATCCATTTCCCGCTGATCGGAGTCGCTGTCGGAGGAGTCGCCAGAGCCTCCACTAGAGGACTCGCTGGTAGGCGACGCGGATAGCCATGTGAGATCGCCGGAGTCCTTCATTTTCTGAAGCGCGACAAGGAAGTTGGCTCTGTCGTCGCCCAGGGCATCGTGAAGTTCAGGCGCACCAGAACTAGTTGAAAGGAGGGATTTCAGCGCGCAGCGGAATTTGTCGAACTTTCTGGCGACTGTTGTGCTAGGTCCGATGGTTTGCGTAGACGATGAAATAGGTTCGGGAGCACGAGCAGGGGAAGGCGGAGGAGGTAAGACCTCCGAGGTTGGGGACTCAGCATGCTTGGACTTCGATTTCGATTTGGATTTGGATTTCGACTTGGACTTGGACTTGGACTTGGGCTTAACCTCCTTCAAATTCTTGTCTGCTTTTTCTTTCTGTGTAATTTGTCAGCAACAAGATCCTTGGTTCGAGTTATAGTAAAGCAGTTCAGCAAATGTAGTAGCAGCGGCAGTGGCACTGACGGACCTTTGATTTCTTATGCTCAGACTCCTTGTGTGAGTTTGGGTCGACAAGCGTGATGGCATCTGAGTCTTCGTGCTTCCTTTTCTTAGTTTTGCTCATCTTTGCGTTGTCGTCGTGATGTTTCATTGTGATGGTGTTAGTGATAGTGGATGGACCCTTTAACTAGACTGTGTTGAAGTTTATGTCGCCAGGATTGTTTGGTGGTCGCAGGCTGTTGGCTAAGAGCCTCCCTTGCTGTGTGATTGGTTGGTGTGTGTGGTTGGTGCAGGAGTCTGAGACAAAAAAGAAAGATTTTGTACCTCCACTCTCAAAGGCATTCAAACATCCCCGCCGCAATCAATTGAAATCAATCAATTCAATTGTCCACTACCTATATATATGCAACATACTCTGCGGGTTCCAGGCTACATGTAACATAATCTACCCTATATAGAAAGACCCTGGTCCCTTGATATATGTATGACCTCACGTGTGGAGAATCTCTAGAAAATCATGAAATTGCGTAAAAGTTCATTGAAAAAGATGTTAAAAAAATATAGAACTGCGATTTTTTTTTTCTCGCTACAACTAGAATGTACCATCTTGCTGCTGCTGCTACTACTGTACTGTACCCCCACCGCTCTTCTCTGCACCATGCCGTCCATCTAAAACCACTATCAACAAATACACCCGCCACCGTCATGGCCATTACCAAGCCAATTACTTTGTCTGAACCTGTCCCTTTCCAGTGTATCCCTCGCTCGAGAGACCGGTGATGGGTTCGACATTCTGCGCCTTCAGCAGCTCGTTGGAGGCCTCCTCCCATTCGCGGTTAAGGGTCTTTGGTGGTGGGCGGGACATGAGACGGGTTGTGTAGAAGAGCATGAATGACGCTCCGAGGCCGAGAATGGTGTACATGATGATCTTCTTGTTCTCGCCGGCGGGGGGGACGGCGCGGGGTCCATGTGGCCCGAAGGCAACCCAGTATGCTAGTGGGGTGTTAGCTGTGGGGTTTATAGATATTATTTGTAGGTAGAGTTTGTAGTTTTATATTATATATATGACGAGATATATCATGGTGGTGGTTGGGTGTAATGATCAAACTGAGGCTTTTTTGACGTTGGACGAAGGAGAACCTACAAGCTTTCTTTTCCTGTACAGTCAAGTTGCTCCATGGCTCCTTCATGCGGTCACGAAGGCTCATCCACAGGTCAGCCTGTTCACTTGGTGGCATGGTCTCCCATCGCTTCTCGATATCGGCGAGAGTGACATTGGAGACCGCATGCGAAGCGCTGCGGGATTGAGAGACAACCACAGTCGCGGCACGGAGTGGGGTTGGGGTGAGCCTAGCAGATCGCAGGGCCGAGGTTCGCAGCATGGACATGATTTTATAACTTTTTTTGGGGGGGTGGTGGTAGGTTGGTTGGTTGATGATATCTACAGAGGAGGGAAAGAATGAGTGGAGATTTGGGGGGGGGGGGTCTAGGGTTCAGGTCAGTCGGGGATAGGGAAAAGACGACGTCGTATGATTGTGGGATGGGAAGGTTGGATCTGAGAGGCTGGAATAGAACTTATTAGCGAGAAGTCCCGGCGGTGGGCAGCGTTGTTTGCCAATTCCGAGAGACAATTGCATTGTCCTGGTAACCTCCTCTTCTCCCCCTCCAACCCCACTATCGTATCGCTCCAAGTAAGTACATGTAGTCTTCCATCCGATCATTGCAATTGAGCATCAATTATCACGCATCTGTTTGGTTTTCTGGAGGACATAACTAATTAAATTGATCCCTCCCCTTGAGTATTAATCAATAATCGATGGATTTACATTGGACGACTCGAATAAGCACAGGGAGGTCTGGGCGTCACCTCGTCAACGTCTATCCATGTGGTGGAGGTTCGGCATGTACGACATCTGCTGTTACCCTAGCCATCTGAGACAGCCCCCATGCACTGGTCGAAGCGTGCAGCAACGCAAGCCCCATTTGAATATCCTCACCTTCTGCAGTGGGTAGCGACATGTTCCAACGGGCATCTCCATTACCTTAATCCGTAACCCCAAACTATATTAGTGTAATATTAGTATCACAGAAATGGTGACATCACCCAAACGTTTCGTGCTCCACACTGGCCTATGTTTGTAAACAATCCTTTTATCGGATGGAAGAGGATAACCCCAAGGCAAGGCCAGGAGGAAGCTGCTCGGATGATGTGATAATTACAGTATGCTGCATAGCTGTAACTGGGTGGCAAAAAGAAAAGAAAGAGGTCGTCCTTCTGCCCGCCTGTCTGTGCATAGAGTCTCACAAAGAACTCAAGCAAACGATTATGGTGAGCAGCGGCAACCCCGGCAGCAGCACCCAGTAAGGCTTTCCAAGTGCGCGAGATGCCGCTCCGGTAATCATCTCAATCGAATGATGCGGAAAAATAAAAATGTGAAAGTGGGATGTTTTATTGCCCCGCGCTAGTAGAGGGGCCATCCGTGGTGTAAGCCAGCCAAGGTACAGTGTACCTGTATATCGCTACAACATAAAGGCCACCCTTTCCTGCTGATTCCCTCGCTCTCTTCTTCATCTCCCCACCTTCTAAATTTTTATCGATATTCTTTTTTGTCGCCACACTGAATACTTTGCATAGTTAAATACCTTTCTAAGTAAGTTTGATACTTTGTCAACGAATACGAAACGCTTGATGCTTGGATATTCGATGATGCCATGGATAGAAAGCACTAGTAACTAACAGTATGAGCCTCGGGCAGATAAATTCCAAAATGGTTGTCAAGTGTGGAATTAAGTAAGTTTTGCTCGAGAATTTGTTGAGTAAATTGAAGCTAACACTGATGATTGTACAGCGGTTTCGGACGTATTGGGCGTATCGTATGTCAACCTGCTTGATCTTTTGATTGATGGATAGATTTTTTTAACTGTTTCTTGTGGTATGAAGGTCCTGCGTAATGCGTAAGTTTTTCTTTACCCTCGTAGTAGTATACTTCCGTACTTTTCAACGAAGAACTCTACCTGGGAACCTCAGCTTACTCTCTACAAGTATCGAGCATGATGATATCGAAGTCGTTGCCGTGAATGATCCCTTCATTGACCCTAAGTATGCTGTAAGTCTCCGTCTAAGCTCCATGAATTGGAACAAAGCTCACGAATCCTCTCAGGTATACATGCTCAAGTACGACTCTGCCCACGGAAACTTCAAGGGTGAAATCTCCTCCACCGATTCCGGCGACCTCATCGTCAATGGCAAGACCATCAAGATGTATCAGGAGCGTGACCCCTCCAACATCCCATGGAAAGACACCGGTGCCGAGTACATTGTCGAGTCCACCGGTGTTTTCACCACCACCGAGAAAGCCTCTGCTCACTTGAAGGGTGGAGCCAAGAAAGTCGTCATGTCTGTTCCCAGCTACGCAAACCTAGCCCTTATACACTAGCATACTAACAGTCTTCCTCTAGCTCTGCCCCATCTGCCGATGCCCCTATGTTCGTCTGCGGAGTCAACCTCGAGAAGTACAACAAGGACATCCAGATCCTCTCCAATGCCTCCTGCACAACCAACTGTCTCGCACCCCTTGCAAAAGTTATCCATGACAACTTTGGAATCATTGAGGGGCTCATGACCACCATCCACTCCTACACCGCCACGCAGAAGACCGTCGACGGACCCTCCGCTAAGGACTGGCGTGGTGGGCGTACTGCTGCTACCAATATTATCCCAAGCAGCACCGGTGCTGCCAAGGTAATTCTCCCCCTTTCTATTCTGATATACCCACTAATACCGTCATAGGCTGTCGGAAAGGTCATTCCAGAGCTCAACGGGAAGCTCACCGGCATGTCCATGCGTGTGCCAACCCAGAATGTTTCAGTCGTTGATTTGACTGTGCGTCTCGAGAAGGGTGCCAGCTATGACCAGATTAAGTCTGCCATTAAGAAGGCGGCTGATGGTCCATTGAAGGGCATTCTTGCATACACTGAGGACGAGATTGTGTCTACTGATATGAATGGAAACAATGCCTCTAGCATCTTCGATGCCAAGGCGGGAATACCTCTCAATAATAACTTTGTCAAGCTTGTTGCTTGGTATGATAACGAATGGTAAGTCTTCCGTCAAACTCTATACAGGATGATAGTGCTAATCTAGAGTGCTAGGGGCTACTCTCGCCGTGTCTTGGATTTGATCTCGTATATTGCCAAGGTTGATGAGAAATAAGGGTATAGGGTCATCCAACCTTAATGACTGCATGAATACGCGAGTGGCTGGGAAATGAAGCAAAAATGCTGGCTATTTGTTATATTTAAAGCTTTGATATTAAGAAATCGAGCTGATCGCCGCCGTGAATTACTCTTTACACACATAAGTAGTTGCGAGGCGATCATTACTGTGAAACCCAAAGGTAGCATGTAGGTAGAGTATATAGGGGGGTACATGACCGGGACCCGGGTCAAATTAGTAGGCTTTGAAGTACTGTATGTCTTGCGAGTTATGGGCTACAGGCTCATGAGATATCACTCGATATTTGGTACTCCGCTTCCGGCTTAGCGTGCAGATTTCAGTAAGTGCCCACCACAGAGCCCTAGAACCTAAACAGAAATACGAGTACATGTGCTAGTACCTGTATAACAATAGGTTTTTCTCCTTATGCAGATCTCGATCACAAACATGTAATAGTAGTATGAACAAACCCCCACCTCCCCATTCCTTGAATTGATAATAATTACAACATGAAAAATCCTGCTCCCGCCCCCTCCCATTCTCCCGAATGCACGCACCGACTGCAGCTTTCGACAAAAAGCGAGATAAACAAAAGAAAGGAACAAGTAAGATATAGAAAGAAAAGAAAACAAAAAGAGGGCTGTCAAGTATATATTTTATATCAACAAGTCTAGCCGCTAGCGTACGCTGCCTCACCCGGCGCTGGGTCGGCCTCTACACCCGCTTTTGACATCTTTGCCGCTGAGCACCTCGACATGGTCGGTGAGCTGCGATAGAAGGATTAAGTTAGCTGGTTCCCATCTACATCATGATGTATCACTCATGGGAAAGGGGTCAATCATACCTTCTCGAGATAACGTCCGTGAAATAAAAGTTCTCTATCACCTTCCTCATGACGCCACCCTTTACTGGCGCGCCCTTGTTCGCATCTACAAGTTCCACCTTGATACCCTGGGCGCTCATTGAGGTGCCCTCAACGGTGTCATATCTCGTGAGCGCAGGGCTGATCTGCTCCATCCTTGACCTCAGAGTGCTCAGGTCGTCATAACCAAGGTTTACACCGAGTGCCTCTGCGGTGGCACGGATGATCTTCCAATCCTCTCGGGCAACACCGGGCAAGCCGGTGGCGGCCCTGGTGAGTTGGACTCTTCCCTCGGTGTTGACATAGGTACCGCTCTTCTCAGTGTATGCTGCACCGGGGAGGACGACGTCGGCAAACTGGGCCCCAATGTCTCCGTGGTGGCCTTGGTAGATGACGAATGCACCCTTAGGGATATCCACCTCGGTGATCTCGTCGGCACCAAGGAGCCAGATCATCTTGGGTGTGGTCTTGGCCGTCTCTGGGGACGGTGGGACGAAGCCGACATCGTAGGCAGCAGAGCGTGATGCAGCACGCTGGAGAATGTTGTAACCGTTCCACTCTGGGGTGAGGAATGTGGCGCTGTTCTTGTCAAGGAAGCTACCAATCATCTCGTACATGGCCTTTCCGTCCTCATGCTCAGTGACACCAGAACCGACGATGATCATGGGTCTCTTGGCGGCTAGGAGCTTCTTGCCGAAGGGACCGGCGAGAGTCTTCTTAAGTGCTGCAGCATCTTGACCGAGGTGCTCGTACTCAAAGGTTCCCTCGAACTGTTCACCGACGAGACCAATCTCGAGGTCGGAACGGAGCCACTGCTTACGAATGCGGGCGTTAAGCACTGCTGCTTCATGGCGTGGATTAGTTCCAACCAGGAGGATGGCATCGGCCTCCTCAACCCCACTGATACGAGAGTTGAAGAGGTAGTTGCTGCGGACGTCAACACCATGTGCTGGGGGGAGGTTTCCTTGGGGCTGGTCAAGGGTCAAATTCTCAGAGCCGAGCTTGTTGGCAAGGTCCTTGAGAGCGACAAGAGACTCAGCTTCGACGAGGTGTCCGGCAATTGCCTTGAACTCGTCTCCCTTAGGAGCAAGGCGCTGGTGGGCTTCGTGGATCTCTCCAAGGACCTGCTCCCAGCTGGCGGGAAGGAACTTGTCATCGCGGCGGATCAAAGGCATTGTCAGACGCTGGGTCTTGAGACCGTCACAGGCGAAACGGGTCTTGTCGTTGATCCATTCCTCATTAACGTCGTCATTAAGGCGGGGAATCACACGCATAACCTCAAGACCACGGGCGTCGACACGTATGGCAGAGCCAAGGGCGTCAAGAACATCAATGGATTCAACGGGCTTGAGTTCCCAAGGACGAGCACGGAAGGCATATGGCTTTGAGGTGAGGGCACCGACGGGACAAAGGTCAATGACGTTTCCGGAAAGCTCAGAGTCGAGGTTCTTCTCGAGGTATGTGCCGATTTGCATATCGTTTCCTCTTCCAGTAGATCCTAGCTCTGGGGCACCAGCAACATCGTTCGCGAATCTAATACAACGGGTGCAGTGAATACACCTGTTCATCGAAGTCTTAATAAGAGGACCAATATTCTTATCCTCAACAGCACGCTTTCCCCCAATCTCGTGGAAACGGCCGCGGTCACCTCCGTAACGCATGGACTGATCTTGGAGGTCGCATTCACCACCCTGGTCGCAAATAGGGCAGTCGAGAGGGTGGTTGGCAAGGAGGAACTCCATCACGCCTTCGCGGGCTTTGTGAACGAGGGGAGTGTTAGTCTTGACTACCATGCCGGCTTGAACAGGCCTGTAATTGGTGAGTTGGCTTTCATTGGTGATGCCGGGGGTGGTGAGGGGGGGGCGTACCATGCACATGAGGCAGCCGGCTTCGGAACTCTTTCTACCTCGACCAAGCACATACGACAGTTACCAGCAATCATGAGTTTTTCCTGGAGGTGCCGGTGACGTTGTCAGTAATCTATATGCACCACCACTATAAACCCCGGGTGTCCGGGGCACTAGGGATGCAATTGAAACTGTGGGGAAAGGAAGTGTGGGGGATAGAACATACATGGTAGCAGTACCGGGGAATGGTAACTCCGGCTTTCTCACAAGCTTGAATCAATGCCGAACCCTGCTCGATCATGACCTTTTTCCCATCGATGGTGACCTCAACCTCGGCGGAGGTTCGGGCAGTGGCAGCGAATGATCTTCGCGCGGGGCAATTAGTGAGAAGTCGGCCAGCCGTAGGCTTCACACTCCGTAGTAATTTCTGTCGCATCATTTTGGAAGCTTTCGAGATGCGAAAAGATGGAGTGGAGAGGGGGGGGAGAAGAAAGGGAAAAGGTGAAGTGGCGGGGGGCGAATTGATAAGAGGTGGGAGGGCGGGCTAATGACGATGAACGGATGGTTCGAGGGAAATCTCGTGTGAAACCATTGACGTCCAGGGCGGCCAATGGAAGGGCGGCAATACAAATCAGATCTAATTAGTAAGCAGATAGCGCATCACTGGAAATCACTCGCTCGGAGCAGGAGCATGGATGCCTTATTTTTGATTGGGCCTATGGGCAAATCACATCGGCGGGGAGCTTGCAACTGGGGCAGCAGAGCTCTCGAGGCTTATATTAAGTCCATATACAGAGTCTGGTATAACTTGCGGCGAGAAGAACCTTCCGCGAGAAAATGTGGTCGCAAATAAAAGTGGTGGCCGAAACTTATTCTCGTGGTGGAATTATTGTAGGTGTGGGTTTACTTGGGGGTTCTCGGGGCCGGCTTGGATTCATCTTTTTTCTTTCTCAAATATGCGGGTCAGGTTAAATGGCAAAGATGGCTACCACCGTCATGCGTTGAGAGGCTGTGGGTTAGTGGTTGTGAGGGATGGAAATGGGGTGGTCGTGGAGGAGAGGTTCCCCAGCCGCGCATGGGGGTGGGTTCAATTCCTGCCCCTGGTGGACTAACTTTTTTTTTTCGGGCCTTCCAGGTTGAGTGTGTGGGGTCTTCCTTTGGCCCGTGTTTATAGCAAAAATTCCTTTAAGGGCTAAAAGGACTATCGGGACACGCAAGACCTACATTTGCAATAATTCTACCAGACTCTAGCTCTGTAGCTGATTATAATATATAGAGGTGTAAATTAATACATGTAGTCTTCCCCATGCGTATGTGATTGAAAATATCCCAATTGACATGCATTCCTACAATCTGCGAAGGAGGGGATAAAGAACTCCTTGGCTTGTGGTGGGGGTACCAAGCGTTCTAACCAAGTGCGTGATGTGTATAAAATGTGCGCCTCTGTCTGCTCTCTTCAATATTTAATAACCCCAAAAGCCCCACCACCAACACGGCCCCGGTAGCACCAAGAACCCAGCTTTGCCTCAACGACCTCGAGAAGCTTGAGGATTCATCTCCCTTTGTTTGGAAAGAGCAAGCCAGCCCCCTTGAGGAGCGGGAGGATCTCGAGAGAGCCGCCTCAGCTTGCTTCGAGTGGGACTGTGAGTTACATTAATCTGGCTAATGCCTGGCTTGGGTTTGAAGACTGAATTCTCGTCCTTGCCATTTGCACTAACAAAATGTAGCCAAAAAGCTTAGAACCGACTTCTTTCCTTCTCGAAATGGCCAGGTTAATATGCATAATTTACGCGAATATCTTAGTTCGTTCACGACCCCAAAAGGATTGTTCCAGCTTGTAAGTATTGATAATCACCCATTTATTGGTAGGGTTATATGTGCCATCGAGTTGGAGCTGCCATCGCATTCCTAATTTCTGTGAGTAAATTGGCTGAGAAAAATAACTAGGGTCATCCCTACCTAGCCTCAGATGAAAGCTTTGCAGGAAGATTGACTCTGGTATTGAATTCGGTTGACGATGTACTCCGAGTTTCCCTTCATTAGACATCACTCGCTCGCGTTTGTTGTTCCTGCTTTAGAGCCCACCACAAACCTTCACTAAGAATGGTTACACATCAATAGTTGGGCACGTGGTATGGGCCGAGTAATCAGGGCGGGGATAAGGATTGAGCATCCGCAGGAGACGCAGCATCTGATTTGGGCAACTCACTTGATTAAACGGTGGAACCTACCCCGTGCTATTAGGTAAATTTTTATATCTTGGATCAATTCAGTAATGTTTACTATATGTAGGCATTTTGTTACTTGAACTCCATGCCGCCATATATCAAGCACGCCTAGTTAAGACAGGTAGGTTTCCCCCTCCTTAACCTCTTGCCCGTATAGCATTTGTCTACCCTACCTGCTTCCTCAACCGTGCAAGAGGCTTTCAGATATTTCTATATCCAGATGCCCAATTGGTACTAACAGTTTCAGCTACCTCGGAATTGAGGTTGATTACCTTGGATTTCTTTAGGGCTGGGCTGAGAAAGGCTGTTAACGTGGCATGCCCTGGGACAATGCATGGATTTGTGCAAGAGTTGCAGCTGATACAATTGGTTGGTACAAAACCTCTGAATTACGCGCTTGTCCATATAGAGTAGAGATATTATTCTAGATCTCTAAAGAGTAGGGCCTTCAATTAGATGAATGTCTTAAATAGAGGATGGGCTATTCCGGCTTCTATATATGATGAGCTTGGGCTGGACTGATTGGCATATTACAATATATTGTGTAAGAAACCTAAGTGTTTGGGCGGAGAGCACTGCTTTTCCCTTCTTTCTTTCGGTCTTATTATACCCACACAGACTCCTGGCGATTTACCTGTAACAAATCATCTCCGATTTATAATTCCTGTAATACCTGGAAAAGAATATTGAGAAGTGACTCTTTTGAGGCCGCATGTTTTCAACTTCTGAAGCACAAAACGTACCGTGTGAGCCCAGGGACCAGCATAGAGATAATTCGAAGTTGACCTTAGACCTGCATCAAGCAGCTGCAGCTTACATGATATCGATGTGTAATGCTGGCGCTCTCGTTCGAATGTCGATCAGAAATATAGGAGGCACAAAACCTGTGTAAGAATATGATTGAAGTGCAAGGACCGGAGAAGAATTTAGCTTATACGTATACGTACGTAGGCATGAAGTCGCATTTAAGTATTTCGACAGTCTGTGTTGTGCTCCTAGTGATAAGCATTCCCTGGTGCGGCTAAACCCGAAGCGGCTACATTAATCAGCGGACGTCTTCAGTCAGCCTTCTCTCATTATTCACTACTCCCTTCATTTCTGCCATCAACGCCTCTTTCTCTTTCTTTTTCTCTCTTTTTTCCCTTTTTCTCCCTCTTTCATTTGCTGCCTAAGGAAAAAAAAAAAACACGAAATACATCGCAGTCAATCCCTCTAGATCATCCTCACACACAGATGCCTGGATAGGTCGGAACCTTTCCAATCCCAATCCTCCCCCACCCTCCCCACCAACGAGTGAGTAAATACCCCCACCACCACCAATCACAATCACCACCACCAATTATCCAGCCCATCAGGTTCTACGTATGCTCAGCTCAAGTACATAAAGTACCACAGCCATACAATAAACCTGTGTGCATCGCCCATATACACCAGGACGCGGGACCTGCCAACCCCCCTCCATCTCTCTTACCCACATAGCATCTCATCCTAAACACCCCCATTCATCAAGCTTATCTGCTATAACCTTCCTACCAGCCGTTATCTACGACCTACTCCTGGTTTGCCTCTCGACGGCATTGATCCAAAGTAGGCCTACCGAATCCTCAACAGCAACTTCAACACAGTCGGTTCCCGTGGTATCACAAACCACGCCGACTGTGTCGTAGGAGCTGTGCTCTCCAAGGTGGTAAAAAAATGAACCACCCATACCCTACAGCCGTACCGCCGGCAGTCCCCAATGCGAACCAACTTCGACGGGGGGTCGACCCGCGAATGTACCATGCAGCAGCTACAAGTACAGCGTACTATTACCAGCCACACTTTCATCCTCCCCATACACCGCCACCTCCCCCGGTGATTGTAAGGTCGCCGCACCCACACCAAGTCACAAAACCACCGCCTCCCCCGCCTCCCCCGCCTCCGGCCCCTGTTGTAACGGCTCCAGTAGTGGTTAAGGTTGCGGCCCCGCCGCCGCCTCCTCCTCCACCGGTTATAAGAACTCAATATCAACCTCCGGTATTTTTACCATGCCCTATGAATTTGGGTTATATATGCTAACTTTTATAAAGCTGCCATGGTATTCTGCACCGGACGAACCTTTTCCACCGAGGCGTCGGCGGAGAAAGGTCCGAGCGCCTACTGCTCAGGTGGCTGCCCCAGAAGCGCCTGTTCCTACAGCGGAGGAGACTGTACCTGTTGAACCGGCGCTCCCAAGCCTTGAGACAGCACAAACTTCCTCTATTTCGGATGCTCAAACACCCGTTACAACATGTCCACCCTCCGAGGTTGGCTCAGCGGTCATCTCGACTCCTACATCCACTGTTCCACTATCCTCTACAACTCTTTCCCCAGTTCAAGCCCCCACACCCGCACCTACATTTGTACCAGCACCCGCAGCCGCACCAGCACCCGCAGCCGCACCAGCACCCGCAGCCGCACCAGCACCCGCAGCCGCACCAGCACCCGCAGCCGCGCCAGCACCCGCAGCCGCACCAGCACCCGCAGCCGCGCCAGCACCCGCAGCCGTACCAGCACCCGCAGCCGTACCAGCACCCGCAGCCGCACCAGCATCCGCGGCTGCACTAGCACCCACGCCTACCTCCGCGCCTCCTGCTACTGTACAGAAGCCTGCTCCTGCGGTCCCCATGGTCCCCATACCTGCGCTACCCGCTATGCCAATTATCAAGGCTAAGGCAAAAGCTGTTCCTAAACCACAAACAGAGTCTGTCAAGCCCGTGACTAGTAGTCCTCCTGAACAAGTCGCAGCCCCCAAGGATGCCAGTGTTAAAGAGACAGCGCAAAAGGACCCAATCCCTAAGGATGTAGCCCCCAAAGATGTAGCTACGAAGGATGAAGTTTCAGTAACACCAGCACTTTCCACTGCTGTCGTTGAACCCGTCACTGCTGTACCGCCCCCACCCCCGGTGCAACCAAAATCCTGGGCCGATATGGTAAAGGTCAAGAGTGCCGTTACGTCTACAGGCACCGCGGGGGCAAAGGTTGAGCAGCAGCGCCCAGTTATAAAAGGAAATGGGATTACAACAAATTCATTGTCCGATATCTTGATTAATTTCACAATCCCAAGTGAGAAAAATGTTACTAGCCCATTCTTGGAGCCTAGGGGATTGGTCAATACGGGGAACATGTGCTTTATGAATGCTGTAAGTTGTCTTTAATATAAGGCCGGATTTGAGAGTTTGGGGCTCATGAGGTTTTAGGTTCTACAAATGCTGGTGTTTTGCGGTCCTTTTTACCACTTCTTAGACCATCTTTCAAAACAAGTTGCACATAGCTTCAAAACAGACACGCCTTTGATTGATGCAATGTAAGTAATTTACATTATTTTTAACTATCTGAAGCCTCGACGTTAACGAAATTCAGGATCATGTTCATGCGTGAATTCCGGGTTATTAGCCCTTCGGTTTCACAATCGCAGCCTTCGACACTCAGGGCTCAGGATCTCGAAACCTTTGGCGAGCCCTTTGTACCCGAGTTCTTATACGAGGTTATACGCAATATGCAGAGCTTCGCACACATGAAGGTAATTTTTTCCAAATGCATCACTTGTCGATGTACTAATATTATATAGCGGGGCCATCAACAAGATGCCGAGGAATTTCTAGGGTTCCTTCTAGATGGGTTGCATGAAGAGGCAATCAAAGTTATGTCCAAATCTCAACCTAGTGGCACCTCAACACCCACCCAGAATGGAACTTCGACGCCCACAGAAGAATCCTTGGAATCTGGCTGGATGGAAGTAGGTCATAAGCACAAGACCTTGACTACTCGCACCACGGAGATAATCGAGTCACCAATTACCAAGATTTTTGGTGGTAAGCTTCGAAGCGAGTTCAAAGTACCAGGGCTGAAGCCCAGTGTTACACTCGAACCTTACAAGCCCCTACAACTCGATATTCAGAGTCCAGATGTTAGGAGTGTTACAGAAGCGCTGAAGCACATGGCCGTAATTGAAAAATTGCAAGGAGATTATAACTCCGCGAAAGGCCCTAATGTTACAGCTACTAAACAGGTTCTCATCGAGACCTTGCCACCGGTGTTAATATTGCAACTGAAGAGATTCCAATATGACAACACAAGCGGTGTTCAGAAGATCTGGAAGAGGATCGGATATCCACTTGTTCTAGAAATTCCGGCTGAAGCCCTGAGCCACAACAAACGTGCCGGTCCACCTCAGAAGTATCGGTTGATTGGTGTCGTCTACCATCACGGCAAAAGCGCGAGTGGGGGGCACTACACAGTTGATGTACAGAGGCAAGATGCAAAGAGTTGGATCAGGCTTGACGACACAGTCATTAAGAGGGTTGGAAGTGACGAGGTAAGGATTGATGTAAAGGCAGGGGAGGAAGGAGAAGAGGACGGTTGGGTAAACGCTGCGTGGGAGGAGGTGAATGGTGCGTATGGCAAAGGCACAGGGGAGGGAGCTAAATGGGTTGGGGAGGGTGGAAAGGTAGCATATATTTTGTTTTACCAAAAGTTTTAGGGGGATGTTATTGCAAAGTATTTTCTTTCCCTCTCTCTCCTTAGTCATTTACGGTTACTTCTAACTTTTTACTTCGCTTTTCTTGTATTTTTTCTTCGTCCTACCTCTTACTATTTTTTCCTGTGTTCTTTTTCTTTTTCTTATACTCTCAATAGTTTCCGCATATTTTGCTTCTATGTACTCCCTATTTTTTCATATCTTCTTTCTGGATTCGGAGTAGACGGGGTAGTGACGGGATCGATCGAAAAAAGAAAAAAATGGGAGGTATGGGGCGAAAGGGATGGGAAAAGTTTGCTTTCTTGTTTGGTTTCTTTCCTTTTCTTTCTCTCTCTCTTCTTTCTGTTCATGCGGCGTGCATGAGTGTCTGGTTGAGTATATGTTGGCGAGTTCGTGCGGATGGTATTTATATGGGGACGGTGGTTATTGGTGCGCTGGGAGATGTTGAATGATCCCTTCATCCTTTTCTTCCTTTCTTTCCTCTTCTTTTTTTTTGAGTATGAGAGGTGATGGCATATGGGGTTTGTGTAGAGTATGTAGCGTAGATAGCTTGCCTTGTATGGTCTTGTGGGTTTAGTTCAATTTCCTTTGTTGATTGATGGATAGTTAGGCGGCTGGCTGGTCGGGTTGGCGTCAAGGTATGTAGATACTTTGAATTCGAGGGGGAAAATACAGAAGAAAAAAAAAAGGTAAATGGGGTTTGTTTCGTTTGTGTTTCGGGGGGTTGGATTGGATGGTTCATGGGTGGTCACTCGTGCTCCTCGGATAAGGCTTTCGGCGGGAGGGCTGGGCGGAGGACTAGCAAGGATTGGCTTGGGATCTTGGGAGAAATAGAATTGAAATCATTTGAATCACTATCTCAGCGGTTTGTAGCATATGGCCGATTGAACCAAGAGGAATGTGACTCCCCCTACTTGAAATTTCCCCGAGACAGTCATATCATGAAACCGGGGTTCTTTTCTTTTTGAAAATCATAAGGGATAGCATTAGTTCTTGCTATTGGGAAGGGTTTAAAGTGTGATACCTGTTTTTAGTACATGTACGTCTCTACTATTGATTGTTACTCACTCCACTTCCCTCATACTTTGGGGTGTTAGAATTCAAACACTCGTTTTATACGGGAAACGTGTGAGGTATAATCACTGAGCAGGTTTAAACCCGTTTCCAAGTCTAAGGCGTAAATTATCAATTTATTTAGAGCAAATATTGGAGGGTCCTCACAAGTCTTCTATACAATCCGAATTCCTCACCTAAGACAGTTTTATGCATCAGCAGATGTCTGTGCAACAAATGACGGGGTTTGGGTTGCGATATGCATCAGTGCTAGCTTGACATGCACCCATCTTGGATCCTCTCCCTCTCTCACACACAACGACTTAAAGCTGCTGCGCAACACAACCCAGCATCAACCACATTTGCTCGGACAGGACCATTAATACGATACGGATAAGATAACGTGGGCAACAAACACGCCCAGTCATTAAATCTTCCCACAGTGGTCTCTCGGCATGCCGCGTTGCTGTTTAGAAGCACTTCCGTGAAACAAACGTATGAACTCGATACCTCTGCTACCCTGCATCCACCAAGACCTCCAAAAGCACCTCCGACCAACTTCTCGTAGGCAACACACAACTCCAATCTCTAGACCAGAGATTAACCCTAGTAATCGTTAGACCAAATGCCACTTGTTCCTGGCTCTGATACAGACATGCTTGACGCGCCTAATGGTACGTCTGCGGCTCATATCGAAAACCCACCTACCTTTCCGATCTGTGTAAACGGGCATGGGGGCGTTCCTTTCGCCGACCACCACAACCCTCCTCGAAGTGAGCGATCTTCGCCCATGGTTAACCAGGTGTCTCGCATAGCGCTGAGGCCTCCGGGCGACGTGTCTGCAGCGAGGGAGGGTTCGGCAGGAAAGGGCCAAAAGACATCCAAAAATGTAGCCCTTCCAATATCAAGCCTTCAAACGGGGCTATGTTACGACGTCCGTATGATGCATCATGAGCAAATCCATGAGGATGATCATCCAGAGCAGCCAAAGCGAATATTTTCCATATATGCTGCGTTGGTAACTGCTGGCTTAGTTGACGATAGAGATTTCGCGGGAGACTTCGACGAAGGGGGGGCAATGAAGCGGATAAGCGCAAGAGAAGTGACAGAAGAGGAAGCTTTAATGGCGCACTCCAAGGAACACTGGGAATACATCGCTAGCACCTCCGGTATGTTATAGGTGATTCTTTGCGCCCCCTAGCTTCTTGCCCCGGTTAACTGGGGGTTGGAGCTCGGGGTGATATCTTGTTTGTAGCTTGGCTTTTTATTAACTTGTTCCTCCCGCTGGTATAGAGATGGATAATTCCAGTTTAAGGGAAGCATGGATAGAGGGGGACTCTGTCTACTTCTGTTCAGAGAGCTTCGCAAGCGCAAAGCTCTCTTGTGGGGGTGTCATTGAGTGTGCAAAGGCAGTCGTCGACGGTAGCGTAAAGAATGCAATTGCCGTAGTGCGGCCGCCGGGCCACCACGCTGAGTATCATAAGCCGATGGGCTTTTGCCTGTTCAATAACGTCTGCGTTGCTGCTCACGTGATGCTAAAGACATATCCAGAAACTATCCGTAAGGTATTAATATTGGATTGGTAAGTCTTAAACCTCTTCCTCTGTGGGCTTGAGGCTTCATGCTGATTTATGTGGTGAAGGGATGTGCACCATGGTAGGCTCTGCTTTAATTTGACTGATATATGCCCCCAGTGCTGAGGTTATCTGTAAAAGGAAACGGGACTCAGGCCATCTTCTATGATAATCCTCATGTACTCTACATGTCGATACATAGATTCGATGATGGGAAATTCTATCCAGAGGGTCAACACGGGAATTTTGATAAGTGCGGGGAAGGTACAGGCGTTGGGATGTAAGCACAGTGCCTATGTCCGGATAAAAGATTTCTCTACAGTTTTATCACTAACCTTGTAGGAATGTAAACATTCCCTGGAATAATATTGAGGGTGGCATGGGCGATGGTGATTATATGTACGCGTTTCAGCGTGTTATCATGCCTATTGCTTTAGAGTTCAATCCCGATTTGGTACTTAGTGGGTGTATCCTCCCATGAAAGACTGGTAATGTTTCTTACGTAGCTGTTTAGTCTCTGCTGGATTCGATGCCGCTGCCGGGGACGAATTGGGCAAATGCATGGTGACTCCAGCTGGCTATGCCCACATGACACATATGTTGATGAGACTTGCAGAGGGGAAGGTTGTTGTTTGCTTGGAGGTAAAAGAAGCAACCTTCGTATAAGACGGTTATATTTCTAATTCTGTTTAGGGCGGATATAATCTAGATTCTATATCACACTCAGCCTTAGCAGTTACCAGAGTACTACTTGGAGAGCCACCAGGGAGGCTTCATGATGGGGATAAAGTCAGACCATCAGCATCAAGAGATGTTGAAAGATGTGTTTTGCAGCAGTCACGGTACTGGCGCTGTATGAGACTCACAGAGTCAGGTAACTTGAAACCATGCAGGCCATATATTAGTTGTAAGATTTCTAACAAGAGTAGATCCGATGGACAAGAAACACTCTTATCGGTTACATGGTAAGGGTGTTGAATCTGTAAAGTCAAAATCCTCTGAAAGCACTAATAAGTGATATGGCAAAGATGTGATCCGATCTCACCAGGCGAAAGTAATGTGGGAAAAACACAGAATGTCGAACATAAAAATATTCCAAGACAGCGTCTCTGTTTCCTTTGAAAACCAAGTCATTGCAACGTAAGTCATTATTCTAACCTAGGTAGAAGGTGTTCTAACAGATGTAGAACCAATTCTTATAAAGCTGAGACATTAGTCTTGCTTGTACATGACCCGTACGTAACGATATAAACCATGCACAAAATTCTTCATCAGTACCCCTTGGTCTAATCATTCAGTTGCGTCTGTTTTGTGAGATACGAGGGAAAAGACCGTCGGTATGGGCACTCCTGGATTCCAATATGATAAACAGGATTAAGCCCCACAACGCCTTGCTGGTACACCTATTCACTCATCCACTACCCCCTAGCCCCACTAATTCACACGATTCTTCATAATCCCGAGGAGGGCAGATATTGGCTTTTAGGCTAACATAGTTTTTGTGGATTTTAGGAAGATGTAGGTAACATTTACATCGATTGGGCTGTACAGAAAGGATATGCTGTCTTGGACGTTAACATACCACAAGCCTTAACCAACAAAGAGGTATTTATTCTTTTCATATGTGTGTAAGATTGGCAACTCATTATTTATGAAGGGCACGCTGGCGGAACAGCATGATTACGAAGTGATGAGGCAAACGGAAGAAATTTGCATTTACCTTTGGGACAATTATATAGAGTGTGTTCACTCAAGATAACTATAGGGTAGGATTGCTGGCTAATTTGCGGCAGGATTACTGACGCTAAGAGTATAATACTTATGGGCGTTGGAGATGCCTTTGTTGGAATATTATATCTCCTAGCCAACCGGGGTAATAACCACGGCCATAGCTGCAATTGATCAGGGCTGACATCTATTTAGAGTGCCGCGAGCGCGTCAAGGGGGTTATTGGCATAGTTGGAAACGAAAACGTGCTCCGGCCCTGCAAACCCGGAATCCACGGCGACATACTCATAGACTGGTATTTCAATGTAAAGCAGCACTTTGACCACATTCGGATCTGCCAAGAAATTAGCTAATATATTATAGAATTCCTTAATCTATTGCTCGCAAGATCACGGGGTTTGGAGTATAAGGCGAGGCAAGAAGAAACATGGCACGATCCGCAAATCACCTGCAGTTGAACTCCAGGATGTATTGCGCGAATCGTACGACGACATCACTCAATGGCTCACAGATAGACTCTCCCCGCCCCCATCTCCTACCCTGCTACGAAGACCTAGCTCCTAGCCTAAAAGTCCTCCTATAATACTATCGATCCTGGAAATGGATTGCCTCCATAGTCTCCATCATTTTCTCCCACTGTGCCCTGAGTGGATTGTAAATTAGTTGCGTATCTATTCCTGCGGTCGTCTTGTTCTCCCCCCCCCCCCTCCCCCTCCCCCCCATCTTGACGTATTTACTTTGGAATTTACTTTAGAAAGGTGTCATTATGAGACTATTGAGAGGAAAATTAGATGGATGAGTGCGGCGGTGTGTGTGGTATTGGTATGTAGGAGGTGTGCTGCTTCTGCCAACTCATTAGAGCCAAACTTTGAGCTCGGATTGGGCTCTTGGCGGGCTATCCAAAAACCGGTTGCCAAGAACTAAAAATTTAGACTCTAAAGTTGGTTGCCAAAACGCTCTATCTCATCATAGTATTGCCATTATCCACCCCCACGGCCCAAACTCGGAAACAGCTCCCTCTTCCCCCCAGGTCTAAGTAAACATATCTACGATCCGCTCTGTAAATATCTAGGATGCTGTCAAGAGTATGCAGGCCCAACCAATCTCAACCTTTTTTTGTTGTTTCACAGGTACATAGGGTACCTGCTATAATATCGCCAATACCATAGAAACGTTTATACGTATAGAGCAAAGTAGTTCCTGGTCAGAAGGCCACCATAAGTGGGCATTTTCAGACACTCCAGTATACTACCGGATTTTGAGCGACCGATATCGGGCCTTGTCTAGTTAGAGTCTAGCTAAGTGGACAGTCAAGTTTATCTAAGAACCACTGCCAGTGCGAGCTGTATATAACGGGGGGGAGGGTGTGGAGCGGTAAATGGGGTGTCAAATGTAGCCCTCTTACCAACGGTAGTCAATCGTTTCACCACTGCTAGCTAGTGGGGGCGGTACCATCATTTACCGTATTTCACCACCGCTAGTAAACTTCTGGATATTTACTAATGTAGTGTAGTGTAGCATAAGGACTGAAATTTAGTGCTTATACCACCTTGGTACTGCTGTTGGTACAATGGGCACGGTTTGGCAAAATAAGCAACCAAATAAGCAACCTAGCTCTGCTGATAGTTATAGACTGACAACACTTGGAATTTATAGTTTGGACTATTATACATGTATATACCTCCGCCCAAACCCGGCATCCCAAAAATTTAGAGTTGTGGTGGGCAGGCCGGTCATGTTCGGCAGCTCCTGGTGTACGCGTGCCTGTCCGTGGTTTATGTCACCGTTATATATAAGTGAGGTTTGACCTTTAATATACAGTACAACACTCTCCCATCAGTAGGAGGGTGGTGGTGGGTTTTTATACATACGGAAAGATGGGTTGGGTCATGAAGTTCATAAGATGTCACTCGATGGTGTCAATCACATCCAGACCGGTTTTATCAACTGGGTGCAAAACCAAAACCTGGAAGAGAGAAAAGGAGAGAGAGAAAAGCTCTATAAAATATCTATGTGTAATATATGCCCCCCCCAAAGCCATCTATATAGTCCTGCCCTGCCCAATCTAAACTAAAACGCAATGGTATCAATCTATCTATCTATCTAACTAACTGCTACTAATTCAACAGGATGTTGACCACGGCCCCATCCTCGCCCTCCACCCTGATGCCCGCCTCCTCCCCCACCAGCGCATACCGCCTCCTCACCAACTCAAACACAATGAGCCCAGCACTAGTGCTCGGCACCTGCCTCAGCGTATTCATCACAAACCCCCTATACAGCCACCTACGCCAGCCACCCACCTTTTCCTTCTGCAGCGCACACTGCACCCACGTGTCCCTGTACGCATTTGCATAGACGCTCCACGCCGTCTCGGCGGCGGCGGCGCCGCGCGGCGTCAACCTACTCGCATAGTCCATGCTCTCCAGGCGGCCCCAGTGGACATCCTGGACCTTTGCAATCGGGTGCTGGACGACCTGCTGCGTCACGCTCGCCGTGATGCCCGCCAGCAGCAGGAACGCCGGCTCCATTGTGAAGTGCGGGCGGACGGTTGTCTCGGCGCCGCGGCGCAGGCCGCGCCCGTAGTACCAGCGCGCGTAGCTGTAGAGGCACTGCTGCTTGACGCCCTCGAACGCGGAAAAGAACACGCCGTAGCCGAAGCTCTCCTTGAGGAGGCTGAGGCCGTAGCCGGCGAAGACGCCGCGGGGCCCGATCTCGCGCAGCTTGCGGTGCGCGTAGGTCCACATTGTTGGGTACTGGCCTGTGAGCATCTCGCTGACCTTGAAGCGGATGACGAGGGCGTCGAGGGGCGCGGCGACGATGGATTGGAGGGTGCCGGCGAGGAAGCCGGCGGTGAAGGTTGCGGTGGGGGGCGGTGGGGGGTGGACGCGGCGGGAGTGTTGGGAGGAGGGGGCGTGCAGCGTCGAGAGCGTGGTGAGGTAGGTTGTGTAGAGGAGGGCACCGACGGAGGCGTTGGCAATGAGTGGAGGGAGGACTATGAGAGGGTTAGTATATTTGATATTTTTCAGTTTTTGTGCGGGTTCGATCATTGGTAGGCAGGGTGATCATTGGTCCTTGTGGGCTGACCTTGGTTCGGGATGAAGCCCCAGCCGTAATGCTTCACCGCATGGGCGAGCAGGAGCGGTGTCGTCTGCCTGAAAGACCATTTCTCGTTCGCCTGTATGAGCGGGTTCACGGCGCGGACCATTTGCTGTCGCCCATATTATTGTATATTAGCTACATGATATATATCTCTGCACTCTCCCAAATCCCCAGAGCAAAACGGAATTACAGAGAGAGAGAGAGAGAGAGAGGAAACACCCACCATGTAATCCACCCTCATCCTAAAAAACGCCTTGACCGGGGCGCGGAAGTAGAAGGCCACCAGCTGCGTCCCAACAGCCCTGACGCCCGCCGCCGACGTGCCCTGCACGATGTTGTTTGCGGGCTTTCGGGCGGCGTCGGCGTCGCTGCGGGACGTGGGGATCGAGGGATCGTAGAGATCTTTGGTCATGGCCACATCGGGGTGTCTCTGTATCTGCGTGTATATGGAGGTGGATGTATTTATCGATAGATGGGCAGAGGGAGAGAGAGAGAGTCTGCATAAAGTACAGCTTAATTAGAACTGTTGGAGAAAGACACTCGTGATAGGGCGTTTTGAGCCTCAAAGCTGGGATCTCCAACCCCCACCGCAGAGCAGTTAAGAAACCCCCACGATATCGTCCCTTTCCGCCATAGCTATCATAGGAGCTGTTAATACACATACCTACCAATTATATTATTTCTATACTCTACTCTACATTCTCCATCTACTCTCCCTCTCTCCAACCCCAGCCATGGTGACCACAACCCCGCCCTCCGTCTACCCAGACCACTACGACTTCCCCCCCTTCTTCACCAGATACGTCCCCCCTCCCTCCTCCTCCCCCCCAAGACTAACCCCCAACACACAGCCCAACGAAACGACCTGGTCCGCGCAGCGCTCAATCTGGGCCACCTTCATCCTCGAGTACTGCCGCCACCACCGTCTCTGGCGCCTCCACGTCTCCGACGCACTCGAGACAGACCTCTTCTGGAACAAGCGCCTCTCACGTACCCCCCCCCCCCCCTTCCCGCGCACAAGCAGTAGCTAACAGCAGCAGGGCGACTATCGCCCAAGGATGCAGCAGCAGTGCTAGAGTGGATGGCGGCCGAGGGCGCAATCGCCTGGGACGGCGCGGCGGCGGTGGTCTACTGGCGCAGCGCGGAGGAGTGGGCGGACGCTATCTATGCGTGGATCGATGCCACGGGGCAGCGCGGAAGCGTGCTGACGCTGTACGAGATCTCGGAGGGCGACCTGACCGTCTCGCAGGGTATGTCTTTCTCTGTCCACCGCTCCACTCTGTTCCGACGGCGAGGGGCTGACGACCGGGAGACAGAGTTCCATGGGATTGATCCGGTGGTGCTGAGGAGGGCTATGGATGTGTTGGTTAGGAGGGGGAGCGCGCAGGTGTTTGGCAGCGAGGATGAGAGGGGGGTCAAGTTTTTTTAGGTTTGTAGTAATGGGGCTGTTGTGTTTTTTTTTATAACGGCCGGTAGCTAGTTAGTTAGCTATCTTTCTACCTTCCTTCCTGCCTGCCTGCCTGCCTGTATGTCTGTCTGTCTGTCGGCGGCGTAGAGGCAGAGGTAGTAATGGGTGCTGTCGTTCGACGTCCAGGACAACCCTAAACCTGTGTGCGAGTGACAGCGCATGAAACTGCTAAACTACACCGCCTCCCTCTCGCAACATCTATTAAACCACGAGCGAGAGTGGGGACTGATCAAGCCCCCGGAGAGGAGACCCGCGCTGACCATGAGTGGTGGAGTCTGCACATGACCGGTCCGGAATGATCACACACATGTAGATGGCCCGTGATGTGTGCTCCAACACATCCGATCACTCGTGCGTTCGCCCAACACCTTGCTACATGTAAAGCATCCACTGCATGTACCTACATGCCGAGCAGTCACATCTTGATGAAGCGCATGGGCCGTTAAGTGCATGTGGAGTAAACCAACAAGTATGAGCAGTCGGTGTTCCAAATTGCAATCCAGCCACCAAACACCCATTGAGGAGAGGAAGGGGGAAGGATGGCCCCTTTAATATAGGTTAGATATAAAAATGTATTTTACATACCCAAGCAAGCCGAGCGCAAGCTTCTGAAGATCAAGGGAGAAAACAGGAAAGAAAAAAAAACAACTCCCCCAAACTCCCATTCCCTCCGTCCCATCCTATCCTATCCCACCCCCCGCCATACTCACCCCCCCCATAGGTACATACATACATGTAGTTGATATTTCCAACTGCTGCTTGGAATTGAACATCAACCCTGTACAGTAACCGCGCCGTACCGTGATATGCCATGCCAGCCATAAGCGTAGAGAAAAATAAAAAACATGCAATAAAAGACAAAAATTGATATAAGCCCCAGCTACAGAACTGGCTTTATATATATATCCTAAACTAAGCACCCCTCTTCCCGCCATTGGTCATGAGAGTAACCTTCTTAAACTTCTTTTTCTTGCCTCCCTTGCCATGACTCGGTGCCTTCCCACCACCGCCACCGGCATCAGCCAACCTGGCTAGTGTCTCGTCGTCCTCCCAATCCTGCCACCACCCTGTCTCCACCCTCTCGACCACTTGGCTCTGCTCCGCGCCTTGCGGAAGAACCAACGGCGTTCCCCATACTGTTCTGCTCATACTAGGGCTCGTTCCTGGGCTCGCGTACTCGCTTTCTTGCACCGGTAACGGAGGCGAGTCTGAGCTACCCTCACCGCCGTTGGTGAACACTGGTCGCGGAACATCGTTCAGCGACTCCTGCGTGGCTAGCGCGACAAAATCCTCCTCCGAGAAGCCTCTCATGCTCCCTCTTCTCCGGTGGCGGTGCAATGCCTCCTCTTCCTTCTCAGCGCGGATGCGGTCACGCTCCTCCTTCTGCTCTTTGTCGTGCTTCTTTTTCCGCCGGCGGGCAATCTCGACCTTGAAGTGGTCAAGGACCTCTGCTGGAACAATCCCCGTCCAGTCACATTCGAGAAAGCCGACTTCGCAGCCGGCTGGGAGGTGTGCTACATATTTTGCACGCTTACGGAGTTCATCATCGACAGATGTGCCTGTGGTGATATTCTCGACGCGGGGGAGGATCGCAGTCGGGAGAGCTTCATATGAACCGAAGGCTGCTTTGAGGATACGGATATCGAGGGAACTAAGATAGTAGTGTGGGAGAGCTTGGTAGAAATAATATGGCATGTCGTGGGAATGTGGAGTATGAGATTTTGATACTGGCACAGGAGTCTTGGCTGTTTCTAGAGTCTCTGGGGGCTGTTGTGCGGGCGTGGTCGATTGAGGACGCGAGTTGGCTGATGATGAGTGACCGGATGAGGCTTCATGGGCTACATGGTAGAATGCCGGAACATTCTCCTCGTTAAAAACAATTTCTGGGCGCTGCTTCTCCTTCTCCTTGGCTTTTGAAGCCTCCGTTACAGCCTTAGGTGGATTGCCCATTCCCTTGATCCCTTCTTTTTGGATGTTGATGTTGGCGATAGCTTTCCTAGTCCACTCCCCATCCTCACCAAACATTACCATATCCTCCTTAGCCATCTTCTCTAGCTCTGCAACCTCTCTAGAAAACTCCTCTTCCATGTAATCCTCTGTCCCTTTCATGACTCTAGCATAGTCCATAACCTCCCCCAAAAAGTGCCACGGTATCTCATGCTCATTCTCCGATAGCATTAATTCCGCGCCCTCTTTCGGAAGCGCTAATGTGCTGCCATGCCTTCTCATCACAAGTCGTAATACCACATCCTCGCCCTCCCTAGGCGCCGGGTTCTCCTGCCCTACAAAAAATCGAACCGGCCGAACTTCGCTAGAGTAGATACTATCCGTGCAGATTACACACTTTTTATAGCGCGGCTTCTTTTCCGGTGGTCCCTGCGGCTTGCTGTCATCTGTAGTGGCCAAATATCGCATGAGACACGGGAGACAGAATATATGCCCGCACTTTGCCATCCGGGGCGCCACGGGAGTAGAAAGACAGATTGGGCAGTTTGTTCGCTGTGTCTGCTCAGATGCTATAACCTGCAGCACAAGGTCCCATGGAAGATGCACATCCGAATCAACTGCCTGCGCGCGATAATCACCACGGGGGTGCACGAGAAAGCGGTAGTTGGCATTGATAAAGCGCGCCTTATCATTCGCGTGGTATCCTGACCCCAATCCCCAACTTGGTGTCTTTCGATAATTGTTCCCGTGACGGTAGCTATGATGATTGTTTTGTGGGCGTGAACCTACATTCCAATTCATCAGGTGCGTGATACTCGTACCCTTTCTTCCTCCCGACGGTAACGTCATTGCGTCCTAAGCTATGTCAGCTATGGATCCCAACAGTTCCAAGTGGCAATGTGGGAGAGAGTGTACCTCGTCGATATGGTCGTCACCCCCGTAACGCGGAGTATTTGGCTTCCTGTGATTCTTGTGGGATTTCCTGCTCGCCTGCCCGTTACGGGGTATACCCCCGTCAGGGATATTACGGGGCCCTCCTGCACTACTGGAGCTGATGGGAATGCTATTACGCCTTTGGGCAGAGTCGTTAGTCGTCGATAGAGTTGGTGGTGGGGCTGACGCGGGTTGCTTCGTAGAGAAACTGGCGGCGAGTTGAGAATTCGAGGACATGGTAGGCAGCTGGAGGGGAAGCAGAAAAGAGATGCACCTTGTAGGATAATAGTATATTATACAAAAAAAGAAAGAAGAAACAGCTAGAAGAAACAGAAGAAACGAAACGAAACGAAGCTGAGATGTAGAGAGTACGCAGTAGAGGCTGTACTGATTTCTTCTAAATAGCTAGCTGGACTTACCCTTGGGTGAGGGTTGAAGAGGGGGGGTGGGTTGTCGACCTGTGAAGGTGACGTCGATTGAAAGAAGAGAAGAAGAAGAAGAGGAAAGAGGGGAGGAGAGGAGAAGAAGAAGAAGATATGGAGAGAGGGCAAAATTCAAGGATGGGCAACGGTGGTCCGAGTGGGAAAACCTTCCGTTGCCGCTCTGAGTAATCGCCGCCAAAATATCACTCACTGTCATGATCCGATGACTGATATGGGCTCTTCCTCTTCTTCTTCTTCTATTCTACCGCAGTGCATTTCATATCTTTGGCTGATATTGCTGCACTGAGCTGAGTGCAATTGATTCCAATGGCATCATCACCATCATCTTTTATTTCAAGAGTTAGATGATGCATCTCATCTTCATCTGTCCTTATCGCAATCGCCAGCGGGGTTTCCTGCACCTCTTTTCCTTCTTCTCCTCCACTACCAAACAACAGGGCAAGGAAGGACAGGTACCACTTACAAGTAGCCAGTCGTTTAGAATCCCTGGATGTAAGCATCTACCTACACAACTTACCAATCTATTCTATTCACAAATTTCTAATCAGTAGATTAGAATACAATTCGCTGTTCAAAAACCCACTCACTCACGCTACGGCCGGCAAGCCCCGAATAACCCTAACCCAGAACTCATAGCTCCAAACACCAAAATATTCCAATCCAATTGAGACTTGGAGTCTGCAGATCAAAGCTGTGGAGTTCTCGCTCAGCTCGAATTCAATATTCTGGGCTTCAATATCCTAAAGCTCTCTCTTCTCTTTATCCCCACCTCAATCCCTCATACTCCCCCCCACCTAGACACTGAGACATCGCGGGGACCCTTGCATACCGCCTCCACTTGACCGGAATGACCACCTACCCCCCCGCCTCAGAGGCCGACGACACAGACGACTCCTCGCCCCCTCCACCATCTGTCCACACCTGCACGACCACCGAAGAACTCCAGGCAGCACTCGCCCACCTGAACGCGCAAGAGACAGCCGTCACTGCCCGCCTCGATGCACTCCTCGACACCCAGACAGAGCTCACCCACTCCCTCGGTCGCCTGGACTTGATCCGCGCGCATCTGGGGACGCAGGTTGTCGCCGCACGCTCCCTGACAAACAACATGCTGTCCCCCGCCGCCAGCACCGCCGCGCGCGTCACCGGCGCCGTAAAACGCCTCGACGTCGAGCAATCGCGCGTCAAGGCCACCCTCGAGGTCGTGGAGCAGGTCGCGGAACTCAAGGCATGTGTCCTCGGCGTGACTGGGTCCATGGGAGCACCGCAGGACTGGGAAACGGCCGCGGGGTATCTGGCGAGATCGGCAAAGGTGCCGGAACACATCGCCAAGGGCGAGTTTGCGGAGGAGATGGTCCCCACGGCGGAGGTGCCGGATCCGCCGAGCGTGACGTTGGAGAATGCCGCCGAGGCGCTGTGTGGGCTGTTTTTGAGGGAGTTTGAGAAGGCGGCGTCTGCGGGCGATGGGGAGAAGGTGACGAGGTTTTTCAAGCTGTTTCCGTTGATTGGGAGGACGGATGTGGGGCTTGACGTTTATGGGAGGTATGTTTGTCAGGGCGTTAGTGCAAGGGCGAGAGAGACAATGGCAGGGCGGAGAACTTCGGGGGATGGCGTGGGATTGGGTGATTTCTTCTACGCAAATTCCATGAGTCGGTTGTTTGAGCATATCGCAAACATCGTAGAGCAGCATGGAAAACTAGTTGAAAGGCATTATGGCGAAGGCCGTATGGTAAAAGTCATTGAGCGATTGCAGGTCGAGGCCGACACTCAGGCCGGAATCATCATTGATACCTTTGGTGATGAGCGGAACGTGGATAGAAAGGTGTGTAGAGTGATATCTGATGGCCCCCCCGAAACTAGACTCATCTCACTGACGGTATGACAGCTCACTGATATCAAATCCTATGCCTTCTCGTTCTTGGTTCAATCGTTCCTCCCACAGTCCCGTACTGCCATGGGAACCCCTCGCTCATCTTCTCCGGCGCCTGGGGCGCCCCGCATGTCCGAAGACGAAGGCGTCGATGTCAAGGAAATCGACATGCTGCTTTCGGAACTTGGTGTGATGCTTAGTCGCTGGTCCTTATACTGCCGCTTCATCGCCCGTAAATGTCTCGTAAGTCCGGTCCCAAGTTCCCAACATCAATCATTGACCACTGACATACCATAGCCTCCCCAACCCGACCCATCGACCGATGACGAGGTAGCAATCCCTCTCACTCTTCCGCCCCTCCTCCAAAACTCTCTCCTTGCGCAGAAAGTCGAGTCCCGTCTGCTGCTCCCCTTCTCCGCAATGACCACATTCTTCTGCCGGCGCTCAGTCGAGAAAGCGTTCCAGCTCGACGAGGCCCCCGCGGACCTAACCCTCTCCCTCACCTCCCCGGTATCCACAATTTCCAACGCCCCCTTCATCACCTCTGCCGTCGACGACGTAATGTACATTGTTCAGACGCTCCTCCAGCGCACGCTCAACACCTCCCAGCGCGGCCTCGTGACCACCGCAATCTCCACCATCGGCCGCGTGCTCAGCAGCGACTTTGTGGGCATGATCCAGCGCAAGATGCAGACGGAATCCTACCCCAAGGGCGCCACCGCCTCCACGCCTCCCCCAGACGCAAAAGTAATCTCCTTCCTCGTCCTGATCAACAACCTCGACATTGCCACGGAATACAACACGCGCATCATCACGGGCTTTGCGACCGCCACCTCGGCGCCCGTGCCCGGCACCGCCGGGAACGTCGCCCTCGAAGAGCTCTTCCCCTTCCAGAACGACGCCGCGGCCGTCAGAGACGCCTTGAAGGGCATGGAGGCGAGCTTCGAGGCCAAGGCCGGCGAGCTCGTCGCAGACGGCATCACAGTCTTCTTCAACCAGGTGGTGAAGCCGAAGCTGCGCCCGCTGCTCACAGAGGCATTCCGCGACGTCGAGTATGTAGTCTCTGACCGGGCGGCGGGCGAGGCGGACGCGGAGCAGGAGGACGGCGGCGGCGGCGGTGACGGCGACGTGGTGAGGCACAGGTTCCAGGAGGGCTGGGAGGCGCTGATGACGCCGTATAAGCGTGTGCTCACGGCGAGGATGTATGCGAAGCTGCTGACAACCACGGCGGGATACTTTGCGAGGCTGCTGGAGAAGCGCATATGGGGGTATGCGGGCAGGGTCAACGAGCTGGGCGCGATCAGGCTGGAGAGGGATGTGGCGGGCGTGGTGGGAGTGGTGGTGAGGGGCGGGATGTATGGGGTCAGGGATGCGTTCACGAGGTGCACGCAGATCTGCCTGTGCGTGAACATGGAGGAGGATGAGGTTGGGGAGATGTTGGAGGGGAGTGATGGGGTTGAGTGGAAGTTGGAGGCGGAGGAGAGGAGGAGGGCCAGGGGTATGGTGGTGGAGAGGAGGTAGATTTTTCTTTTCTCTTTTCTCATATATATATATATTTATTATCTCTCTAGAATTGAGGTTTTGCTGGCGTCTTTGCGAGTGCGTTTTCGTGATTGGGGTGTGTCAATGATATGTGCTGCCTGCCCAACAACCTGCTCGATAATACATATATCTACACTACGGGCTCTGTCTGCTATGTACCCGTTCCCCGAATAGAAACCAGAAATGCAAGTGAAGGGCAGGAACGGAACGAGTATCGACCTTCGGGCCCTCTTGAAAGACAATTCCATGCAGTCGGAGACGGAAACCCTAACCCAGCGCTGTAACCAACTGGCCCGTTTCAAACTCGCAAACTGCGGGGAGCAGAGGCTGGGTTTAATACGAGATGCCGTAGCTGCATGTATGTAGTCCTATAGTAATTAACTATTCAACTAGGGATTAGTTATTCGACTGGGGATTAATTGTTCAACAGCGAACAGCGAACTAGAAGTTTGACTTGAAACGGGGAGGCTGAGGGGGACTTGATATTTCAAGATCACAACTCGTGTGCTTTACTTAAACTTGCACTCCACCAATTAACCATCCATGCAGTATCGAATAAGCGAGGGAACGAGGGAACAACAACTCGACAACACAAACCGAGGAGAGCAAACCCTTTTTTTCGATTGACTGATTGATTCCCGGGCTGCTCATCGCGAGAGCTGCACTTCCCCAGCCAGTCAGCCAGACATCATAAACCTTCAACAGATCGAGAGCTGGCTCTCTCTCTCATCTCCATACTACTAATATCTAGGTTACACAGGCGCGTTAGTGCCCATCCACGTCCGTCGCGTCTCCCCCGAATATCACAGAGCATCTTTAATTCTGACTTTCTCTGCTCCATAGAATATTACATGTATCGATAGACATCAAACACACACACACGCACACACGCACACACACGCAGAAATGTACAATCCTCCAGCACTCATCCCCGTCCTCGATCTGGCCCGCGACCTCTACCTCTCCCCGCCGCCTTCGAGAAGTAGCCCATCCAGGCCGTCGATGGCCCCCTATATCATCGAGCTTTCCTCAGACGAGAGCGAGCCGCACCCATCGTCGTCCCCGCCGAGAAAGAAACGTCGACAGGCCACCACCTCAGCTTGCCCACCATCTTCTTCCCCTCTTCCACGCCATCATCATCATCCCCCTCCTCCCCCTCCTCCCCCTCCTCCCCCTCCTAATCATCACCGTCATACACTCTCCAGCCCGATGCCCCCAAAATCTCAGAAGAGCATCACCTCATTCTTTTCTCCACACAGAATAAAAACAGAGCAGCAGCTTACCTTACCGCAAATCTTTCCTGCAAAGCGCACGATATACTTCGACCCCCCGCAGGGCCGAGTATCAATTGACAGTGAGTTATTGGCTGATGATGGCCATGCCGAGGCACCGCTTCCTGAGCCCTTCGATGCACCCATCACCCCCCGGCCCATTGAGATTGAGGATGAGTGGGAGAGGTTTACCCCGGACCCAGAGGAAATCAGGGAGATCAAGCAGGAGTCGTCACCGTCGCCCAGAAGGAGCTCCCCAGCGCCGAAAAGAAAATTCCAGGCGATACAGTCATCGCCTAGTAGTAGTGGGAGTGGTGCAAAGAGACGGTTGACATTTGCGGCCGTCCCGGCGGTGTACGGTAACCGTTCCACGCCCGCTTTGGTTTCGCCCGCCCCAGGTTCGCCCGCTTCAACGCCAAAGGATTCGCCCGCCTCAAGGTTCCGAGCAGTCAGGACAGTGAAGGTTGCAGAAACCGCCCCAGCTGCAGAAACCGCCCCGGCTACAGAAACAGCTCCAGTCGCAGAGACCCCTCAAGCCGCAGATGCTCCAGCCACAGTGACCCTTCCAGCCACAGTGATCCCTCTAGCCTGTATAGAGATCACTGCGAGGGTTAAACTAATCGGCGACTCCCAGTCCACACCTATTGCCCGCCAGACGTTTGGGATGCCCTACACTGAGCGCGTGGCTGCTTATGCGCGGGCGGCAATCACCAACAGACCGATACTTCCCCCCCTAGCGCCGCTTGCCAGCAGCCCGGAACCTCAACAAGAAGACGAGCCTATGGCCGATCCACCTCCACCTGAGCTGTACGAAGAGGCCGATTCCACCCACGAAAACCCATTCAGCGGCCCGGATCCCATGATTGCTGACAGCCCAGAACCTCTCCAAGAAGGCGAGCCCACGGTTGATCCACCTGAGCTGTACGAGGAGGACGACTTCCCCCACGAAGACCCGTTCAACAGCCCGAAGGGTCCCACGAGGGTCAATGCTCTCGGGCAGATCACCTGTACCCTTCACGATGACCCCGAATGCAGCTCGGAGGACTGCATCCACGAGTTCTTCGAGAGCTACTGCCCCATGAAGAATACGGAGATTGGCGACTTGGTGTATCCGGAGTATGTTGGCCACCCCAAGCGGAACAGAGCCCCCGAGGGGGAAGAGGAAGCTCTGCAACCCCCCTTGAAGAAGACGGAGGTCATCTCTGTTTTGATCGCCGGTGGTACGGAGGGTATGAGGCTGCCCTACATGAGCTTGGAGATGCGCGAGTTCATCAAGTACCATGCGACGGTCCTGATGGAGGATTTCAAAATATGCGGTGAGTTATTTCCCCCCCTTTCCCCGGCCGCCGTTTTCAGGGAGTAGCCCGGGGGTTCTCCAGGCGGTTGTAAGCCTTTTTGGCTACACACTCGTGGAGATCTTGCGTGTGAGTGATATTCCGTGATTGAGAGTTGCTAACGGTGTATCGTATATCATATAACAGATGGGGAGTTACTTCATGTACCGTTTTCGGCGACCGAGATACTAAAGCTTGCGCCTGCGATCAGAGAATACGCCGCGCGGAAAAATGTCTACCCCCCGCCCTTCAACGCCAATCCTACGCCCAAGCAGATCACGAACGATTTCTTTTGTCTCCTAACCCACACATTTAGCCGCCTTTCAATAAGGCGGTTTCTTCGGACCGGATTCTCTCTTCCCGGCCGTGAAAAGAAAGATATCAAGCGCTTCATCCAAGATGCTTACAACGAGGAGCCTAGACTTGGAGACCCATCCCTCATGGTACGGTTAAACAAGCCCCCCGCCATCCGCGGTAGCGCTTTATGGGGACTCGGCCGCGAGCTCGGGGTACGGGATCTTGACCCGCTCCTGTCGATGAGGGCCAGACACAACCACGTCATGGCAAACATGCGCCCGGTCTGGAAGTTCAATGGGGGGGCTAGTGATATCCACGATATCCGGTGGACCCCCTCTGGCGACCGCTTTGCGATGAGTACACCATGTACGAGCGACCAATACAATCGCCCCGGCAACTTGATGCTGGGCTACACTGAGCCACCTAGTGTCCGTATGCTTTACCGGCATGCCCTGAGGGTTCGGCCTACGAATCTGGGCAACTTTGAGAAGTATGAATACACCACTGTTCCATCTATTCGGTTCAGTAACGACGGCAACATGCTGCACAGCTGCGGCCATGATGGTAGCATGAAGACGTGGAGTAAGGATGGTAAGTGGCTCGGGGAAGTGAACTTTGACGACAAAATCGTGGTTATGGAAAGCTCTGCCTCTGCCGATGATCGCCTTCTTGCTATTGGGAGGAGCAAGGGCCTTGTGTCGGTAGTTCAGCTTAATGAGCTCGGAGTCCATACCACACTCACAACGCTCAACGTCTTTGACAAAGGCGGCAATAAAAATAAGCTCTACCCCTCAGCTATGGCCTGGGGCGGCACCATGTTTGAGAACATTCTCGTTGTAGGCTACGATAATGAGAAGGATGAGGCCAATAAGTCTGGAGGGTTGGCTATCTGGGATGTTGAGAGTGGGGTGAATCTATTCAAGTCATACGGTACTCTCAGGAATCCCTACCGCCACTTTGACGTCTACATGGGCGAGGGTAAGTTCGTCACCGGGAGTCTCAGATCGGGGCGGTCCACCTCGGGCTCAGTCGTGAAGCTCTGGGACCTGCGCGACATGCAAACCATCGTCGAATGCGCCAGCACCCAGGACGACCTCAACTGCGTGCGAATCTCCCCGTGCGAGCGATTCCTCAGCAGCTCCGGCACCACCAACAACACCCTAATCTGGGATATCCGAAACGCCTCCGAGGCTCTCTACGACCTTCAGCACGGGGCCACAGCAATGCCGACATCCGCCGAGACAAACCTCGCAAAGGACGACACGGGCGTAACCTTCATTGAGTTTTCGCCCTTCAACAGTACCGTCTTCACCGGCGGCTCTGACGGGTGCATAAAGCAGTGGGACCTCATCCGCGCAGACCCCTTCGTCGTTGACGTCGCAACCGTCGAGTCGCAGGTCATGGCCGCGGCATTTAGCCCCTCGTGGGACTCTCTCATCGTCGGTGAGGCCAGCGGGCGCGCTACCCTCTTCTCCGTGGCAGCACATGAGGGCGACGTCGTGCCGGAGATTGTAACGAATTGGAATGAGGACAGGGATTGGATGAACCCCAATGACGACGCCATGCGCTGGAGCAGCTGGAACGGACAGCGCCCTGGCGCTGCCTCCGCTTCCAGTGCTGCTGCTGCGGCGGCGGCGGGGGAACAGGAGGAGAGTGGGGTCCTGCTGGGGAAGGCGATGATCCTGGATGGATTGATGCAGCGGGATCCGGAGAACCCGAGATATGTATGGGCGACACCGAGGTACTATGAGGGCCGGAGGAAGAAGGAGAGGAGGGGCGGGAGGGGCGGTTGAAACGGCGTTTAATGCTTTGGTGAGTACTACTGCGTGACCGTGCTGGTGATTCGTCCGATGCTGCTATTCGGTCATGAACTGTGATTCGGTTGGGCGCTGTTGTTAGCGCCAAAACTAGGCGCCGAAAATGGGCCCTGATTAAATGTGCGCTAGCGGCACACTTCGCTAAAACCCCAGACAGAACCAGTATAAAAAGGGGTATTGCAGAACAGAACACAAGAGCTAACTTGAACTGCTGCTATCAGACTTTTTTCTGACCACAAATCATAATCCATACCAAATCATACACCTACCCAGGCGAATGGACTACAACTACTACAAACACAACAACTGCAATTACAATTACAACTACATACTTCTTTTGAGGGGATATGCTTTTCATCCTCTCCCCCCTCTTAATCCCTCACAATACAATACTATAAATGAAATTTTTTTGTTTCTTCCATGCATGACTTTAGCCATTTTCTTTTTCAAAAAAATTTTGTTCCTTTTACAGCATTTTTAGCAGGGGTGGGCGGGCGCCTAATATCATATTTTTTTTTTTTACAAAAAGTATTTTTTTTTGGTTTTTGTGTTACTTATGTTTTGTTTCTTAGGAGGAAGGATGGAGACTTGATGGTGGGGGTTTGGATGAAATAAGGAGTGGATTTATAAATGAAATACAGAGTGAATTTGATATAGTGTATTTGATAGTAGATACATAGTGAATTTGGTGGTAGATACATATTGAATTTGATAATAAATTAGGGACTGAATACAAGTGAATTTGGTACTGATACATAGTGAATTAAACAGTGAATTCAGAGTGAATTGAGTGTATTCATTGGAATTGTTAGTGTATTAATACTAATATATACTTTTTTAGAAGTGTATTGTATCAAGTACATGTGGCAGAACTATCTAAAATAATTCAAGTATAGAAACAGAGAGTGAATCAAATAAACATCTCTACTTACTGCAATATTAATATATATTTGAATTACACAATATAAAGTATTGTGGAATTGAGGAAATATGGTTAATACAGAGTTAATCTATTTTATATGTTAAATACATACTTTAATTCTATTAATAATATCTTATATATACTATAATTCAAGTGTATTTTACTGTTCATATTATTACATTGCAATACAAATACAGTTTGATTAATATTAATACTAATATAAATTGCATGTAATAAACAATCACTACTAGTATTTACAATTCTTTTTATACATATGTCTATATTTGTAATTTATCACTATTTTAATAACTATTACATAATTCTTCCAGTCTCATTAACATATTTGCTAGTCCCAATACAGTAGTCTTAGATATCTCAACAATGAATTTTAACTTTAAATTTTAACTCTTTAACAGCACGAACACTGTATTTAACCTGCTGTTAACAGCAATACAGTTTGACTTTATACTTTTAACCATGATGACTGGCAATGATATCTGCCACCTGTTTCTACAACCGGACTCGGAATCCAGATTCCAACCTCCAACCTTCAAGACCACAATCCCACCACTCCAACTCCTGTCTGTATAAACCCCCACCACCCCCAACAAAGCCCTCCAACCACCCCCACAAGCCCCCATGGCCAAGCTCCACATCCCCAACCCCCGCCGCATCCTCCTAGCCGGCACCGCCGACTCCGACCACCTCACCTTCCTCAAAAGTCCCCCTCTCCCCCCCCCCTCTCCAATCACCAGCTAACCCAACCAAACAGCACTGACGGGCTCCCTCCCAGCACTCACGACCGCCGGCGCAACCCACACCCTCACACTCACAACCGCCTACTACGACGTCACAGTCCCAATCTGGATCGACGAGATCCCCGCGTCCACCGCCGCCGACGAATGGGCCGCCGCATACCTCGCCCCCGAGGCGCGCGAGGTCCTGCGCGCCCTCGGCGGTTTCATCGTCACGTTCCGCCGGCCGCAGGATGAAGACGGACTTGTGAGTACCTTTGCCTTTGTTTGCCCAGGTGTGTGTGTGGGGGGGGGCTGACAGGTGGTGGGACAGGAGGTGGTCAGGGGGTATCTGGCGGCGCTGCAGCGCGTCGTCCGTGCGTGCGGGTATGCGTGGGATGGGGTTTGTCTGGCGGTTGCGATGCCGCAGTCGCTCCGGCCTGTGCTGGAGCGTGGCGTGGACGAGTGGGAGGACACGTGCCGCGAGTTTGGGTTCGAGTATGTTGACTATGAGTTCCGGGGTCGGAACGAGTATGGTGAGGTTGCTGGGATGGAGAGGGTTAAGGAGGCGCTTGAGGCGAATGATTGGGGTGGTGACGACGACGACGGTGGGGATGTTGGGGAGTTTGGGGATTTTGAAGGGGAGGGGCAGGAGCAGGAGGAGGACCACTTGAAGGTTGTGGGGCAGGAGATGGAGAGGGAGATGTTTGGGCTGCATAGCGCCATATTCCCTGATGAAGAGGAGGGAGGGGAGGAGGAGGATGAGGAGTTGCAGGTGGAGAAGCTGGAGGCGATGATGATGAGGATGGCGGCGATAAAGGGTATGTATGGTGATTTAGTTTTACTCCTCAAGAAACCAAATTGTATGCTAATTATTACTTATAGACATGGGCGACGAGGTATCTAAAGAGGAACGCCGTAAACTCGCCGCAAAGGCACTCGCAGATGTTATGAAATCTACCTGACTTCTAACTCCTCTACTCCCCCAAGTATAACCCTTCAGTGATTCTGCCCACTATTGCCCCCTTGACTTCCCACATGCACTCCTTATAAAGAAGAAAGAAAGAAAACAAGAATTAATTTGACCCCAAACGCGTCCCGTATCTTGCTCATCCATCCAAATCAATCTCCATGCAATCCCTCAACTCCCCAATCTTCTCCGCCAACACCGTCTTGCCATACCTCACCGCCACCTTCACCGCCAAATCCAGCGCCTTCCTCTGCCTGAACAAACCACAGATCTCGAGCGCCTTTGCGCCGCGGTCCTCGTCTTGGCACTCCAGCGCCATGAGCTGCAGGAGCGCCTTGTCAATGATGTTCTCCCGCTTGACTAGTTCACGCTTCTCGTCTTCGGTGGTGGTGGTGTAGGATGCGAGATCTTCTTGTAGCGAGTGCAGAACGGACTCGCGGACGTAAGTCTCTTCTAGTACGTCTGACTTTGACACCTCGGTGGTGGAGGGGGCCGAAGAGGTGAGGGGGATGGAAAAGTCGAATTCGGAAAGAAGTGGGCGTGGAAAGTAGGGGTATTTTTCGCCACCCTGTAGTGTAGGCCCCATTTCATTAGCACCAAAAAAATCTGGGGGGGAGGGCGAGTGGAAAAGTTGCGTACCTTGAGAATGATGCAGTGGAACTTGTTCTGCGCCACAGCAACAGGCCAATAACTCTCCTGCTTCATACCAGTGGCCAGACGTTCCAGCAGTCTAGTATCTAGTAATGGAACCCATTTAGCCTGCCCCTGCTGTCTCCAGTGCAAACAAACTAGCAAGACCCCATCAGAGTCATATACGCAAGGATCCTAAGCACCCACAACGAATTAGCATCACAGATTATCACTCACGAGGAAAATACCCTAACCCACCCCATTATCGGAGAAGAAAACACTATTGATACTCCCATCTGCAGGGAGCGCCACGACATCCTCGTTCTGCAATGTCTCATCTCGCTTGATGTTCTCGATGGTGTAGACGAGTTTTGTCCTCCCATCAGGCCCAACCGCACCATTCCCCAGAACCATCACATAATCCCTCCACGACGCGCACGTGACAACTGGGGTGTGTTTCTGTCTCCATACGCGGAATGGGACACCGAAAAGGGTAAACACTCTGACGTACCCCACGGACGTGCAAACTACGATGTAGCTGTCGCTCAGTGCAATACTTATAATATCCTCACCCTTCGGCATACTAGCCCTCCAATCGCCTCTCGTGGACCAGCTCTCATGCGGGCGATAGTAAATTATTGCCTCATTCCCGTTCTTTGGCTTGCAGGAAAACAATGATCCGCCTTCATTCAAACACGCTTTGTCGTATAGAAAAGGGTCTGTGAAGTGGAAGTCTCTGTAGTTCTCGCGGTCATAGAACTCAACGGTGACGGTGTGGTGCGTCTCCTGGTCAACGGTCCACACGAATCCTATGAGGTTTAGACACAGATATCTGCGCATACCCTTCCACGGGGTGCTTCCGTGCTGGAAACTTTCGTGTGTTTCGGGTGCCCATGGTTCGGACTCATAAGCCCGCCGTTTGCCGATCAGGAGGCCTTCGAGGGGCAGGTTGGAGGCGCGCCGTTTGTTGTTTTTATTCATCTCAACGTATCCTGCGCCATCATCGTCTTCGACAAAGTCGTCAAGATCGTCGGGGAGCAGATCGTCAAGTGAGTCATGAGAGGGGCTACGCTCGCGGTGGAGTTGCGCGGGGGGTTTGGAGCGGGTTGGGAGGACTGTTGAGCGGCTTTCGACGCCGGTGTCGTTGATGAGAGGCGCGGGACGGACGGATAGGTTTAGAAGCCATCCCTGATCGGCGGGTACGGGGTTTGGGAGGGTATATAACTGTCCTTGGGAGGTTGTAAAGGAGATTGTATTTTCTGTAGGGTGCCAGGCGAGGCTGAGGATATTTTTGTAGTCCCATCTGCGTAGATGTCAATAAAGGATATTCCCTTAGATTTTGTCTAGGGAAGAGCACCTTGAAATTATGGTTTGGGTTTTAGATTCCCAAATTAATAGCTTTCCGTCTGTACCAGCAGAGGCGAGAAACGCACCATTAGGAGACCACGCATAGTCGGTGATATCCCCAGTGTGTCCATTAGCAAACATCCTGTGTTTCTCCCATCTCGTCCTATCCACTACCACCAGGTCCTTGGTCGGTGTTTGTGTCAGGAACGCTCTCCCATCTGGATGCCAGGCGACCTTTGAGCTAGCCTCCGCATCCTCTTTCAGTGCGTTGATGACCCCGTCAAGCTTCTTGATTAGCTCCGGCTCCTCCGTAGTCAGTGAGTAAATATATATCATCCCATCGATTCCCGACACAGCTAGATAGTTCCCCGACGGGTGGAACGCCACATGTTTAGCCGAGTTTTTCTGCCCACGGAGGTTTATGATCCTCTGGTTATCTTCCAAGTTCACAACCTTGACCACCGTCTCGTCGCTCGCAACAGCAACCCAGAGACCATCCGGTGAGATCGCGAGGTCTCTCGGCGGTAGACTCGTCCGCACAAGCAGTCTCATGAACGTATTGGTTTCCATTGAGAACATTGAGACTGTGCCATCTTCTGCTGAGACGACAAAGTTGTCGTCGGAGGCCACAACGGCGGTCTTGCCGTCCTGCGACTGCTCAATTGTTGCCGGCTCGTCCTCGGAGGCTACTGTGTACTTTCGGATAACTTCATTATTGCCGACGGTGATTAGGTATTTCCCGTCAGGGGAATAGGTCATAGACGTGGGTCCGGCGGTGTCTGAGGTCTGTTAGCATAGTTTGCTGGGGCCCCCTCGGACTGGAAGTGGACGCACGAGCATATCGTGGGATGATACGAGGCTGGGTAGTCATTGCTGTGATCCCTCTGGTTGATATTGACGCCCAATTGGTATTATCTGTTTTCCTGGATTGAAGACCTTATTTTGGGGGAGTAGTTGGGTTGGGAAAACGCGTTGCTGAGCGCGTAAATTGGCGCTCTTACACTTCGTGTTTTTTGGCAGGGATTATCCGAGCGAGACATGTCTGGCAGCGCGTCTACGAGGTCCACCAATTGCGATGTGCCCAGGACTACTACCATCAGGACACGGTATTGGTATATAAGACCAGTCTATAATCCTATCGTCAGTCAATTAATTGCATTATCGTGCTGTCTACTTCCTTGTTCAAAAGATCAAATAGCAACAGGTTATGAACACAAGTAGCCCCTAGCTACACCCTACACTTCAAGGGGCTTGTTTGAGAGCTCTCTGAAACAGAGTTATTGAGGCTTGAAACCCCACCCTCTTTTCTGGTCCACCTTGTCCAGAAAAACAACGTTAACCCCATGAAAACAGAGTTTTGAAAAAAGTAGCTCAGACTTACTTTTCTTACTCTTATCACAACATTGTGGTCTTGCAAACAGCACTACATCACCATTAAAACCCCATTTCAAACGTTCTCTGTTTCCAACCCACTAGAGTAATAGAGGTCTAAGCAAAACAGCGTCCTCAACGATCTCGGCTCTCAAACGGGCCCTAACCCTACATCACTTAAAACTACTATCTATCCCATATCACAATTGCAACATCAGATTGCTGTTGGGTTTGATGAGGCTATCACTTTGTTGTATTGCCCAACCTTCTTTCCCTGCTTAGAAGAGTGGGAGCTTTGGTCCCTGGCCTCCGAGAAATAGGGGAGTTTTGTTATGTCAATTGGGGCCCTAGTTAAAGTGCCTAGGAGCATTATCGCGACTGACTCATAACAGATGGTTATTGTCAAAAGCCAAGAAAACATGCAACGAGTGATATCTCATGCATGATACAAACATCCCCTGCAAAGAGCCTCACGAGAGGGTAACATTTCTCCACGGTTACCCTACGCCGGTGGGGCACGCACGCAAATTGAACCTTTTTTTTTTTTTTAGGTGCACTGCAATATTTCTCTTCGCCAACCAGCAGAACGAAAACGCACACAATGGCCAATTCCAAGTCCGCAAAGGCCGTAACAGAAACTGCGCCTAAGGCCGCCGAGGCCAAAAAAGGCGAGACCGCAATAACCGCCCCCAGCGACACTCCCTACCAATTAAACCTTGAGCAGGTGGTTTTTTCTCTTCAATTTTTTTGGGGCGCAAATTTCTGACGGTGATGGGGTTTTTAGACCGTCGAAGCTTGCAAAGCACTTATAAAGTTCGTTGGAAGTGAGGGGGACAAGAGCGCCAAAAAAAAAAACCTCCTCGACGATTCGGAGGACGGCCAGGTCCAGTCTATCAGGCTGAACTTTACAACAAAAAAGTTCACTGCTACAAGCAAAAAACTGAAACCTATCCTGGTGTTAGACCCCCCCTCTGTTCTTTTATTTCCTCTACTTGACCCCGCTCCGTGGGCGCTTTTATAATGATGGCTGCGACTCGCCCCGGACGGAATTTCCAAGCTCTCAGCCCACTAACGTTTGCGCAGTCCCCTCCCCCATCCTCTCTACGATCTAACCACTACCACCGTCTGCCTAATCGTCAAAGAACCCCAGCGCACCTACAAAGATCTTGTCGAAGCCGCCGGTCTCACCTCCACCATCACCCGTATCATCAGCATCAACAAACTCCGCACCAAGTTCAAATCGTTCGAGTCCCGCCGTCTCCTTCGCGACTCCCACGATGTCTTCATGGCCGACGACAGCATAGTCCGCATGCTCCCCCAGGTCCTTGGAAAGTCCTTCTTCAGCACCAGCAAGATTCCCATTCCAATCGAACTCAAGCCCAGCGCCGAGAAGGTCAAGAAGACGGTCGAGAAGACCCTTAGATGCACAATGTTCAACTTGGTCCAGAGCGCAACCCTAAATATGAGAATTGGGATGAGCACCTTCACGGGCGAGCAGATCGCCGAGAACATCAAGGCCGCTGTCGACCACGTATTGGGGAACAAGAAGCTCCCCGGCGGGTGGCGCGGAGTGAGGGGTATCCACATCAAGACGCCCAGCTCGTTGGCGCTGCCAATCTGGCTAACGCCGCAGATCTTTGATGAGGATGATGTGCTCACGACGGAGGCTAGCGCATTGAAGGAGAAGAAAAGGCTCGAGATACGGGAGAAGCAGGCCGCCTCCAAAGCGAAGCGGATCGAGAAGAAGAGGGAGGAAAGGGCCCCGAGGAGGGACCGGATTAAGGCCAAGAGGATGGGAGCCCTTCAGTCAGCGGACAAGGATGGCGATGTGGACATGGAGGATGCGAAGAAGCCGGCTGAGGAGAAGATATCGAAGAGCACTGAGAGGCTCGTAGATGCCTCGGTCGAGGGGCGGAAGAGGAGAAAGAAGACTGCCGACGTACTGGATAAGGGTCTGGACGCGAGTGTGAAGGAGGCCAAGAAGTTGAAGGCGAAGAAGTTGTAGACTGTGAATAGGAGAATTGAGTGGTGAGAATTGGTAATGGCTACGCTGTAACTATATTTTCCTTGTATTATCTTTCTTTTTTTTTCCGTCTAAAAAGTTTCTTCTTGTCTTGTGCTTTAAAAATTTCTAGCAACGCAATCACCGGGAAGCCTGGTACATAATCGTTTGTTCTGTAAGGGCGCGTAGAATTTGCCTCTCGGGTACTGAAACTCAAAAATGAAAAGTATGCTAATCCCAAAAACCCATGAGAGAAACACTCCCCACACTAACCCAATACAGCAACTGTAGACGTCCGTTCAGGCGTTGAGCAACAACGACCAGCCGTTAAGTAAGGGAACAGAGCTTAATGTTCAACTGTAGTATATGTAAAGTGTGAAAGGATCTCTAGTGGTCCTTTCGCCCACTGAACCGCAACACAACCCCGCAACGTTCCTCCAAGATGCCAAGGGCCACTACCGTGGTACTTCAACCTCGCCCGAGATCATCCAGTTGAAGTATGGTACGAGAGGAGACTTCTAGATACATGTATCTACTCATCGCACATACCTACAATTAACCAGGAGCTGGATGTTATGTTGGCGATTATACAATCGCGGTGTTGGGGTTCCAACAAACACATCACTAAAAGCTAGCATTGCGGTTGGTACGCATGATATGCCATGGTGTAGCTACATATGATAGGGTTGTATCATATCATACATGGCTCTATAATCTATTGGTAGCTGCATTTATAGTTCCCTGTACAGAGATGTTATTACTTAGGTGCTTCTCAAGTGCACACACTTAGCAGTTGATCTACACTCTAGCATCACTCACCCCGAGTGATATCCCATGATCGCATCTCACCGCAGGATTCCAGATCCCCAACAGAACCATATATATAGGTCAGAGCCAGACTCAGGCCTAATCCATAGATATGTAGGCCTCACACTATTATTCCCGCCCCTCCCACTGCAACAAGAAAACACTCTACACAAAAAAGATATAGCACAGAGCCTACCCACAAAGAACCACACCGCACCTAAGGGAGAGATACTTATATTACTACCCCCACCGCCACTACTACAGCGGCAACTATCTACCTTCCCCCCGCCCTCTCCTTCTCCCTCTTCCTCTCCGGCGGCGGCGGCGGCGGCGGTAACGGATCCACCGCATAAAGCACCTCCCAAGCCACCAAGACGCCCACCTGACCACCATTAGCTCCCCTCCTCCCAACCAAAAAGGGGGGGTACTCACGATTGCCGTGGTGGAAAAGACGCACACCCACAGCAGCGCCTCGTGCCTCTTCTGTCTCTACATTTTCAACCCCGCCATTAAATACCGTCTAGCACCAGGGGTGGAGGGGGACATACACTCTTCACTAGCGCCACCTGATATAGGAGCTCCCCAATGCCCTGTAGCCCTGTTAGCCCTTGTATACACCACTCCGGGGGTAAGGGGTGGGGGGAAATACAGTCCTCATATCCAGCAGGGTCTGTACTTTGTCTGCCGCACCGGTGGTAGTCGCTCTGGGAGCGGGGTGGGTACGGGTGTGCGGGGGGATATGGATCCTTGTGGCGGGGCCACGGTATAGAAGGCGGGGGGTGAGTCTGAACATTGCTCTCACCCTTGTTGTTACAGTTGGCTGCTGTGTGAGGGTTGGGTTATGGTGGGAAGGTGAGATGTTGCGGTATGGGGCGAGGTGTGGATGGACTTGCTTGTACCTACTGGCCGCCCGAGCTAGAGAGCCAGGATGGACTAAGGCTAAATGTATGTATGTATGTAATGTAAGTGGCCCCGTGCTTAAATGTATCCTCTGGGGGATAGTATATGTGAGGATGGGTCCGTGTATGTACGTCATGAGGTGTCACTCGCACGCGTGCCGGGTGTTGGGAGGTGAGTGAGTGTCTGTGATGGCTTGGTTGGGTATTTGCTTTTTACCTTCCCCACGAATCCAGTTGGCTCGTGCCGATACGTGCTGGATATGTGTATGCTATACATGGACGAAGGTATTCCGCATCTCGCAAAACAAAAGCTGAACATAATCCATAAGATGATATTCTATACCACACCAAACTCTATCCACAAACTCTATCCACAAACTCTATCCACACAAACATCCCCTCCATCTACGAATTACAATTCCCAGTTCCAATTAGGCCCCATGTATCCATCATCATCAAACTCGTTCAAACCATCTTTTAATAGATAAAAAACCGCACGCAAAAGCACACAGAAAAGAAGAAAAGGGAAGAAGAAAAAAAATAAACCCAAACCCTTCATTAACAATATAACAATAATAACCTACAATTATGCTCCCTCCATCTTGAAGTCTACGACAGGAAGCGGCTAGAACTCTCCTTCTTCACCCTCATCACCACCTTCGCCACCGCCGCCTTCACCACCGCTGCCGCCTTCTCCGTCTCCTTCTTGGTGTGCCCAATGCTCATGCACACCTTGAATGCCGGCTCGTGCTGCCAGACGGCGCGCGCGCGGTTGGGCTCCGGCACGTGCTTGATGCGCGTGATAAGAACGCCATTGGCAATCGCCTGTTTTCACCCATTAGCACAACCCCCCCAACCCGTAGGTAGGACTAGACTAGACCAAAACATACCTCATCTACAATTTCCATCATCACCCTCTCCCCCTCCGCCATCCCAGCCGCTATCTCCCTCCTAAACACAAATATACACACCGGATTCTCCATATCGCTCGTGCACCTTACATACTCGCTCCTATCCATGACGGCCCTAAATGCACGGGCGTTCTCCCTTAGGGTGTTGAGCACGTCGGGGTTCCCCTCGAGTAGCTTGATGGTCTCACTCGCGGTGACGGCGAGCATGGCCGGCAGCGCGGCGCTGAACACGTAGGCAGAGCCAGAGATGCGCTGGTGCTCGATGATCTCGCTGGAGCCGGCGCAGAAGCCGCCGCCGGCGCAGAGCGCGTGTGAGAGGGAGCCGACGAGCATGTCGACGGAGAGCGGGTCGATGTTGAGGTGCTCGGTGATACCGCGGCCGGTACGGCCGAGGGTGCCGAAGGAATGGGATTCGTCTAGGATGAGGCGGTATTTGTAGCGTTGTTTGAGCTCAATCTAGTGGGGGTGTTAGTAGCCGGGAGGTAAAGGTGGGGGGGTTGTGGAGGAGGGACTTGACTTACAATCTTGGGGAGATCGACTATGTCACCGGTGTTCTCGAAAAGGCCTTCAGTGACAATGAACCTTCTCGTCAGTGGCTTCTTTGCCATCTCCTTCTGCACCTTCTCCAAGACCCTCTCCAGATCCTCCAGATCGTTGTGCTCGAACCACCTCACCGTACTTCTCGAGACCTCCAGCCCCTTCTGTATCGAGTAATTGACAGCCTTATCGGCCACAATGATGTCCCCCCTCTTTGCAAACGCCGGGATCACACTACTGACCGTGCTGAACGCCTGCGCATAAATGATGCAGCTGGGCACGCCGAGGAAGTTGGCAATGTCCCGCTCCGTATCCATGTGCACATCTTGTGTCCCGTAAAAGTTTGGGGGTCCGCAAGCACCGACACCGTAGTTGCGCAGGATCTGGATCGCCCGCTCTTTCAGCATCTCATTGGACACAAAGTTGAAGAAGTTGTAGGACGCGTAGTTGTTGACGGTACGACCGTTGGAGAGCTTGACTCTGGGGCCAGTGGGACCGACAATGACGGGGCGTTTCTCATTCTCGGCGGCCTCGAGATCTGTGGGGGGGCCCACGAGTGGCTCGGGCGTCCAGTCTTGGACGAGTTCATCGATCTCCTGCAATGCACACAATTAGTATCAGACTAGATCTCCGGTTGTCAAAGCTTTGGAGGAAGGAGGGAGGAAGGAAGGAGGAAGGTGAGAGTAATACCTCCTCGGTTAGGTCGGCGGCCTTGGATTTGTTCGTACTGTAGCGTGGGGCAAGGAGGTAGCGCACGGCGAAGAGAAAGAGACCGAGCTCAACAACACTGCGGACGGGGTCGTTCTGGTAGGAGCTCTTGATGTAGCGGAGGAGGATGGCGGATCCAGGGACCTGCTGGAAACGGGCTGAGAGTTGACCGGCGGTCGTGTTGAGGAGCTGGTAGGCTTCGTGGATATCCATTGTAGGATTAATTTTTATTTTTATTCTATTGTTTTGTTTTTTAATTATTTTATTATTATTTGTGTGTGCGTGAATGGGTTCGTGAGCTTCGTGGATAATGGAAAAGGAGAAGAAAGCGAAAGCTCAACAACGAGTTGATTAGTGAGGTCGGGTAACTCATAATCCGATACCCGAACGGAGCAAAAAGAAAAAAAGCCCCTGCAGGAGACTTCTATTCCGATTTTTGCGGGATTTGATTGGGTGGTGGGGGCCGAGGCAGAGACACGCAGTCGAGTCTCATAAGTTGGTCGTGGCCTGACAGATGCATGAATTGTCACTCGTATTCAAGAGGTTGTGAAAACACGATAACTAATTAAAAAAAAAAACACAAACAATAACTAAAGACACAGTTAACTACCCAACTACCTATAGCTCACCTTCAGGACTCTTCTTCTCCTCCATAACCTTCCCCCCCGGCCCCAAATACGTCCTAAAGATCACCCTCATCTCCTCCTCACTCAATTCCATATGCCGCCCCGGCACCGTCAAATACTCCAACCTCCCTTCCTTCCCCAGCTTCTTCAGCCCAATCCAATCCTCCTTATAGATATCCCTGTCCTTCAGTGCCGTCACCTCCCCAGTCGTCCTATTCACCTCCGAAAACCATGCGCTCTCCTTTGGCACCACAGTTACATCCTCCTCGAACATAACCATCACGAACCTCTCCAGGCTTGCCAAGTTGATCTTATACGTTTCATTACGCTCCTCCCTCTCATTATTGATATCTGCCAGCCACGCTGAGTGCTGCAGATACGTGTTCATATCCTCAGGGTCCCGGTAGTACTGCGCAGGTACAACCTTGTGCTGCACCCAGGGTAACCATTTGCCGGCGCGCAGGAGGGACGATGCGCTCTTGCAGGTAAAGTCGGTCGGCGCGCAGGCGCCGAGAAAGTCCTGGATGCCATTGTGCTGGGAACCGAAGGTGAGTAGCGTGTGCACAGGGGGCGAGTTGCAGCGCTCGACGTAACCGCGCAGGAACTGGCCGCCTTGTGAGAAGCCGAGGGCATTGAAGCCGGAGGAGAGCTCAGGGATGGAGGAGAGCTGCTCACACACATAGGAGAGCTGGGTGTTGACGAGGCCGAAGAAGCTATCGGAGCGGTCCGTAGAGGGGTCCTCGTCGAGGTAGATGGAGTGGACAAAGGTGCCGGGGTTGGTCTGGGCGTGTTAGTAGTAATTGTGAATAGCTGGGAAGGGGGGTAGAAGGAGGGAGAGGTACTTCGTTGGCAAGCTCGCCGATAGAGGTTATACCCTCAGAGTTGTAGGTATCGCCTGAAGTGAGTATTAGCTAGAGTTCTGTAGAGTGAGTATTCGTCCATGGATGACTGTACCGAGACCGTGCCATATCACCAATGGTAATTGCTTCTGCGCCCTCTCGACAGAAGTCGCTCGAGCCACAGCCACAGAAGTCAGTAGAGCCAGTGTCAGAACCACCATGTTGATATTGAGGTCTTGTGTGGATCGCGAAGCAGATGATTTGAGCTTACGTAGGAGGTAGGCAGACCAAAGCAGTTAGAACAGGGGCTAGTATATCCAGATCCGTAGCAACCATCCCAGCCTAGCCAGATATGGCCAATACTACAATTACATGTACCCAGCGACAGCGTATCTTTTCTGGTCCTATGTATGTACTTGGGAAAGTATATCTGTCCCTAGGCTAGTATATAAAAGCCCCTCGTAGACCAGTGACTTCCTTCCTCTTCCTTCTTCATACTCAAATGGTACGCAGGAAACAATGGACTCTTTGTTCATTTGTGCTTTTTTTTATCCTCCTGCTTTTCAGCAGTTTTGTATTTTTATATTGGCCCTTGTGGTTGACCTAAGAACTCATCCACTCTCGCTCCCACACCTCTTTCGTCTCTCTCGGCTGGAGATTGGGTGCTCTGCCTCCTCTAGAGGTTAACCGGAGACTTTGAGGATTCTGAGGGGTGAGTAGTGGCTATTTTCTTCTAGCTTAGTGACTGATTGCTGCTGCTTTGATAATTTACAATTGAATTTCGTTGACTGCTGGCTTTGATTGCAATTGTGATGATGATTTTGGTTGTGATTGTGACTTTCTGCTGCTTCTCGTGATAATTTCTGATTCCCTTGGTGATTTACTACTACTGGTTTCGTTTTATGGCCTACTCAATGCATTAATCATTGTTTTTATTCTCTCATCCATTACCTAGGTTTTGAACCTATATAAAAGGCTAACAAATAGCTTCTACTGCTTAGAACCTCCTCAAAATCCGCACCTTCTTATGGGGCAACCGCAATTACAAATCCCCCATATCTGTGTGGGCTGCGCAGATCGAAGCTATGTCCTGATCATAGGACCGCCAGCCATATATACCGACGCCCGATTGGGCTCGGTTTGGGCCGCATATACCGACGCCCGATTAGGCTCGGTTTGGGCCGCATACCGACGCCCGATTGGGCTCGGTTTGGACCGCATATACCGACGCCCGATTGGGCTCGGTTTGGGCCGCAGATACCGACGCCCCATCGTGCTCGGTCTTGGGTGGTTTCGATTCCGTTGGTAAGTTAATTCTTTTAGATGTTTAGTTTTTTATGTGCTTTGCTGACAATATTCGGAGTGCTAGAAATCAGAACTCTTATCGCTCTGTCTGGGAAATGTGTTTTGCCTTGCAGACTCTTCCTGCTTGCCTTCTTCCCTTTTCCTCCCCCGAAATTGGGACTGTACAATACCCCCCACCCATATCCCCCTCCTTTCCGTTCTTTTGTGAGTTCAAAAAGCCCTCCTTTTTTATAGTTATTGAGTACTAAACTTTGTGTGCTCACAGAGAAGGAAACAATGCTCCTCCAGGCTCTCCTTCAGACTTCCGTTTCTGTTTGTATGTTTAATTCCTCTTGTGTAATAGTGTAATGTACTGTTAATATACGTACTGACAAAACTCCTATTACTAGAAACTAGAACCTTTATCCTCTTTTCTGAGAGAGACTATGGTTATAGATCTCGAAAAGGCTGGTATTTTGGCGTAGTTGGCCCAAGCAAGTTAAATGTTTCTGTATTTTTATCTACTTCCTTTTCTCTCCCCTGTTTCATTTCCATTTTTCACCTGCCTTGTTTGTCTGCGTGCCCATTTCTCCATCCCAAGTCCCGTAGAGGGGCGCACATGCACAACGGAAGCCCGTTGCATGGTGCTGTGCGGGTGTAATGATACTCACTTACGCAGTTTCTGCTTCTGCTTCTTCTTTTTTTTTAGTTTCCACATTTTCCCATTTAATCTCAGTAGTTTTTTAGTCCTATCACTTTCTCTCTAGCATAGGAGGAGTTGGAGTTATCTGTTTTCATTTCTCCTTTCTGTAGGCAACATCACTCGGCCTCGACTTCTGTTTCTCTTTTTGTTATGGGGTGTACGAATAGAGACCTCCGGCATTGTGTTTGTGTTTTTCGGATGCTCGAAGTAGAAACGATTGTTGGAAATTCTTGCTCTGCGAGTTCGCTATCACTTATTTTTATCATTTTACCCCATCCTTTTATTTTTTATTTTTTATTTTTATATAGGACAAAGGGGGGGGGGGGGAGAATGCGCATTATTTTTTTGTTAGTACTTGGCTCTATTTATATAGGTGCAGTACTGGGGGCGCCCATGCTGGTCTTGAGTTAAAATCTATGTCCTACCCTTCCTATCACAGTGAATAATTTAGTACCGTGCGTCTAAATGGGGCCGAATTAGTAGGCGGTACCGGACTAGTGTAACATGTATGTACCTACATGTACCTACATGTACCTACTAGCTAAGCCGTAGAATTATGACGCCACCTCATGTATGTAGTCGCGATCACCTCATGGCTACATGTAGCATTATTCAAAAACAGACAACAAAAATTAGAGTAGAGATCTTTTATTGAGCCCTAGATTCTGTACAGTCCCTGCTCATCCACATCTGCCTGCGCTTCCTGCACAATATGGGGATTTCGGGACGGGTGGCAAGGGTTTGGAATAGGTACAAAGAATGTTAATATAAAGCCAAGAAGGAAAACAAAAACAAAAGCAAATAACCACGACCACGATGCTAGAACTCCGATTTTTTTTTTTTGAAATAAAAAGTTGGGTTTTACATTACACGGATTATGCTCTTGCTTTACTCGTTGATCTTGGCCAAAAGCCTGTGAGATTTTAATAGCTATGTTAGCACTTCGCCACCACCACGAAACATAATATGATATGGCATTGGGATTGGGGAAGGGGACGTACTCATGGTCCCTGAAGAGGGTATACTCCTCCTCTCCAACCTTGACTGGGCTTCCACCGTACTACATATCATAATGTCAGCTCTACACATTTTCGTCTCTTTATATATTATATATATATAAATATAGGACAACCACAATTACGGATTTCCTACCTGGGGGATCAAGACACGGTCACCAGGCTTGACTGAGACCTCGAGCCTCTTTCCCTCCTTGTCAAAGCCACCAGGACCAACAGCGAGGACCTTGGCCTCGGAGAGTTTCTCGACGGTGGACTCGGGGAGGAAGATTCCTGAGGCGGTCTTGGCCTCGGCCTTGATGCGCTGGACCAAGATGCGGTCGAGGAGGGGAGCAAGAGACTTGATGGTGCGGAGGGAAGTGGCCTACAGCGTAGTGGGGGTTGTTTAGTTAGTAACGACGGCGACGAGGATATTGCTAGTGGGCAGAGAAGGAGTAGAAATCATTACCATTGCGAAGGTTTATAGGGTCCAATTGAAGGTCAACTTTGGAAACTAATGGTGAATGATTATTCAGAGGGATAATTTCGAGTCTGCGGTGGTAAGGAGGAGTATATTTTTTTTCCTTCGTAGGATGACGGATGGGCGTTTTTGTACCTTTCTCATGGTTGCCGAAGAAAAATTTCTTGGCAGAATAATCCAGAAGCCCGGCACAATCGCCCTCACCCGAAACAACCTCTCACAACTACCCACTACCTCGAACTTACCGACTACCCCCACTCCGCTCCCCCGATCTTACAAAAAAAATGAACACTCTCCGAGCCGTCAGCAGACTTGCGATTCGCGCGAGGCCCGCCAGGTCTTTCGTTAGGACCTATGCCGATGCTGCAGGACCGGCTGATAAGATCCGGTTGTCATTGACGTTACCGCACCAGGTGGGTTTAAATATTGAACTTTTGGGGTGCTAGGGATCAATTGGCTGATGGGGTGTGGCGCGGATAGACTATCTACAAGGCTTCAGATGTGTACGTTTCCTCAATTGCTGTCCTTCGTGGTTTTGCTCCCCGCATTTTGTTTCCGGGATGAGGTGGGGTGTTATATAGAACAACGGGTTGAATCGGGGCAAAAATACTCGGGGGGGAAACAACAACAGCGAAATGGTTGAAATATCAAAAACCGGTAACAGGAATTGAACGCTGATGGCTCTTCAAAATTGCAGCGTCCAGGTCAACATTCCCGCCGAATCCGGTGACATGGGTATTCTTGCCAACCACGTCCCATCCATCGAGCAGCTCCGACCCGGCCTCATGGAGATCATCGAGGAGGGCGCCGGCGGCAGCAAGCAGTTCTTCCGTACGTCTCCCAGCGATATGCCTTGAAAAAAAAACATACTTGATTGACCCAATCACCAGTTTCCGGAGGATTTGCTGTTGTCCAGCCAGACTCCCAGCTGAGCATCAACGCCGTCGAGGCCTACCCCATTGAGGAATTCAGCGCTGAGGCTATCCGCGCTCAGTTGGCTGAGGCCAACAAGGTTGCCAGCGGTACTGGAAGCGAGCAGGACATCGCCGAGGCCAAGATTGAGATTGAGGTGCTCGAGGCTCTCCAGGCTGCGACGAAATAGGTGGGATAGTATCAACAAATACTATCGTGCGCGTATATGGCGGTCCTTGGGGCTTGGGTGATTATAGATGGAGATGGTTGGGACTGTACACATTCTGAAAGTCAAAAAAAACCATTGTTTTCATTAGATATCAAAATTAGCAGCCACATGGTAGAAAGTGAGGACTTGTAGAACTCTTAACTGGGATATATAACTCTTTAGGGCTTATAATAGTTTTTAGGCCCCAAATCTAAAGAGGGTTATAGCGACTATAAAGAATCTATAGGAAGATGGCTTTCTGAAGATACTCAGTAAGGTGAAGAGGAAGCTGATGACTATTGTTTGCTCTTGTCCTAGAAAATCTCATCCGTTCCAATAGCTCTAGGCACCTAGATGTTAAACATCTACCGAAAACTATCCCTAGTACAGCCTCGAAAGTTACCATGAGGGTTTTTAGCATCGGCGATATGCTTGCCCGAAATAGAGAGCTTTTTACTTATAATCCATTACGAAGCACAGGCTCCCTGATAAGTGCAGGGCTTATTTTCCAAGGACGCATCCTTTCGATCAATGCCTGGGGGAGAAATTTGTGGTTAGACATTAAGAGCCAATGGATGGTTCAATCGTCTAAGGTTAGGGGGTTTGCAAGTTCACTGGGGGAGTAGAATTTATATCTTGGATCGAATGTTGCCAACGCAGGCCATTTATGTTATCATAGAGATGCTATGCTTCTGATAAAAAACCACCACCGAAAGTCTTATTGAGGAAAAATTGAAAAGGCCCGGGAGAAGCCAATAAAAAAAATACAAGAGAGAAGCAAATATGGTATGAAAAGGGGTGGGAAAGGGGGGGGGGGGGGAGGAAGGAAAAGAAAAGGTTAAAGGAATTAAATAAAAATCAGGTTTAAAATTACCACTTGAACGCCCGCGCTAACATGTAAACTGTCTACCCGATAATCATACCACTCTTCTTGCCCTTGTTTTGGGCTTGCCTCTTAGCCTTCATTCTACGGATCATGTCATCACCAGCCGAACCCATTTGCTTAGCGTATGGGTTATGACCCGACACAACTCTGTTCTGCGGTGCGATCTCATAGGATCGTGGCATGGCTTGAGGGACACGGGTGCGATTCTGATTACGTTGGGGAGGGGCAAGAGGGTTGTGTTCTTCCTCATCTTGACGCTGACGGGGACGCGGGGTAATTCCATGGCTGAGTGCAAGTCAGCAACTACAGCAACTATTTTCAGAGGGAGCTGGATAATTGGGGAACATACTCTCTGCCAGCAACTGGAATTTCACGAGAGTGATAATCATCACTACGGCCAAGGATCGGTCGTGACCATTCCCCGATAAGCCTATCAGCCTCACGTTTGATGTGAAGCTGGGGCCTCTTGTCTTTTGTGTAAAACATGACGACTTTACCTACTCCACTCTCACGGAGATAGTCGGTAGTCATCTTAATCTTACCCATGATCTCAAACATGAGTTTCTGGATGCTGTACGCTGGGAGCGCCTTGTTGGGGAGTGGCTCGAGCCACCATTTAATGGCCTCAAGAAAATTATTGTCCATTGCTGTAGCCATAAGGTTCGGGCGCTGAAGAACATCTCGAACATCCTCTAGCATGGCAAGTTTATGCACTGCAGGAGACCCGTTCCGGATTGCGTTTTGATCTGCTTCTGCGGCTTCCCGCATACGTTCCTTTATATTGAGGATAAGCTCATCATTGAGGGCCTCGAGATCTATGTCGTCCTTCTTCTTCTTCTTCTTGGGACCCTTAATAGCGGCGTTAATCTTGTCGTCTAGTTCCTTTCTTGCCCCTATAGCGCATGGTTAGATCTATATTCACGTAGGGACTTGAAGTGTAGAACAACTTACTCTCAGCGGGTGTTAGCTCCACCTCCGGGGCTGCTCTTCTGATTGATGGGCCAGCATCATCCTCGTCATCATCACGTCGCCTTTTGATAATATCACGCCTGCGCCTTTCTTTCTTTTTACCGGTAGATGCGGTCTCGCCGCCGGTTCTTTTGATCTTGTGTTTTCCGATCGCGTGAACTGTCTCTTCGTCGATAGGGATAACGTGTTCTGTACCGATCACTTTTTCATCGAATTCATTGAAAACATCCTCGTCGACGTCAGACAAAACGGAGTCGCCATCGGAATCAAGATCTCTTTCGTGAGCTGGGATATTGTCGTCCTCAGGGGGTGGGGCGGCGAGCTGAGGGTGCTCGGTTTCGGACATTTTGGAGGCAGTTGGTGAGTTTTTCTTTGGCGGGAGGGTGCGGGGGGGAGGTGGGGAAAGAAGCTGGAGGTTTGGCTGTCTAAAAGCGAAAACTCGGTTGTATTTAAATGGTTTGGGGACGGCTGTGCTGGGGAGCTCCAGGTCTCTTTTTGTGTGTCTCTCTCTCTGTGTCACCGCTGTTTCCGGGTAACCTTGGAGGTGTTGTATGCTTCTTTATTCCAACCCTTGCAAACAGAAGTAACCCTGTTGGAGCCGCGGTGCAGCATCCGAACGTCACCGCCTGCCGCGCATCTCACACACGCCCACAAAAAAAAAGTGAATATCTTCGCATCCCCACGATTGCAAAACAATTTCCTCTTTCGCTTTCCTCTTCACTTTTCCGCATAAAACCAAATAAATACCCATCTCAAGCATGTTTGGAGGTGAGTATTCAACCCGTTCACTTGCTTGCGGGGAAACTTAGACTGACGATTGGGCGAATATATAGCTGGCCCCCCACCACCGTCCGCCGAAGAAGTCAGAGAGCAAGAGATCGTGGCTAAGAAGAGCATCCAGGCCGTCCTTGGAACTTGTCTAGTCCTCTACCTTTGTATGTGCCCTGATTGACCTTTCTTATATCTTTTTCCAAGAGCTTAAATTAACCGGTCTGTACTGTCATTCAGCTCCCTTTATTGCCGGGTACGCCAAGGAGTTCGTATCGTCAATGATCTAAGTGGAGATCGTCAATGCAGGGGGGCTTACATGGGAGGGACATAATTGTACGATATATGAAAAAAAGAAACGACCATAGACGTTGGGTTATCCGGTTAGTGATCGCTGTTGATGTGCCTGTTTTTGGTGTATATAGCGTTTCTCACCTCATACAAATTTTTACGACTCCCGATGATTACCGCGGGGGGAAGCCCTAAAGCCAGCGTGAAATCTTAGTTTATGGGGAATAAGCCCCCCTCTCACCTACGTTATCGTACAAGCACACATCACACATCACACAGACACCTTCCTTCCCCCACTCTCAGGCAGAAAAATACATGTAGTAAACCATCAAAAAGATACAAAAAGAAACACATGTGTGGAATCGATATTTTTCAAAACAAACTCCACCGATCAAGGAAATCCACATAGAAATTACACCATTCAAAAGAAAGCAACATGTAACAGGGGAAAATAAAAGAATTAATGGGATATGTCTACAACCCTAACCTTTTCATTTTTTCTAGAGCCCTCTGGGACGAGCATTTTGTTCCTCCTCCCATGCAGCGAATGACTTTTCGATTTCCTTAACCTCCTTGCTTAGATATTCTAAGCCGTTGGCGTTGTTTAACAGGAGCTGTGCACACATTTCATTAGAACTACTCAAACTAGGACAAAGAGGGGAGGCAAAAGGCAAAAAATTTACCTTTCCAGCGATCTCCAACTGTTTCTGGTCCCACACAATATCGACCTTTCCTACGCTCTCCTCCATCTTCCTCGCCTGCTCACTGACGACCATCATTCTTGCCCAGATCTCATTAACTCTGCCTCTAACCGCAGGATCGTTGACCTGTCTGGCGAGGCCTTCAAGCCGCTTCTTCAGCAACTCTTCATCGGTCTGTAGCGCGTATCCCCGGTTCTTGAGAACTTGGACCTTCGCAGCAAGGGAGAGCGCCCTGCGGGCAAGAGCGATGTGACGGCGGCGGCAGTCTTCTTGCTTAATGCTTGTAACAAGATCGTGACGACTTTGAAGAGCCGTGAGCTTAGCTTGGATCTCGTGGAGGCGATGGCGAAATACGTTGACCTGGTTCTCTTGGATCTTCACACGCTTGTCGAGGTCGAGGAAGCCATTTGCCAGAACGGGTACAGAACTGTGCGCTGTTAGAAGGATGAAATGACGACATGCGAGGGAAGACATACCCTTTGTTTGGTCTTTCCGCCCAGGCCTTTTCCCATTCTGCAAGGTCTTCGTTGGGCGGCTTAACGTAGTGTACTGCACGGTCCTCGCCAACCTGGTTGTAGAGATAGTATTTGAACGCATATTCCGGATGGTTAGGGTCCCAGGCATTTTTGACCCGTTGAATCTTTTCAACGATTACATTCGGGCCTATATAGTCATGATTGTAAGCCATAGGAATAGAATTTATATGATAAGATGGGTATCCACCTTGCTGTTGCTGTGACTGCGCCATCGAGTTTTGGTTCGCACCAACACCATATAGCCCACCCATAACACCCTGCTGATTCCCACCAAACAAAGAATTCCCGGCCTGCTGCCCTGCGAAGATGCCACTTTGTGAGAGACCACCCCCAAAAAGACTTCCTGTTTGTTGCTGCCCCTGCTGTGGCTGCTGTATATTACCGAAGAGTCCACCACCCTGCTGTGGCTGTTGCTGTTGCTGTTGCTGATTCCCGAATAGCCCCCCGCCTCCCTGTTGTCCACCGAAGAGCCCACCTCCGCCTTGTTGTTGCTGCCCCTGCTGGGTTTGACCAAATAGTCCGCCACCAGTTGTAGGATTGTTCCCGAATAAACTAGTACCTTGGGTATTTTGCGGTTGCTGTTGTTGACCGCCGAAAAGACTACCACCGGTCGCAGGCGCTGCCCCGAACAAGGAGCCAGCGGGCTTCTGTTGTCCACCGAACAAACTACTACCCTGCTGCTGCTGTTGTGGCTGTTGTCCAAAAAGACCTCCTGTAGCCCCTTGGTTTTGTTGCTGGCCGCCGAAGAGCCCGCCACCGCTAGTGTTGGTCTGTTGTTGCTGACCACCGAACAGACCACCGCCGGGCTGCGCAGGCTGCTGCTGAGTTGATCCGAACAGGCCACCACCTGTAGACTGGGGCTGTTGCTGTTGTGCGGCCTGCTGGCCGAATAATGATGAACTGAACATTTATAGATGTAGATCTATGCGCTAGCTATTCGTATGAAAGAATGACTTTCGCGATTGTTGTGATATCCTTTCTTTGTGTAGAGTAAGCAATGAGCAAGCAATAGTCCACCGGTAGTGTGCAGGTAATCAAGCAACTAGATGCAGAATTTTCAAGAAGAACCGGGTTGATACCTTTCACGACGCGTTGGTGGGTGGTGGTGGATGGACTTGCACTTTGGCTGTTTACGACGAGGGGCTGGGGTCTGGCGTTGGGCGTGTTGTCGGAACAACCGATCGGCACTGCTGAGTAACAGCGTTAGTGCCAAGATGCCCCCCCCCCCCCGCGCCGCCAAACTGATGGATGTTTATCCTATCAGATAGGGTAGCAATTGGATAGCATTTCCTAGCTTGACGGTCAACTCTCCGCTCTTCTTTTACTGTTGAATCAAACAACATGTCCGGTTCACGACACCCGCAGTAGGTTTCTCTCTCCCTGTGGGGTGTGTAGTGAATGGATGAATGGTGATCTCACAATTCGTGTATATAGATTCAACCAGACTGTCTTAGTTGACAAGACTCCTCTTCCTGCTTCCATCCCACCGGTCCAGGAAGTCGGCGCAACATCGGCGCCATTACTGAGTAGTGCGTACTTCATCGGCGCCAGGTGTAAGGACTACAATGAGGACTACATCCTTTGCAAGCACGAGGCCGGCGGAAAGGGAGAGCTCGAGTGCTTAAAAGAGGGCAGGAAGGTCACTCGGTGTGCATCATCAGTGTATGTGTATATCTCTTTCTCTAGGGACGAGCTTACGACTCATGTCCGACGGGGGTGGTAGACTTGCGGACATCAATAAGTACTGCCTCAAGGAGTTCCGAGCTCACTGGGAGTGCCTCGAGAACAACAACCACAGGTTATTTGCATGCAGGCCTCAGGAGAAGCCCTACAACAAATGTGTATTTGACAACTTGGTGCGTAGATACCCTTAACGGTTCTCCGTGCTATTCCTACATACTAATATTTGGACAGAAACTTGAGAAGGTTATCCCCGGTGTCCCCAAGGGCGAGACTCCGGTACACCTCAAGTAGATGTCATATATGGAATGGGTATGTGTATTTTACAGGGGAAGTTCTGCCTACTTACTGCAGGACGTGACAGCATTGGCATTGTGTATACAGACAATATCAAAGATATCATAGAGATTCGGATGTCCGTTTGGTTTTTTTTTGTCTGCTGGCAACCCGGGGATCCTCTAGGTTATGTAACTGAGGTCAATTGCTTCTGGTGGAGTTGGTTCCGGAACATATGTATATGTCATGCGAGATGTAGGTACAAGATACGTTGCTTGTATCGGCGCTCATCATTAATTTAAATAATGTGAGGCTATGACCTGGTATTGGGTTATGGGGGAAATAACCAACTAAATAGCGTCACGTGATTAAGTCAAAACTCGGCCGCGAGTAATTTGGGATGCAATAAATACATCTGGTACTAACAGGCGCATGGAGCGGTAGGCTATGAGTATATATGTACATGTACATGTAGTTCCCCCCGGGGGGGAGGGGGAAGCTCATATGTTCCAAAGGCCCTGCCTGCCTGGGTACATGTATCTGTACATTCATCTGCGACGATTAGTAGGGGCTCTACAGCACAGTTAAGTAGACCTTCTAGCATGGATTGCTCGTAGCCAAGGATCTGAGATGGACTGGACCTCTCGCTCTCTACCTATTGTAACTTACGCTTGTCGTTGTCGCATTCAAAGAGGTTGCCGTGATAGCTCGGCTTCAACGTCATAGTACCCGCACATGCATCTGAGGACAGGGTAATTGCCCACAACAGCCACAACCCCGCAGCGCCACTTGTGACTGCTTCCGTTTGTGGGCAGCACACTCCAACAGCTCCGACATATCGACTTCACTCCAGGCTGTTGTTTGCAAGGTAGCGATAATTCACCCACCGACCAACCAACCCCAAATACAGCAAAGAGTACGTATAATCTGTAGCGAGACATCATGTTTATGGAAAATGCTAACCTTGTACTTTCCCGCGGGTTATAGTGCAAATGTGAGTTCTTATCGGAGAAACGAGATCACCGCCACCCCAGCAGAGAGCGAACTGACGAAATTTGGTGATTTAGCTTCGTCAAGACTTTGACGGGTAAGACCATCACCCTTGAGGTCGAGTCCTCAGACACCATCGACAATGTTAAGTCCAAGATTCGTACGTTACCTCCTCTCACTTGCGCAGCTGGAAATACTGGGGTACTGGGCACTAGGGCTGACGCCCGGCAACAGAGGACAAGGAGGGCATTCCCCCAGACCAACAGCGTTTGATCTTTGCCGGAAAGCAGCTTGAGGATGGAAGGACTCTCTCGGACTACAACATCCAGAAGGTACGGCAAGAAATCATCTCGTGTTACGGCCATTGTGGATCGGGGTGGATCGCGTGATGGATTGGATTTGTGGGGCGCTGGTTGCTGATTGGGGTCTTGGAATTGTTTAGGAGTCTACTCTCCACTTGGTCCTCCGTCTCCGTGGAGGTATCATTGAGCCTTCTTTGAAGGCCCTTGCCTCCAAGTACAACTGCGAGAAGATGATTTGCCGCAAGTGCTACGTTCGTCTCCCTCTCTATATATCCTGTTACAGTTACCAACTAACTGTTCCCTCAATAGGCCCGTCTGCCTCCTAGGGCTACCAACTGCCGTAAGAAGAAATGTGGACACACCAACCAGCTCCGCCCCAAGAAGAAGCTGAAATAGACGTCTCGCTTCACATACCAAAAAAAAAAATTCAATTTTCTTTTACAAGAGAGTCTTGTTTGCCAGTCTTCTTTTTTTCTTCTTCCTATAATGTTCCACGAGATCTACAGACAAAGACTCATGGGGCGCTGGTGGATTTGGGTTTCTTTGGGAAAGGGTTGTAGATTAGGGAACGAATCATACGCCATTTTTCTTTGCTCTAATCAAATCTTGCTTGGAGTTGGTTGTTTTTTTCTATCGAATTGTAAAAATTTGGATCCAAAAATTGGCGGTTTAACAGTCGAGTGATATCTAAAGATTTGGTGATGGTTTATTATTTCATAATCTTACAAATTGGATCAAGGCTCCAACGGCCAATCATAGGTGCCTGCACCATGCATAGCCCTAGCGCACCCATAACACATGCTACTCTTTGCATTTCCAGGGTCAGCCACTGCGTTCAGCGTAAGTGCGCTCAAGGTTATATCTTCACCCGCGCCATCTCCGGGCAGCCCACATATCTTGCAGTTTGCGATACCTGTAGGCCTTCGCAATGGCTTAAGCTTTCCCACAGTACTAACAACATTTGCAACAATAGAAGGGTACTGCGCCTCTATACCGTCAAAATATTGTATCATAAGCTCATCGATCGTTATGTTCCGTCCACTGGCGGCGTTGGCTGCTGTGTGTTTTGCCTCTGGCGAGTAGGCTGCACAGAGAGGTAGTAATGGTTCTGGTGAGGTTGGGAGAGGGATAGAGACATAGTTTACGAGCTCATTCTTGAGGAGGTCACGGACTGGGTATCGGAACTCAATACCTAGTCATTGCCGTCTATATTAGAGACACACACCCAGAGTCATGTTTTCGTGGGGGGAGTGGATGCCTACCAAATGGAGAATCCCCATCTGCAGTCCGCCATGGTATTGAGAATCCTCTTCCCTTTGCCGTCTCAGACAAGGTTTTCTGGGCCAGCCTAGTCGTTGAATCACCCCACAAAACTGCTGCACATCCCTCTCTCTTAGCGATCTCCACGATTAACCGGATTCGTAGAATTGATAATATGTCCATTCTGGATGTCGTTGACGGCAGCGAAGATAGTAAGCGCATTAGCGCCTCTTTCTTGTCGAAAGTATCACTACCACCCTTCTCCTCGTCCACCCCATGCTCAAGTTCCACCTCCCTTGCCGCGTTGCGGAAATCATAAATATCCTCTATTCTTACAGCTCTGAAGGTACCAATGTCGGGAAATCGTTCTTGCACGAGTTTGATGCTTTCCTGAGATGGCACTGCGGGGTCTACACAGCTTTCGTCGACGTAAATCACTAGACAGCTATAACCAGTCTGACCGTTTGATCTTTGGCGCTGATCTTTAAGTTGACTGGAGATGAGATTGAGGAGAGCAGTTGAGGAGACCCCAAATGATATCGGGACGAGGAGTACGGTTTGGGTGGGCACTATGACACCGGTGTCGTTGGGAGCGTAGTGGACCCGGAATGATTCCATGCGCTTGATATACTTTGAACGAACGTACTTGTCGAAGCATTCACTATGAAGAAATTAGCTCTTTATATCCTTGGCCTATAGTCTCTCTAACCAAAAGGGAATTCTTTGCGGAATCTCGAAATATTCCGCTATAAGAATAAGCAACGAACCTGCATAAACTTTCCTGCCTTACAATCACTAAAGCATCGGCTTCCTTGCACCGTTTACACTTCTGGGTCGCCTTTATTCCAAGGGCTCGTACGCCATTCTCCAGTTCAGCTGTGACCATTTTGTGCTTATTTCCTAGGATATTCGCTACTGTGGCGGGGGTTTCGAGGTTGGCTCTTCAGGAGCTTTTTTTAATTGTGGTGCGCCGCAACCTAAACCCTTGCTGCTACTATCACTGCTAGTAGACTAGTTAGTCTCCAACATCACCACTCTAACCAACCATCATCAAAACCAACTACTCCCGCTATTAACGATCCCCGTACCCACAAACCCGTTTCTACCCTTCCAAAACAACTTCCGGTTTTCTTACAGACATCATATCGCAGCTATGGGCAGCATTGGAATTCCGATAAAGTTGTTGAATGAGGCTCAGGTGGGCCAACACACGCATTCCCATCGCTTTAGACCGCGAACTGTATTCTAACCTCATATGATGGGAATGTAGGGTCATGTCTGCACCCTCGAACTCACCTCCGGACAGATTTTCCGTGGGAAGCTTATTGAAGGTGCGTCCTATAAGCCCGCCCGCCCGCCCGCCCACCGCCGCCCACCACCCCCCTCCTGTCCCGTCAATCTATCCCTATGGGGCGAATAGGTAGCTAACAGTAAAGTCTAATTCTAGCCGAGGACAATATGAACGTCCAACTCAAGGATATCACTGTTACCGCACGCGATGGACGTGTGTCCCATCTTGACCAGGTCTACATCCGCGGTTCTCATGTTAGGTTTTTTATTGTGCCGGATATGTTGAGGTTTGTCTACACATCATCAGTCGGCGGAGAGGAGGCGGTGGGCAATTTATAACACCTACTAACACTCTGGATTTATGTAGGAACGCACCCATGTTCCGTTCCAGAGCTGTTCGGGGACGTGGTGTTGGACTTGCGAGAGGAAGAGCTACGGTCATTCGTGCCAGGGGACAACAGAGAGGCAGAGGCTAAAAGCAACGCACAAATAGTCGAATCAAATCAGTCATAATGGATGAAATACTTTTTTGCTTTGCTTCTCTGGTGTGTGTGGCGGAACGATAGGATAAGACCGGACATCTCTGGAGATCCGGAAAACGGTAGAATTAACTAGCGAGGCAAAGAGAGCTGTGAGCACTGTATAATACCAACCAAATGAAAGGTGTGGAGGGTCGTTTTTTTAATTTGTTCTTATCTATTTATTAAAGGAAGTTACGCCAGGCGACCAAAGACCCAGCTGTGTATAGGCCTGGGCCTGATCTATAATGTAGGGTCTTGCCCTGCACCTCTAGTGTCTATGCTATACTACAGTTCAATCACTATTCTGGTTGGCGAAAACCAGGATTTACTAACTACTCTACCCTCACTCTACCCTCAACACATAGGAAATCGTGCTACTTAGCCAACCGAGAAGCTTTCTCCACAACCACATTGATCCTCTAATCTCTAATTAGTAAGAGTCATGGAAATAGAAGAAAAGTAAAGGGGGTCGTACTGATATTCGGATTCCTGAACACGAATCTTGAGCTCAGTTTGTCCTCTACCCAATCCATCTCACTGCCAATGATGCTAAATAGCGCCTTGCTATCAATCAAAACTCTCACATCGTCTTGTACTACTTCCTCATCGAACTTCCCCGGTTTATCCACATACTCTAAGTGATATGCCAACCCTGAACAGCCCTTATTCTTCACGCCAACTCGTATCAATTTTGGTTCGGGCAGCGAAAGGAGGTTTCTCAACTGCTGGACTGCCGGCGATGTCAAAGTCATCGCCGCTTTGCGAGGGCGGAACTTCCTTGTTGTTGTATTAGGCTTTGTAGTAGCCGCTGATTGTGGGGCGGGGGGAGGAGGTGTAGTGGTATTTTTATTAAGATCCGTGAATGAGGAGAATAGTGATTGTGTCGAGCTTGTCAGTATCTGTGGCGCGGAAGGAGGTGACAAAGGCAAATGCTCGTTGCCCGGATTCGTTAAACTGGAGCCGACGCCGGCGCCCCGCGGTGGCGGAGGTTCGGTGTCGAGACTGTGAGGATTAGGACCATGGGTCGCTGTTTGAAGTAGTCGCTTTGAGGAACCTATCGAGGAATAAGATGCTCGGGATATGTGTGTGCTGCAGGCGGCGACGGAGTTTATGGTGGACGAAGAGGCCAGGCACCGTAATGATGTCAGTGACGGGAGGATAATTCGGGGTATCGACATTGCTATTATATATATATGGATTATGGGGAGGTAAGATATCGCTGTGGAAGTGATATTGTAAAGGGAAGGGGGTCCCCCTTTAGTAGTTTATGTTGCTGAGCTGTTGAAGTGGTCAGCAAATGGGGTGGTCTTTGCAAAAGTCCTTATGTTGGGATGGGTTATCGGGATAAACGTGACTCGGGCTGTTGGACCAATAGGCAGGGACCGAAAATCAGCAGCCAAGATGCAATAGCCGAGATGGAACCTACCCTAATTGGGAAACATTTAAACTGTAGATAAATGTAGGTACATGTATGATGTATATACGATACCTCTGCTTCCGCTTTCATTGCTCGACTTTGGTCTATTTCGATGCTCTCAAACAAACAAAACAATCCTTTGTTGCCTTTGAAAATCTTTCTTACTACTTACGTACCTACTTGTGCAACGAGGCCTCACTTATTCCTGATACCTTCAATTGGCAGCCCCGTGCTTAAAAACTATGAGTTTATTGACTGGATCATGTGTGGATCAGGAGACAACTGACAGCTGTGCCACTTATGCTTGCGCACACAAGCTGTAAGTCAAGCCGGGCCCAAGGGCCGCAGCCTGGCGACTACTACAAAACATGCAGTCACTTATAAAGGCGGAATACGAAGGTGGATCAGTGAGGGTATACCCAGAAATGGACCCGTTGGTACGGCATGGCGGGGATCTTACAGCAGTCAAACAGACCCCCGGCCCATTTTGATGGGCTTGGGGAAGCTGCTGATCAAGCTGAGAGGAATAATATTTCCCTCACTACAATATTCGACCGGAGAGATAAAGGTACATATTAACAGAACATTAGTAGGTACAAGGAACGCTTTGTGCAGTTCTTCGAATGATTTAATAAGCGCGAAAACACCTCAGTATGTAATATATCGATATAGCGATTTCTAGTCAAACAATGTTTGAGAATACGTGGCTTAAAAAGTATGCGCGCGGATAATTTTGCTATAGGGATTTGGGGCCGGCGAATGCCCTTGTGGCATCACTGTGGACCCCACCAAGGTTAAAATCAGTGACTTCAGCGTTCAAAGAGAGTAGTGAATAGTAAGCATTTTGAACACTAGTAGGAACAAGAAGTTACTGGCACTTAAGCTTCGGGGGTTTAGGCTACGATACCTCGGTCTATACAGTGCCGATATATAGTTCCTCGGTAACTAATACATACAATGGTCACTGGTGGTCCACCATTTCCAAAGCCAAAGGATTTCATAGATTATATTTAAAACCAAATACCATTTTCTGAAGTCAAATTAACAGATAAAGGTATAAGTTTAGCTGCAATGATATCCTTATCAAAAATCTGGACTTAATGTGGAGATAATTAGTGCTTAAAGAGAAATAGAGAGGTTGGCAAGGGAAATCGAGGAAATAACAGAAGAGTTAGTGGCTTCAAAGAAAAGGGGAATAAAGGGAAACAATGCAGTTTTGAGAGGCAGGAGAATCTTTAAAGGGGAGGGAAAGGAAGGTAATGATGAATCAGACGGCAAAAGTTTTCCTGCTGGATTGTCTAAATATACGCCCTCCTAATACTGGCCTGATAGACCCAACGACAAGGAGCCAGATAAGTAACTGTAGAGACAAATAACCCCTATCAGAACGTTAGGGTTCAGGTAAGAATCCTAACCGCATGCAGTATTGAGATTATGTGTTCGGAGGCGTGGTTGGTTGGTTGGTGGTATGCGGCCTGGTGTTTAAGAGATAGGCGCAAATTAATATCCGCGAATGGCGCTACACGTAGGGGTAGTGGTTAAAATTGATGGGATCAGAGCTTAGTGCTTTTTAATTTTTATTGCTAGAGTATGGGGATGATGTTAAGAAGGTGTCTCGAGGGTATGGTATTACGCATCTCCATCTAGCTGCCTGATTCAGAGATATTTGGAATGGTAAAGTTGCACTAGAATAATAGTTAGAAGGCTATTTATAGATATTTAAGAGTAATTTAGTTTTTAAGGCTGCTTAAATCGAGTAGAAAAAGTATCACAGTAATTTCTGCCTCAAAGGTCTACCTTGCAAAGGTAAGGGTGTAAAAAGATGTGTTATATAAGGAGTATATAATGTAAAATTCTATACGTGTACAAATATGTAAACATCCACCTACGGTATACGGAAGGAGAACTTAAAGCCACTAGGACCCAATGTAGTAGGATTTAATAGTGTACCTACACTCTGGAATTAATTCAAGTTGCTAAATTGCACTCACAGTAACATCTATGCCTCTAAGCTTAACATTTCTCCCATCAATCTCCTCTGATAAGTATCAATAACTCCTCTGATTCTAACCATCACACTTGCGGCCAAAACTCTCCCTTTCTCTTCTTCACCTAACTGCCCACTTTCCATGATTCCTGAAACCCACTCTTGTGTTTCTAAAAGCTCCTTTGCATGTTCATCTGCTAGCCTACGACCGTTGTCGTTCGACGTGTTGACTTCTAGTAGTGTAAGAAGTGCGAAGAGCATAGCCTCTTGAACACTGCTGTCACTTGATGCGGTAAAGTCGCGGCTCCGCAGAGAAAACAAAAGGTCCCATAACTCAGATGTCATCTGCGGGAGCGCAATAGCAGAGGGACCAGTGGCATGGAGTATTATAGAGAGTGTTTTGATGAATAGGGTTAACAGGAATGGTTCGAAGTGGATTCCACGGCCACCACTGTAATTTAATAAGCACGGACCGTTACAAGAATAGATTCAAAACTTACAAATCTTTCAACGCGCCCCACCATCTCCCCGTCAATGGGAAAAAGAATGCCTCAGCCACGACCTTCCCAAGTTTATTCTCAACCGGCTTTGCTCGACGTTTTTCTACTTCAATTCGACTACTAAATGTTCGAACCTTGAGTATATTTGGGCCAGTTACTTTATCTGCAGCCTCGGCTGCCATGGGGGAAAGCATCATTCTCTCCATTCCCCCAGTAATTCTATCTAATGGACTGGTTTTGCCTTTGATCCACTGATTGTGCATTAACCCAGGTAGCTTCTTCGATGGAAATAGCTCTACCAACTTTCCCTTAGCACTTTCTATACTTAGTGGGAGATCACTGTCATCGCAACCCGCCAGCTCCCTAGCTCCCATACCGATAGCGGATGCCATTGCTGCGCGCTGACCGAGTGAGTAGTCGCCTTCAAAAAACCCACGGGCAAGTAGCCCACCAACTAGGTGGGGCGAAGAGACTACGAGTGCAATAAGTGCTTGCATTCGCATCTCTTGGAAATTTTCCATCTCAAATTTATCATTGAGACCAGTCAAAAGACTTGCAAGTTCTGAGGCGTGATCAGAGAGCTCCTTCCCAAAGTTGGCCTTACGTCGAATTAATGCGGCAGCAGATTGAAGGGCGAGGAGCTGGCGGTCGTAGGAGTCGGTGGATCTCAGGTAAAGAAGGAGATCACGGATGTAGCTAAGGTACGAGTGAGATATCATGATCGAAAGAAAGAAAGATAGGAGAGGGTTTAGGTTTACATACACTGGTGCCGATTCCTTCTTGCGGTTAATCAATGTTGGGTCCTCATCAGAGTCTTCAGCATCCGAGTCTGGTTTCGGGTACGGTTGGAAATCCTCCTCTTCCTCCTCTTCCTCCTCGACCTCTTCGATCACCATCACTTTACTCTGTATTTTCGGCTTCATCTCTGTAGTTTGTTTTTTCTTCCTCACGACCAGTTCCCCACCCTTTACCAATTTTACAACTTCACCAACATCGCCGATGCTATCTTGAATTTCCACAATGCTTTTCCACCACCTCGCCTCCTCACTCGCAGTCTCTGTCACTCCAAAATCCATGGGCTTTCCATCCTTATCTGTTAATCCTGACACCGACTCCCCAACAATCATTCCCAAAAACCTGGCGCGAATAGATGATGCAGCTAATCGGTTAGATACTCCATTCAGGAACGACGAAGAGCGGGCGAGGCGGTGTAGATACTGAGGGATTTTACGGTGCGCGTGTCCAGAAAGAAGAAGCAGTAACTGGACATTTACTGAATTGGTATGAAAATAAGTATTTTTCTTACCGATACATAACGGGCGATCGTAGGTGGAGAAATATCATCACAAACCTTCCTGCCTCATAATTGGTGTGTGCTTGATCCAAACACTATCTCCAAAGATTGTCAAGCTTTTTTCAAGCAGACCCTTAAGCACATCCTGATTCTCTTTCAATACTGCAACAAGAGCTCTCCTTATACCTATTGGCTCCCCCACCCCGCCACCATTACTGGAAACTAGCCAGTCCACCGCTAGATCACGCCAGTTGGTGTCACCACCTATTATGCTATCAAGAAGTGCTGCAATTTGTGAGACCACAAGGGCGTCAGTTTTCCACCAGTGAGTATCGAAGTTTTCTAATCCGATCGGATTTTCAGAAGGGTCTTCGAGATTGGGAAGTTGGGGGTTAAGGAAATGTTTTCGTGAGAGAATACGTAAGAGGGAAGATAGGTATGTGCGCTTTTCGTGAGCTAGAAGATAGGAGAGAAGCCGATGAAGCTTTGGGAGGGTATTGAGGGTGATATGGTCGTATGTTAGAGATTCTACTAGGTTATCTATAGAAACCTTTAGTTAGGTCCTCATCCTAAAAATATCAGAATGAAAAGAAAAGATAAGAAATCGATGATGAGAGATATACCTGAGTATCCTAAGCTAAAAGCTCTCCCTAGCAATACTGCTAAGGCCTTCAATTCTACTTCATTTTCCTCATTATCAACCTTTATACTGGCCCTGGATATCTCTCTCCCTAGCCATGTTGCATATAGCTTTCCATCCCCAATCCACCGCTCCCTACCCCCCTTTCCTAGTGTACTCTCTCCTTCTGCCGCAATAGATAATAACTTCCCTCCTGCGACCAGTGTAACAAATTCCTTCCATATAACCCCCCTCCTTCCATCGCCTTCATCACTAGCAGTTACCCATATCCCGTGCACAACCCCATTTTGTCCTAGAATACCTTGTAGCAGGTCCAAGAGCTCCCCGATCCGACCCTTAACACCTGAATGTGAATCGGTGGATTTAATGAGGGACCTTAGACGTGCAATAATACCACCCAGGCCTGTAATTGATCGAAGACATGTTGTTAACTTTGAGCGCCCAGATTTTGGGATAATGCTCCAGAAATCTGGGACAGTTAGTTCGAGGAGTGTTTTCACGACCTGCAAAGCTTTTGGTGAGGGGGTGCTGATATCAAATGATTTTGCGTCAGCACTAGGGATAAGGAGGTCAAGGGTCTGTATCAGAGTTTCAGAGGAAGGTTTTGAACGAAGGGTGGCCACTATATCGTCAAGTGTTGATATCGAGGTTGGGGCAGTCGTTATTAGCTGTGGTGTGGTGCCCTGAGTAGGTTCTGAAATTTTTAAGAGAGGCTCATCTCGGGAAGTCAAGGCTGTCCGCGTAGGTGTGAGAAGTCCTTCCATGGTGAACAGTTAATTATGATGTCAGTAGTTTGTTGTAATGGTGCCATAGATACATGTACTTAGGACATTCCTTAATGCCGTTTAATGGTCCGCAGGTTGCAGAGCCTCATCTCTGCAGCCCTAAACCTAACACAATTATGAAAGACAAAAAGCGAGACTATTGATGTCATGTGTGTCATACAGGTAAAACAGAAATGAAAGCGGTTTGAGTATACATGTATATCACGGCTGTTCAGGGTTCGGATTTATGCTCATTTATAAAGTATACAGCTCTCTAACAATTCTGAGAAGCCGAGGTTTAAAGTATAACCGCCCAAGTGTTTATAACTTGAGTTAGCCGCCGCTGTTGAAATGCCAGGTACCTACATACACCTACATAGAGCAATAGGCACTGTGAACCCGGGAGTGGGGATCAGGCAAATATAGATTATTCAAACCACCAAACACCAGGTAAGAATCTCGTGGAATGTTATCTACATACAAATCGATCCTCACAAGTATCTGTGCCACCGTGCCGCCGCTGGGGAAATAGATACGCGAGATTACAGAACAAGCTTATTTGATTTATCGTTGATAAAAGATACTCACCAAAATCGATTGTTCAACCTCATAAGCGCGACTTAGAAGACTTGGACCCCGGGAAGCTTCCTCTTTTCCTCCCTTAATCCCTTGGCTGACCTTTCCTTTCTGGTCACAGGACAATTTGCGTTGCATCCACTGGTGTGCGGCCGACGGGTTTCCCGAGTTCCCAGCATCAGCATGTGACGATGCCCCTCCGCGTGTGCCAATACATCATCCCTCGGGTCTCGGTTCTCAGCCGTGAAAGAAGCAGTTAAAAACCAAATAAATACCATATGATAGCCCAATGCCCATGCACCCCACACTCAAAAGTACCACGCTTCCCACATATTCTCGGAAGGTCAACATAACCCGTGCAAGCTAGATATCACTCTTACCACTAGTGAACAAAATGTACAACGACCCATGTCTCGAGAAATCGCGGAATAGCATTGAAAAACCTCCCCCAGGGGTTCCTCAGGGTGTTATCATCCCTGGCTCTGAAAGAGAAGGAAGGACTGGCGTATATCGACACTGGAGAGCTACTGAAGGGGAGTTGTTGAAAACTATCGATCCTGAGGTAAGACTTATACGATCCTCTAGTTCAAACCCCCAATTCTCTGTCAGGGTCTCCTCAACTCTATGCCACACTAATAAAACTACAAGTCAAGTTTCTTGAATACCATTGGCTAATAATGGATCTTCACCTACTAGATTACAACCATGTTCGAAGCCTTTGAGGCAGCTAGCAGGAAATGGCCAGACAACAAATGTTTAGGATGGCGCGAGCAGGATAAGACGACAGGTATTTGGGGACCATATCTGTGGATGGATTACCAAACTGTTCAGAAGCGACGTACGGACTTTGGCGCTGGTTTGGTTCATTTGCACAAGTCAGTAGTAAGTCACTACTCGCTGCACTAGGCTAAACCAGAGCATCACGCTAACAAAATATATAAGGGTCTTACAATCGATAAGTACGGTATTGGGGTATGGTCTGCGAACCGCCCAGAATGGCAGATCACAGATCTGGCAGCAATGTCACAGTCGCTCTATACTGTGAGCATATACGATACTCTGGGTCCTTCAGCTACTGAGTATATTATCAATCATTCCGAGCTCAACTGCGTAGTCGCATCTCTAAACCATATACCCACCTTACTCTCTTTAAAGGAACGTCTTCCAACGCTCAAACTCATAATTTCCATGGATCCCCTCGAAGATGGCGAACCAGCAGGACACACAAAAAAGGCCCTTCTTGGGGCATGGGCCGCAAAGGAAGGTGTTCAGCTATACTCAATGTACGACATCGAACTCCTTGGGCAGCAACACCCTAAACCATTTGCGCCTCCAACCTCTGAAGATGCAATTACAATCAACTACACCTCCGGGACAACGGGTTTCCCTAAAGGTGTACTGCTAACTCATATGAACGCTGTTTGTGCCGCTTCATGTGCGCATTTATCACCCATGTACCAAATGCCCGGCGATTTTTCTCTTTCGTATCTTCCACTTGCACATATTTATGCCCGAGTGACAGAACATGCACAACTATGGTCCGGTTGTGCAATCGGCTACTGGCATGGTAACATTCTTGAACTCGCTGATGATCTGAAGGCACTTCGGCCCAATACCTTCATCTCTGTCCCTCGCCTCTATAATCGCTTTAACAGCGCCATCAAGTCATTAACCATCGAACAGGGTGGTGTCAAGGGTGCACTATCCCGAAAAGCGGTAGACACCAAATCGGCAAATCTTAAATCAACTGGCTCAAACAAACATGCCCTCTATGATCGTCTCTGGGGAAATAAGGTTCGCGCTGGAATGGGCTTCGATCGTCTCCGTGCATGCGTGAGTGGAAGTGCTCCCATTGCGCCATCTGTTATATCATTCCTCCGGATTGTCTTCTCAAATAATTTTATTGAGGGCTATGGTCTCACGGAAACTTATGCGGTCACACTCGGACAGCTTGCACAAGATAACAGTGCCGGCAATGTTGGTCCTCCTACATACGCCGCCGAATGCGTTCTCCGTGATGTTCCTGAAATGGGTTACACCTCAAAAGATAAACCCTATCCCCGAGGTGAACTCCTTACTCGCGGTCCGATGGTCTTCAAAGGCTACTACAAAGCCCCTGATAAGACCGCCGAGGTCCTCGATGCAGAGGGCTGGTTTGCAACAGGAGATATTTGCAAGGTCGATGAACTAGGTAGATTTAGCATCATCGACCGTGTAAAAAATCTCCTTAAGTTAGCGCAGGGCGAATATGTTTCTCCGGAAAGGGTCGAAAACGCTTATCTTGGCAGCATGAATATCTTCCAACAGGCCTACGTTCATGGCGACTCACTCCAGCCATTCCTAGTGGCTATAATGGGTGTCGACCGTGAAAATTTTTCGGCATTTGCTGGAAAGGTTCTCAAGAAGACCATAGCGCCTTTAGATACAGAGGCTGTTACTGCTGCGTGTGGGGATATCATAGTTCGCAAGGCTGTCCTGAGGGAGATGGACAGAATCATCAAGAAGAATAAGATGACAGGTTTCGAGAGGGTGCGGAATGTACATCTCTGTTTAGATCCATTTACTATTGAGAATGACCTATTGACACCCACGTAAGTTTTACTCCTTGCATGCCTGTAATACGATTGATGGATAATGATGCTAATTTTGGATAGTTTGAAACTCAAACGCCCACCCGCCGCCAAGGCATTCAAGGAACAGATTGATGCCTTATACCAAGAGGCATTAGAAGAGGAGCCGAAGAAATCAAAGTTGTAAATAAAGTCAAATTTAACATTCTTTCTTTTGTTTTAGTTTAAATCATAGGAGGGGCACTAGACGCCTTAAATGAATATACTTTGTCTAGAGTTTAATTGTAAGTAAGAATATGTCCGATACTATAGGTCGGTCACAGTTACATATATAGGCAAAGGGAGATGATCCATTTTTATTAGAAAACTATCCGGGAACTCTATGTCAAAAAGTGGAGTGAAGCCAGAAACAAAGTAAATAAAAAAGCATCATGGGAGTACGAGTGACGGCGTTCTACTTCTTCTTCTTTCCGGATGCCTTCTTCTTCTTCTTAGGTGTCTTGCTAGGCTCTGTCTTCCCAGGTTCCGTCTTTCCAAGCTCTGGCTTGTTTTGCGTCTCGCTAGCCTCTGCTTTACTGGAGCCCGCCTTATTGGGTTCCGTCTTGCTAGGTGCCGATTGGACAGGCACCGGCTGGGCAGATGCTGGCTGGGTGGGTGCTGGCTGGGCGGGTGCCGCCTTGCTATGTGCCTTCTTGATAGGCGCTTTATTCTTAATGCTCGGAACCGGGAAAGATGGATGGTATTTAGTCTTGTCGATCTCAACCTCTAAGTATTCCTGAGTCGCACCCCCAGCAGACTTCAACGCCTTTGTGAGCTGTGCCACCGCAACACTGAGACCAATACAGGAGCGAAGCATCTCGCGGTTGTTCTAACCAGACATATTAGCATTACAATTTTGAATTATTAGAAAGTTATGCCTACAATCTTATAAGCATCTTCGCATAGCACTATGCAATAAGTCTCCGCATCGAGCTTTCCAAGTTGCTCAAAACCTTTGCGCGCTTGAGTAATTGCTTCTGAGGCGAGTTCAAGGAGTTCTAATGTCTACAGAAACACGATCATTTAGTTTTGGTCTGGTGAGGTATATGGTTCATATCCACGCTTACTTCGACTTCTGGGTTATCTACTAAAGTCTCAAATATATCATATGGAACGACTTCTGGGCAACCTATAGTAAAAAAGGGCTTCATCCTCAACTCATACCGTAGTTGATCGGAACTGTACGGCTGTGGCGGTTTTCTGAGTAAAGTGAGCCTTGACAGGGAAACATAAACCTAAACTGTGTTAGCTATCGTATTCTGCATCGGAGAATCATATACGTACGTTGACCATGGCTCCAGCAAGGTCCTGTATGGCTTGGCCTTCAAGAAGGTAGTAATTTAATAAAGCCAAGGTTTTTTGTTGCTGTGCATTCGGCGAATATCCTTTCTTTTTATTTTTAGGGACTACCTTAGTATTAAGGGCTGCAAACTGTCGAATACGCTCAAGATGCCCAATCTTAGTGCGGACGTAAAGTTGTAGGTACCAAAACATATCTGCAAACTCATGTGGCTGGTATACCTCGAGCTCGAACCCGAGAAGAATAATCCATTCCATCTGGCGCAATTTGTAAAGATAGACCCAGGAAGACAGCGGAAATGAGTAACTAGGGGGGCCATTTGGTGTTTTTTGTGGTTCTTCCCCCGTAAGCTCCCGAAGCTCCGCATCTATTTCTTCACATTCAACTTGTAGAGAATCCCAATCCAATATGGCGTGGCATAGGTTCCTTCGTAAACGGGACCTATTCTGGCAGATATTTCGGAAAAGATCAAGGTACGAGCGCCCTGCACGTTCAATAAACCAATTGGTCCGTTTTACGATGTTAAATCTCGGATCCTGCGGCGCTTCAACCGCTTCATTCCGCGGATCCAGTAGTAGATCCACGGGATTGGTCAATTCCATAACATCATCAAAGAGGAGTTGCTTTACCGGCATCGTCCCCAGAATTTTCATCTCTTTAAAGAATAAAGACTGCAAAAGAGAGCGAACATATGGTGAAGGTGACGGTTTTCGAGCCATGAAGAACAAAAAATAGTTCTAACATGTACATGTAAGTATATATATAAATAATTTCTGTAACCAGATGTATACTTACGACTAAGTTTGTCGAGCCCTGGTATTTCAGAACCTTCAAGATATCTTTCCCTTCAACGCACAGTTTCTTCAAACTAGAAGTAGCATCCTCAAAGGATATTTCAACCATTGGCCTTGGTGGCACCTGGCTTGCTAGTTTTCTTTGCACAGAAGTGCTAAATGCTTCTGGAACTGGCTTGCCTAATGAATGAGATTTTTCAACCTCCAGCAGGAGCTCGAGAGAAGCATCCCACTCAGAGGGTACCCCGGAAACCCACTCTTCAATCTCACGAGAAAGGTCGCGAAAAAAAGCTTTTCGGTGCAATAAACGGCACTTTAATGCCCCAAAGATCTCATTGGTATATGAACCTTTCTCAGCCTCTAGCCATTCTAGAGCAGCATCTAAGACATTCGAAATTTCATTTGGCTCCACAGAGTCGAGCAGAGATACGTTGTATGTCTGTGTAACAAAATCTTCCTCCTAATCTCCCGTCAGTGTGTGGTGACTTGAGGGGGCCCCGCTATTTCACGAACTTCATATATGTGCTCCATCTGTATTTGTTGGTTGACGCAGTAGCAACACTTGATAAGGGCTAGACAATAAGGTCTCAACACATTTTCTAACAATTGTCGCTCTTTAGAATCTGTATCTTCTTCTATTCCTGGGGAACTAGTAAAGGTTGCTTGTGCAAGTGTTTCCGGGCGCGAAGAAAGAAGCCTATCGATATAGAGACAAGTGAAAACTGTCTGTGAGAGAGCGCTTCCATTATGCCACGCCATCTATCCCCAAAATAAGTCCCCGGTCATAAAGGTATTGCTTGCGGAACTACTGCTTGCCTCATAGGACAGTAACTGGTCCATTATTCCAACAACCTCTTCCGGTAGCCTTGGCCTCAAGGCATTGAAGGATTCATACTCCGCTTCTAGCATACCACTGTCCATCTTGGGGTCCATAATCTTCGCCATATACACAAGACATAAGTAGCAAATTCCGTTTTGTGTACACCAAAGAAATATAAGAAGTTCTAATAAACATACCTCCAAGGCACCGACTGCCTGAAGCAGCGTAAAATATGGATCTTTGACGAGCTGGCCAACATTGAGTTCTACATGGTGTAAGTTCAGGTGAATGGTACCGGAGGGATCAACGAGAGGACAAACTTGCTGATGCTTCGAAGAACTCGGCAGTGATGTCGCGAAACGAATCGGTCGGCAGTGGTGGTGTTGGAGGCATTGTGGGGGTGATATCATTCTTCATGTTGGGTTGGGCGAAACCTTTGGCGGGGTCAGTCGCATCAACAATGTGTCTTCAAAGCAGCATACCATCGAAAACTCCATCCTCTCCGGCGCTCGTCATAGCTCGAGTGCGTTGGTGGAGTAAGTATTACACCGTGGTTGCGGTAGTCTCCGACTGGTAGTATAGTGGCAAGAGTGGCAAGAAGAAGCCTTAGTTCGAAAATTTGTCAAGAAGTGGGATTTGCTTTACATGGACGACGGATCAAATGTCAAATTGACGACTGGACCAAACAACCAAAGAGAAAGAGAGAGAGAGAGAGAGAATCAATTTTACGAATAGCACGCCCACGTCTACAATGATAAAACCCCGCCTCTGAATTTTCTACACGCATTTACAGTGACGATAGTATATTCCTTCCGCCCCACCCCACATTTGTTTCCTTTACTGGCTCTGGGTAGAAGAGAGCTGCTTCATATCACCCTGTTTGCCGTTCTGATATGGCACCTACGTTAGTGCCTTAAGCCTTTGAAGAAAGAGCGTTTTAAACGAACCTCCCACTTTGCGAATTTGAGTTCCATCTGCCCACGGCGCTCGGCAGCGAGACGAGGCTGGTCCTTCAAGGATCTCCGCACGACTCTGGCAGCGATGGCCAGGTACTTGTTGTAGCTGATCGCTCCTGTGTTAGCGAGCAGACCTGAGTGCGTGAGCGTTGGAATGCCTACCTGAGACCAGCAGTTTTCCACGCAGCAACCATTGTGATAGGTAATCTGTTTATAAATGGGATTGACTTTGTTGATAGAGTTGTCGGATATGCCGTTTGGAGACTCTGACATTGAGGTTTCGAGAAACCGTTAACAGTCAATTCCCCTAACCCTGTTCCGAGAATCCAATTATGTAATATGTTTACCCGGCTACCCGGTACATGTGCTCCGACCAACCTCTGCAGGGAACCAAAAGTTGGACCCATACACAAGTATGTACTTACTTATGTGTAAGTAGTACATGTAGAGTTACAGATATAATTAGTTAGAATATTTCCCATTCAGGGCCGAGTTTCTTTTTGGAGTGGAATCTGGAGAGAACTGTGGTTCTAGGGGTGCCTACAACCTCGAGTGAGAATCTATGTACTTATGTATGTAGAAGATTGAATATAGATCTAGTATCATGTAGGTGGATCCGGGGATGAGCCCCAGCGGTTAGACATACACTATAATTTATCCGAGTTAGACCTAGTACCAAATCAAAGAATACTACAAACACCTATCTCATTCGAGCTAGAATATACGTATTTTCACCATACGCCTGGGTTAGACTGAATCCTCTCTTACATCAGGTCAACCTCCGCTTGTGGGAGTACCTAGGAATAGATGACTTAAAGTTTTGAGTATGGGCTTTACCCATCTTCCAAGACACGCACAAGAGATATTATTCTGCGGCTAGAGTATAAGTCAAGGTAGTAAGTGCTCGACAGGGGAGACGCTGAAGCTACGGCCGGTAACGTAACCACAATCTTACATTGAAGCCTGTGGACGCTTTCCGAGAGGGCTCCATATAACTACATGTAATCACATGAAAGGGTGGCTGAGTAGTCTTAACCACCGTTTAGAAGGCGGAAGTGATAAATGGTTATGACTGCTCTTGTATACTCGGGGGTCTGATCCCAAAATTAAAAGGCGATGCAATGTCTTGGGTTAGTTGAGGTCTCCATAACGGCAGAACCATGCCATCTCATTTGTAAAATGTGATTAACGAACTTTTATACTCCCTCTACTCTACGACAACTATTGAGGCTTCGTTGAGGTCAATGTTGGGTTGCGCGTGGTTGAGGTCGTGACTGATGGGCCTTTCGTAGCCCGGGGTACAAGCTTTCTGGATCTCCGACTATACTCGTTCTCTACTAATAAGTACAGAAAAATCTACTAGGAATAAGGGCACACAATAGTTCTGGAGTTATCACAATCACTCACTAATTAATATTCGAGTGATATTGTGTGATTTAAGTGTACTGTATATATACACCGCTTTGCTTTTAGATTACACTTTCAAACTACAACTCATCCTCCTCTTCATCAAAGTCATCGATTTCCTTATCAGGTGTAAACAGGATTGCTCCACCCCTACCACCGCCTTCGCGTTGTGCATCAAGATACGGCAACACGACCTCGTCCCTGGCCTTCTTCTGCCTTTCTGTGATTCCCAACTCAAAGGTCGTCCTCATTTCATCCTCTTCCTCGTTGATATCTTCCACGTTTCTCACTTGCTCCGACACTCTCCACTCAGGGTGATCCTCGAGTAATATAACTCTCTCTTTTTCCCTTGCTCCATTTCCTACAACGTCCAGGGGAAGGTAAAAGCTTTCGTTAACCCCTCTGCCGCTCCTTCTCCTATACTCCATCTCTAATACCACGCCTTCACTACTGTTACTACCTAATCCTACCACCAAGCCCTCAGTACCTTCATCCACCCCCCACACTGGCGCAGGTAATGAGCGGTCTTTATGTTGTTTCCTAGAGAGCGCGTGGTGGATCGAATGAACCGTCAACAGCGTCGTAGATAAGTATTTTAGCAGTGTTAAAGCCTCTGGCGCAGAGTCTGGATATGACTTTTGTGGAGGTAGCGGAACATCAAGATGGTATGTAGAAAGGAGAGTGGTTATTGGTGTGAGGAGGGACGAAAGAAATAGACAAAGTGACGATGGCGATGAGGAAGCGAGAGGGTTCAGGGAGTCAATAACAAGGAGTGTTTCTATTACGCACAATTAGCACTACTAACTGACGTTCAGGAAGAAAATGCCCTACTGGCACCAGCCGGAATCGCAGCTGTGATTTCTCTCTGTAGTACCGGGATAGCCTTTCCACGGGCTTTGACAAACTTATTGATACCAGCTGGACAGCGAAGTGTTTCGAATGCCACGAACACGACCTCAGATTTCGCCAACTAGATTTATTAGTTACAGGCCTCCAAGGTCATTAGGCAGATCTCACCAAAGCACGTCGGACAAACTCCCCAACTACCGGTTTCGCGCTCTGGGACAATGAGTCAAGTAATAGCGTAAATGGCGATACATTCTCACGGAGATTCAGAAGCCGCGATATTAGTAGTAGGTTATGTGTACGCCGGTGGGCTATAGACTGTGGAGGGGCCATTTTTTTTTGAGATTTACCGATTTTTATAGAGGTAATCGGGTAGGTGGGGTACCACCCTTGCTTTCGTGGGGCTCAAAAGTTTAGTACCGATGATGTATGCCAAGGATGTCACACATGCAACCTTAAATAAGGCTAAAAGTTTAACTCAGTACACACAGAGCCTTATAGTAGGTAGACACTCTTACCGGGGGGGTGGGGGGTATGGCGACCACAGGGGTGTGGGGATTTTTCTATTGCAATGCCGAAAGGTACTAAACCAATCTCCAAATGGATATGGTTCAAGATAAGTTGTTCGAGCTTCATGTGTTATTTCGAACTTATTCTTGTGAATTTAGTTGTCCTTTGGATGGAAACAGACCAGAAATCCCCACAGCCTCGTGGTCGCTACCTCCGTGAGAGCGTCTACGTAATAGAACTTGATCTAGCTAATTAAAGTCATACTAGGGAGGAATCAAAGTGCATAGAGTCCATAAAGTCATTATAGATGTACCCTTCTCTGCCTCATCAACTTCATATCGAATCGTTCCTACCCCCACAAAGCATCGCCGGTAAAGAAGATTTCCCCAACAACACTATCAAGTACCAAAATAAACTGAAGGTAATTTAAAGAAAGAAAAAAGACTCAAACGCCCATCACGCCCCCCCCAAACTTCAACAACCAGAATTCAAAGCCAAAGTGTAAACAATTTTAATAGTGTGGAAGAAAGCCGGGAATTAGAGTACTCTCTTTCTTCCCGGGGTTGTCTAACCTCCTTGTATAAGAGAGAGAGGTTTAGGGGGGAGAAGACGAGGAATAGCTATAGTTACATATTGAAACACTTACATCAAAAGTTACCATTCCCGTTACTATTACCAGCTATGTTTCCGTCCTCGGTTGATGACGAAGATATGCCCGGTATGTTATCTTGATAGTTTGGTACGGCTCTCCATCGATCTGTGCCAGCAGAATTTGGGATCTGCACTGGACTTCCCGAATGCGAGTTCATCGAACCAAGATACTCCCTAAGGGCTCTGATATCCTCTGAGATAGCAGCAGCACTTTCTGTATGTAAGGCAAGGCGCTCGGAAGCGGAGACAGTCCAATTTTTGATATCGTTTATCTTCTTGGTATATGCAGTGATATGATCTTTCAATTCCTTGTCAACGCCCTCAATTCGTGTTCGCAAAGCCTCTACATCTGCAATAGCAGATGTGAGAGAGGCAGCTGGCCCTTCAGGCGAGTCTGGTTTGAGGGTTCCGTTTGAAGCGCCATCTTGGGCAGAGGCGGGGTCTGGGGCGGGACGAGGGGATAGGTTGGCGTTGGCAATTCGTTGCATCTGGCCGCTAAGGGTACGAATTGTATCTTTGATCGCTTTTATTTCGCCCCAGATGCCGTTCAACTGTTGGCTTTGGTTAAACATCGTGGGATTGATCTTTATAAGTTCCTGAATCACCCGATCGTAAAAGTCCTTTGTCGTAAAATTTGTCATTTTCTGATCCAGGTGGCTAATTGCCATTGCGTGACCTTCAAAATGACTTTCCACATAGCCTAACTTGTTGCCAATGTCTCCGATATCAGTTACGAGCTTTTCATGGGCGCCCTTCAGCTCATTGTAGCCTTTATCGATCTTGGCAGCGATGCCCCTTTCCTGCAGGGAAGAAAGATTTGCAAATTTGTCCTTCAACGACTGGTCTAGAGCTTGGAACCTTTTACTTTCAAGTTGAATCGTTCCCGCTTGATCCTTGCACGACTGTTCTAGAGCTTGAATCTTCCCCGCTGTTTCTTGTTTGTTCTGTTCCAACGCCGCCCCAAGGGAATCGACTTCTTCTGATACTAGCGCAGTATCACCCTCGATGCCAGCACGGACATTATCAATTAATTTATCTTGCTGACGCATGTGATCTTCCAAGCGAGCGACGTCTGATTTTGTTGCGTATTCCTGAGGAGCGAGGGCTCCCTGCACCTGGGTAGCTTGGACTTCTTTGATATCCAGTTTGGAAATCTTTTGCTCGAGACCCTTGATGTCGCTGGCGCATTTCAAAGCCGTTTGTGCCATTTCTTGTTGGGTCTTTAAGAAGAGAAAACCATTTAGCAAACTCTCACCTGGTGGAGGGACTGAAGATACTACGTACCACTAGGAGATTCTTCTGGATTGTTTCCAAGGTTTCGGCAACACTTTTAACCTTCTCGGGGGTAGTGTCAATATCATTACCAGCATCACTCATTACAACATCTGCACTGCTCTTGGCAGTTGCAGCATTCTGTAATTTCTCTACATTCCCCTTCACCTCTGTTAGCAGCGACATCGCTACCTCCAATCTTTCCTCTGTCCCCTTGGTCTGCTCCTTTAGTTCTTGCTCTATCTTGCTTAGCCTTGTCATACAAGTCCGGGTTTTATCCGTTTGGTTGTTTTTGTAGTTATGGAACTCATTAGTAAGGTTCTGCCTCATTTTCTCCTCCTCCTCCTGCTTCTTTTTCATACTCAGCAGCTCGTCACGAAGCTGCTCAAACTCGCTCTTAGACGGGCCCAAGGGCGGCGGGACCGGCACTGGCACGTTTGCCTTGACGAACTGCGCGAGCGAACCATTCCCAAGCTCGCTCTTTATTTTTTGAAGGAACCCAATGGCGTTTTCTATGCCCGTATTTATGGCATGCTCCTTGAACAACAGTTTACAGAGATCCTCCAGTGGTCCAGACTTAATCCTAAGTGCTTCATGTGCTATGCTTAATTGCTTTTTTGCTGCCTTCACATTACCCTCGTAGCGTTCTTTCATGACCGGAAAAAGATTGAAGTGCTCGGCATGGTCTTTGCTATCCTTCTCTGCAGATTTATAGTTGTGTAAGGCCTCGAGGTATTTGCAATAGGCAAAAGACGCCTCCTGAAATACGCTAGTTTGATGGAGGAATAAAACGTGTTAGCAGACAAACTTAGAATGAAATTAGTAGGGAGGATCCCCAAATCCACTAACCCAGCGTATTTTTGTTCTTTTGTAGCACCAGGATACGATATTCCTGATGGAGGCATAAAGGGAGGAGGAGCGAAGTTGATTGTTGAGTTGGATGTTGTCGGAGTAGCAATGGTAGAGGTTGTAGGAGACGCGGCAGGGTGAGCACTCCGAGGGGACTCTGCGGGCGAGCGAGATAGCCGATTACTGTTATTAAGTTCAACTGAGTTGCGGTGTGTTTCGCTCCTAGCTCTGTCATCACCCCCCCAACCTGTACCTCGTCGGGGTAGAGCGCCGCCTTGGGGATCCAAAATCATCCCCCTTTCACGGGGAGAGGGCTCTGGGTGCTCCTTCCTCGCAGATGTGGCACCAGACTGCCGGCGAGAGTTTGGATCCAGCGATGGGAGGGACTCACGCGTGATGCTGCCACGGCGAGGGAGGGCTGAAGATTGCTCTCTTGTATAATTTGACGGCTGGCCGGGCAGCAAGGGAGCCGGTGGTAGCAGAGGGGGTTGAGGAGCACCAGGTAGCTGTGGCGGGGGGTGTGGAGGATGCAACTCTCGCTCTCTTCCGTCTCTGTCTCTACCATCTCTTCCACCTCCTACCCGGCGATCGAAGTTATCGTCCCCCCGATTATACGTTCCGGGGCCGTCGCGATCTCTATTACGGTTGTAGTTTGTTCTTTGGTATTCACGGTCTCTACCGCCTGGTTGGGGTCTAGGTGCAGAGTCTCTGCTCCTATCTCTCCCTTTACCCCAGGACATGCTCTACTGCGCCGGTCGAACAATGCACTGGTTGGTTGGATAATAACGGGAGGGTATCTGCGTTCGTATTGTGTGGCAAGGCTATGTGCGTATGTGAAAGACGTGCGGGTTTGGTTTGACGAGGGAGGAGATAATAGTAGCAAGGAATCGAGAGGTGTCGCAAGAAGAAGTTCCAAAATGTAGAGAGAGATGTGGAGAGGGCTGAGTGAATGGCCAACCGTTGGAAGTTTCTAACGCTGTCCAGTCTTTCCCTTTCCCGTTCAATTCTACAACTAAGAGGAGTTCTTTTCTTTTTTTTTTTCCTTTTTTTTTTTCCTTTCCTCGGCAGGTCGCGGCGCGCGTTTGATCTCTTTATGAACTTGCGCTTAGCAACCGGTACTATCCGTTTATAGGTTGGTTTGTACTCATATATGGTATGGTGTGGTCATGATACTCCAATCCGAATACTACGGAGAACCATCACAAGAGAAACTCCAGGAGGTTTGAAGTCTTCCTATAAAATTCTAGGGGTGTACGGGTGAATAGTTCTCAACTTAAAAAAAAAATTGACTTTGACATGTGTTCTGATCCCTGCATCTTGCCCTGCCCGCGCTTGGATCTAATCTAATCGCTACCTCCTCTTATCAATCACGTTAGTATACATGTTGATACATACTGAGAGGGTACGCAATCGTGGGCATGAGGTCATAAGTTGCCTCCAAGGTAAATATTAATTTAGGGATCCTGTTTAGGAAAGTCACCCGAGAGAACTCTGATCCATCTATATAAATTGCATTCACATCCATCAATCTCACATATCTATCTCATACCATATTACTAACTCAAGCGCTTCGGTCATATATTATCACTCACCACCAATATCATTTTCAAGCAATTACCACAACAAGAATGTCGTATATCAAAAATTCCCGCGATAGTGGCGCCCTTGGCCTCAATGAAGGTTTCTCCCCTCCGCCAGGTCCTCCACCCCCAATAATGCCCGAAGGATGGGCCGCATGCTTTGATGAGCACTACCAACATTTCTACTATGTCAACACATACACTAAGAAATCACAATGGGAAAAGCCCCCAGGAACTATTGATCCTCCTATTCTAGGTATATTCCGAGGGGTCCTGCTCACGAAGTCAGTTATACTATACTAATGAAAAACCAGGTCAGAATCCCAACGGTTTTGAACGCCCTCCCCCCTACAGTGGTGAGAATATCCACCGCGAAGATCGGCCATTAACCCCCAACCTCCCACAAAAATATGATTCTCTCATCCCCCCACAGCCCCAACAGCAGCAGCAACAATATCTACAAACCCTTCAGCCACATACCTCAAGCTCTCATTCAAAAGGTCTTAGTGGACGTTTATCATCTTTTCTCAAATCACATGCTGTTAAGTCACCCCAGCCGCAGCAGCAGCAGCAATACCACTATCAGCAGCAACAGCGTCCTGTTCATTATGGCGGTGGTGGGGGAGGACAGAGAAGGCCAGGGATGGGTGCCGGTGGGGCGGCAGCGTTAGGTGTAGGCGGAGGTCTGTTAGGGGGTATGTTGTTGGCGGATGCAATTGATGATCATCAATATGACCAGGGATATCAGGACGGCCAGAATTATGATAATCAGGATTTTGGGGGTGATGATTTTGGAGCAGGTGACATGGATTTTGGTGGAGGCGACTTTTAGGGAGAGAGTGGTGGTATGCAAGATACCATTGGCGCTGTTCTTCTCTCATTTGCCCAAGTGCATATATACATGTATGTACATGTAGACGTTTGGGGTACAATATAAATATTACGAGGTATTGTTAAGCCTATTTTGTCAATAGATCGAATCTGATCGTTAATCAGAAGTAAAGCTGTCAACCGAAATACATGTATACTAAGGGAAGTCGAAAGTACAACGGAGGAATACCACGAGCCCGCCGGGGGTCGCCTCTTTTGTAACCCTTCCCGCATCTTTTTCGTTTACAGATCCTTCTTTCTCCACCACCCTCTCTATTCGGCGCCGTGTTAACTTTGCTCAATTCAAAAAGCACATCAGAAAAGAACGCTAAAACCAAAGATACGTATGGTACTACCGATGGCGCCTGAAGTCTTATCATTAGCCCCTACTAATGGAGTGTAAATAAATAAACAAATATGTGATTGACCCCCACTATTTCCATATTAGGAATTCGAGTGATAAATCGTGAAATAGACGGGATTGATTGATTAACTAAGAATGTCGCGAGAAACGCCGAGCGATAATGTACAGTGAAATTAATATTCTAAATGTTGTATAGTTAACCCTAGCTACGTGATATTATATTGGGTACCCAAACCTCCCGCTCTCTCCGAAGTTGCTACTACGACATGTTAAAGCTATAACTTTACATAGGGTCCCAATGAATCTTTTGAAGTAGCTATAATTGATTTAGATTAGTTGTCGGGCCGGCGTTTGTAAGGGAAAACTAGAAACTCACCGAATAGCTCTCAAAAGATACTCCTCTCCACTCCTGGCTACTCTTCCCATTTCCACTCAACGGGGCCGAATTGGTATAAAACTCAGGCTCAAAATCCAGCAGCCCTCCCCATGCCATCAAAAGTCTCCTCCAGTAGCAGTTGGTTGCGGCAGGACTTAAGTACCTCCTCCAAACCTCCCTGCTCCTCGTTGCGATTTCCTCGGCCCTCGCAGGATTCTTCATCAAAAATTGGATTTTCTCCTCCAAGTCACTCCAATCCCTCCTGACCTCTATAAAGTTTTGATGCGGTCCTTGCGAAACCATGAGTGGATGATAATGCTGAACCCAATTTAACTTATGGGCGATAATAACAGAGTGACAAGCCTGAAGATACTTGAGCCTCCCGCTGTAACTGTATCCCTCTACATGTGCCAGAAATTTATACCGGCAGTGGTCTGCCATCGTAAGAAGGTCGTTTTTGACACTTTCCGGATTTCCCCAATCTATAGTTTTAATATCGGACCACGGCTTATCCTTCGTGACGTCAAAGAGGCTCCTCCTTATGTCCAGCCCCAAGTCCGCACCACGCCAAACCAACTTACTTTCTTTCCCATCAAGCGAATATTTCCCATCTCTGGGTGAAACAAACTCTGAATCAACCTCATCGGCTTTGAGAAGCGTCTCGACAAAAGATCCCACCTTAGGCTCAGGCCATGACCAGTGACCAAAGTCAGGCATGAGCCATGTGCTATTTGTCGTTTCTCCAATGTCACGAGCAAACGCCCAGGCAAGGTAGCCACCCTCGAGCCTATCCCCAGTGGAAAGAGCAAATTCACTGTTTGGAAGTGGGTGCGGACTTGTGATTATGGCCTGGTAAAGGGATTGGAGAGTTGCAAGACGGCGGGAATTGATACCGTCATTTGCATTAATGACATAAAGCTACATGTTTGTTAATGAAACTGGATGGGTCACTATACCCACACGGGACAAAAATACCTGATTATCATGAATCATTGCCCTGATATACCCATACGATTTCTCAAACTCAGGTTGGTTAAGTTCGTCGAGTCGTATTTTTCGCCCTTTCCTTCCCGCCACCATTCTGTCAATCTCAACAAACAAGCCTGGAAACGCAACTTCACATTGATCGTTCGGCATGGCTAGGTTCTTCAGGTTGAGCTCCGGTCGGAGGTGTCTTTGTCCGCATTGTCCTGGAATTGGGAGTGATGAACAGGTTGATGAACTAAAAAAATATAGGAATAAGAAAAATGCAGTTGCAGTTAGCCAGAGCGAAATAATGAGAAAACTCGGCCGCGACTGCGAAAACCGTAAAGTACCGAGCATAGCAAGAGATGTGTAGATGGCCTGGGATGACCTGGATTGGAGATGTTTTTTTTTATTGAACAGTGGGAGAGTTAAGCCAGGAACCAAGGAAGGGAATGGGGGTCAACTACATGTAGTACTACTACCCGGGCCCGGGGGGCCCCTTCCCCCTTTCAAGGTCACTTGTTTTGAGTAGTAGCCTTTACCTTTATTATACGGATTGTTTGGTATGGCTGGATTCTCTTAAAAAGGCGGGTGGTGTAACGCTCGTATTATCTCAGACGGCTGCAAACATCGAGTTCTGACTAGCCAGCCCACGTAAATGTACCGGTATTATAATATAATCACAATGCATAACCCCCTAATTGTACTACTCGTAAGAGAACCTGCCTAGGGTGCCCATTTTCACAAGTTTAGTGAGACGGCTGAAGTGTTCGGTCCTCATACAAAGTACATGCAAGTACATAGCTTTATAATTTATGGACGGCCGTGTACGGAAGGTTTAGCACATGGTTTTGGGCCAATAGAACCGATCTACCCCTACACGCTTACCAGCAAGTTACAGAAACAGGGATTATTTGTATGAGAGAACGGCGCCACTCCATACAAATTATCCTTGCCCTGAGCAACTGCATTTTCTGGTTCTTACGCTGGTAAGCGTGTACAGTGGTGGGTAATAAGTCATCGGATAGCCTAGCCACAATATTGCCTGCAAACTCGCATTCTGGTGGTGTTCCGTCCAATGACTTATTACCCACCACGTACATGTACCTTCAAGCCAGAGATGGCACTCTTAGCTTAAACTAGATCTTCAAAACGACCCCGAAGCCTCACAGAAAATACAGACTTCTGCTAAGCTCCAGCCAACCACATAGGTTTGCGCCGTCCGTACAGCTACGAGGACCCTTTGGTGTATGTATGACCCCAAGCGGAATATTACTGGCTGAATATGGACAAGATGATGTCTATCGTGCAAGTTACAACTACATATCCCATAGCCATGGACAGTGCTAAAAGCATCGTCAATGTCACAGCCTTCGAGCGATAGATACTTCATCTTCGCCTTCGTCGTATGTGTGCCCCTTATTCAACTAAATACACTACATCTAAGTACATGTACATGTACAGAGTCTGGTAGAATTAATGCGAAAGTCAGAGCTAATAGAGTGGGTTTCTTGGTCCGTGCTCCTAGCAAAAATCCTTTCAAGAGCCAATAGAATTATCGGATCGCGGGGGACCCACTTTCGCAATAATTCTACCAGACTCTGTAGTATCCGGGACCCAAAGGCCATACTGTATCTACTCTAGTCTGGTCAGACTTGTGGCAATTTGTGGCTAAGTACGGCTATGCAAGAGAGTCCACAAAATAGCGTTAAGATTGTGCCTATTGCCTGAATCGCGGGAATAGACGAAGGCATGGACCCGGACCCCTTGACAGACCTGCCGGGAACTTGGTCTCTGGCTTCAAACATCAGCCCTATCCCGGAATCCGGGTACGGAGAGAGCCGCTACCAGGATCCGGTGAGCAAGCCTTAGCGGCATCCGCTGTCGTTGACTTCGCTCCAACAGAGTACATGTAGGTACATGTACTTAAGCTTTTTCCGATCTCTTAGCTCACCACATCGAACCCAGAAAAACAGCTCCGAAATACACAAGCCTCTCTTAGAAAGAAAAAGGGATTATAGATATATATTTTTCAACTCCGACGGACACGGCGTATAGCCCCCTGTATACAGACATTCTGCGGCATGCACTAATACTAGTGATAGTAATACTATAGACGCGTACGATATCGTGAGTCTCCCTCTATTCCCTACGGCTGGAATTATATGCTAATCCATGATTCATACGGTACAGCGACAGAATCACGATGAGAGACGACAACACCGCCGAGCAGCAAACGAGGAAGAGAAATTTCAAATGGATTACTTCCTATTCCAACATGAGCGTGGAAGATGCAAATAAGAGACTAGGCTTTAGAATGGATACACTCACAGGGATCCCGGTTGAAAGAATGTTGGCGGGTGCACAGTATAGATTCGAAGAGGAAAAGGCTTTCTTGAAGAAAATCAGGAAGAGGGTTTATCACCGGATAGTGGAATTTCTTGAAACCGAAGGGTACCCTATGGAGGCGAACCCAAACTTCAAAGCCAGAATCAACGACTTGGTTTTCGCCATCATCGCCCCCATAATCGCTGCCTTTAGACGCTCTACTGGACGCACTAACATACGTTTAGAAAGAGAGAAGCAAATTATCTCCAAGGACTCTACGACGGGCGGCTATGAGGAATTTGTTTTAGTGGATCGGGTTTCTGTGGAAGCAGAAAGGTATATACTCATAATAGAGGTGGGAGCTTCTCTGGGAGAGGCTATGAAACAGTGTTTGCTGGCACTGAAAGATGCGAAAGATAATAATGGTGGAGGCGTGGTGTTTGGTTTCATTACAACCGGAGAAAGTTGGCGAATGATTAGCTACGATGGGACTTTTCGGATGACAAACAAGATCGACGTGCTATTTGATGATATGGGCGGAGAAACAAAGTTATGGTTGAAGGACTTTTCCGTTCTGGTGGACTGCATGTACGCAGCGTTGGGCAACGGAGGCATTGTTCAGAATGATTGAAGGTGAGTACCTGGTAGAACGAGCTGCGGTTCATAGAGGGGTGACTTGTGAGCGAAGCGAGCCCTGTGTTATCGATGTGCGGTACTACGGGTCGAGCGAGATATTGCTAGCTCGTGATATGGTTCATACGGGGGAGTCAATGATCGTAAACGCAAGATATTCTTCCGCAAAGGCTAGCGGAGGAGGGGTGTTGAACACAACCAAATAACAGGAAAACATTCTAAAGGGAATCACCTCTACACCTGTATGGTATAATTAATACATGGGTCGTAATATTCTTCCGGAGGTTACAACCTGATAGAGCTAGTATACGTATTCTGTCTGGACGGCAAAAACCTCTATTTCGTGAATTTGGGGGCGTTCAGTCGGGTTTCCTTTTTCGGCAGGTTCACCGGCTTGTGATATGCACGAACTGGTCAGCCTACCCACGAAGTTTCTCCTCCAAAAAGCCAAATTCTAAGTCCGAAGGCAAAAACATAGGGCCAATGATTAAAGTTTAACGCACAGAGAAGCGCACTCACGGCGATTCCTGAAGACAAGAGATATATACATGGCACATGTATGTAGTTAGCAATATGGGATCGTGGCTCCAGAAAAAAAATAACCCTACTCGTTGGACAGGGCATAGGAAGATTTTTTTTTCTCGGTTACCGTGGCACTATTTCTACCTTCGGCAATGTTGGCCCTACCATAGTCAGGAAATTTATCACATTCATAAAGGCACTATACTACATGTACTGGAGAAGAAATCTGACTGTGGTACCCTCTTCACGGGGTAAAAAACCTTCGCGGGCAGAACATTCACTCAAGATTTACAGATGAGCAACACTAAAAATTTTACTTGATTAGATGTGCCTCTGGGAATAAATAGCGAAAAGGGCGTCAACACCTAAATATAGACCCCAGATTGCACTTGCACATCAATCAAAATCAAATTTTTGTCACGGAGAGAATCAAATGATATTACTTAACCTATGGGTTGCACGTAGTATGAGTTATTGATTAATGGAGCACTCCATCATACATGCATGAAGTATCAATCAATCAATGAAGTATGTACTTCATAGGATATCACTCGACAACATTCCGACACTCGAAGGTACATAATTGGTAGGGAAATCTTTACAAACCGATGTTTCTTTGGTCCATCACGATTACTTTTTAGCCTCAATTTCCCCGCTAAAACTCCAATCACAAATAAACGTGAAACAATCCGGGCATACATGCGTTGTCATAGCCACACATCTTACCTTACTCACCGCCACTCGCACCCACCACCAATGACAAACAAGGCTTTTTGCCCCTGCGCATTCTTGGTCATGCCCGTGCATAGTGCAATTATTCTCGATATAGGTTTCGGAGATACTGTGTTCCCCATTTACCAATCCTGGCTAGGACTGCTGTATGTACGGCAAGATCGACAGAGCCTGGTAAGATGGATAATCTGGGGAAATTTGCATTACAAGGGGGCTAACTCGATCGGTAGTGTTACTATTTACTAAATTGTGCTGCATGTGGGTGAGTTACGTAGTGGTTCATCTGCAAAGACTCTTCTACTAATAGTAAAGACCGCTATATTGCTAAATTGGCTGCAGAAATATTGATGTCATGATCATTCCAGATGCTTTGCTCGATATTACTCAGTTGCTCGTGATTGAGTGAAGGTTTCGATTACCATACTTTGAGTTTCTAATTGAAGTGCTAGACAGCATAGAGGTGTGAAATAATGATATCGGCTGACGGTGGTCAGCGTGGGTTGTTACTATTTGGCGTACACTGGTGGTGGTGGTAGAGTACGTGGATATCTCTCTTGGAAAAAGAAACAGAGACGAATTGGTACGAAGGTTGAGAGGTATAAAGAGCTCCCAGTTCCTCCCCGAATACTCTTTCCCTCCTCCTCATCCTTCTCAATCATCTTCATCTTCATCTTCTAGCTTCAGCTTCAGCTTCAACTTCATCTTCCTCCTTAGCTTCAGCTTCAACCTCAATTCTTATAAATTTACCTACAACCTCCTCGCAAAAAAACCCCACTTTCCAAAATGCAGATTTTCAACGTTCTCTCCATCCTCGTCGCCTTCACCGGCATCCTCGTCTCCGCCAGCCCCATCGCAAACCCCAGCTCCAGCCCAGACCCTACCCCCACTTGCCCCTCTGGCAAACCCTTCACCGGCGAAGCCGGCTGCTCGACTTGCAGCACCGTCGGCAACATTGTTTGCGGCCGCGACGAGGACCGCGTCACGGACCTGAAATGCACTGACTTCGGCATCTCCTTGACGTGGGTGCCGATTGACAACCCGAACAAGTGCGGTGTGGTTTCTCCCCCAAAGAAGATGGTCGAATGGTGCCCGTCGGGAAAGCCGTTCGATGCGACCAGGAAGAGCTGCGAGATGTGCGCGGTTGAGGGGAACATTGTTTGCGGGCTCGATGGAGACAAGAAGTCGGACTTGAAGTGTACAAAGATTGCGGGATCGTTGATTTGGGTTGCCGTTGGCGGGCACGGGTGCGGGTGGTAAGAGTGTTTAGGTAGCAGCCGGTGGTTATGAGGGTGAGTGAGCGGCAGTGATGGGGACGAGTTTCGTGCTGGCGATTTGTTTTGGTATTCTTTGGCTGGTTTGGGGGGATTTGTTTTGGGGGGATTGGTTATCTTGAGTTATGGGTTGTGGGATTGCATTGTACTGGGCTTTTGGGGCAGCATTCGTTCCTTTTCTTTCTTTCATATTGTTATTAGAGTAGTTTATTACGCCAGCACACGACATTCATTAGATAATTTTTTTAAGAAAATTTAAAAAATCAAATTAGTTGGAGGAAATTGTTTCTCTCTGGGAAGTGAGTGATATTTCGTGATAGAAGGATAGAAGAGTGATATTCAGTGTCGAAGCGCCCCCCCCAGACGGGATCGGGATGGCTATCAATACTCATAAAGCATTATTATCATGGTCAATGATTACTCTCACTCTCGTTTTAGGGGTGCTCGGGGACCTCTGGTTGTTGCGATGGATGTGACTGTCGGCGTTTTTTTTTTGTTTAAACAGCATATTTAAGAGTCTTCCCTCTAAGACAAACCCCATAACACAATAATCGACTATATTACTCTTATGTTTCAGTAATAGCTAGTATCCAAGTGATATCACGGATAGATGATATGGATCCTAGAGTGATATTGCATGTCCGGGCTTGTATACATACACACAACCTAAATATCCACTCTAATCTACACTCAATGCTCCGTCGACTCGATGACCTCCGGATACCTGAAACCAGCCTGCTTCCTCACAGCATCCATCGCCTCCATAACCAACAGGGACTCCGCCAAGGACATGGTCTCACTCTCCAGCTTCCCATCCCTGAGGCACCTCGCGGCCTCGTCCGCCTCCCAATGCATTCCCTTCCCAGCAATGACCGGGCACTCCACCCTCTCGGTCCTGCCCCCGGCCACGACCGAGTACCCGGCCGGCGCATACGCGGGGTGGTCGACGCGGATCTCGCCGAGGGTGCCCTGGATCTTGATGGCGGTGTGGTTGGTGTCTTCCGGGTCCGAGGCGACGCGGATGCTGCTCGTGGCGATGCCGATCGAGTTTGGGAACTGCACGATCACGGCGTTCTCGACGTCGACGCCGGTGCGCGGGTACCGTGAGATTGTGCCGGTGACGGTGGGGGCGGAGGCGGGCTTGGAGGCGGCGGGGAGCGGGTGGTAGAGGGTTTGGTAGACCCAGGTTAGGGCGTAGACACCGACTGGGGGGTTTTGGTAATGGTTAGTAATTGTGGCCCTCTGGTTGGGTGTTAGTAGGGTTGAGACGGTGGCTTACGATCTAGTAATACTCCTCCAGCAAGATCAGGGTTCACCTGTTGTATATATATCAGCACCATATATCACTCGCACACACACACCACCCCCGGGGACACCAAAAACCCACCATCCTGTGCGAGTCATCATACTTCTCCTCCGGAGCCTGCGCCATACTCAAGTCCGCAAAGACCCTCCTGACCTCCCCAATGCGCCCCGCCTTGATCATCTCCCTGATCTGCACGCTGATGGGGAAGAACCTCGTCCACACCGCCTCCATCATGAACAGCCCCTTTGACCTCGCAAGCTCGACCAAGATCCTCGTCTGCTCGGCGTTGACCGTGAAGGGCTTCTCGCACAGCACGGGCTTGCCGGCGTTGAGCGCCAGCAGGCAGTGCGGGAAGTGGTGCGAGTGCGGCGTCGCAACGTAGATTATGTCGACGTTGGGGTCGGCGACGAGCTCCTCGTAGCTGCCGTAGGCGGTGCCGTTGGGCGCGCCGACGTCCGCGAGGAAGGCCTGCGCGCGGGTGAGTGAGGTGGCAGAGGCGACGGCTTGGACGATGTGGTGGACGTCGGTCACGCCGCGGGTGCTGGGGGGGAGGACGAGATCTTTGGCAAATACTGGGAGGAGTTAGATATGTTGGTTTGGTGAGGGGGCACATTGGAGGATATATTATATAGATATAATATATATACCTGTTGCAATCCAGCCGGGACCTTCAATGGATAGCTGTTAGCTAGGTCTATAAGTATCTATAGCTTAATCAACTATCAAGGACATACCGAGAATCCCCCAACGAACAGTATATGGTGCAGACATTATTACTTGAGAGTTAACTAACAGGATTTGTAGTTGAAAGAGTTCTGCAACAGTCCTTCTGGATAACGGTTTGTCTATATTTATATTCCATCCACTGCGCTGCCCCCTCATACTCGAGCTCATCTGTCGTCTGTTTACGCTTTACCCGATGGCCAGGGAAGCGCTTTCTCGCCTAAATGCGGGGGAAACCAGCCCGCGGCCCCGATGCCCCAAGTTTGTCGTCATTGGTGGGGGGGAGAAAGGAACCTCGGGGGATCATGCCGGTGTGTGTGTGTGGGGGTGGGGGACGTTTGGGTTGTATGAATTCTGATCGGTCTTGTCTCCGCAGGAATAAAGGAGGGCACCCCACAGAACCCGTTATAATAATCACTATGCCAATATCCCTGCCCGCAGATGCTCATCTGGAACGTTTCGTGATGTGGGGGGGTTAAAACCCGGATTATCCAATCGATTTCGGACTTAATGGCTCGGATATTTAAATTTTTTGGTAATGCCGGGCTAGTTTGGACTTTTTGTGGAAGCCGCAGTCATCGGAATTAAGCTGGGGCCGGTCCTTCGCCAGCTTTATCATCATATCAAGCACTGTTAATTGCAGCAAGAACTCAAAGCCAGGACATGTTTATATCGCTTGTGGCTGGGTGGATGCACACAAAAAAAGGTTGTTATTTATCGATCATGCAATAGGCGGATTCAGCAAAGTGTCTAGGCGGGTGTTTTTATTATTTTTTGTTTATTGGGCACAGACCCTCAGTGTAAGTGGCAACCAGTTTCCCCCATATAAAATTTTGGGTTCAAAGCTAGAGTCTCTAACATGTAATTTTTTTTGCCAACAGCCATGGCATATCTTGTACTTTTAAAACTTCAAGCTATGTTATTTAGCATCTGGTCTACACATTAGACTTGGTTTGAAAAATTCAGTGTGTTTGAGTTTTGCGCTGTTGATTTTACAAAAATTGACACCTCCTAGGTGGTTATTTACCCTAGGAATTCGAGTTTGGGTAGGCTCACTAACCACATTGAGTGCCAAAATAAATACCTCTTGGCCTAGTGGTCCGTGCTAGGTTGATGCTGAATCCCCCTAATAGCAGTGGCCTGGGCTGTTATAATATAATAGCTGTGTGATAAGGAGCAGGCATTCAAAAACATCCGTATCTGCTTGATATTAATATCATTATATTATTAGCACAGCCCTACTACTTACTACCACTTAACCCCACCGTCCCTCCAGCTCAATCTCCACCCACCTCTCCAAATCCACCTCCACCTCCTCCACAAACCCCGCAAACAAGCTCGGACACTCCTCCACCAGCACACACGCCACAAGGTGCATACACACCGGTACATTCCCGTCCCCCAGCATCCTCCCTCCCCACCCCCCATCATGCTCCTCTTCCCCTCCTCCACCTCCACCACCACTCTTCCCACCACCAAAAGCAGCAGACGCAAACGCCCTACACGCACACCACCACGCCGCCGGCCGCACCACAACCACCGACCCCGGCCCCGGCCCCAAAGCAACAAAATACGCGAACCGGCGACTATGCGGCGAGGGACGGCAGCGGTGCACACGGCGGTGGTCGAGGAGGTCGAGCGCGGGGATGAATGTCGGGACGAGGTGGGAGAGCGTGAGCAGGAGGTCTTTGGCGGGCTCTGGGAGGGATTTGAGAGGGTTGGTGGTTCTGGTGGTGGTACTGGGGCCGGGACTGGGGGTGGAGGCGGAGAGGGCGGATTGGGATTCAGCCTGGAGGGTGGTGAGGAGGGTGGTGAGGAGCTGGCGGGGGCTTGGGAGGGACATGGTGGCGGAGGTGGTAGGTGCAGGAGAGAGTTTGGTTCGGTGCTGAAGGTAAATAGCTGGTAGGTCTGATTATGTAAGGCCATACAGATACATATGGCTTTATCATGAGTTTCTGCCGCCGACTTCTCTCCCGAACTCACCCCATAAAGTACGTACATGTATCCTACGACCAATCCCAAGTCCACAAGCTTAAGCAAACAGATACATCCCACGATACCGGGAACCGCCATAAACAGCAGTCCACACACGTACCCAGCCAATCCAACTATATCACTACTCACCAGAGGAGGAATAATTAATTGGCGGATCAGCATCAGGGTTAGGGTTAGGCGTATTGGCCCGGGAAATGACCGGAACGCATGAAAAGTTGAAAGTGTCGGAGCGAGGATGTTTGCCGCTCTGTGGGTGTTTGATGGGTTCTGGATTTGTGTTTTTATATATTGATTGATTGAAGTAGTCGCGTGGACTGGAGGATGGCTGTCCGCCTAGCTGCTGCTGCTGCTGTACTGTTGTGTATCGTTCCTTGTATGTACTTCTGGCGCTCTCTTTTGGCTTCAACTCAGTCTGAGTTTTGTCTTGGCCCCTTGCCCGTCCTGCAAACCGTGTACGGAGCCAAGACGGGCTCCAAATATATGTACTTAACCATTGCCCTCCTAGATCTAGGCGGGCCTTGATCGCCTTTAATGCCCCTCCCGCCATGGAGATACCCCCCCCCCCTCTCTAGATCCCTCCGGTAGAAATACTGCCTACTTACATGTACGTCCGAATCCCCAACGCGGCCAGTACGCTGAGCAGCATCATCAGCATTGCTAGTCATATATTCTGATATCCATGATAATGATCCGAACAGATAGTCTACACACATGTTAGCCGGAGGAAACCCGGCCGCAACTTAGCCCTTAGACGCGTGCCTGCCTGTCCACTTAACTGTTGCAACAAGATAGAAGACACTAAGACGGCCCTTTACCCCCGACCCCGCCGCAGCACCCCCTTTGATCTAAAGATCTGCTCCTGGCCCTAACAAACTTAAAAGCGGGCCCCAACCTCAGCCGCGCCAGATTAGACCACCTTACCGCCTGATGGGATCTTGATGTGGGGGGGGACTTCCAAAAGGGACCCTTAGGAGATATCTGCTTACATTACCGGCAGGCGGGCCGAGACGTAACTATACCTACCTATATATGTGCTCCACAGCCCTCCAGCTAAGGAAGACTCAAAACCAAACAGTGACTTCGAGGAATTGCATGCAATTATGAGCCACACCCTGATCATGAAGATACATACATGTACTTAATAGGTGATGTCCATATCAGCACGAGCGTAACCGTGATAAGTGCAGTCAGCCTATGTATAGAATGTATAGAGCAGTTTTTCCGAGCCTGGTCGTGGAAAATCCGGATGAAGGGTTATATACTCCCCACCCGGGGACTTGAGTGGGCTAGTAAGCGTTTTACCTCCAATTTCCACCTTGTGGTGCGCGTTGTATATACAGCTCCTGGTAGAATTATGGGTCCTGATAGCCCCATCATATTATGTAGCCCTTAAAAGGTAAAAAAAGGTAAAAAAAAAAAAGTTAGTCCACCAGGGGCAGGAATCGAACCCACCCCCATGCGCGGCTGGGGAACCTCTCCTCCACGACCACCCCATTTCCATCCCCCCACAACCACTAGCCCACAGCCTCTCAACGCATGATGGTGACAACCTTCTTTGCTCCTTTAAACCCGACCCGCATATTTCCCACTTGTCAACGTACAATACTAAATAAACCCCATATAAAGTATGAACGGGACGGGTCATCACCAATTAATGTCATAGTTTGTACCAGAATGAAAATGATATGATTTCTTTTTTTCTTTTTTTCTTAGAAAAAAAAATTAATCTATGTAATAAAAAAAGGATAAACTCGAAATCTACCAAAACCTTCACAGTTCATCATCATCACTCTCCCCTACTGAGTCCTCTGTTGCCATCGGGGGCACTGCTGCTGGGCTGTCTTCCTTCTTTACTCTTGCCGGCTGCCTCTTTGGTAGCACCTCTGTCTTACCTCTACCTCTACCTCTTCCCCTGCCCCGCCCTCTCGCGCCTCTACCTCTTACAGTTGGTCGCTCATCCTCCTCCTCCTCCTCTTCCGCAGCATCACCTACCTGTGTCTGAGACTCCGGCTCGGGTGCCCTCATTAACGTAAATGCTTCAAAAGGTTTTCTCGGCGGGGGCAGATCGTCGTCGTCCATATCACTCCGATCCGACGGCGCGTTTGGGCGTATATAGCTCTCTTCAGAATCTTCAGTGTCTGCAGTTTCATCACCTGGTGGGGGTGGTGGTGGTGGTGGTGCAACAGATTTGCCCTTGTCGACTTGCATTTTTACGAAGCCGTCGGAGTCTGATTCGCTGGGTGGGGCGGCAGCTTTACGTTTCCTACCTCCTATAGTAGTCTTTGGTTTGGCACGGGACGCACGGGTGGTGGCAGGAGGTGGCGGCGGCGATGGGCTAGGCTGTGGTTCGGGCTTGACTACTACAGCTTCTTGTAGCGCAGCAGAGGCTGTGGGAGATGCCTCAATGATACGAGATAGTTCGCGGATCTTACTCTTTTTAGAATTGAGGAGTAGGGCGAACTTGGAGAAGAGGATCTCTTCATGTTCTTTCTTGAGATCTACGAGTGTTCTAAGCTGCTTGGTAAGTTTTTCAACCTCTTCTTTCTGCTGCGATAGCTGTGATTGCAATTCTTTGAGCTCGGACTGTAATTTCTCATTAGTATGTTATATGTTGGCTTGGGGGGGGGGGGGGGGCGGACGAGGGCGAATACTCACAGAGCTATCTGATATGACACCACAGCTTTCGACAACCCAATCGAAAATTGGAATGTCATCTTCCACCTCTGGGACCTTGAGAGCTGCAATACGTTGCTTGATGCCACCAATATCTTGGCGGATCGTCAACTGTTTCGGTGAAATTAGCATATCAAGCTACTAATATCCGAGCGGGCGGAAATGCATACAGTAATGTAATCACCATCCACTGAGGCTGCCAACTCAACCCCCCTGGGGACCAGCTGCGGTTCCGCGATTGGAAGCTTCAACAATAATGAAAAGATTCTTTCCAACTCCGCGACACTTCCAGTGTACGACTTAGCTCGGAGCCCATCTATTTTACTCTGTTTCACTACTCCCGAGCAAATTAATCAGTCACTAGCCTTTTCTCTGGGTGAATTGGGGGGGAGGGGGGGGCAGACACTTCAATCCAAAAGCTCTCTCCCCGTCCGTCGCGTGTAGCTGCAGATCCAGCGGTGAGGGGGAGTCTCTAGGTGTAGTGTGGAGAAGCACGTATTGATTCTCATCAGGGGTGTCATTTCGTAGAATACGTAAAAGTGTCCCCTTTGCTTGAGCCGTCGCCATCTCTGCGTGTTGTAACTGAACTGTTCGAAGAGACACGACGATGGCGGGGGATGAGCTAAAGGTAGGAACACGTCGCGTTGGAGTCATAGTAGCACGTGACGTTACACTAATTACGCGTTGCGAGTGAGAGATTGTGCAGCATTAATTACTATAACGAACGATATTATTATAATATCAATTAACATCGTCGTCACTATGCGCCAGGATCTTGGATTCTTGTTCCTGCAGTATGTATGTGCGTATGGGCCGGACGGAGGCCACGGAGTTAAGCTTAAGCTTATCTCACGCTCCTGCGTGCGCCTTTGTGGGCCAAGACGGTATCCCATCTGCAAGGCGTCGTGACTTTGCGCTTAGTCAAACGGAAAGATGAAATTGACGATGCCATCATTGTTTCACCGCATACATACAACAATATATACGAAACATCCAGAAGAAAAGATGCGCATCGTGGATTATTACCCCTTAAATTCTGGGGGGGGGGGAGGGGGGGGGAGCCTCGGTCTCGGTATAACTTTAGAGATGTGCTCGCGCTCGGAACGTTCAGAAATCCAACCGCTGCAAAACCGCCTACACCCTATAACATATACAGCCGGTTTACCGCCGAAATTCTATCTGGGGCCTCGGAGTAGCTTGCGCACAAGGGGCTGGGAATCGGAGTAGATGAGAGTCTACTCTGAGTGCATGTAGCTAGCTGCGGGGTAACTAGGGCAAGCGGTAGAGTTGAGCGTATTGTACTCTACGTAGGGTACGATATAGTGGTGAGAAGCGATAAGATGGAGTGCTCCGCAATAGAGTAGGATGAGGACTTTTTTTCCCCCTATCTCAGGTTGAGTGAGGCTGGCAATCATTGATCCTGATGCGCGATATATATCGCACAATCACGTGAAGAGGGATTATATTCTGGGGTTAGGTGAATGGGGCATATTACCGTAGTCCGCATATGGCGGTAATCGTCACTGGTGCGTCAGAGCATAACCAACGTAACCCATAAGTTATAACCTTTCAAGAGAGGGAGTGAGTGAGAAAAGAAGATCTAGGAAGGGCAGCAGGACAAGTTTGATTACATGTACCTACATGTACTGTCCTACAACACATATACCAAATCCGTGTGTATATTTGGTGTATTTGTGTGTCGTGTGCTGTGAGTCTTCAACCTGGATAGTACCGGCTACATCTGCACTCTCACAAGGGAACAGGAAAGGAAAAAAGCAGAAAGCTGGGGCCACTCTGTATCGATCGAGAAACAGGGAATACGACCTGTGAAATGAATGCTGTTCTAAAGAGTCTGACGGGCAGACAAACCTGAGCCTGAACACAGGGTCCGCAAAGAATCCCATTGGGTAATTACACCCATCTTAAAGGCCATCCTCTTCTTGACCTTCTTCTTCTTCTCATCTCCACGAACCAAATCCCCCCCCCCACACACACATCATCACATACACACCATACACACATCACATACATAAACTCCCCTCCTCCTCTTCCTCCTCCTCCTCGTGTTTTCTCTCTATTCTCCTATTCGTCTATCTACAGCCCTAGATAGCCTATATTTGTGACTGTGGCTTGATCATTCGATGGTTTGAGCTACATGAGCTAATATACTCACTCTAGAACTCTACTGCAGACGCCATCACATCACATCCCCCCCCCCCCACTCACTCACAAGCTTTCTCCGCATTATTCAACCACCTCAACCTCAACACTTCCCCCCCCCCCACCTTTACACCACACCACACCACACACACACACAAAAGTGCATAGTCCGAAATAAACGAAGAAAACTACACACCCACGTGTACGCTCTGATACATGGACAACCAAGATGCTCCCTCTTTGTCCTCGCCACAGAATACAGAAGGAGACGTTGAGAGATCCTCTACAGGTCCCATTCCTCAAAAAATGTCAAACTCAAACTGTTCCTCCCCAGGTCCTCTAGAATCTGTAGAGGAGTTATATGCCAGTTCTACCTCCTCTGCCTCGCCCGCTTCACCCAAACCTGCCTCCCCCGTTTCCCAGCGCTCCATCTTCCGTCCACCTGCTGACTCTCCGTCGCCGCGTCCCCCACCCCGCACTTCACCAGTTAGGCCGACTGAGGACCCGCGCTCAGTATTGTTTGATGACCATGTGGCATCTGCACATGTTCCGGGGAGTTTACACCTTGCGCCAGATAGCACCATCGAGCGTCTCATCGAGCGACAGGGTGCAATAATGCTGATTCGTCAGCTTGCGTCGGATTTAGCTCATCGCGACCGTGAGCTCGTATCTGTACGTCGGCGCGCAGAGGAGCGGGAGAGGGCGCTAAAACGTATGCTAGTAGAGGTGGAAGTCTCTAATGCTAATATTGAACGTCGGCTTGCGACGGCGACGTTGGGTAGGGAGGACACTAGCTACACCGAAAATATCGATGAAATGATGCAGCAGGCCATGAGTGAGGAGGACACATTCAGTGTTGTAGATGACTCGTTTAGTGAGCGCATAGAGTGGGATGATGCTGCTGGGGACGACCTTATTACACCAAAGGCAACGATACGGGCACGTTCGGGGGTAAGGGATAGTGACACCTTCTCGATCACATCGGCAGGATCTACGAGTCGGCGTAACTCTACGCTAAGAGGCTGGAAGGAATACTTTTGGGGACCCAAAGGAGCGCAGGAGGAGTACAGTAGAGGCCGACCAGCGTCACTGTTGGCTAAGCGTAGAGGTATCACGAGCGATACCTTCTCGCCGCCGCCAGGGCTGGATCGAAATGACCCAGATAGTAGAGCGTCTAGTAGGGCACCATCGATATACAGCCCGACGTCACCAGGGAAGCCGGGGCGGGCAGCAAGTCTACAGATTTCTTCTGCGATACGGGGATCTGCGTCGCCATCATCGTTATATACTTACCCCCATCTGGCTTCTGACCAATCACACCCCACACCACCGCACCTCCAGGCTGCCTCGGTGTCCCATAAAGACGGGGCTGTTGTTGATTCGGTAGATAATATGGCAAAAAGGAGAACGTCTAGCACAGTCGCCGCCTGGGCCTTGCGTCTCGTAGCCAACGCTCCGCCAACTGATCAAGAAAACCAGCAATATAACCCTAAGAGCCCGCAACAACGTAGTGTCAGCGGCCCCGCTGAGCCCACAGACCGCCGCCTTAGTGCTAGCTCAATAAACCGTGAAGACCTACATCGCATCATGGCCAAAAACACAGCGCGAGTTCAACCCACTAGCCCCCGCAGGCGTGCGCTTTCTTCGGCATCTAATGGCGGCGCGCCGCCGGCAAAGTTCTTCCAAGGTATAGGGGAGGCTACCGCTAGTGGGGCAACGGTGGGCCCGGTGGAGATGGATACCATTGTACCGCACGCGGTGCAGCCGCCAACGTTATTGCAGTGCTGGAATGAGTATTATCCCACGGACTACCTGACGGATAGGTTTGGGTTTATTTATAATAAAGATCGGCGGAATGGGACAGAAGTTCCAGGAAAGTCGAAGGGACCAAAGGACGAGGAGGAGGCGGAGCATAGCAGTTTTAGTAGCGGTGACATAGAGTTCCCAGACACTGTTACTACTTCCGCTACTGCAACTGCAACTACCAATAGTGCTACTACCGAGGAGAGTGTTGGTAAGGATAGTGATGCTACGGACTTAAAGACACCAACAAAGTGGCAAGAGCTACTCACTCGACCCCCATCACCAAGTGTGGGTGCCTCTAACGTCTCCCCCAAAGCGTCAATGAACGAAGCATCCACAAGCCGCAGAAGCAGTCTTGCCAAACTGAAGCCACAAGCTATGTCAATTCTGGACAAGCTCAACACCCCTGCACCGCCCACATTCTCCTCAGCGCCCCTTGCCCTTCGCTCTCCACAGCACTCAGACCCCACAAATGGCACCGTCCGCCTACTTCTTGGCCAGCTCAGTGACCTTCACGACACTCTCCAGCGTGACCGCTCCGCGAAATGGAACGAGTTCTTCCGCCATATCCGGCGTGACCGTGAAGAAGCTCCCGAGGGTAGTGGTGTTGGTGACGGTGAGCTCATCGGCATTTCTACTCTCGGCCGAGGTGGGAAGACCCGCTGGAAGGAATTCAAGTCACTTGTACTAGGTGGCATTCCAGTCGCATACCGGTGGAAAGTGTGGGCAGAGTGTAGTCGTGCTACTGCCCTAAGGGTACCAGGGTACTACGAGGATCTGCTAGTGAATGGAGCTGATGACCCAGGAGTGCTAGGGCAGATCGAGATGGATATCAACAGGACACTCACAGACAATATCTTCTACAGGAAGGGCCCAGGGGTTGGTAAGCTCAAACAAGTACTTGTAGCGTATAGTCGTAGGAACCCTGCAGTGGGGTACTGTCAGGGTATGAACATGATTGTAGCGAGCTTGCTGCTCATCATGCCGAGTGAAGAAGACGCATTTTGGGTATTATGTAGTATTGTGGAGAAGATACTCCCAAAGACGTATTTTGAGACCAGTTTGCTTGCGTCGAGGGCAGATCAGCAGGTACGGCTCCCATCATCTTATGTGGCTACAATCACAACATCTCACTCGTTTTATACAACACTGCTAACCCCACTATAGGTGCTAAAACAGTATGTTCATGAAATTCTCCCCACACTTGACGCCCATTTGTTCAAGCTTTCCGTCGAGCTTGAAGCCCTCACCTTCCAATGGTTTCTATCCGTCTTCACCGATTGTCTGGCGGCAGAAGCGCTCTTCCGTGTCTGGGATGTCGTCTTGTGCCTTGTCGGCTCCCCGTTCTTGTTCCAAGTGGCGCTAGCGCTACTGAAGTTAAATGAGAAAGCGTTGTTGGATTGCAATTCCGCTGCGGCAGTTTACAGTTATCTTAACGGTGAGATGACGCATCAGGGCATTAGTATCGATGGGCTTATCAGAGAGAGTGATGCTTTGAGGCATGTGGTTAAGAAAGTAGATGTGGAGAAACGTAGAGAGAAAGCTGTCGAGAGGGAGTTGGCCGAAATGGGAGGGGGTGAAGTGTTTGCTAGCGAGATTGCTGCTAGGGAGGGCTCGGTCAAGTCGCGGGAGCCTACAGTAGCTCCAGAACCGGTTACTTCCCCAGAACCGGCCGCCCCGACAGAACCGGCCGCCCCGACAGAACCGGCCGTTTCTCCCGAGTCGGTAACTTCTCAGGAGCCGGTGGCCTCGGAGGCGACAGTTACGCCGGTGCGCCCGCTTTCGCCTGAGCCTGCACCAGAGGTGTCTGAAGTAGAGAGTACACATCCGCCAGTTGAAGTAACACCTGGGACGGTGGAGGCGGTGGAGGCGGAGCCGATGTCAGTGGTGGTAGAGGACGTAGACCTTATCACCACTAAAAACCTCGGGGTTTCGGTATCGTTGACCACCCCCATCTCCGAACCTGAAATGGAGAAATCAGAGAGCCCGGCGATGTCGCCGGGGTCGTCGCCGACTCCGTCGGCTGCTGCGGCGGCAGCATTGTTATCCGTCATGTGATGTGAAGTGTGATTGAATGTGTTCTATGCCGTTTCCTTCTTTTTGACATTGGTTGGGTGGGGCGTTAGGAGCTATTTTTTGTCCTGTTTGCATGGACACTTTGGAACTTATATAAAGTGGTATTATTGGTGTTTTGTATCCATTTCCCTCTCTTTTTGTCTTTTTTCAAGTTATATTGGGTATTTCCCCTTCTTTCTTTCCGCTCTCTAAGGTCGTTGGTTCAGGTTGTTTATTGGTCAATAATTTTTCGGTTTGGGTTTTTTCTTTCTTTCTTTCCCAGCTGCCCACTATGGAATATCATTTACGGAGTTTTTGTTGCCTCTTGTTCTTTTTCCTTTTGCTTCTATCTATGCTATCAACACTGGCTTGGGCCCGGCTTGGGTTTTTGTTTAATCTTGTCAACTACGGGGCCTTGTAGATATGAGGGGGGGCATCAACTATTTTATATATGGAGAAAGAGAAATCTTACTCTTTTTCCCTTATACTACATAGGCGGTGGCGGAGCTGGGGATGATTGCTTTTTTTTTGTGGTTATCATGTGGTCGTGCATATACTACACAAGATCTGTGTTATCTCCTGTATAGAGTGGAGGTGGGGGTGGAGGCGGTGGGGGGATGGAGAAATGGAGACATGGAGCCCCAGGTTTAATTTGTGGGGAGTCAAGGGTTTGCTAGAAGGTGTTGGATAATGGACATTTAATAGATAGAATCGCATTTATACAGTTTTATTCTGCGTTTTCTGGGGGGATAAAATTCTGGGTCCCCGGGTGACTGTTGTACGATAATCTCCGGCCTTCTGGGGTCCAAATTCCCACGCTAATCAGCCACCATTTTAGTAAAATGCATGATATAAGCAGCTGTGAGATTGGTAAGCATGGTTTCGTGGTGTAGTTGGTTATCACACAAGTCTAACACACTTGTGGTCCCCGGTTCGAGCCCGGGCGAAATCAGAAGAGTCTCTGTCTACAGGTTAGAATTGCGATGTGCGAGCATTCCTCTTCGGTCTGTAGGTTGGTCTTTTTGTTTTTCACCTTGCGGGTCTTGTGTTTGGAGCACTGAATCCCCCCCATTACCTTCTGGCCCGGCTGGTATCGAGAATTTTGAGGGGCAGGGTGTCTGTTGCTCTGTTTATCCGTTTTTTCAAGTCTTGGCCTGGGTAGTGTAAACAGATGAGCATTGTTTGCACGGGGCCGTTTCGGGTTTCCATCTGGTCCTCCTAGTGAGAGGTACCTGTAGTTATGACCGAGTAAACAGGAGTATTGAAACGGACTTGTTGCTGAATTTATACCCCTGAACTAAGCCGTCCGTCATGCGCGAGTCTTGTTTATTGAAATATGGTTTCTCCATACACCACCTCGTTTTTTGTTCTTGTAAGGCTGGGAAGGACATGCTAGATCCAGAGGAATAATAATATCCGGTATAAAATATTTAGGGAGGGGTGTCGATGTTGAGCAGGTACACGTGCTGCACTAGATCTGGAGTAGTATTCAGTACTACCCCACCCCCCCTCTCTTAGGTAGAACGGTAGAACGGTAGATCTAGAAGGTCGCACTTCTAGGGCGTTGTGTATATATTGGAGCTACGTCCACTTCCCCCCCCCTTTTTTTCCTCTAGATCTTGGCTGTTGTTTCGTTTCTGCGAATCTCGGTGTCTGCATGTGTTTAGCTGTGTCTTCGGTAACAAGACCGTTCACTGTACCACTCTGGAGTAGCTTGTTGAACGTTAGAAGTATACGGCTAGAGTTGGGGTTGTACCTACATACTGTAGCTACTCTAGCACCATGCATCACCGCGCCGCATCCGCAGGTGTCAGCAGCATTCACACTTATGCACCCAACCCCCTCACGTACCTCGTACCTACATGTAGGTACATATGTACATACATGTAGTACATAGCTTAGACCCAGGTACTCAATGTCTGTGGTCCACTGTCCCACATGGCAAGTAATCAAAAACCCTGTATAATAAATAATAACTATGTAGGTACTGAGATCTGAGTATACCCGAAACCTCACTCCCCCCCCCCCAAGGCAGCCATCCGAGAAAGTACATACTCGATCATTGGCCCAGATCTACCCTGGCTTATGTAAGAGGGGGGGGAGAGAGGTTGATCAGGGACGTGTGTGTGGTTGGGGTTGTGTTTTGTGTGTGTGCCTGGTGACAATCCCCCGAGTGAGTGAGTGACTGACATCACAGGATCATCCATTCATCTTCATCTTCTACTTACTTCCTTGCCTTCTACACCTTCTTGCACTCACTCTCGCCCATACATACTTCTCTTTTTTATTTTTAATACTATACTATACTACATACTATCTATCATATCCCCTAGCTATCCACCCATCCACCCGTTATCTGCTTCTTCCTCTCATACTTCTCTTCCTCCTGCTCCTTCTGCTGCTGCCACTGCTGCCACTGCTTCTTATACGACGACTGCTGCACGAATACCAAGAGGCTGTTTAGTAAAGGACAGAGAAAACAGATCGGAAAAGATAGATATAGATACCGAGAAACCTTGAACGATGACACAGCCTTGGGACTACATAGCTGTAGGCCACCAACCCCCCCCCCCCTCTCACCAGATCTTCCAACTAACCTCCCCACGCTCCACAGAAAGTCGTCAACATCGGTGACAGTGGCTGCGGCAAATCCTCCGTTCGTCCCTATCCCCCTTTTTCATTATCACACCCCCCCTACTAACACTCCCCCCTCCAGCTCACCATCCGCCTCTGCGAAGGCCGCTTCACGCCCACCCACGACGTAACCATCGGCGTTGAATTCGGCTCCCGCATCATCCCATGCGACCCCACCTCCCCCACCAACTCCCCAAAGATCAAGCTGCAGATCTGGGACACCGCCGGCCAAGAGTCCTTCCGCGCCATCACACGCTCGTACTTCCGCGGCGCGACCGGAGCCCTCCTCGTCTACGACATCACGCGCCGAGACACGTTCACGCACGTCCAGGGGTGGCTGGAGGAGCTGCGCAGCGCCGCGGAGCCAAACATCAGCATCATCCTGGTGGGGAACAAGTCCGACCTGGCGGCCGAGGGCGGCAAGCGCGAGGTGCAGGAGGAGGAGGCGAGGGCGTGGGCAGAGGCGAATGGTGTCAAGGCGGCGGTGGAGACGAGCGCCAAGACGGGCGAGGGCGTGGAGAGGGCGTTCGTGGATGTGGCCCAGGAGATATATAGGAATATCAGGGATGGCGTGTATGACCTGAATGACCGCAGTCATGGGATCAGGGCGAACTCGAACACGGCAAAGACGAGCTTGAGTATGGACGAGACGATTAAGGCGAGGGGAGGGTGCTGTTAGCTGGGGGTTTGGTGGTATACTCGGCTGGTTGACTCTTTCCTCCTTTCCTTCCTTTTCCTTTTTCTTTTCCCCCTTCTTTTCTTGTTGCCGGTTTGGTTGCACTCTTTGTTGGTTTTTTTATTTTATTTTATTCTATTCCAGGGACTGTGCTGTTATAAGCTGCTGCTATTGCCACTGTTCTGTCCTGTTCTTTTTTCTGCTTTTTCTTGGGCGCTGGGTATCATCTGGGGTTGGGGTTTTGTTTTCCTTGCGGGACTATAATTTGCTACGGAGCATCGTTTTGTTACCTGCTCAGGTTTTTCATAAATCAAAAAATACACAAACCACATACAAACATACAACATGCACGTCTAGACCATGTGAGAAGAGGATCCAATCCATTTATTATCATTGCTCATTAGAACTGTGTATGTAGTTACCGTAACGCCTCTACTTAGCTAAGCTTTACTTTTCCTGCCTACAAAAGAAAGAAAAACCTGTCTACCTATCATTACCCCCCCAAACTAAAAATCCATCTCAACCCCCACACTCAGCCCGTACCACCCGCTCATGCCCGCCCCCTTCGCCCCTCCCAGAAAGCCCGCAATCCCCCTCTCGCCCTCCTCCCCCTCCTCCTTTGGCCACTCCACCTCCACCCCCAGCCCCTTCGTCCCGCCGGCCCTCTTCCCCCCCGGCGCCCCCTCCAACATATCCCTCGCCGTACTCCAACTAAACCTGACCACCTCCCCCCCCCACCCAAAAACCTTCTCCATCTCCCCCCTCAGCCACCTCTTCGTCTTCTCATCCCCCGGATACCCACTCCCCGCAACCCCCTCCCCCGCACCGCCAACCACAACCCCCAGCGCCTCATCCCTCGTCACCTTCGCACACACGCTCGCAGCACTAACAACCGGATACAGGCTATCAGCCTTCTTACTAACCGTGACCTTCAGCGTCGGGAACCTGCGCTGCAGCCGCGCCTGGTACTGCGCCGGCGGGCCCACAGTGTCAACATAGACCTCAACGACATTGACTCCGCGCGCGAGCGCGCCGTCCACAAGCGCAACCGTAGCATCGTACGCCTGCGCGTTAAGGTTGTACTGCGCGGCGCGCATCATCCCCGCCGAGATCGCGCGCGGGGACAAGGAGAGCGTCGACCAGCCGAGGGCGCGGTGCAGCGGGGTGTCGGCCGTTGTGAGCGCGCGCATCAGCGACGCGCGGAACGCCGCCGTCAGCTTCTTGGAGTCGTCGAAGCCGTGCGTGCGCAGGAGTGCGGCGTGCGTTGTGGGCAGGTAGGCCGTTGCGTAGACCATTGGGCCGAGGACGGGGCCGCGGCCGGCTTCGTCGACGCCGAGGAGGACGGGGGTGGTGTGGGGGGTTATTAGTGCTGGGAGTGGGGAGTGGTAGGTGTGTGATTTTCCGGCGGCGAGGGAGGGGGGGTCGACGGAGGGGAGGAGGAGGGGGGCCGTGGCCGTGGCCGTGGGGGAGGGGGTGGGGACGGGGTGGGCGTGTCTGGCATTGTGGTTTGTGGTCTGTTGCTTGTGGTTTTTGTATATATCGCGATGTGTGTAATTAATTGTAGATTCCTGGTAGTTTTGAAAAAAAAAAAGTGTCCAACTCTCACCCCCTTCTTCTGCCTCATCCCCGTGCGACGCGTTCCCCCTACTTCCCACGTGGCAGAAAACCCTAACCCTACTATCCTATCAGATTTATTATCATTAATTATTCCTACACTTTTGGTCTCCAATCGATTTTATAAACCCACAATCGCGCGCAATAACAAGCAAAAAACATACTTGTGTGTGTGTGTGTGTGTCAATGATTGTTGCTTCGTTTTTATTTTGGGGGGCGGGGCTTGGCGGGGGTAATGATTGAGCTGCCGCTAAACGACGTTACCGCATGACACACCGTAACATACTTACAGTGCCTCCTGGCGGTGATGGGCGTACTACATGTAGAACTCGGGCTAGACACCGTGTCGCCGGACGTACGGGGGGGTTGCATATGCGGCTTGCGGAGACTGGCGTGACTGACTACTTGGGTGCTAATGGGGTGCAAAGGCACTTGATTTAGACTCTAGTGCTGGGCAGGGGGGTTTAAGGCTCGAGCTGTATATAAATACAAACCCTGTGGAGAGGGTTATATGGTCATGGCTATACTCTACATATAATATCGCGAGTGGATGGTGGTTCTCGAATACGCGGTTGATTCTCGGTGTATATATAAGCTGCCATCCCACCTATCAGGCCCCCCCCCCCATACACCCCAAACACCACCACCACCACCACCTCCCCTACCCCATCACCGCCTCCACACCCCGTGCACGACCTTGAGGTCGTTGCTGCGTAGGATGCGCTCGCTGGGGTGGGCGATTGCTCATTTGTAAGGTTTTCTAGGTACATGTAGCTAGGGAGAAGGACCGTGGTGTCGCCTGAAAGGCTTGGATCGAGGGAAACATAGTTGCGAGGTGTGTGGGAGACGTGGCCCTCTTGTCTGTGCTATATGGACTTGCTTATATATATAAGTCCATAGGGACCGGGGATAGTACTACATAGCATCTGCATTATAGACAACACCTCAAGAACCCTCTTGCACAAAGTAACCTCTCTGGAGTACTAGTACCCTATACACTGAAAAGCCCGTGACACAGCTACGGACACAAAACCCCACCAGCCCGACTACCAAACCACCCAGCCGCTGGCCCCCGAAGTGCCAACCCACCTAATCCGGGGGTGTTATGTAGCTAGCCCCACTCACAGAATATCACTCGACAAGACTCCGGGTGGAGACTCATCACAAGAGCACCGATCGCCGAGCCCCCCTATGCCCCCACCCCGCCCGCTAAAGCTGGTGGGGTAGCTAATCCCCCCCTGATCATTAAGGCTGCAGGCACAATGTGACTTCGCTGGGGCTAAGCTGGCACAACCCACCTTCTCACCTTCCCCCCCCGCCAGGAACAAGATGATCCCCCTCCACAAAGTCTACACAAAAGCCAACCAGCCAATCCTTACAGCACCCGAACCAAGCTGGGGGGGGTTAACGGCCCATAAACCACCTCTCACCTGCCACCGTGTAAAGCAGCTAGCGGGCAACGTACTCAAACCCCCAACGCGCACCCCCCAGTGGCAGTGTACGCATTCCCCAGTGCAGTCTCCAGGATGCCCGTACGTACCCTACCCATATATCCTAGCTAGCATCTCCGTGTACGTGTAGACACATATCAAGAATTTTATTTCTTACTCTCTCTTTCCCCCCTCCCTCCCTCCCTCCCTCCCTCCCTATGCAAAACATAAAAACATGAAGAAAAGAAAGAAAGAAAAAAAACAGGCATGCACGCACGCCACACAGATGCTATGGGGGGAAAAAAAAGAATAATAATAATAATAATAATATACATACACAACAACACACACACACACACACCACACTGATATCCTATCCCCCTCGGCCCTCTCGCACACAACAACACACAATCTAATCAAGCAAAGCAAAGCCCGTTATAAACACAATTTTTTTCCCTCCCCGCCGCATACGTCCCGGGGCGGAAGCACAGGTCGACGTAAACAAAAAAAAAAACAGAACAGAACAGAAGTAGAGTGAAAAGGCGCCAAAAGGAAAGAAAAAAAAGAAAAGAAGAGAAGAGAAAAGAGACCCAAAGGAAAGAACACGTGCAAACGGAGAGAGAAGGAGAGCCCCAAACACAGCCGAAGAAGGAGAAGAGTGACCCGCGCGAGAAGGAAACAACATGAAGCGGGCACCACATGCGCCCAAACAGAAAAACACACACACACACACACACCCAGCTGGGCAGAGAGACGGCGCAGTGCAGTGCAGGGAGGGTGGGTAAATAGACAATAAAGACTAGATAAATAGGATAGATAGAGCAGGTTATATGGCGGGTAGGTAGGTGAGTGGGTATGTAATGTAGTATAAACAGGATCAACCATATCATCAGAGAAGGAGAAGGACTAGAAAACGTAAGTAAACCGTAAATACCACTTTTTTGTACTCCCAACCCATGAGAATGAGGTTGGGGGTCCATGCCCCCCGGGGCGTGTGTGCACGCACAAAGAAAGAAAAGAAGTGAAAGAAAAGTCGAAAGAAAAGGAAGCGTCGTCGTAGACTACTACTTTAACTGCTTCTTTGATTCTTGTCTCCACTGTTCTTCTATCCAGATCCAATCAGCTGAAGATAAGATTGAGAGATAACAACAGAGGAAAGAAGGAGGAGATTATTGAATACCTACTTAAAGCTGTAAGATTGACAAAAAAAGAAAATTCAGACAAGAAAATGTATAACACAAAAAACTCCCTTATCAAAAAAAAAAGCAATAAAAAAAACGAAGAAAAAAAAAACGAAGAAAAAGTAAATTTGATGATCCCCTAAATAACCCCCCCTTCCCGTAAAATAAAAATAAAAAATAAAAGACAAAAAAACAAAAAAATGGCCAGGCCCAACACCGATTTTGGTATAAAAATAGACAGGAAATTCATTAGTAGTAATGCGCCCTCCTCCCCCCTTCCCCCTCCCACATTAGAAGCTAGGTTAGTCAGTCAGGGTATTTCAAATAATAGTAAGAGGTCTCCCATCCAGAAACTCCACATAAGCCATATATCTTTTAATCTCCTAACTTCATTTTAAATCGTCGGGTACTTAATTTTTTTTTTTTTCATCCGGTCCGGTCGGTCGGAGCTCATAAACGAGCTCATAAACACGCATCCAGCTTGCTCTTGAAATTCATCCCCTCCATGCCGACCCACTCCTGCAGAAACAAATACCCAAAGTTGAGGGCCTCAATCATGCACGTATTCGGATGCAGCGGTAGCTGGTACGAATGCTTGTACTTCCCCAATTTCAGAGTCGACGCATTAGGATCGATGAACTTCCGCGACCGTTTCTCCCAGGTTTGGGGGAACTGGCTTTGGATAACGTCGGGCGTGAGGTAGCGCATGCCTTCTAACCAGCAGTCCTTCAACTCGCGCGCCTCCCTAACAATGGTATTTTTGTGCTTGAGATATCCGCTGACTCCGTTTGTGGTTGTGCCAGAGTCGGGGGTCGGTGCCTTAGACACGTTGTCCGGGACTGCCGTCTCCCCAAAATTCTGGATCCCCATATCAAACAGATGCTGTCGTATTGTGGCCTCGAGCTGTTTGCATAAACCATGAAGTGGGGGGTAGGCAGAGCACTTTTCGGCAACAAACCTTGATAAGGGAACGATGGAGCGCCAAATGTCTATCGGACGAGACCGCTGTTCTAAAAACCTAGCCTCCTCCTCGCACATGAAAGCAAGGATGTAACATAGGACAGAATCAACAGCCACTACTGTTGCATACCGAGTCTTTTCCTTATCAGTTTCAGTTTGGTGTTTGAATGTTCTGTCAGCTTCATATTTCGAGAGCTTCCCCCAATCCGCATACCTGCAATCAAAAAGCAGAAAAATTAACACCAAGTGCACGCAAAAAAGCACAACGGACGGGGAGAAAAGAAAAAAAGCAATGTCTTGGAATTTTTTTTTATATACCTCTGATACTCTGCCCTAAAAGACTCCGCCTTTGACTGCACCGAGTGATCCAACTGCTTTCTCGGCACACCATTCCTTTCATCCTTGACCGGCGTCTGCGCATGTCCCTCCGATGCCGTCCTTTTCAGAGTCGTCGTTGTGGGGTGACCATTGACCTTTTTCGGCGGGGTTGTTGTGGTGTCCTTCTCTTTCGGCACTTTCAAAGCGGGAGACTTGAAAGCGGGAGATCTCCCAGATGTAACTGCCTGTCGCTTCGCGGCTGGCGCCGGCAGCAGATGATCCTCTTGGCGCTGTCGCTTAGGGTTTGGGGGGGTGGGTTTGAGCTGCAACAGGGTCTGGACATCCTTCCAGCGTCGCTTTGAGAATTTTAGCCGGACAACCAGCGATTTCTTTTCCGAGCCCGCAGCGCTAGATGCAGAGGCCGGCGGGAATTTTGAGGACGTTTTCGAACTCCTCGGTAATGGGGACGATGGCTTGGGACTTGCCGGTCGCTTCTGCACTGTTTTGGACGCAACCGTTTTGGGGGTTGTGTTGCCGCCAAGACTTCTTATAGTCTTGCTACTGGTCGCGGGCGTCGCCTTTGTGGGTGAGGGATTGGTGCGTGGGGAGCGCGACGATGGCGTGTTCGTGCTTGATCCCGGCAGTTTCTTTCCAGGCGCGACAGTCTTTCGACCAGCACGCTCAGTATCGGATGGTGCGCGTTGCCGTTTGCGCGAGCTCAAAGCAATTGAGCTATCGTATTCGTCATCCCTCGTGCCACCGCGTGACCTGTTATTGTCGTCCAGTAGCAGAAGAGCGTCCTCTATAGCTTGCGGGAGCGTAGGGCTGAGCAATGGTGGTAGTAGCGATGGGGGTGTTGGAGTAGCTGGATGGGGGGGTGGTCGCGGGCTAGGAGTCCTGAGTTTCTTCCTGGGGGGTAGCTGATCGTCCCGTGATGGGCTCCGCCGTGGGGGGGGACTTCGCCTTGAAGGGCTTCTTCGTCGCGAGGGACTTCGTCGCGGAGAGTTCCGTCGCGGAATTGGGCTCCGTCGAGCTTCCCTAGAGTTCCTTATCGTCTCCTGTGAGTCCACCGAGCCTTCCTTAGACCTACGCGAACCCCGTCAGCAACTGTGAAGTTTTCGCCAAACCCCCCCCTCGTAGCAGTACAGGGGTATGTAGATAGAAAAGACACAAAATAGATAAAAACCGACTTTTTGTCCCCTGTCCTTATAGGAGAATTCTTTGATGTAGCGCTAAGAGCCGTTGCCGAAATACTAGTAGGGGGATGCGAAGTAGGAGGGAGGGGAAGAGAAGGAGGGGGAGGATTCGTCTTCGCAGGCGCCTTTCCAGCCAGTTTCTTGTCCTTGTACTGCCCCAAGCTGTACTTCTTCTTCTCCGGTAACTTGTTGGACCCATTCACCCTCGCCGTCCTAGTACTATCGCTACCGCCCGTATCGTGCTCCTCTCTCTCCCTCTCCCTCTCCCTTTCCCTTTCCCTCTCCCTTTCCCTTTCCCTGTCCCTATCCCTTTCCCTATCCCTTTCCCTTTCCCTTTCCCTTTCCCTATCCCTTTCCCTATCCCTCTCCCTCTCCCTCTCCCTCTCCCTTTCCCTCTCCCTTTCCCTCTCCCTACCCTCCCTCACATCTCTGCCCCCCCTGCTATTCCCGTTCGTCAAAGCCTTCACCGGGTTGTCCAGCGGATCAGGACTATCCGGGAGCCACTTCCCTTCATACTCGTGCCTGTATAGTAACGTCGTGTACTCGTAACACCAACACCTCTCTGCATCGCTGTGTCCGCAGAGCCGCTGGCGCGGACGGTTGACCTTGTCCATGATGAGCGGCTTCTGCGGTAAATTTAGCTTCTGGAGACGCGCGCCGATGTCCTCGCCGTCGTCCGACGGTGCGGACGCGACGGCGGTGTGGGCCATTCCGGTGGTGGTCGTTTGTAGTGATGGTGGTGATGGTGGTGGTGGTGGATGCGTGTATTCGATCCGTCTTTACCCCCTCCTCTCTCTGACTCCTAACTGCTGCTGCACTGAGTCTTCTTTTTTTCTCCTTCTTCCCTTTTCTTCCTGATTTTGATTTCCCCCCCCCGGTGCGTAGCAGTGGGGACGAATGGATGGGATGGGGGATGATAATTGTTTTTGTTTTTTGTTTTTCCCTTTTTTTTTTTTTAAACCCTTCCTGTTTCCCCTTGCCCTTTTTTTCTTTTTCTTTTTCCTTTTTTTTCCCCTACCCTCTTATTTTCCCTCCTGTAGCCTTCGTTGCTCTTATGGGGGGCGGCCTTCCTTTTTTTTTCGCACCGTTTCAAGCAATTTTCCTAGCTGCAGGGCGTGTGCGTCGTGCGTGGTTGTGGGCGTGGGCGTGGACGTGGGGGGGTGATGGTGGTGGTGGTGGTGGTGGTGATGAAGGGGGAGGAGGGAAGGCTAGGTAGGTCGAGGGGGGTGGTGGATGGGATGGTACCTAACCGTGACGAAGGGGAGGGAGGAGGGGGGGGGGGGCGTGAATGAATGAATTGACAGGCGTTCTGGCGTCGTGGTGTTGTGTGGGGGGGGAGAGAGGGAGAGAGAGCGAGAGAGAGAGAGAGAGAGAGAGAAGGTGAAGAGGAAGGGAATGTGAGGTGTTGAAGGTAATGCAGCAGCAAGGTAGTAAAAGTAGTGAAGTAAGTAGTAGATAGATAGGGAATAGGCTGGGTAGGCTGTAGGGTTGTTAGATCAGTCGGTAAGTTGTGGCTTGGACACAGACAAGATTATTTTTCCGTGAGGCTTAAACGCGGGCAGCGGGATGATGGGATGGAGGGGGGTGGGTTGGTTGGTTGGTGGAAGGGATGACGGAGGGGGAGTTGTGGTAAAAGAGCGTAGTGCGTGGGTTAGGGGTGTAAAATAATCATGTAAAGGGAGTACATGTGTGAAAGGATGTAAAGAAATGTAATGTATTATTATTTTTCTATTGGTACCTGTGGACCGTGAGGGTTTCGGTCGGTCGGTGAGAGGTGTAGAAACCGACCTGTGGTTGTGGGGGGTTGTGGTGGTGGTGATGGTGGTTGTGGGCTGGGGTGGTGGCAGCAGCAGCAGCAGCAGGGCAACACCAGGTGGGTTGAATGGGATGGGATGTACTCTAGCAGCAGCAGTGTAGCAGTCTGCAGTAATGGTGGTGGTGGTGGTGCTCCTACTTACTACTACTACATGTACCTACTACTGCACTGCTACTACTGTAACGATAGGCAAGTAACAAGCAAAAAATAAAATAAAAATGAGCAGCCAGCAACGGGTGTCCTTCGTCGTCGGGTACCCTGCACTGCACTCTGGTAGACCCGCACCCCAGACCCTGATCCAGTGATCCAGATCCGAAGCGACACAAACAGTAGATTAGAGCACCTGGTAACCCAACCCAAGTTACCCAACCCAGTAGCAGCAGCAGCAGCAGCGGCTGTCTCTGCCACTGTCTCTGTCTCTGTCTCTGTCTCTGTCTCTCTGTAGAGCAGCAAGCAGCTCTACCAACAATAACGCAGAAGAGCGTAATAACGAAAAGAAAGTAAAAAAGAAAATAATAATGAAAATTATAAAAAAAAGAACTCGAATTCTAAAGAACAGAAAGGAAACTAGTCGTGCACAAACCACCTGGAAACCAAGAAACCACCACTCCTGAGACAGAAGAGCGCAAAAGTGAGTGGTGAAAAGAAAAAAATAAAATAAAATAAAGGGCGTATGTAGGCTGGGTCACTAGACCGAATCTCAGAACCGCCCACGTTTCTGGGAGCGGGGATGGCGCAGCCCTGGGTTGGGAGGGTGTGTGTGTGTGTGGGAGGGGTGATGATGGTGATGGATGGATGGATGGGATGCGGATGTGTGTGTGAGAGAGTGTGTGAGCCCTAGCGTTGCAGCAGAAGCAGCAGAAGCAGCGTGCCTGTTCTCGCGTTGACTGACCTGGTACGATGTATCGAAAAGTTATTGTATTACTACTCGGAGAAGATATTCTGAAACGAGGCAGGAAAAGAATTTAAAACTGCCCACACACAACACGAAGCAAACAATGAACAGGAAAGTGCACCGAGGCAAACAAAGCAGCGATATAGCTAACAGAAATTGTGTGTGTGTATGTGTATGTGTATGAGCGAACGAGGCCTAGGGAAATACGAGAGGTGGCATCGGGAGGGAAACAACATCCCAGTGTTGCTCTGATCATGTAGTCATAACCCATATGATTGTGAGCGGAAGATCGATTAGATCTCCTTCCTCCCCCCCCAGGCCCCCTATCGATGGACGTGGTGATGAATTCACACATGCCATTCACAGCAAGAATCGTTATATCACCACTAAACGCGCAACCTCTTGTTCACTGCTATATTAGGTACTACGCGCCAGATGAACGCAGCGAAACGCTCCTCCCTCTTTCTACCTTTCGACGGGAACAACGGTGATCCTCGTTTCGCCTTGTCCCATTCCGTATTGTCCCTACCTAACCTATTGATCTACCTACTCTACTGATCCCTGGTCCTTCCCTCCGTTTCCCGCTGTATGTAATGTATGTAACGGCCCAGCCAAATTAAAATCGCAAAGAAACCGTTGGAGCTAACCAATTCCCCGAGTACAGGTATGAAGTAGCTCCAGCTCCCATTCTCCACAAATCTGCCCACCCACAACTCTAGCACCACCACACCGTCCAAGCAGCCACTCGAAAAAAGTTTAAACAAACAACAACCAGCGGTGTGCCTGTCAGCCCCCATCCATATATATTATCATCTACTCTAGATCTGATCAAGCTACATATCTACCTACCCTCTGCTGTGGGTCTGAGCGAGTCTTCTCTACGCTACCCAGCTCTGTTTTACTTATAATTTATCTCTAACGGGAAGCAGTCATCACTCAATCCCCCCCACCAGAGCCAGCTAGATCTATATCTATAGAAGAGTGATCCGGGAAGGGGGAAACCTTGTCGTCGAATCTTCCCCCCCCACCCAAAGCTCGGCTTCCAGAAGTAATGCCGTCCAACTACGACAACCCGAGCCGATCAACGTGTGCGACATCCGCCTTACTAGAGTGCTCCCCTCCGGCCATTATGGCCCACTCATCGTCTATTCCCTCATGCACCAGCACCAGCACCAGCACACAAAGCAGAAAACACACAGAGCAAAAAAGGAATTAAAAAAAAAAAGATGCGAACACCTCAACACCTCACGCAATGATAATACTAATAAAATAACCTCTACTTTTCCCCCGCCAGCAACCATCCCCCCCCGCCCCCCCTCCCCGCGAAATGGAATCACTCCGGTGCCGGCGTGAGAGAGGGAAAGAAAAAAAAAATTCTAGCTAGTAGCTGGTCCCCGATTGCGAGGCACATCCAGCCAACCTGTCCCTGTGTATGTACATACCCGTACATATGTACTTACGCGCGTGAACGTGCTCCCTGCATTGCAGGGAAAGTGAGAGAGCATGAAGGAGGGAGGGAGGGGAGTGACCTGCAACGCCGACGACAGCGACAACGACGACGGTCCACCGCCCACCGACGTTTGAATTGACCCTACTCGTACATGCCATATGTATGCCACTCTTGAAGAAAACCATTTGCCGGATAAAGTAACTCTTTGTATGTATGCTATACCCCCTCCATCCCTGTGGATAAAATAGTGTAGGTACATACACCATGGAGAGAGAGAGAAAAACCGGCATAACCCTAACCCTAGCCGGAACGAACCTAAGTAGCCGGTGGTGCAATAGTTACTCTCTGGTTCTTTCTTTTCTTTTCTTTTTTTTGAGGGAATATACCAAGTATGTGGCTTCGGTAATGCGGTGTAGCTATAGCTAGCTAGCTAGCTAGGTGGGGGTGGGATAGAGTGTTCCCGGGCAGTAAATGCGAGTGATTCCCGTACCGCATTGCTTTTGCTTTGTATACTTCATGTATATGCGCGATGTCTTGGGGGGAGGGTCTGTATCATGCTTTTCCCCACTGTACTCCCACTATTTCCCGAAGCCAGCAGTGTCTGTTGTGCTCTGGGGGCAGCACGCAGATACGACATTCGTGATACCGTTACGTCCCAGCCACGCCAGAACACGTGATACACCTCATGATAGATCACTCGGGACGAGAGAGGGAAATCACCGCGCGAGACACCCCACCACACACACACGCGCGCGCATCGAGTGATCTCGGGTGCTGCCGCAAGGGACCCCTAGATATATACCGCATATCTTATATAGATCTCTAGCTTTTATTTTTTATTTTTTATTTTTATTTCATCTTATATGATCATGGTAGCGTGCGTGGGGCCCGCCGTTGATGCGGAGGCCGATTGAGTGATCTGCCGTGTCTAACCCCCGCCCCAATGGGTCGCCGGTCGGGGGGGGGGTGCAATATCAGGTGCTGAGTTTTTTTTTTTCTTCTTCCTGTGGAAAAAGAAATATGGCTGCTGCTGGGCAGGGCAGGGCAGGGTAGCTCCCGGGGATGTGGTCAACTCAACTCAGTGCCTACTGTTACAAGTTCTATCCCGGCCGGGCTGTCGATATACTTTGCAGTTAATCGAGTGTTTCTTTCCTCTCCTCTCGATCTCCTCGCTGGGGACGGTGGATGAGTGAGGGTATAACTAGCTGTAAGTACATACAATACATAGCTGATGTCAACCAAACCCTCCCCCTCCGACCAGCCAGCCAGCCAGCCTACGGAGGAGCTCTGCCTGTGTAACTAGCTACATGTACATGTACATAGACAGACCCACGCGCGCGTAGCCAGCTAGCTAGCTAGCTGCTAGTACCACCGACCAGATCGGAAAAAAATAAATAAAAAATAAAAAATGCGGGGTGCTACATGTACTCAGCGACAGCCCTCACGTCGGAGCTTCGACGACTGGCGTGGCACTCGGCAGCCGCACATATACCGAGCGGCGGGCGGGTGGGTGGGCGGGTAAGATTAATCCCCCAAACTATGTGGGCTAGGGACAATTGTAGCCGTTGGTGTGTCGGGGGATACGTGTAGTGCGGTGCGGTGGGTGCGGTGCGGTGCGGCAGTGTGGTGTTTGTGTGTAGTGGTTTTACGGTCACACGGGCCCATAATTGCAGCGCGCGTTCAACTCTCCCACACACGGCGGGCCATCAACCCCCCCCCCCCCCAGGAAGAAAAAGGGTCTACATAGATCACGCCGTATGTAAACCGCCGACCCCCGCGTTTGTCTCAAACCACCTTTCATTGTAGATCCTCCCGCCGGCGAGACAACGCAAGACAATACATACATACAATACAATACAGCATCCCACCCCACCGAACGTGTGCCTACAGTACTTACACCGCCACCGCCGCTAGAAGGAACGTCGGCACAAGCAGAAGATGCGCGTACCAATGTAGTTACCTAACAAGTGATCGCCAACCAACCCAAAGCCACCACTCCCCGCACCCACCGCCGGCAGGCATCCCCCTTCCATCCAGGTTAGAACCCCCCACCCCCGCGGGGACATCGGGCTATAAAAGCATATATATACACACACACACACACACCCCCCAGCCCCTGCACCCGGGCCCAAAAAAGCTAGATGAAAGCCAGGTGAAAGCCCAAGACCTAGACCCCGGCGGGCGCGCATGGCATGGTATACCAGCGCAACACAACACAAAGGCGCCCCCTCATTCCATAGCTCCAGCCCCTTCCAGCCGTATCCACACCCCCTGCCAACCCCCTCCCCCCAACCCCCAATCTCCCCCACCACAACTCGCCCGCATCACCCACAATCACTCGCCGTCACCACAAATCACTCGTCTCCAACACACGCCATCACTCGTCTCCCCCCTTCGCCCTCCCCTCCCCTCCACACGGCACAGCACGGCACAGCACAACACGGCACGGTCTTCACCAATAATTGATTCCCCCCCCCACAATAGCGTACACTCCTCCACCTTCCCCCATAACCCTCCCCACCCCCCAAAAAAGAAACAAGGGTGATATCGCAGCTGGCTAACAAAAACACACACACAGAGAGAGAGACGCAGAGATACAATTCGTAATCATACACCACAAGAAGAAGGAAGAAGAGATTCTAGATATCCAGAAGTGCGTTGCGATTTTCAAGAAAAAAAAAAGAACAAGAAAAGGTTACAAGAAATACCAAAGAAAAAATAAAGAAAAAACATAGGCAGAGGGGGGGGGGGTATCTAACTAGTGCCCACACAGCCAGCCAGTGCCTGCTCCTACTCCTTCATCTCCTCGTCCTCCTCCTCGTCGTCGTTGCTGCTACCCCTCGTGACCTTCTCGCACCCCTGCGCAAAAAACATCTTTGCCTTAAAGTCGTAAGGATTTTCGATCGAGTACAAATTCCCTACACAATTAGCCCTCCGCCCTGCCCCCAAAGAAACAGGAAAAGAAACTCACCTCTCGGCACCATAAACTGCGCCCCCCTCCTCACCCTAAACGCATTATCGCCCACCTTGACCGCCACTTTCCCCTCCACCACATAAAAGACCAGATGCATCTTCCCAGAGTTCTTGGTCCTCTTGATGCCCCCGGGCGGGATCTCGACCACGCCCGTCCCAAAAAAGTCCTCGGTACACGTCTTGACAAACGTAAAGTCGCCATTCGCCACCTCCACCGTCACGATCCTCTCGCGCGAGAACGCCAGCTCGCGCTCCTCGAGCTCCTCCTCGTCCTCGTCCTCGTGCGCATGCCCCCGCTCGCGGTAGGGCCTGACATAGCCGCGCACGACGCCAATCTCCCCGTCCACGACCTGCGTCTCCCAGTCCTCTTCCTCGGGATCGCTGTCCTCCGCCTCCTTCCTGGCCGGCTTCGCCGAGGTGCGCTTCCGCTTGGCTCCTACGCGGTGCTCCTCGGGGTCGGACTCGACACGGATGATCTCGGAGATACTCGGCATCGCAATCACGTCTTTACTGCGCTTGCCGTCGAGCTGGTACACAACCTTCTCGCCGCGCCAGTATGCAAGAGGCGGGACAGTGGCACGGGTTGAGCGCCGCGCGCCGGCAGGGTCGACGGATGCTGCGCGCGAGGGGGGCTTCTGCGTGATGATTCGCTGGCCGCCCTTCTTGTTTGCAGTTGCTGCGGCGGCGGCGGCAGCGGCGCGCTTGGAACGGGGTGTGAAGGACTGAAGCTCGGGGCTGAGCTGCTTGGAAGGTTGTTTGGATTTGCCTTTTGCAGCGGTCTTGGTGCGCTTGCGGGAGGGGCCCGGGTCCGCATCTACCTCTGCGTCCACATCCGTGTCGGCGGGCTGTTGCGTAGAATCGAGCGGTGATTCCGGGATCTCAATGATCTTAGCCTTTCCTCTGCGGTTACGTGTAGTAGCCGGCCCAGAATCCTCCGAGCTCTCAGCGACGGCGGCAGCGGTCTTCTTGACACGGCCTTTAGCCGGCACCTCTACCTCTACCTCCACGGTCTTGGCGGCAGCCTTCCTCCCGCGCCCGGCCTTGGCCGGGACAGGGTCCGGACTCTCAGGGTCAATGACGACTGCAGCGGCTTTTGCGCGACCCTTTGTCGCCGCCGGTTTAGGAGCTGCCTCTTCTTCGGGCTCTGCATCGGATGTCTTTGTGACCTTCTTTGGTCGGCCTTTGGCTTTAGGTGCTGGGTCCGACTCGGGCTCGGAAATCGACTGCTGCTTCTTCGCATGGGCGTTATTGGGACGGGGCGCAATTTCCTCCTGCTCCTCTTCCGCCTCGGCTTCTGGCGCCTTAGCACCTTTCCTCGGACGGCCAGCCTTCGGTTCTGCCGCTTCGGCGCTTTTCTTACTGCGTGCTCCAACCTTCTTCTTCGGAACCACCACCTCCTCTCCTGCCTCCTCCACCTCCTCCGCCTGGGCGGCAGCCTTGCCCTTCTTCCTGCGGTTTGCGGCAACCTTCGACTTGGGCGCAGTCACAGGCTCTGGGGCCTCGTCGACCTCGGTTTCCTCGTCGGCCGCTGGGTCTGGTTCTGGGGCGGCAGGTTTTGGGGCTTGCTTCCTACCCCGGTTTGCAGCGGGCTTTGGTTTTTCGACCTCGACCTCGGTATCCGCCTCTTCCTCTCCCTCTTTCTCTGGTGCTGCGGCTGGGGCAGCCTTGGCCGCGGCCTTTCTGCCTCGTACGGCGGGTTTTGGCTTCGGTGTCGGCTCGGCCTCCGACCCTTCCTCAGATTGCTCTTTTTCCTGCCTTGTCTCTGCGGCGGCGGCGGCAGCGGCAGCAGCCCTCCCCCCCTTTCCCTTTGCACTACTACCGTTAACCTTCCTCTTCTCTACCGACGCCGACGCTCTTCCTCTCTTCTGCAGTGGGGTGGTGACCGCCTCCGCGACAATTCCATCCATACTATCCTCCGCCTCGACCTCACCCGCACCTACATCCTCACTCCCCGCCTCCTCATCCTCATCCTCCAGCAGCGAAAACACCTTTTGCGGCGCCGCGGCCGCCGGCTTCCTACTAACCAGCAAGCCCCTCTTCGCCGGCGCCTTCTTCGCCTTCTCCTTCTGCGCCGCAGCGGCCACAGGCTTCTCCACCACCTCCGGCAGCGCCGGCGAGCTCTCCACACCCGCCGTACTCGCCGCACCCACACCCGCAAACAGCACCCTCCCGACACCAACACCAACACCAACACCCCCCTCATCCGCCGGCGTCCCAAGCCCCACGCTCGCGGCCCTCCTCACCGGCGTCGCCCCAATCGTCGTCTTCACAGGGCTCCTCGCGCGTGGCGGCATCGACGCCCTACTGTTCGGTCTTGCCGGGGCGGGGGTGGAGCTGGTCGTCACCAGGTCCATACTCATCGACATTGCTGTTGCTGCTGTTGTAGCCAGCTTCGCTGGCGAGCTAGTCGGTTCAGCGGGTGGTGGTGGGGCAGGCGTCGGGTGCGTGGTGGCGGGAGCGGGCGTTTTGGCGGGGGAGCTGAAGAAGCCGGAGAGTGGCTCCATGCCGAGTTCGTCGCGGTGGCCGGTATCAGCGACTGTCACGCCGGTTTTACTAGCAGTAGTGGCAATGTTTTAGTATGGATGATGGCGGGGGGAGAGGGGGGAGAGAGGAGGGGGGGGGGGAACACACCGGCCAGCGACGCCGATATCGGTGAAGTTTGTGTCGCGCTTTGGCGGCATTGTTACAGGGTGGGGGGGGGCTGCTTGCTTCCTTCGATCCTTTCTAGCAAGACCACCGATTCGCAGCGTAAGTCGTGAGTTCCAATGGAGAGTTGTGGAGTTCGTGGAGTTCGTGTGTGTGTGCGGGAGACGTGTCGAACGACGCGTTGGTGGTGGTGAGGAGTCTGTGCAGTACCTTCTATCTGCGGACTTTTGAGAATGGGTGGTCACGTGGGGGTCTGGGAATTGGAAGAGAGGCGGTGGGGTATATTAACTCTAATATGATGGAGAGTTGGATGGTGGGAGTGAAAGAGGTTGGAGGGAGGGATGGAGGGAGGGATGGATGAGGGGTGGAAGAGATACGGTTGGTTATACACATGCGGGTAGAGGAGATGAGGGGAGGGAAGGGAGGGAAGGATGAGATGGATGAGATGGATGAGATGGATGAAACGTGCCCTCCCTTCTCTCCCTTCTCTCCCTTCTCTCCCTCCTCTCCCTCCCCAACCCTCGCTCTCTCTGACAAGCAACAGCCAGATCACACGACATCACTCTCAACCTCTCAGCGCGTGTGTTTCTACCACCAACACCTCATCTATAAACTATGTAAGTGCCTAAAAACCCTCAATCCCGTACCCTGCCAGTGCACAATGGCAAACCCATACTTACATGTACAGAGAAAGAAAGATGCACACACAAAACAGGATAGAGGGACCCCAGCAGACCACGAAATACGGGGAGAGAAAACGAATATAATCATCCTTTCATAAGGAGCTCAGATTAAAGAGCACTCATAAAACGACTACACTAGGAAAAAGAGAATAACAAAAAAAAACTCCGTGAACGTGAGCTAAAAAGATAAAAGGTAAGTGAGAAAAAATGTGGACAAGAAGAGGTACACAAGTAAGGTAGGTAGAAATGACAAGAAGAATAAGATAAGGAGTGAAATCAAACATCCATTCCGCCCCCCCCCCCCCTCTGTTCCGCTCCTCCTCCTCCCCAAGGTTTATATCATTCAAGAAGGTAAAGAGCAAAAGTCAAAAGGAAAAGCCAAACCACCGCACCTCACTACCCACAATGATCCCTCAGAAAAGAAAAAGTCTACCGGGAAGTAACTGAAATAAAAATTCACTCAGAAAATAGAAACTCGTCATAAAGAAACGAAAAAAGAGGACCCGATAAAAATATATAAAAAAAAAAAGAAAGTGACCTTGTACTACGATCTAGCCACCAAACACCATCTGAGCCTCCCTGCAGTGTCCACCGTTCGGTCCCTCGGAGCCTACACACACTAGGCACGCATCCACAATATTACTCAGACACCCCTCAGTCGCTCCCAACACTGCCCAACCAATCGCTCCCGCAATCAACCCCACAATATAACCGTATGCGCTCCCACCATTAATATCCCTAGCAGTTGTAACCCAAGCCCCTATCCCCATGCTCAGTGCTGTGATACCACGGGTGGCTGTCAAGAGCATCTTGCTAAACTTGTATGCCGTCCGTGGCTGCTTGGTGGTCCCATATCCCGCTGTATCAATGAATCTCATACCCGCTACGGCCCGGGACGAAGTGATCAAGGGCTGGGAGTGGATCGCGGCGTAGGTCAATGTCAGAGGGTTAGTGAGCGACGCTACTGGCGATGTTATGAAACTGTAGCAAAACATATGGATAAAGGCTGCAATGCGCCTTGGAGCCACCATTAACGGAACCCGAACGAGAAGCGCTACGAGGGAAGAGAAACATATTGTTCCAAAGAGAGTGGTGGTGGAGTGTGTAAACGCAGCCTGCATTATATCCCTGGATGAAGCTTTCGGAATCTGATGTCTGTGAAAGTACCATTGGGAAACCGTCGCAGCAGAAGTTGCCCTACAAAGCATTAATATCGCAGAAAAAATACGACTAAAAACCGGCTTACCTCTGGATATTTGAGCAGATCCCCAAAGTCCACAAATACATCATAATGTAGTATGTAGCGAGCATCATCATCTTAGTATCCAAATGCCACAATGGAACACCTATTCCCGTCAGCCCCGCGCAGCCATCTCCATTTCATAGCCACAAAAACTCACCTCCTACAATGTAATTCCCCATCCAAAACATTCTCGTAAACATGGCAACCCACACCCAAGTGAACACGCAAATGACGCCCAACGTTCCGAAACTCAAAAGTACCAGGGCTGCATTCTCTCCGAGGATTTTACAAGCAAGCTGGATAATTCCTATGGCACGACCCAATGCATTCTTTCCCCTCCACGCAAACAAGATCCAGAACGCGGCCATGACCGCTGGGAAAATACTGCCCCACCTCATGGCTTTATCTTGCGGCGCGTCGCCTTCCCATTTCCCGCGATACGACATGATGAGTGGGTACATGCTCAAAGCCACCAATATTATGGGCACTGCCCCAAGTATGAGGAAGAGCAACGGTTTTACAAATGCCCGGAGAAGGTACATCCACACTAAAGAAACCCCGATTGCAAGAAGTGTGTCTATCGTGAGAAGATGGATTGAAGACCCTATCGTACGATATATTGTATCGAGACCACCCAGCTTCAATTCTTCTGTGTGTAGCCACACTACGAAAGATGTGGTAAATAAGCAAGTCATTAACACCATATATAAAGTACCCCATATTGCATCATGGGATGGGGGTTCTAGGGGTGGATATGCCACTTGTTGGGGGATCTAACAGACACTTAGTATAAACTTGGATCAATCAACCCAGGCTCAAAAAAGAAACAAGGACCATTGATGGAGAGAGTGCGAGGGGTAACTTACAATGCTCATATGAGGCCCACGCGGCTGGGTGGGCGAAGAGAGTCGCGGCATAAACGTAGTCTCTGGCTTCTTATCCGGCAGATTAGACTTTGGCGGCGGCGGTCTTCGGAACTGCTGAAATGCAGGCTCCTCTTCCTCATCATCATCCGACGGCATCTGAATGCAGATATCTCTCGGGGGCCGATCCGCACCATCGTCATCATCATCCTCCAACAAAGGCCGCCTTTCATAGCCACCAAACGGCCTTTGAACAGCCGACTCCACCATGTCCGAATGGTCGATACCCTCCGGCATCATTCCTAGCCGTACGCTATCATCTAGTCCTATATCTACCATTCTCCCCTTTCCCTTAGCACCCTTTTCCGTCCCGTCGCTTCCAGCAGAGCCCGGTCTTGATGTCGACCTAACCAGCGATGACCCAGCCGACCTTGAAGCTCTCCACGAGCTCTTGATGTTATTCGAGTTTCCCAGAATCGACAGCCTCGACTTCCCCTTCCCCCCGCTCCGCCGTAGCTCCTGCGTGCTCCCACCAGAATCGTCTTCGTCGTCCTCCTCCTGAACCGTCGCGTTCGAGGATGCATATGCCCCAAAATGCCGTCGGCTGCTCTTCAAGGCGTAGAAATCCTGCACTTCCTGTTCGTGCTCCTCATCCGGGGGCATAAAGTCGGCAGCCGAGTGGAATAGCGGTGCGGGGTTGTGCGGGTTATTTAGACGGCCCTCGCGTATGGCACTCATCCGAGTCTGGGACTGCGCCAGAAATCGGGAGGCATCTGGGAGCAGCACATCTGGTTAGCTAGGGACCCCGGGGTATAGTAGCATGTGAAAAGGCAACCCAAAAGCCCGAATACGGGGACAGCAAGATACGATGGGTAAAATGGGGGGGGAGGGGGGAGGGGGTGGGGAACGGATGAGCGGCGATAGCGATACTGGAGGGATAACATTTCTACAGATGGGTTATAGGAGGGGCCTGAGATTACATTCAGAAAACATGATGGCGAGGCAGAGATGCCTTTGTGCCCCAGCGAAACAGAAGCTATCGGACGATGTACTATTCAGGCAGTGGCGTCAGCAGTCGAGAGTTGATCTTTATCACTACTGATAAAAAAGAAAAAGTTGATGGATTATATTTTGTTGTTCGTCGATGGGACGGTGGTGGTGGTTGTGGTAGTTGTGGTGGTGGTCCGAACTCTCAAACGAGAACGAGAGGTTGAGAGAGGAAGATGAGGCGGCACTTGGTTGTGTTGTAGTTGAGACGGGGGGGGGGGCGCGGTGGGCCCAGGCGAAACACAGGACACAGGTAAGTGTATGTATGTAATAGGTGGGTGTGAAATGAAAGAGTCAACTCTCTCTGTCTGTCACAAGCAAGGAAGCACAAGCACAAGCACAAGCACAACAAGCACAGGGGGTAAGCTCTCTCTATCAACCAACACCCTTTGAACGATAGAGAATGGTTACCCTAAAAAGGCATTTCTCACCACCTACATATATACCTAGCTGTAGGAAACTAGTGCCTTTGTATAATTATATGCAACACGAGATGATAAAATACATCTCTCTTTTGAATTTTTACAATAGTATCATGCACGCATACCTACTGGCTTCTTGGAACCTTTGGCCCAGGAGCAACTGACCGCCAAATGACAGTAAAGCGGCCATCCGCACCGACATCACGCTCCTCCCGCGGGGAAAAAAAAAAGATCACTTCTTACCACAAGATCAGACCGAGGAGGAAAGGGATGGGGGGCGGTGTGATTGTGGTTGTGGTTGTGGTTGTGGTTGTGGGGGTTACTAATATCGCCAAGCCACGTCTCCACCTGTCTCTGCAAGCTTTCAAGATCTCTGGGCCCTCCATATCGACAGGCAAAATCCATGCCACAGTTTGTGCTGCTTCGCTGGCTTGGAGATACAAGTTACAGATCTCCTACAAAGTAATATCCAGTTGGGGAAAGTGTATCCTGTATCCACTCCTCCGCTGACAGCTACATACAGTGACAGAGTACATCAGAGTATGCACTCTCACATAGCCACACTATACTCTAGAGTACATGTAGTCATAACACACATACATGTATGCATCCGGATCTCACAGTTCCTGCCCCTTCCCTCTTGACTCTGTCTATTACTCATACATGGCACATCGAAGCAACTTGCAAGGGTAGCATGGGTCAGGTACGGCTCCCGGATGCAAGCCACGAAGCGAGTGCAGAACTAGGCCCAAGCGAGGCTATTTTTGCCCTCAAGGACGATCTCCTAAGAAACATCAACTTGAGCCTCATGGTCCCCTAGCTATCTCTCTCAATCTAGATCCCATATTCAGAACATGTACAACATACCATACCCGCCTAGACAACCAACAACCACAACGAGATCTCGAGAATCTTGCATAAAAGTAAACTTCGAATCTCATCGCCAACACTGTACCGACATACATGTAGCTTCCCGTACAACCCTTCCTAGACTAATGTAAGACAGCTTAGCTTCCTTCTCATCCCTGGGGACCTGGATTCTGTAACCAGGCAGGGGCTCCAGCTATGATGCTAGAGCATCATACTACCCTAGATTATATTACTAAATCCACCATATGGCGCTGGCAGTACTTCCAAGTTCCAAGCAGCTCTATAGGGAACCTGGATCGGAGTAGCAGCAAACAACAGTCAAGGGCCCCTTCCTCTTCTATGCAGGATTAGTGGCTTGGCAAAGTTAGATGTTTCCCGCAGGGGCACGATAATTCGATTAGCTTTTCCAGCGTTGCACCAGAACCAGGTGCAGCAGAAACATCTCCATATGCATATGGGCCGGTTGGATGGCCGGTAAGATACAAAAAACCAAAGAGGTGACAAGGACGGGATGAGCTGACGCATGCGGCTGTCTGCATCGACTACATACATGTAGTACATGTAGTCGCTGGAGCCTTGGATCAGTCATATCGCATCACTCGATTTTTCTGGAAGGCGGGAATTAAACAAGTTCTGACTCACAATGGGTTTAAATGTTGCAGAGGGAGCCTGCCTTGTACGGCCTTGACTGCACATTGCGCAACTCTGTTTGTACTATATGGCAACATGTAAGCATGCGTGTATAAAGTATAGCTAAATAACGTCTGGTGTTTGAGATTGTCTCATACCTCCGGTAGTTTAATGCTCCTCTAGAAAACCCGGGTTCCACATCTCTGTAATGACTCAACTATCATTACCTAGATCACGTGCTCACCATCAGCCAGATCAGCAGACAGCAGAAAGTTTATAATACCAGCCTAGGTAAGGTACCGATATCTTTCAATGTATTTGGAATAGTAGCTCTCTGGGGAGGGTTTCCTATAGCGGAAACATAATAATATGGGGGTTATATATATCAGCATGATGGCATGGCTGGTGAGTAAAAGTGAGCTGGGCCGCTAATAGGCACATGTATCAATTAAGGTAGTATTGCGCACCAAGTTTCACGCCCTGCCATAGATTATGTCGAAGGTTAAGGCTCGCAACGAAGAGGTAGTAGACGATCGACACTGATGTACTGGGCGCCCTCCAGGCCCTGTATTTCGCAAAACAGCCGAGGCCCATATTTAGTCATATGTGGTCACTCGTTTCCAAACAATAACAAGCCCACCCACCCCTGGGCAGACCACAACCGCGCCCGTCAGCGTTTTTGAATACCTCAAGTTACACGGCTGCTGTTTCTGCCACTATTATTACTAGGCATCGAAAGCTTAGAGTGACCATATAGCAGTACGTTTGTGGGCTACTGTCTAACGTTACGAGCACCTCGAGGGCTACTTCTACCAGGATGTCGAACCATTATCCAGCATGGAGATTGGGTGGTTGGGAAAGCTTTACAAATATCTGGATGGTCAATCGATATCAAGGCTTTTTAGATGCTTCATGGTTGATTTACTTCATCTTTTTAGTTGAGAATGGCAAACAGCTTGGGAGTTGGGATGACTGTAGTGATTCTTTCAATCTTATACATGGTTCTGATATCGAGGGATCTGAAAGCTGCTGCTATATATATGCTCAGTATATATATGCTCAGTAGGTTAATAGATTCAACAGACAACCTTTGGGAGCAAGAAATAGCAATTTATTAATATATAAAGATCAGGCCCGCATACAGGTAGCCAGTGCTTTCTCCACGCACCTTTTCCCGCCCTCGCCCTCCAGGCTCTCATCTCCGCCCTCTCCCACCTGCGTGCCCTCTTCTACAGCTGCCTCATAGACGGCGTTCAAGATCTCCTCATCAACTCTTACGTTATGCCTCACGAGCGCAGTAACACAGTTGCCTATCCTTGCAATCTCCCTCCGGGTAGCCGGGGAGATAGATTCATTAACCGAGGAGTAAATGGCCTCCGAAGCCTCCTCCTCCAACCTCGTGATACTAACCTCCTTTCCATCCTTTTTCCCATCTGCGCCTGTCACCCGCTTGGAGATCCAGATGTACCCGTTGATACCCAGGATCACATCGACCTCACCGCCGCCATTGGCCGCGGTCAGCGTAAGGATGTGGGATTTTGACCTCTGGATCCCCTTAGGGTCCACCTTGATGAAGTGGCCGTTCCGGAGTTTCCCATATTTGAGGGATCTGGTGTGGAGCGATGCGGCGCCGTCCTGGAAGAGTGACTGGACTTCAGCGACAAGGAGGTCACCCTCAGAGAAGAAGGTCCGGATCTGGAGTTCGTCTGTGGAGGTACGTTTTCGGAGGATACCGCCTGGAAGATTGATCGACGAGAGAAGGAGGTGTGCTGTCTGGGTGCTGTTTATATCGACCTTCCAACGTTTCGATTGCACCTAATTCACCCACCATTCACATCAGCTCCCACTCCCACCTCTAGACCTTACTGCAGTGGTAGACAAACCTCCATGATCCTCCCCACAACCAAGTCTCCAATATCCGGGGTATACCGCGCCCTCAGCGGCTTGACACTCAGCAACTTATTCGTCTTCGTCACGGTCCCCGCTACCGTCGCGACAATGCTATTCCCCGTCTCCCCCTCTTCCGTCTCCGCCAGGTAGGTGCCATGCCCCCTCATCCACTGCGGGTCGCTCGTGACGACCTCTCCGGGCGTCACAATCGGCATTCTTCCGCCCAGTCCTCTCTTTATCGCCGACGAGCCGCCCATGGCGATGCCCCCCCCCATGTCTTCATCCTCCTCCTCATCCTCCTCTTCTGAGTTAGAGTATTCGTTTGGCCGTGAGAATTCTGCGAATTTGTCTGTATGGACCTCCCGCGGGAGTTGGATTGAGATTGGCATGTTTGGGCTGCTGAGGTGTGTGGCGCTGCTCTTCGGGGGTCTCGTGTGTTTTTCTGCTTTACTTTATCGGTGGATTGGATAGGGTTGCGGCTCTGTAAGTGACATGCGTAAATTTCAGCCTGGACACTGGCAGGATGATCTACGCCAAGCTATTAACCCTGGCCCTGTCAATGAGTGACGGGCTGTGATCCTGGCCCTAAGAGTGGGTCAACAGAGGATTTAGTTTGGGTCTATAGAGGTTATTTTGCTGCCGTGCAAATATTCTTAGTCATTTAAGGAAAGGTCTCTATTCCTCCACTAAAAAGACCAAATGACTAAACCCGCCACCCTCGGATCTATATACAGGAAAGCATCGCTATGATCTTATGATAGCTAAAAGTTTAAAGACAAAAGGAAATCTCATAGTTACTAGAGTACAGGTAGATAGTTCAACAGTTAATACACCCCGTTTTAGAAAAACAAGAAAAAAATACTAGAAGAAGGTGAGTATAATAAAAGAGTTGAAGAGGTATTTTAAGCAAATATAGAACAGGGCTATTCCACAGGTTCCGTCCACGGTGTAAAAAAAAGCTAGAAAATATTTTTGAGAAAAGAAAAAATGATAAGGAAAAAGACGAGTTAGTCTAAGCCAGAAGGGAAACATGTAAGTATTGTACAAAATACCATAATCCGAGTCAGCAATCCTGCACACACACGTAATATACAGCCATAGCATGATTTTTTAACCATTTAACACCGCCGTACTTACAACCACACCCAGAGAATTTTGCGGCCATAAGTCCATAAAGAGGAGTTACCCCCCATAATTCAACAAGAGCGACCCTCCACTCGCCCATATATTATCGTTTCGTCGTATCGTGTTGCGTCTTTCCATAATCCCAGGAATGTGAAAGGAAAAGAGTGTATGAACAAGGTGTCATAAAGCAGATCATTACCCACATATAAGTCATTAGAGGGAAAGAAATCACATGAAGAATTGGGCACCCCCATCAAGGAAGTTATTTCCGTAGGATTGTTGTACAGGGTTTGGGCGCATAGACGGCTGGCTGTACGAGTTCGAGCGCTGGGGTGGCTGAGGATGTCCCGTGGGAGAACCTGAGCCTTGAAGGCCTGAATTTTGGAATACAAGGCCACCCGAGGCTCCAGGTGCCTGGATCTTTTGTTGGATTCTGCGTCCGTAAGGGGTCATGCGAATTGCTGGAAGGATTGGTCTAATGCAATCGACCAGCTGTTGCTTGAGATGAGGCCCAGAGTATTCAATCTATCAACAATTAGTATTGAATTAAAGATGGCAATTCTGAGGAGCATTACAGCTGTCTGAATAACGTAATTGGCATACGAATCGCGAAGCAACTTCTCCATCTCAGTATGGTTCATCATTTCCTCAAGCAAGATTGCTTTTGTTGATTGCTGGGCCACCCGAATACACTAGTTTTTGGTTAGCTTGATACGCTGCAGAAAAACTAAGGCTAAACTTACCTTCTCCATAACATTGGAGCTGAATTTTTGCTTCGACAATTCGCAAACACGCGTACGGAATTGAAGAATCAATGGCTCAGAAAACATTGGCTCGTTAAGATCGACTATAGGTTGTTAGATTTACTTCATCAGTAGGAGGTGGTAATTACTCACGGATATATTGAACAACGTAATTTCCAAAAGGATCCTGAACAAGTTGGACCGCATGAGCTGTGATTTGCTGAACCAACTGAGCTCTCTGGTCACCAGATGCGTGGTCGATACATCTCTGAAGAACACAACAGCCGTGACGGTGAGTTCCTACGGGGATACAGTTCCTGCCAACAGCATCGAAAATGAACTACCTGACGTTAGGATGACTTTGGTTCTTAGCTTTTCAATATTCTGACTAACCTGAGCGTCTTGGCCCTTGAGGCGATTCAAACACTTCTGGATGACATGGTTTCCGTTGAGATCCTGAATCAAATCCACAACCTTGCTCTCAAGAGCACGAATAATGGTAGCGATCTTCAAGTTATGTTAGTTAAAGCATATCGAGCTATAATTATCAGCTTCAGTAAGAGCCCTACCTGTTCGGGAGTTGAAATGAATTCGATCATCTTCTGCAATGCCCTGGTTCCATGCTGATTGAGAGCAATCTTAACGAGGTTTGGAGCGGCAGTATTGACAAGAACAGTGCGCTGAGCGTCGTTGGCAAACTCGAGAAGTTTTTGACAGAGGTAGTTTCCAAATGGATCTGTCAAAAGTGCTTTAGAATAATTCTAATTTTCGAAATGTAGACATGAGAGAAAAATGAAAGCTTACCAGTCATGAGCTCAACGACATGGGCATGGGTCTCACGGAAGATCATCTCAACATGCTGGGGGTTACGTTCTTCCAATTTCTTCTGTAGGTAACGGCACCCATGCTGGTCTTTACAATATCCGTAGATATCACCCTTCAAGCTCTCGAGTTGAACATTGGTAAACCGATTAGCTATAAAATTTATCAGCCAATAATCCCCCAAATATTACCTATCAATAACAAACCTTCGCCATCATGAGCTCTCTTTGGAACATTACGATTCTGAGAATTGTTGGCTTGCTGAGTAGAATCACCAAGTTTGGAACCTTGTGCATACAAAGGACCATAGGATCCATAAGGCGCTGCGTGGAAGACAGAGTTTGCCATATTGATGTTTCCGTACGCTCCATAGATTCCGGGAGAAGGAAGAGGAGTGATCCCAGGAGGTGTCATTCCAGGGATGGGTCCAACACCTGTCGATAGAGGCGGGCCAAATGCAATCGCCGGATTTCCCTAAATAACTGTCAGCCTCTAGCATTATAAAATGTGAAATGCTGGCTAGGCACCGAATTCAAGATTTCGCCACTAGCCGATGGTTCGCGGCTATGCCTAGGACGTTCCATCTGAATTCTGTTGAAACTCTGAGTATTGATATGAGTGGAAGTTCTCATGGTTGGAATATCTGAAGTCGAGAAAGACGATTGCAGTCTCGGCATGTTGCTTTGGTTTACATGAGGGACTTCATTGCCCTGGGTCAATTTTGCCTCGAGGTTTTCGGAAAATGGGGGGAACGGCTTCTCTTCAAAGCGCCGGAAGGTTGTTGGGGAATCAGTCTGAGGGACAGTGACTTTGGGCGAGGATTTTCCAGCTGGCGTGAATGGATAATTATTTGCTGGAAGACTGTGCTGAGCTGGGCGATGGCGGAAGCTGCTCCAGCTTCCAGGCACATTGTTCTGTCCCTCCTTGGGCTTAGAAAGGGCAAGATCAAGTGCAGCTGACGAGGAGGAAAGCTGAAGAATAGGTTAGCTTTTAGCTATATATATACATGAAGGGACTGGAGAAGATCATTACAACCCCAGGGAAGCTATCACGACGCACCAGAACGGGAAAGTCATCGGCGTCAGTCATCTGGAGATACGTCTTCAAAGAATTGTTTGCAGATGGGGCATTCTTGACATTCCCGTTCTTGTCCGTTTCACTGTAAAGAAAGCTGGTGTCGATCTGACCCATTCCCAGGGTATCCAACTGCTGACCAGGCCTAGAGATTGAGCCGTTTGGTAGAGAGTTTCTTCAGAGATCAGCACGATCCTTAATGATAAGGCAATAGTATTTACCTAATATTAGATCTAGGTCCAATAGGAGCTTGATCCTGCATTCCTAGGACCTCGTGCTCATCCGAATTACGCCTAGATCCTGGGACTGACCTGGATGGCTTGTGAGGCATGAAGATGCTTCCATCGTCTGTAGGAGGTGTCATGAGCTGACGGCCGTCACGACGCCCACTACTTGGTGGCGTTGCAAGAGCAGTAGGTACGGACATGCCAGAGCTGGTAAACTCGTACGATGCACCATCGCGTAGTTCTGGAGGAGTAGTCGGGACATGCACTGTCGAAGGTTTATAAACTCCGTGGCCATTTCCTTGGGTAACCTGACGGTCCCGGTCGAGATCCTGAGCGATACGCATAATCTCTTGCTCGTCCCTTTGCTGCTGGAGATGGAGGAGAGCCATCTGAGTCTCGAATACCTTCCTTTGCTGACGCTTATGTTCCAGTTCCTGTTGTTTTTGTTGAAGCTTTGTATATGTTAGTATGATTTTCTAAAGAAATATTCAGTGGTAGTGAATAAACGAACCATTTGGAACTTTTGGTTCCTCTATATAACTCTATATTAGCTTTTATCAATATCAATAGACCTCCGGGGAGAGCATACCTCAGCCTCCAACGGGTCTGTAACCTGAAGCCTTTGAAAGCTGGGGGCAAGATCCAATGACTCTGAAGGGTTCATCCGGTTTCTGTGAAAAACATTGGAAGAATCCCAGCCCATATCAATATTAGGGGGCCTCATGGAATCGGTCGTAAAACGACGCTGGAGCGTTGCTCTACTGTCGGGTGTAGCCGAGAGAGGAGATTCAGCATTATGGAGCGGGGTATGGGCGGGGAACCGGAATCCATGATCCTGTTGAGCTTGATTGTTTAGAAGATTATTGGTGAACCGCATGTTTCTATCACCCACGGTAGCAGCAGCAGTGGATGAAGCCATTGCTCATGCCTAGTGTACAATTGCTTGTCAGCAACTTATTTCGTGTAAAGCAGGGAATCTCCAGATGACTAATTCGTTTACAATCCCGAGAAGCAGCGAGATTACAGATTTGAGGTATGAAGATAGAAGTAGAGTTGGCTGCAGATAATTTACCTTGGGGAATGACGTTGAAGCTTGAAAATTAGGTTGACTTCTATGCCAGTTCGGTGAGATTATGGGGAAAGCAACGGAGAGAGTTAACAGAAGAGTAGTCGAAACGAAACGGTGGAACACCAGACACTGTTGACCTTCTGAACAGAGGAACAGAGGAAACAGCAGGGGAGAGGGAAGTATGTGAACTTGAACGGGTCAGAAGTAGAGAAACGAGGGAGGGGTAAAAGGAGGGTCCTCAGGGATGAGGTGTCGACTTCACTGTAATTGGCAGCGGGCGGTGGTTCGGCGGTGGAGCTCAGGTGCAGCAAGCGCGGGGCAAAGAAGAAACGTACTAGGTAGTTGCACGGTGCACCTGCTTGTTTCTCCCAGTCCCCTTGGGGGGGGGGGGTGGAGGTCCAGTCAGCAGCAAGAAGCAAAACATTTTAGCCCCCACCATCCATGTTTTGCAATCTCGAGTGTAAACTACATGTATTTCTTCAGCACCCTCGACATGTGTCTCTACACATTTCACTCGACCATTGCTACGATTAAGAGGACTAGAATCATTTGCAGTGTCTATATAGCGTACAAGCACATACACACACAAATTTTAAGCGAAAGGATTTTTTTTTCTTCGAAAACCACGCCGGAAGCTTATTTTATCCCGCTTCTCTAACCCGCTTCTCTAACCTTGAATGCCAGAGCGACTAGTGACCCACCCTGATAGGGCCAGCACCCCTAGATCAATCGATTCCCGATCTATCAAATCGGGGGGCCCCATTCGGCGTTCCACTGGACGACAACAACAACTAGAAACACTCAATGAGATCTTCATGTTTGTAAGGCGTATGTAAAAAAGCCCATAGGCCCCACTGCCGCCCCAGAGACCTTTTTTTTCTCTCAGACTAGTGTGTCACATAGTGTCTCCTTAAATGACATCTCGCTAAAATCGTTGGACAACTGCTCGAGATTAAGATTTAGTCGAGGTGGGTTCGATAAGAGCCTCCCCCCCGCATCGGTCCGCGATATACCGGGGAATCGGGATGACGAGGGAAGGTAAGTCGGCACGATGATTTACACGATTCCCGACAGAACTTGGAGACACATAATTTTGACATTGCTCGGGCCTTTAAGCGCACCACACACGCACGCACACGATCTCCCGTGAGGATCACTTACTTAAATGGTTGCTGCGCGGATCCATAGATGAACCCTGAACTATGGGATGGGGTCTATCTTATGCAGCACACACATTAGCAATGACCATTACTGTCCGCCACTCGCCTGAGCAGCGAAGTCTGTTTCCCTACGTGTAGCTGCTGCTCCTGCTGGGGATGCTGATGCTGCTCATGCTGTTGCTACTGCCGTTATTTAGCCTTCAGGCTACATGCTATTTGTGGTCGCCCAGTGGATACAAGCCTACATGGTAGAAGCGGGGTTTTGATCGGGGAAGATACGGCACCAATTCAAATCATCCAACTGACTGACTGACGGCTCTAGGGTAAACATCATCTTCAGTGTCAAACGGCTACGGCTACGCTCGATGGAAGTACGAATTAATTGACTGCAGATAGACAGCGGAATGCCCTCGTAAGTACGGTATGTATGCGGTGACCCCATGTAAGGGCTAGCTGGGGTGACACGAGTCATCGATGCCAAACCCGCTCTGATCCACGGCTATCAGAGCCTACACCTACATGCATGTACTATGATGTACTCTATATGGCATCATCGCAAGATTGATTTCCTTTGCTTCGAAGCTATGGGTTGACTATGACGGGTTAGACAGGGCGGCCCCACGGGAAACTCAATGGCCGATGTCGAGATTCGGCCTCTGAATTTGATGCCATTTCATGATTACAATCCGATTTAGCATCTGTTAATTCTGCACACGACGTCACTAGGCATTAAACTTTTCACGCAGCAATGTAAATTCCATCTGAACTTTAAATACAGTTTTTTTTATTCAAAAACTAGGGGCTTTACAGTAAAGAAAACCTATAAATATTTCTAGCAATACCCCCAAATTAAACTCTATAGTTTTTATATTATTCAAGGTTTAGTTAATACGCGTACGGTCACGTGCTTACGTGGCGAACTCGTGGGGAAGCTGAAATAGTGGGGAAGCTAAAGCTGAACTCGTAGAGAAGTTACGCTGATGTGTATGTAGTTCTTAACCTACGTACGTCTCCGGCGAATTCACATTTCTGTAACAGACAATGGGCACTAGCCTACGCTGTGGCCCCGATCTCTTGCTGTCTCCAAGAGAGCAAGCTGCTCAGGCACCCCAGGCCACGAAACTAAGCAGTAAGTTTTCTTTTAGCCCTGTTTTCATACACAGAAATTAAATTGAACTCACGTGCAATGTTTACTGGATTGGGGGGGCAGTGCATTAGGTTGCATAGGATTCCCTAGAATAATCTGTTTCATCATGAGCTGGCAGATAACATATCATGTCTGCACTTGGGTTGGTTGGGTTACCTTGATGAGATATAACTTCCCGAAACAATCAGTTCAGCCAAGGACCAAACAATCCGTCAGAGTTATCTTTTTTTTTTTTTTCCTAGGTGGATTACTGGCTTGCATTTTAAGTCATACAAAGTCTACCCGTCTATCAAACTACGACCTCTGCTGGCAGGGCAACCCACAACCTAGCCCTGGGTGGATTGGATAATCCTAAAGAATGCGGGCAGATAACTTAGGAATGACTGCCTACAAAGATGAGATTCAGGCAGCCTCCCTAGCCTAGAGTTTTTCGGCCGTCATGCCGAGGGCTACTAGAGCCTCGCCTACCTGAGTAACGAATTCCCATAGCAGGCTAAGGCGAACCTTACTCACTGAGTGGCCCAAAGTTTCCCTGACAGAAAATGTCGTGCCTGAGCAAATTACCTTTAACTCGGGACGTTTCGCCGATCTTAGGTTTCCATATCACGCGCAGCATGATGGCCAGTATCATACCTAAGCTCTTAAAACCAAGCTGTTATGTTAAGTTGTACCATTGATGCGGCTCACCAAATAGCGCATGTGCGAATATTATACCACTAGGCCAAGTCATCATTAACTATATCTTAGATTTAGGTAAACCTAGAGTCAGGAGATTTTATTGTAACTACAACGCTCGACAGAGTTAGGCTCTGAGGCTATAGCTAGGACGACAGAATCAGGCTCCGAGGTTAGGGGAACCTGCGCGCCACATGCTAGGTGCGGTCCCGCGGTGAAACTTTGCATCATGCAAGCGCATAAATTTTCGTCATAAATAACTGTACCTTTCTATACTTCCTGACTCCTTAGTGCACAACTCTGTTTTAGAAGTGTCTACAGTAACCACCACAAGGAAGGCCGAGTGATGTTTCATGACTACTAGCACTGTCCTAAAACCAATTGAGCCAACGAACCTAATCTACCCAAATAAAGTTCATGGGAGTTTTCACATGGCAATTGAACCTCAAGTCACGAGATACTCGGACTGGCAGTTTAAGGGCTGTGAACATTATGCTGACTAATGAAGTAGAGTCAATGATCGTCCTTCATCATATGGTATCACTCGGCACCACCACCAGCCACATCGGCAACATGACATCACCCTCAGCACTAATGATTTTTACACATACGCAGTCCTATAATCTAATGCTATATCTCCTATGAAAATCTTAGCTTACCTACCATAGCCCGTAACCTCTACCAGGCCAGGGCCAATTGTCACCACAGGAACAAACCAGAGGGAGGTTATAACTGCCCTTGGTAACGCCTGTATTTAAATCTTGTCCTCCCTGTAGAAATTGTATATTTATAGGCCATCTAATTTACAAGAACAATGGAAGTAACCATGCCGCAAGGGGCAAGACCCCCAACAGCTAAAACCACACTAGGTGTTCCAAGTTCTCGTCGGTTTGGGCCACGTCTAAGGTACCCTCAATACTGCATGTACTCGGTTGGGCTAGAGGTTCCTGGCCTTTGGTTGGCTAGCAACATCTAAACCTTGGAAGCATGACAAACAAGAATACAGGAGCTACGAAAACATCCCAAGAGCGGCATAAAAACCCTTTTCCCGTTTAACTATCTCTACCCACCAACATGACATTCACTCGATGGCGCTGTCCCTCATTCAAGTTTCAGCGTCGACTTTTTATCTACAAGTCTAGGGCCGACAATAGATGACTGAACACTTTTAAACACATAGTAGCGCGCCTAAGCTAAAACGACGAAGCCAGGTTTCGAGTGGTGATTCGTGAACAAAGAAGTATTATCTCATATATTCGCATTAAAATTGCGTTTTCAACACAATTCGGTCCCCTCGGTGGTAGATCAATACTCAAACTATTTTTCGGAGACAAAGGCACTGGATATTGCATGCCCAACAAGTCGTCGAAACCATAGAACCCTATGATTTGACTACGATAGTTCAAACTGAAATCATTCCTTGTCAGCACCCTCCAAGAACCATAGCTTCGTAGTCATAGGTACGGTTGGGAGGGAAGGGTTCTGTTCTTAACTTGGAGTAGTCAAATAGACTTATATTATTGAATCCAATTGTATGAAGAAGGCAACCGGCAGCAATTCCCACCACTAAAAACCCGAAGATCTATGTAAGTACATGTAGTCAGAACAGGCCTATGACACGTGTTTTCCCCGGATAGCCACCCTAAATGTTTGTTGGTTTGTGGTTGATTGGTAACCAACTGATGAGCGAGAATCTACTTAAGCCATGCAACTCATCAACATTCAGATAAAGTCCAGAGTTTCTAGCTTCACAATAAAGAATCCTCCAAGTTCCCCTAGGGCCAATAATTAATTTATAACATAAATCACAAAGAATTCTATCACAGAGAACTTGCGGTTCTAGCGACGTAAACTCATCCGGGTAACCTCGCGTTTATTGATTTCCACTCACAACACCATTGACAGGGTCATCACCGATATATCAACACTCAATACTCCCTCTAAGACGAGCGTCCGCGAGGCAAGCAACTACCAAAAATGTCATTTCCCCAATCGCCATCCACTCTACAGCCATATTCTCAGAATGGCCAACAGACTCCCCAGCAGCAGCAAATGCAAATGCAAATGCAATACCAGCAGCAGCAGCAGCAGCAGCAGCAGCAACAGCAGCAACAGTCTCAACAGCAACAGGCCTCGACCTCTATGCCCCCTCCAGCCTCGAAGCCTACAGATCCTACAGACCTTGCTGACGCCCTGACTTCTGCGGGCATCGATCTAAAAGAAGAAGAAGCACGTCTTACCGCCTCCACCTCATCGGCCAACCCCCTCGCTTCCTCTAGCGACGAAGAAGCAGCACGCATCTACCACCGCCGCCAGGCCGAGATGCGCGCTGCTCACCTCACCGACCCATTCCTGCAGCCAGAGATTCTATCCAATCGCCTCTTCCGAAAGACCCGCGACTCAGCTTGCCAACTGTTCACGCTCAACGCAGGTAACGGCACGATCGTCACTCACGGCCAGCAAGCCGACATTGCAACGCTTCTCAGCCTCGGATGCAAAGAGCGCCTTAACCAGTTCATCACGCGCGCAGTCGTCCTAGCTCGTGCTCGCCGCCGTGCTCAAAACGTCGTCTCTGGAGAGTGGGCAGACAGCGTCAAGGGTGCATCGGTGGATCCGAAGGCTATCCCTGATAGCGCCATCTCCCCCGGAAACCCTCTCAAACGATCCTTCTCCTTTGCAACTGAAGCCCCTATACCAACAACAACTCTGACCAATGAAACAGCAAAGGCGCTGAGAGGACTACAGCAGCGTGAGTTCCAGAAGGAACAGGAACGCCTCGTGAAGAAATCGAAGCGTGATGCGCCGACGTCTTCCAGCACACCCACTGTCGAACCGACCACTCCAGCCGCCACATCGATTGACCCTCCATCGACACCGACAATGTCTCTGAAAGAGTCACGGAAGCATATCGCGAGTAAGAAGGAAGAGGTCATGTCACATAAGGCTGCCAACGCAACGGCGAATATGATGATGGGTATCGGAGGCTTTGGTGGAAAGCGCAAAAAGAAGACGTACTCTTGGATGTCGACTGCAGGCGGCGGCGTTGGTGGCGCCGGGCAGGCAGTTCTTGCGCCCGCCGGTATAGCTACTCCGACGACACCAGGGGCTACTGGCGGGATGGACTACTGGAGTGGTGGAAGTAGACTTGGGTCCTGGAGGGATGATGGAGAGAGGGGTGGTGGAGTCCAAATAAGAGATTGGATCGGTGCACTCGAGGGAGATGGTAGAGGTGTGGGCAAAGGCATCGTCAAGGCGTACCTAAGGATGAAATGATGTATTCATCCTGTCCCCTTTTCTCATATTCTTACGTTAAGACTTTTAATAAGTCTTTTAATACTGTACTCTTATCGATGTATCCATACTACTAACTACTTGAACTAGCATTTCCTCAAAGCCGTACTAGGCGTGGACTAAACTAAATATCTTTTCTTCTTTTTCCTATTTTCTTTTCATATCACTGGAGTTAGGGGAGGGATGCAATTTGGGGATTTATTTCTTACACCATCACTCATGATCAATATACAATAAAGAATAAAAGTACTTACCTAGCGATCATTATCTGACTGCTAACCTGAGATTCAGTAGCGAAGCTTCGAAGCAGAGGGGGTTTGTCAACAATGATAGGTTCCCTAGCTAGAGCAAGAGACTAAAAGCTTTAGATCATGCACCCAGAGCCCCTCACCCAAAAACACAAACCCTCTTGTAATCTCTGGATGGAGACCTACATGTAGTTCTGTATTGAAAGGGCCTATTATCAACTTATTCATGCCAAGTCGACATTGCCCAGGCTACCCGGCCGTGGCCCAAACTAGAGACCAGGACCAATGATAGAAGGTTCGTTTTGATAAGATATCCCCCACCCCCACCATATCCAGATACATAACTGAAAACAAGTAGGAAACCCTGGAAAACGGAGACAAGGAGACCCCCTGTGATATTCCAAGGCCTTACAGCCCCTCAAAGATTGCTAAATCTGTTTCCTGTCAGATTCGTCCCGAAGGCCGGGTTACTCACCTAGCTCACCGGCTGAATACTAATATTTCACAAGAAACATTTTACAAATAATATATCAAGGTTGCGTGGTGTAGTTGGTTATCACACTTGCCTCACACTCAAGTGCTCGCAAGTGGTCCCCGGTTCGAGCCCGGGCGCAATCATTACCTTTTACTCCATCCTAGATAAAACAGATTCTCCAGTGGGTCCATGTTGAATTTTCACGAGGTCGTGGGGAAGAACTGTTCTTTTGCCCCGCCTTCAAACTGAAGTCAGTCCGAGACTCCATGATCCAGGGAGTCCTCCCCACCCACAACCAAATCCAGCTGTTCATATCTACTGTTTAATTAATCTAGTTGTGCAAGCAGTTGCCCGTCAAATGACTTCCAGCAAGTGAGGTATCGCGAAAGCACGTGATGAAGAAATTATATATGCTTAGTCATGATCAGACGGTCAGTTTCGTGCCTACATAGCTAAGTAGGTATGCGGCTCTTCGCCGCGTCCCAAAAATTCACAAGCTTTCCAAATCCCACAGAGACCGCCAAACACGCACTGCAAGATGCTTCCTGACGAGACCGTATCCAACGAGCTAATTTCCCTCATTAATGACCAGTACCCCTGTAGAGTCCCCCAGCTACAGCGACTCTCTGCACTCATAGGCGATGTTTGTTTGTTGAGCTTTCCACCGTCTATTCCTTTCACTGCTGACCAGGACCGAAAACTAGGAAGATGATCCGAGTCCACCAGCGATAATTGTCCACGGTTTGGAGGCGACGGGGAAGTCGCTTATTGTGAGGTCATTTTTGGAGATCATGGGATGCAAGTTCTCGTGGGCGCCGTGTAATGAGTGTGTTACGGCGAGGCACCTGACGCAGAGGATTGCGGCTGCTGTGGGCGGGGCGGAGGACGCGGCGAAATGTGAAAATACGAGTGCGTTGGGGGTTCATCTACAGATGCTGTTGAAGGATGGCGGGAAACATTATTTGGTACGGACACTGCAATTGCGTTGCGCTTATGACGGGGAGAGGCTAACTGCTGGATCCATAGGTTTTGGACCGAATTGACCAGCAGCGGGAATTGACTCCTACTCTACTAGCTTCGTTAGGTAGATTGGGGGAAATGGTTAGTAGTATCTAAGGGCAGATGATTGGTTGGACTAACGGTTGTACCCAGATTCCAAACTTGACGGTTATATTCATTGTTTCGGTCTCCAAGGCGCGCCTGCTAAGCTCCGCCGAGGTCCCCCATATCCACTTCACACCCTACACGAAAGAGGAGAGCATTAAAGTTCTCTCCAAGTACGTTCGACGAATTACCAAGCTCCCCTCTACGGGCGACGAAGCCGAAGACGAGGAGGAAGACGAGGAGGAAGACTACACTGAAGAGACCGCCAAAGAGGAGCTCTATGTGTGGGAGAAATTTTGTGGCACGGTATGGGACTCGCTGGCAAAGGGAGCCGCCAGAGATATTGTGCAGTTTCGCGAGTCGGTGGATAGGATGTGGGATCAATTCGTGCAGCCTATTGCAAAGGGGCAGTACGGGACTAGGAATTTCTCGCAGTTGTATCTGCTGCAGAAGGACATGTTCAGGAGGGAGACGAATATTACGAACTCGGTTGTCCCAGTCACGGCAACGAGGACGACAACGGCGTTGAAAAGTAAGCTTTCCCCTTCGCGGATAGTAGATTGGGACGGTTTGCTAACGAGCACTTTGACAGATGTCCATGATCTACCCTATTACTCCAAGTACCTCCTATGTGCTGCCTACCTCGCATCGTACAATCCTTCGCGGTTAGATGTAACATTCTTCACGAAAACGGGTGATTTCAAGAAGAAGCGTCGAGGAGGCGGCGGCGGTGGTAGGGGTAGGCCCGCAAAGAACAGAAAGGTATTTAGTAGCTCCACGGAGGATTTTTCCAATATACATTAACCTAACCCTAATTGTAGATTCATCGAAGACTTCTAGGCCCACAAGCATGGCCGCTTGAGCGTATGTTAGCGATCTTCTACGCCATCTTACCACATCCTACCAACTCATCGGTAGATCTCCAGGCACAGGTTAATAGTCCCTCTCCTTTCCCGGTAGAATATAAATACTGATCACCTAGTAATAGATTGCGACCCTGACATCGCTCCGCCTCCTGACCAAGGCCTCAGTAACAGACGTTTTGGAGGCTTCCACAAAGTGGCGCGTCAATGTTGGATGGGATTATATCAGAGGAGTAGCCAGAAGCGTCAAATTTGACATTGAGGACTTTATTGCGGAGTAAAGACAATATGCATTGCCGAGTGATAATGCATGACCAAGCGGGCGATCGAATACATCTTTTTTCTTACTAATGATATTTTCTCTTTTCTCTTTTTCCTAATTCCTCTTTTTCCAAATTCCTCTTTTGTTTTTGTTTTTGTTTTTTTTCTTTTCAGGCCTTTTTTTTTTATCCTTCTAGGAGTCAATGGGAATTAGAAATTGTGGATATCATCTGGGTACTGAATGCTGCACACAGTTGTAGAGCCTCTACAACGAAGACTACCTAAACAGTCCGCCAGGTCGAAACCTTGTCAGAAAGAAAGGGCAACATAGATAACTACACGCGCTGGGAACGCTACCGCCATAGTATTTTATGGTCTTGGGGACGTTCCCAAGTTGCCTAATTGGGCAAGTACGCACACATGGAACGAGCCACATCATATAAGAGACTTTGCGCAAGCTTCTATAGGTGGGTGTCTCCCCGCCTTTAGTCTCCACCACCTTTACAACTATTTGGAAGCACGACAGGACTACAGACTCGTTAAGTATTCTGCTTTGATACTGTTAGCAAGTACTTATTGATCTGGTCGGTCGGCAGGACTTCAAAATACAATGGGTGACGATGACACCAACCAGAAGAAACGAAAAGTCAACAACAAGTGGAAGGCCTCGTATTCCAACATAACCGCGGCGGAAGCAGAAAAGAGACTAGGCATCAGAGTTCGACTACCCAAAGGGACAACGGTTGAAACATCATTGGCAAATGCAAAGCATAGCGGGATTGATGCCACCAAGGAAACAAAAGAGAAGGTTTATTATGACCGTATATTAGAACACCTTAAAGCCGAGGGATATCCTACGGAAGGGGATCCGAATTTCAAAGAAGCCAACCTCAATGACTTGGTCCATGCAACCACCAATCCGATACTGTTCGATTTCATGTGCCAGACAGGGCGTGAGACTATACAGCTAAGGAAGGAGAAAGAGATTATCTGTGTAGATGGCGAGACAAGAGGTACAGAAGAATTTATTGTACCGGATTTATTTTCGGTAGTAGAGAATAAGTGTGTCTCCGTAGCGGAAGCAAAGCGACCACCGCTCGGAAAGGCACTGAGACAGTGTTTGCTGGCAATGAAAGATATTGGGGACAACAATTGTGGAGGCAAGGTCTACGGTTTTGTTACGACAGGGTAGCATTCGCAAATCAAGTACATCGTTTGCAAGCTCGAGAGCCATGGGAAACTTAAAGGGCAGGGCATAAGCTGGCTGGGAAGTGATGCTCACTCCCGATGAGCCAGAAACCCGGGACAAAAACCGTTTGAGTATCCAATAGACCAGGGGCTAGTGCTAGTGTTGTCAGAGTTGAAGTCACCATGGTGACGGTTGGGGGGAGGGTGGACGTTAGGATGGATAGCTCTGGGCCCATTTATTAACATTAGCACAGTAGTCTTGCGGGTTCTCGGCATCTTTGCTATTTCTTTTACTATATCTATAGGGATATGCCACTGTATCGCTATTCGTGTCCGCCAGAAAGCCCGTAAGTATTTATAGTCACGACATATCACTCGATCGACGCCCGCGATAAACCCGCCAATCAATGGCCCCAGAGCCTGATGCTGGGGTCATGGCCCCCCTTTGGAGACTCATGGGCATTGTCTTCTTCCACTCCTCCCTCCTACTCCCCCTCTCCGCGGTATAATACTCAGAGTGTAGTATTCAGAGTACTATACGCGGAGGAAGTATGCAACTGATGGTGGCAATAGTACTGCCAGCCATAGAGCACCTGGGCCCAAGCTAGCATTTTAAATAAGTAGATACCTTACCATATCATTACCCGCCAAACGTCTAATATTGAACATCTTTAAATTTACCCGTTCCTTTTCTTCCCCATTTAAAGTATATACGAACCTTCAGTCGCCATATATTTAAACTACCATGTGTTATATATACATGTATATATGCTTCCTAAAATCCTAGCTACACGTACCGCGTATACGGGCCCGCAGTAACCTTCTCTCCACCAGTCTGTCCTAGCCCGCCTAGTCACAAATTATATAAAGCCGGTCCTGACCATCCCCGCATGCCCGAACCTACCGGTAGCCCTAGTTACCGGTCATATATCGCCGCTATCATTGACGCCGACGGCCTAGCACTACACATCCACCCCCACGCCCGGCGTGTTCAGCCACAATATAAGCCCCCTCTAGCTCTCTTATCCCACACGCAGCCGCAAGACAAGAATGTATGCCTAGCTACCTAGCTAGACCGGTGCGAGCGCCGACCACCGCCAGGCCCACCCAACCCGTATACCACCATTGACACCCAGGCCTGACCGCCGCTCATCGTCACCAGCCCTGGCCAAGCCAGTTATCAATTCCTCTTACCGCGCGCCTGGGAGGTATACGTACGTACCACGCACGCATCGTGGCTATCAACTTCAGGTCCGGCAGGTACTATCGAGCTTCAAGAAAGAGAGATCCCCACAGATTAGATTTTCCCATAATCCGCCTAATCCTGCACCCTATCTGTGTGGCCATAACTGATACCGGTACATACGTGCAAGCATGAAACCCACCACGGAGAAAGAGTAGCTTACTAAACCACATATACCAGGTACTGTATTGTATCAGATCAACCTTGAGCAAGACCAACCTTGGATGGTAGTGGTGTAGACGTATGTGCATAGTACCCGGTCGGTGTTATACTATCAAATAGTAAGATTCAACCCGAGCATAGCCATGGCATGGTAAGCTAGGTAAGGCAGGATAGATAGAAACGTACCCCGCATCTCTCACAGGTTTCCTCGTCCATAGCTACATAGCCCCGGCTGATGTTGCGTGCACAGGGATGGACACCTGCGCGCGGCGAATACAACCACAATCAATTAATTGTACGATCCAAGACACAGATGTATCAGGTATTATGTATCATGTCTGCGTCAGTTATTTCCGATCCAGTGCGTAGGGTGGTTTAGGTACATTCCGAGACCAGACAACAACAAATAATAAATTAATACCAACTGTTCCAATTAAACGGGACGTTAAGTAGTTAGAGTTCTATAGTTAGCCTTCCTTCAATCCAGGTAGAAGGACGTTACAATTGCACACCCCTTCATTCCACCCCGTCAGTCAATCAGTCTCAGTCAGGGGGAGGGATCGAAGGTTGATGTCTTCCTGTCAGACGCCCTCCCGCTCTGCATTTTGAAACCCCGTCTCTCTCTGATTTTCCAAATCATTGCGAATCACTCGACCTCCATCTTCACCCTTACCCTCACCCCCCGGTGCGCGCGAACATCGGAGCAGTGCAGTATGTAAACGCCACGCAAGCTATTAATTGCAGCCCAACAAGGACTCTCAGTTAATTGCCTTTCGGTTTGCCTGCTCCATATGTCCGAGTATACGTAGTACCAACAATACGTACGTACGTATATATGCCAAGGCAGTAATACAAGCACTCCGCCTGTAGAATATGCAAGCACGCGCGCCCCAGGTATGCCCGTTCCCAGATTTCTACGGAGTCCGTTCCCTCTCAGGGGACCGGAGACGAGGAAGGAGGAAGCCTCGGGCCAGAGTAAGCCTTGCGCAATGGAATGTATACCGACACAATTAAGGTTACCGCTTCTTTTTTTTTCTTTTTTTTTGCTTCTTATTCTTTCCTTTCACATCGGTCCCGCCAAGTGTGTAGGCGTGGGTGTAGCCGCACAGAATTATGTGACTGGTTCTCCACTCTTCATTGTAGGGGATTAGATCGCGGGATAGAGCACCTATCCATCGGCTTTGGGGCTTCCATCTCCGAGCCCCCTATCCCTCCATACTCGACTCCTGGACTGCGCACAAAGGGCATCAATGAGAATGGGCCCGTATAATCTTGGTACCCGGGCAATAATGTTCAACGGGGTATGTAAATCCGTCGTGCAAATCCGCTCGTCCACTCACCTTCTTAGGGCAGCACACCTCCGGAAGCCCCCCGAAAAAGCCAAGCCAGCGTAATGCGTTAGCATTTATGAAAGGGATGGGAGGGAGGGGAAAAAAACTAGAAACCACGTACATGCCTACTGTGATACGCAATTTGTATGTATGGCTTGATATTCGTTCAGCCTTGGGCGCCCAGCCGGGCCATGTATCTACAATCCGGACTTTGGCCGTTAACGATGATGGTCATTCCGAGCCCTCCCAAAACGTGGACCCCTTACATGTATGGGGACTCAAAACCTCCGGGCCCATCCTTTAAAGAAGTGGAACAAGAAAAGAACCGATGTTCATAGTTCGACCCCTGTTGTTGGCCTGGTTGGTTGGATTGTCTCTTGGCGCGTGCGTAACACACTAATTCTTAAATACAGTAACCTTAATTCGACTTTCAAAATCTCCTCCAAGGGTTTCAGATGTGGTCAAGCCTCCTGGATAAAGGTTTATCCAGGGAATATACATAACTACATGTACCATACCTAGCCCTCCTGCGGAGTGTCCTCCGCAGACTTGCGACGCTGCACTTGCGCGCGCACGACACCTGAGATCATTGGCAGGCGGCCATCTGGATACATAGAATTATGCGCTGTCTTGCACCGGGTATTGGTCCAGATTCATCAGGGATCTCTTGGAAATATTCCATATTCTCATATTGCTCCGGCCGCCAAGCTGTTGGTAAGAAACAAACACCATATACGTCGAGTGATATCTCAAGATTGCGCCGCCACGCCTCCGCACCGCCGCCCTGCCAAGGCCGGGAAACCTGCACTGCAGAAATGTAGGGACTAAACCCCTGCGGGCGATCTCCTTGTGGAGGTACTGCAATGCATCTGGACCGGACCAATTCCAGAGAGGTCTGCCTGCACTTGGAGAAAAGCAAATATTGATGAATTGATAACGTTGCCGCAGTAGCTGGATAATGCCCAGACTGTATCGCATGTGCCATGCAGTGTATCAAGGGTCAATGAGAGATAACCAACTTACTGGGTAGGTTTCTGAAGAGAATATCTAACATCAACCAATTGATCCTTGGTGCACTATCCATACCCTTTCCACGATTCATGACGACAGCATGCCTTGAACCCCCACACCCCAGCACAATCTGAAACGCCTGTTACTACCAATCATATAGTTGTAGCCCTGATTTAAATGTCTGGTAGATATCCTAAATTTTATCGTCATGATTCATCACTCGGTTTTTAGAGACTAGATAGCTGAGCCATACATAGCGCCTAGATCATTTGTGGATAAGTTACATGCCTGAAACATTTATGTATACTATGAAGTAATGCCCTAGGAGGGTGGTATATATCCTGGACTGAGTTAATGTCGTTAGAGTAGCTTTAACTAGGCAGGTTGCGACACCTAATACTTACGTACATCAGCTGCTCAAAACAAAATCCTTATCACATCACCCTCCGAATACACTCGGAAATAATATTTCGTAACGTTGACCAGACACCAGAAGACTTCAGTGGCTGAGATGGAGTAAAGTTTTCGTTCGCGCACCTAATCGGACCCCACGTGAATCCCATGCAACCAACATACCAGCCAACTAGATATCGAAGCCTAAAAGACTTACGAGAAAGAAAGTATGTAGACAACGACAAAAATTCTTTCTCTGCAGTTATCCGAGATCCCGGTACTACGTCATTGGGTCAGCAATTGTGCGCCAGGAAAGGCAATCCACGTCGAATGCAGTTCATCTTTCTAGTGACAGGTTTAGCGAAAATAAAGGTCGCGGCTGATAAGTAAACCAAAATTGAACGAACTGAGAAACATGGGGGTAATGATGACCCCTCTGATTAGCTATGCCAATAGTGCAAGTCTGTCCAGGTTCACTCGATCGCCTTGATTAGTACTACCAATGGATTTCAGTCGTGGCAGTACGGTATCCAGGGTAAGTGAGTAGCAAGGCACACAAGCCACACTGCCACTTACTCTGGCCGACGCGCGGAGAAATCTATTAAATTCCTGAGTGATAGTAGCTTAGTCATCTAAACTCCGTTATTATACGCCCAATCCATATCCATCACTTATCACTCGGTTTTTGCACCACTTTTGGTCCGGAATGTGATAGAGGGCAGATCGCTTCAATTACCCTGTGTAGGCACTGATACTTGTGGCGAAAGTCACATTTGACACGTACTCTATCTACATGTATCTATCCATCGATCACCACGCGAAAACCTAACCTGTATCAACAGTGCCCATAGATACGAGGCTCCAAGGAACCAGAACTGAGGTGTTGGTATTTTAAGCGTACGTTCAACGGATAAATGCCGCAAATTTGCCAGGGTAACAGCGTAATATTCATTCCCTTAAAGATCGTTAAAGAAAGAAAAAGGTTAAACCCGGGAGTATTAAGTTCGCCGCTTGGCCACAGGAGTGGAACCACTGCTTGGAGCCTTTACTCCATATTGAGAGTCTAAAGACCTCAGAGTAATAGCCAGGTAACGGGCGGGGTCGTCTCAGGTTACAACGACCCTATGAATGCTCCTATAGGCCCAATCCCTCGTCATTGCGCTTCTTTATGAGCTGTAAGTACGTGTGTAAGTGTATTGTACGACCAATCGTGATCAGGGAAAGGAGGGGATAAAGTAGTAGTAGTACACGCGTGTAGGTGAGTTGTAACCTCAACTCTGAGCCGGGACAGCAACCTAAAGGCTCATTGAGACCTACCCGTTGAGTCAGTAAGCGAAGGATAACCTTGATAAACATATTACTGAAACGCTAACCTTTCAAAGACCGGCCATTGAAAAATTAATTGCTAGAAAAATTGTGGGAAAAAACTCCCCAGCTGTTCTGTAGAGCCGATTCTCTATATCAAGAGTACCGGTATATTCCTTGGGAGGATATTCATAGTAAAGCAGATCATGCCCTCTCTCGGGGCTGGATTCCGTAGGAGAATATTTTTATAGCCGCTATTACTTAATATAGGATATTGATTACACTTTAATCTGGCAGGGACATCGGCTCTGTAGGCGAAGACTAAAGGGAAGAAACGAAAGGCACCGCCGTTCCACAGGCAACTTCAACACGATCAATTCGAATATCTCAAAACTGCCTGTAATCCGAACCTTGGAGTCTGGAGAAAGATTCATCCTCTTAATGCGGCTGTCGACTATTATATTGCCCTTGGCGTTGGTTCCCCCCTTGGCAGTAGGCGAGTGGGTCTGGAATATCTGGTTCTTGAGAAGGGTATCTGTGTATGAGGCTGCCCCCTTCGTGAGCCGAGAAACACCTCATACCCCTTGAAGTTTTACCAAGGGCCGGGAAGTATTGATTCATGGTCACAAGTCCACTTTCAGGGCCTTTGCGCAATGAATCTTGGGTTGGTGATCTCCAAGTTTCTCGGACGAATTGCTCAATGTTTTGCTTGGCTTCCGACCCCAACAGTCAGACTTTAGAGTTGCTAACCGTGCATTGCGATTCACATGTAGAGGAGGTACTCGCTCACCAAAGGCTCAAGATCAATGAAAACGAGTTCTAAAGGATGTCACATTCTGCAGCCTTAGACAGGCTGAAGTGGGCTCAGGACCTCATTGTATGCATGGATTTTTTACGCGAACGCGACACCAGTCACGGGAATTCGCGAGCAAAGATACTTAGCCAATAGGGGTGCACAAAGATGTAGTTACGTGGCTTGGACTACACCCAATGGCTTGCAGGAGACCTATAGCGCGACTCAAGTAAATCTCCAGATTACCTGAGAGTTGACGCCAGGTGAAAGATTTTCTCGTTAATCAAATTTACATGGGGGGCATTGTGTTTGTCTCGGCAAGAAATCTAGAGTTCTTGGTTTGGGTTCTTGGGCGTTTTACGGTGAGGATGTTTCTCGCCATTGCCGGAGCCCCGATGGAAAAAACTGACCGATCCCCTGCCATATTAGCCTGATGATTGTGTTTCAGAGCGGCTGTTGTGCATGTTAGATGCATTCGAGTGATAAATTATGAAGCAGCGCATCGTTTCACCTAACTGGCAAAGAAAGAAGAGAAAGGGCATTTAGAAGGGTAGATCTATGATCTGACACTTCTTAAAAATGGTTAAATTCAACTTTTCACCAATCCGTTGCTTGAAAATATGTACATAAAACTTCTCCGGAATTAGGGTGTGACTGCGAACCCCCATGGACTGAATACTACATGTACACTTCCTAATCCTTTCCAATCCAAGATTGCAGGTATTAGGGTAGGGTAAAATTGATGATTAGGCGCCTCAGGCGCTGTGGCACACATATTACATTTATCTACCGCATACAATGAGCTGGTGTGCTGACTAATAGAAAGGCCTGACAAACTCTGAGTTTCACAGCATTCCTTGGAACGTCCCCTCACCGAGACTTCCTTTCTCCTGCATCTCCCAACCAACACCCGCGTCGTAAATCCCCGCAGCCACTGCAACATCAACTACTTACGTTACCCATCTAAATCTCCCGATATACAATCAGAGAAAATTCATCTCTCCCCCTCTTGGGTTCACTTCCATCATCAAAAGTTAAACATCGTACTCTTTTCCTACCTTGAAATCTAGGTGATCGGCGTGGCAAAGACTGGTAGAAGGCATCCAGCAGCACTTTAAAAAGCTGCCCCTCCCCAGTAAAGAGAATCGAGACGTCAACACATCGTCTCCGACTATCTAGAGAGCGAAGGTGTGAGTAGAGTCAATAAGGGAACGCAAATATTAGTCGCGCGCGACCACTATTGAGAAGTTGTTAGAATCGTACGCGTCATCGCCAACCATAATCGTTGGATTGACTGCTGCTTCCTCTATTTGGCCCGAGTAATATTCTCCATTTGGTGTTTGCGAGAAAAAATCTGTCACCATCATAATGTCCGTGGTGGTGGAGCTCGAGAATGCCTTGCAGGCCATGTTGGTCACCAAACCACCCGGTGTGTCTGGGTCGAAAATCAACCAAATAACTGAACTCAGTGCAAAAAACGTCCAGGTACTTCTTCCTACTGAACGATTTTAGAGATATTTTAGACCAGCGGCAACGGTAGCCATGTAGAGCGAACAGAGATTAAATAATCATCAGATGCTGACTGTCGATATTCATTGTTTTAGTCCGAATCCGTTATCATCGGGAAACTTTATACACATTTCAAGAAGTGTCCAGGAACCCATAAACTAGGCCCCCTCTACGTTGTAGATTCTGTTGCTCGCAAGTACTTAGATCTTGCGAAGAAGAGCCAACAGCCGGTCTCTGCCGATGCTCCTGATGGCACCTATGGTGCCGGTGTCTATAGAATCACGCAGCTTCTCCCAAGTTTAATGAATGATATTTTGCAACATGCGCCTCCAGAAGAAAATAAGGTACGCTATCTTCCACAGAAGGTCCATACGGATATCCGTGAATGGGGGTGCTCTGTGGCTATCAAATCGTTGTCAAGCTATATATAATATTATTCACTTTGACAACGACAAAGAAGCCCCCCCCCTCCTATTATCGCTTTGAAACACGACATATGATCGTTCGTATAAATATGTAGAGGCATCCAACTTACACAGATATTGTGTCTTCTAGGATAAAATAGAAAAGCTCGTAGCGATTTGGGAGCGAAGCTCAACATTCCCCCCCGAGGTTTTGTTAGAGATTAAACAGAGGATTGCAGCAAGCCCCATGTCACAGGCTTATTCGCAGAGTAAGCTACCATATTCCCTTCTTCCTCCACGCGTATTCTCCCTCGTTTAAGCCAGTCCATTTTGGAAGAACTCCCTTAGTAATTGATGACCTATTTCTTGGTTAAACGTAGATTCTACAACTCCAACTGGCTCACCGCCTCCACACCTACAATCCATAAACGGACAGATGCAGGCCTTTCCACAATACCCGATGTCGCAACCTCAACAACCACAGAGCCAGGCACAGCCAGGCGCATCAAGTACGGCCTCTATCTTACAAGCGCTTGCAAACATGGCAAAGCAAAGTCAAACAGTTACCCCCCCTACTGCTCCTGCCCAAGCACCCACACCCCCCGTAGCCGCAACACAACAGTATAATGTATCAAATGGCCAGATGAATGGGCTGTCTGGTTTGTCTCAAGATACTTCGCTTGCTGCTTCTCGGCCTATCGCGCCTCCAGTACAAGCTACCCCGGTTCCTATGTCATATACTCCTACTCCCCCAATTGCGAACAATGTTCCAACTATGCCTATGTATGGAAATCAAATGCCGGGCATGTATCTTGGCCAACAACAACAGCCTCAGCAACAGCCACAACAGCAACCACAAATCCAAGCATCGTATCCCCAGTATGCTCAGCAGCAACCCCAGCAACCCCAGCAAGTACCGGGTGCTGCTCCTGCTCCTGTAGATCAGATGGCCATTCTTCAACTCTTGCTTAACCATCCAAGTTTGCAGGGTATGAGCCTCCCTCAGTTGACCCAGTCTTTTGGAGCCCTTGGTACTGGTGGGGGTGCTGTTACTGGTGCAGATAGTCAAAACGGCCAAGCTATGCCGATGTGGCAGCAACAGCAAATGCAGCAGCTGCAGCAAATGATAAATCCTCCTCAAGTACCACAAAATGCATCTGAGCCTTCTCGTGATGGTGGATATAATCGCGATGTTCGTCGTAACGAGCGCGGATACTCCCCACCACCCATGTCGCCCCCGCGCTATCAGGGTCGTCGGGGTAGATCTCGTTCAAGATCCCCAGCTCGCTTCGACCGCGGGGGTAGTGCTGGAGGAGCAGGGCGCTCCCCACCAAACTTTAGACGTCGCAGCCCTGTATATGGAGAATATGAAGGTAATGATACGCGCAACAGTCGTGATAATAGCGGCAATGGTGGTGGGGGTGGGGGTAGTGGTGGGAATGAACGTAATCGTGGAAGGGGGCGTGGTGGAAACGGGGGTTTTGGGCGCAGAGGGGCATCTCCCCGCGGTCGCAGGGATCGTAGCAGGACCCCTCCAAATGGGAACAGGTTCAACGGAAAGGGTAGCCAAGGTGGTGATCGCACATCGCCTTCATTGCCTAAGTTCAGTAAACTCGTGGAGTTCGACGAGGGCATCGCATCAAACAGCATTAAAGGTAGGCCAATAGCGATATATTCTCAAACAACTTGATCACGTGCTAATATACAGTAATCATCCAGTCCTCAGTAGAACCCTATTCGTTGGTGGTGTAACGTGAGTCTAAGCCTCCCTTTGTCCAGTGTCTATTTGCTAACATTTCTTCAAGTATCTCTGAGGATGAGCTTCGCGGACTCTTTGAAAGGCACGGATTAGTCCAGTCCTGCATAGTGAATCAAGACAAGCGTCATGCTTTCATCAAGATGCTCACTCGCGAGGATGCGGTCAAAGCTAGAGCTGGTATGGAAACATATAGAGCTGATAACATGACCATTAGGGTATGCGCACAGTCTAGCCTTCTCTCATCCTGCTTCTTCCTTTCTTTACGCGTAAAGCTGACGTTCCTTTCCAGACACGATGGGGCGTTGGGTATGGTCCTCGAGACTGCAGCGACTACCAAACTGGAATCAGTATCATCCCAATCGACCGCCTGACCGACGCCGATCAAAGGTGGATGGTCTCAGCTGAATATGGCGGAACTGGTGGAAAACCTCTGGTCGGTGGAATGGTTGTTGAAGAACCAGATATCGAAATTGGACAGGGTGTCTCCTCTAAAGGTATGTTTCTAAGCCCCTCAAGAATATCCCCCCCCCCCAAAGCCCCTACCTCATTTCCCATCATCACCATCATCATGAGCGCTCCTGCTTTATCTCTAGGCCATTTGTTGCCAACCAATGTACTAACCAGAATCCCTCACATAGCCATCAGTAAACGTTTCCCAACCGACTCTGGTGGGGCAAAGGGCCCACGGTCCTCGCATGACACTTTCGCCGAAGCCCATCGTGAACAACGCAACAGGCGCACAGATTATAATGACAACAACCAGCGGGGAGGTCGTGATAATAACATTGGTGTCGCCCCACCAACTCCAGGGTTTGGCGCTGGGCTGCCCTTCATGAACTTTGTGCCGCCAAACATGCCCAATGGTTTCCAATATCCCGGATTCCCAGGCCAGTCCTCAGGACGGTGAAGCGTCACGAACCTGCTGCGTAGATAGGTGAAATAGGAGTTGGTCGATAATCGGAAGCGGCAACGTCAAAGCTTAATACTTCAAACAGCTTGACAATGCATTACGGCTAGAGCGGGTTAATATTTTATTGGTCTGGGTTTAAAAGCTGTTTAGTCTTTTGGTTTAAGGCGGGGTGGTGGGGGAGGTGGTAGTATGTTCCTGCTTGCGGGGTTAAAATCAGGGGCTAGGGTATGCTGGAATATAACCACTAAAATAATTAGTTCACGTTGATGGGGAGTTTGGGGGTTCCTTATTTTTCCGAGTGGCCTTCTGTTTTGTTTGTTTTGTTTCTCTTACTCTCTTTCTTTTCAGTTCCTTTTCCTAAGTATTTTTCCGCTTTTCCTCTCTGTCTCGTGTATCCGATGATCTTTCTCACTTTATCTCTTTTCTATCTCTCTCATACACAAGCTTGAGTTTACCCGGAGGTGGGTAATTTTGAGGATGGGACGTTGTCTGCCGAACGCGCGAATCCGCCCCCCGCCGATACAGCGCGAGCCAGGGTCCTGTTAAATGTAAAACTCTTCTGTTTCTACTGTAAAATATTTTCTTTCTCTCTCTCTCATATCTCCCCTCTCCTGATCATAGGAGACGTAAAAAACGATATCATAAAATAACAGGTTAAAACTTAAAAAATAATATTTGTGAACACAATATACATACAAAAACCCAATTTTGGGAAACCACCCGCGCCGCGCGCGCCGCGCAGAGTGTTGAATTCCCCGGCCGCCCCAGTTCAGCTAGCTAGTAGTTTTCCCTGGCGCGAATTCCCACCTCTACCCTAGATCTTATGTAATATGTGCTTTCTGTAGGGGGGGGGGTTGATGCCCCCGGTGGGGTACGGTGTGCGGTGCGATTTCTTCCAATTTCCGGAGGGTGGAGGGGTTGGAGGGGGGGGTTGGGTGTCCTTGTTATCCGGGGAGAATAAACGATGCGATACGGAACCTTGTAGTGACATGACGTCGGTCTGGCCATGGGGGGGGGCGTTATGTAGTTAGACCAGCTTGTCCATCAGAGAGCGCGGCCCCTCAACGAGCGTACACCCAGGCCCCTCAACGAGTGTACACCCAAAGTTTGGTGGGTAGCATCCGTTGCAACGGGCAACGCTCGCTGATGGGCCGTGCCTGGTCTAGTTAGGTTGACATTGGAGGTCCCTGTGCGTGAGCGAGGCGGTAAAAAACCGAACACCCTCACGCTTGCTTCGGTTTAGGAGTGGCGAGTAAGTTTGGGCTGGGGGTGGCGGATAGGAGTAACTTGTAAATTATAAAGTAGATGGAGGTTGTTCCGGCCTGGGCGCGCGCGGGGGGGCCGTACCTGCGCTGTAACTGAGCAGGTGCCTTTCCTTCCCCAGCGCCCTGGGAGTAGAGTTACTTAGTAATCTATGGAACAGTGGACACACACATGGTCTCTTTTTGAATTGGAGACTTCGATCGAGATTCTGTTCTTGTTGGTCATGACCATTTGCTGGTTGGTTGGTTGGTTGGTTGGTTAGTTAGTTTGTTACATACACCCACTACTCGGAGGGATTTCTGCTGACAGAACTAAATCCTTAATGTTTCTTCTATTATAATTATCCATGTAGGTACTTATGTACAATAATACCCCATGGGCCCATATGCGGGGGTTAGGTTACGACTTACGAGTACCGTACTGTGGAGGAGTGGTGTGTATGGATACGTACGGGTATTGCGGGGGTTTCCAATTAAAACCACTACTACTATTACTACAAGAGAGACAGTGAGGAGAGAGACAGAGACAGAGAGAGAGAGACAGAGGAGGGGAAGAGGAGGTGATAGACGTTGGAGGTAGTACAATAATGCCTCGATCACTCGATACGATGTACCCCGTGAGAGGGGGGGTACGTACATGTAGAGAGTAGGTACATGTATCTGCCTGGAGGATGTAGATCTATCTAGAGGTGTACCCTTTCAATTCACGTAAACCAGGAAACCAGCCCGCATAACCATAATTGCCTTTTTCTTCCATTCCCTTAGTCCCCCCCCCCCCCCTCTGTGCTGCTGCTTCTGCTTCTGCTTCTGCTTCTGCGCGGCTCGAGATCCATCACTTAATTCCCACCGCGCTTGGGAGAATTGATTGGTAAAAGTAGATACGATCTATCTGCCATATATCTCATTTCATGGTATGGTATGGTAGGTACATACAGTAAAAGTACATATGTAGCCTTTAATTACCCTCTGCATCCACATCTACATCTGTAGTAGCCATATCGCGGTTCGGTGTATCTACGGTGTATCTAGCAACGAGAGTTTTTCCGCTCGCTGGCGGTGGCGCGTGCGGAAAGACCACCACCACCACCACCACTACAAACTGGAGGCTGGGTGATCTATCTAACTACTCTATCGTGAGAAAAAAAAAAAAAAAAAGGATAAAAGCAAACCCGCGTAAAATGCCGCACAGTTCACCCTCCCACCCTCCCTCCCCTTCCCAGCCGGGGAGGGGGCAGAATTTTTCCGACAGAACAGACAACCACAAAAAAAGACTGAAACCTCGCTAGCTAGTACTGTTGTAGTACATGTCGATATGGATCGGAGTATGGAGGTGGTGGGGGAAAAAAGAAGATATGTATGTAGCTTATGTGTGTGTGTGTGTGAAAACGACGATCATGAAGAGGAAAAAAAAAAAATGGAAATGCCGGTATCGCGGTATCGGCGTAAACCGAGTGCTGTTTTTTTTTTTTTTTTTTTCCTTCTTCTTCTTCTTTTCTTTTCTTTTCTTTCCCTTTTTTTTTTTTTTTTTTTTTTTGTGGAGGTGAGAAAAAAAAAAGGTTCCTGTATGTGGGCAGTTAACGGTACATGTAGTTTACTCTCAAGTGTGGCACTGTCGAAACTAAAGTAACGACGCCCACCCACACACCCACGCCAACGGGTGCGCGCGGGACAAAACAAAATTTTCCTCCACTCTCCCTCCTGCAGTAGGCGGTCGGGAGCAAAATGTTCTGGAAAACAAAGTTTGGGGAAAAAGAAGGTTACCCACACCCACACACAGCAAGGCAGTAGCACCCGTTGCATGGTGGGGGAGAAAGGATTTTTTTTTCTTGCTGCACAACACAACCCACAATCTCATACCACCAAACAACTCCACGACCGACGGGGAGGGAGGGGTTTTTTTTTTTTGATCAATCTAGATCTATCTACATATACTCTATCCCCCACCAGGAGTAACGTGTGTCCAGTTGCAGTGGAATCTTGCATAGTATAGATAGAAACGGAAGTAGGGTAGCTGGAGCTGGTAACATTATACAATGTATGTATGTATGTAGATGAGAGGAGGTAAGGTGAGGTGACCGGTGCCCGTAGTACCGTTTGTACCGTACCATGGGAAAGGTACCTTATGAGAGAGCACAGATCGAGTACTCTAGAGTAGCATACATCACATGCCTACATACATTATGCTTGATACCTTAGTTAGACGTCAACCTACATATCCGTACGCCTTTCTACTCTAAGCTCCTCCTGTCTTGTCTCGCGGTGCCGTTGTCTTGCTATGTTGGCGGCGATGGTAGAGTAAAGTAAAGCCATATTCCGGGTGATATCTGATGATTCGACGGGAGAAGACCCTGCAGAGACCCCTGTCCAGAACCAGACTTACATACAAGAGCACATACGTGCTTTTAGAGTACAGTCGACTATAGATTACGGCCGGTACATTAATTCAGGTACGGGATTTAGAGGCGAGATAGCTTTACTCTAGAGGCGACACTGCGCTGGGCCGTGTGTGCTGCTGCTGCATCATAATTAATCCGGCCGGGCGACGGTCGCCGCGCGCGCGCGTGAGCGGCCGAATTAATGGTTAACGCGCCCTTCAAATTGCAATTGCAATTGATCAAATTCAACAAATCTAGAGGGTACGTACGGTACCTGCTAATCTCCCCCCTTTCTAGCTTTCTGCAACTGTTTGATTTGCATCAAACTAGCGCCGACGCTTCACTTCTCTCTAGCTAGAGGTACATGTACTTATGTACTTCGGTACATACATGTATCTGTCTAATAAGGTGGTTGTGGGGCAAAATAAAATTATATGCCCAGCGTAAATCGTGATCACGACCTTACTAAAAATTCCCAAGACCCAGAGTGATGATGACTTCACACGATGAGAAATATTGGCGATAACAAGCAAACCGTGACAGCAAGTTGTTACACGCGCACACTGGTTTATTTCTAGCGACGGAGTATTTAATTTCTTGTGGTCAGTAAAAGGGAAAAAGAAAGACTTGAGTAACCCTCATCCAGCGTAGCACAGAGTACTAGATACACATACAGCTTAACTGCACCCTAAAATAAAATTTCATTTCACGAGAACGAAAGAGAGAAAAAAAAGGGAAATGTCCGGTATCGGAACCCGACGCAGGCCCGGTCGGGTGTAGTGTGGCATGGCATGTGCCACATGTGTACCTATCTACATTTTAACAGCAGCAGCAGCGGTATGTTTCCCCTTCATCATCTTCGGAGGTTGCGGATCATTTAGAGCTTCGCGGAGCAAGCTTGTTCGTTTCGGAACCCGAAGGATCTTGCATGAGAGGCCTTCTTTACCGCTAACCCCCGGCCCTGAGTGATTTGGACCGCTAAATTGAAACCCCGGCTCACTCTACATACTCCTAACCCTACCATATCTACATGCAATCTACATACCATACTCTAACAGTCCCGTCCCCCCCCCCCCGCTAATGTAGGTACAAATCATAAGAGCTGTTTTTGTGTGGAGAACGAGGTGTTTTTAGTGGGGGGAGAAGTTAAACGATACTCTATCAGGTCGAAACTAATGAAAGTGTGAAAGATACGGTTACTTAAATGTGCATTAGTTTAGGATAGCTGCAACAGATTGGTCTGGAGAAAGATGGTGAGGGAGCCAGCTGTCAATCTTGACCTGGTAGTCCCTAATGGGGAATAGCTACTGCGTGCACAAGGAAATAACAGTAACGTCGAAGTTTCGCTGACTGCCCCGGCATTGTCGGGGAAGGCTCCCAGAGGTGGATTAAGTCGTTATTGGACTCTGCCAGCGCGACATCATGGAGAAAGGTTGGGACAATGCCGGGAAGGGAGGGAAGGGAAGGAAGAAAGGAAGGAAGGTGGAAGAGTTCAATTGTTCTGTATAGGGAGGTACAGGAACAGTTATTCATCGCCTTGTACCTACTCACTCAGTAAACGCTGTAGTCAAGGGATAGGAAGCAGTAGCAGCTACACCTCGAACGCTACATAGTAGTAATAGTAATCTGGAACTACAGAAACCAGAGCTGAAAGCCAATCATTTCGCCAAAACGGGAATCCCCCAATAGTATTGAATGGCTGGTCACGAATCAAACATAAACTCTTGCGATGATTCAATTAATTGTAAGTGTTCCGCGGAATGGCACAGAAACACCGCTATGTACCACCCAGGTACCACCACCACCACCACCATCATCATCATAATTCACAGGCGAGTATGTCATATAGTAAGATCAAACCAATATGCTGCCGCGAGAGCCTCTCCACCACCACCACGCGTGACTTTGTACTCAGCTAGCATTAGCCTGCATACCTCTACTCTATCGCTTATCGCCCTTTTGTCAATCCCTCTCGTAACTGGCTGTGGGTGGTGGCCATCTCCACAGCTAGGGTCTTCCCGAGGGAACACACGCAGAAAAAAAAAAAGGTACCTACAAGGCCACTTTACATACGTTACTCTAACCGTAAGTACTATATCACCCTCCCCCTAGTTGACGTAGGGTGTAATCTAAGCTGCCTGTCTGTCTCTCAGTCTGCCTCGTTGGTGTCGTCTGCTGTCGGTCGGTGGGTGGCTGGTAACGAAAGAAAGAAAGGCAGCTGGCGGCGGCGGTCAATCTGTGCCGACCCTGCCGAGTGGGCAACCAAAAAAACCCTTTTCCAGCCAAACTCTCTCTCTCTCTCTCTGCCAGGGTCTCGAATTGCTCTATTACTCTTTATTTCTTTCATGCCTCGGCATTCAGTCGGCACGGCAAAGTAGGGTGGGAATTGGCGAATCTATACAAAATGGGCAAAAAAAAAAGGTGATTGGATTTCGAGGGATTTCTTTCCCTTTGCCTACAACGGACGCGGATAACACGGCGTACGGGGTGCGAAGAAGAACAACAGGCACAGTTGCAACACAGACACCCTCAGAAATATAACTGATGAGAGCGAAATTCCGTCAAAGTAAGGCTTACCCTGCTGACCGACAATGTGGGGAGGGGAGAGGGGTGTATGGAGACGGAGAGTGGAGGGGTGAGCATGCGCAAAAGAGAAGCTGTATCAAAATATCGCGCATAATCTCTATAATGCCTCAGCGCGCGCGCCCTGTGGAAAAAAAAAGCTCCATTTGCCCCTTCAATAAAATAATAATTATTATCATTTCTACGCGCTCTCGCTCATACGTATGGTACATGCGGTCAAGACTACCAATGTCTTGGCCCCCCCATTCGTACCCGCTGACGATAATGATGATGATGATGACAGGATTCCCCCGCCGAGAGACATAGATATCGTTGAATATAGAGTACCTAATTAGAACAATTGAAATGATAAAAAAAATTGAATAGGGATATCTATCAATAGCGAATAAACGCTTGGGCGCACGCCGCGTTTCGCTGATGAGCTCGTCGTAACCAGAGACAGGAGCAGCTCTTTGCATTCCCAAATCTTCAAGAGCTCCGTCTTGGATCTCTTGGAAGCCGGTCTCAGCCCAGAGATAGCGACAGCTCCAAGCAGATCAGTGTAGATTTGCAATTAAAATACAGCTACCGACAGGGCAATTCCTTCTAGATGGAACAGACAGGTTTCTATTCCCCCTTCCATGCAGAAGGCCAAAGACGAATTCACGGTTGTGCCTGCGTAGAAGGGAGGGAAAGAAAAAAACTCTTTCCCCACACTCCGGAATTCCTCGGACGAACCAGCCAACCAGCGCAACAGAATAATCCCAAGTTTTTTTTTTCTCTTTCCTTAGTGGTGGTGGTGGTGTCTTTCTTTTCTTACTCGCTCGCTCGGAAAATTTCTACGAGCTAGTTAGATAGCCTGAACGGATTGGATCTCATCTCGTCTACAACACCATGACTAAGGTAATAGAGATATGGCTTACGAGCCAGCTTGCCCCCCAAATCTCCATGGCCGCCGGGCCTCCGACGCCTCCCGGCCACACCTTATGAACACATAACCTATACTGAGCCTACATACCCCGACGGGAAAATAGCATCTGTAACTTCATGTGGCCCCTACTCCTTTTCCCTACCTACACCACATCATCATTGCAATTCAACCACCATAATGGCCGATCAATTGTGCATGAAGGATCGTGTCAATGTCTTGGTACGCAATAAATATCGCGGGGAGGTTGGAGGGGGATGTAGGGATGTATGAAGTTGGGAGTAGTGGGTAGGTGTAGATACATGTAGGCGTCATATTTCGCGAAAAGTGAAGAGGCCGAGATTGGATGGAGGAAACCGGGGCAAGGGTCGGGAGGAGAACCGATTTAGAGCTTTTTTTTTTTGTTATTTATTTTTTTATTTTTATTTTTACCTTGGCCTCCTTTTCTGTCTTGTAGAAGTGAACTGCTGTTTCGATCTCACTCAAACCGTCGCCTAAGGAAATGGCAAAAGGAAAAGGGATACAAAGTAGAGGTGTGTTGTATCTAGATATGGCGACAGCCAATGAGAACGTCGTGGGGAAAAAAGGGAAGAGGAAAAAAAAGAAAATAAATTCAGGTAAAAGGGCCCAGACAACAGACGAAAATCAACGGCAATTTGGCCGGTGCGAATCTTTGCCATTGCGCGATCTGCTAAGGTTCTTGGTGGTGGTGGTACGGTGGGGAATAGCTCGACCACCACCACTATCGTGAACGTCAATCAAAGCACGGTGAACAGTGAGCCCTGTTTACATTTCGCCTTTTTGGAGGGGGTAAACTCTCCGGGGGAGACGAGGGAGGGGGTCCAGGTTCAGGGCTAGGATACCGGGTTCAGTCTCAATCCATTATCGCTTCATCTCATCTCGCGCTTCTACCTGTTCGGTCAATTTCACAAGTTGTGAAACAAATTGGAGCCATAGACTCCATATGTAACTTTTGTTTTGAAGATTTGGGGGAAACGAGTGGCCCCGCCGAGATGCCTAGCCTAGGGTAAGGGTGGATTTTCTGACAGCAGTATGTACCTGGGTGTTTCTGCTGGCATTTGAACCCTTGATAGGGGGTGAAGCGAGTAACTCAAAAGGTTGATGAAGTTTGTAGGTCACCCGGCTTGAAGTAGAACGGTTTTGGAACAACGAGATGGACATTTCTAGTTCTGGTAGGCACATCCGTATTCGGTACCTAGTGGTTCGCGGCTCAGAGTGAGCGAGTGCCGCTGTTTCCTTTTTATTGACGATGATGTCGATGAAGGTTGGGGGATATGATAGAGGATGGGATTTGTGTTGTTTTCCTTTTTCCTTTTTCCTTTTTTTTCCCCCCTTCCCCTTTCTTTCTTTTTTTTTGTGATCCTCTTTGGTCTCAATGCTCTTTAATTTTAAAATTTGGGAGTGAAAAAAAGTTATCAGTTGAAGATCAACGTTGAAAACGTACAGTCTATCTATACACGGCTGGCCGAATTGATGTTTCTAGAGCGGTCTGAGGCTAGCTGGCTTCAAAAGGTAATTATGATCTGTATCGAAATCCTTATCTTTACCATGGGGTAAAAATAATTATAGAGACTAGAGAGTACATACATGTAGGTAATTGTAATTATATGAGGCTATTTGTGTTACGTGGTAACACCCAAAAGTGAGTGATAAGCTGTGACCGCGTGCCGTTATTTAGCTACATACATTACTATTTTTTTTCCGTGTTTGGTCAGTATTACTATGATTAAATTTCCCTCACCTCTGATTGGGAGGGGGGAGGAGGTTAACGTTGTAGGGAGAATTTCTCCAGTAAGAAGTAAGAAGAGCGTTTAGGTTGGGGACCGGTTAGCTAACTGGCGCGTAAGCGGGTGGAAAACTGGACAGCTTCGGCCGAAGCCAGAGAGTGGATGGCTGGGTGGCTGATGGCAGTTGTTTCCGGGGTGGGAGACCAAAAGTTTTTTTCTTTCTCCCTTTCCACGTTGAAATTTTTTTTATTACTTTTTCGGGTAATTCTTCTGTCTGGCTTATGCTGGCGGAAAGAATCGCGCAAAAGGCAGGAGCCTGTGCTCGTTGGGTCTGGTGAAAAAAAGTACCTCTACATACCTTCTCTCCCCCGGTTGTTGATTCCCTGTCTGCATGTGGACACCCCACTCGTACCCTACTTTGGAACTTCAACTCTCGCTCTCACCTCCCACCCCCCCCAGCTTTGCCACTAGGCTATTTCCCGACAAGACAAGCCCGGAGGGAAAAAAGCAATCGGGCGGCATCCACCCAGGATCCATCCATCATCCCTCCACTCGCAGGAGGCAAGCAAGTACGGTAGTATGCGGTATCCAAGCTTCTCCCTTCCACCCCCCCAGACAGGTGTAAGTACGGTTAGGCTTGGAATTTTGTAAGGTACAGTTACAGTTATGGGTAGTAGTAGTGGTAACCAGCAGGAGCATTGGCAGTAGGCAGGACCGTACCGTAACAGTAGAGTCCCATCAGTAGGAGAGGAAGCCGTTCTTGCCAGACAGCCAGCCAACAGCGGTAGCTCCAGCAGCAGAACACCAGCAGAGCGTCTCTCTCCACCCACTAAGAGAGTCCCCACCCTCCCCCCCCCCCAAATCTACTCTACCCAGGTCCCCCCCAAACTCCCTCACGCCAAACCGTAAAAGTGTTTATGCTTGCCCCAGACCCGTAGGCGTATTCGTGAGAAGTTGTGTATATAGTTCACCCTCCCCGCCCGCTCAAGTAGATTTTTTTTCCCTTCTCTTCTTCACCGTTGCTTTGTGATTCGGACAGCCTCAGAAGATTTCATCCAAAATCTTTCCCGGCAATCGACGCAGCGGTGTGTGCGGACAATTCCCTTCCAGGCTTCTTCCTAGCCCTAAAACACAAATTTATCTTTTGTGTCGCTTTCTCGCGCTAGGTTGATTCTGCCCGCATTTGGTACTCAAATCCAACGTATTACGCTATTCGTTGCCTGCTCCGAAAACCCAACTTATAAAGCTCAACCACTTCCCACCTCCCACCACTTCTCTCCCACTCCTCCCCCCTTGAATAATTCGTACATTCGCCATCGAGTGCTGCTACAACAACATCAAGCATCACAACAATGTCGAACCAGTCGACAACCCCCCAATACTCTTCGTCCGCGGGCGATGCGCCTCACATCGGAACACACATCCCTTCTAGTGGCATTGGGTCCGAGAAGCACGATGCCATTGACGAGAAGAACGTCGAGGGAACTCCCCTTGACGATGAGGAGGACGAGGACATCGATCAATTGATTGATGACCTTGAATCCCAGGACGGTCACGAAGAAATCGAAGATGATAGCGACGCCGCTCCCGGCTCCAGCGCTCGCCCCGTTCCCGAAGACCTCCTTCAGACTGACACCCGCACCGGTCTTACCTCTGCTGAGGTTGACCAGCGCCGCAGGAAGTACGGTCTTAACCAGATGAAGGAGGAGAAGGAGAATCTTATCCTCAAGTTCTTGATGTACTTCGTTGGTCCCATTCAGTTCGTCATGGAGGTTAGTCTACTTTATCTTTTTCTCGCTTAGGAGATTACTTTTACGCTTTGATAAAAATTTCACGATTACTGACATCACTACTACATAGGCTGCTGCTATCCTTGCTGCCGGTCTTGAGGACTGGGTCGACTTCGGTGTTATCTGTGCCCTTCTTTTGCTCAACGCCTGTGTTGGTTTCGTTCAGGAATTCCAGGCTGGTTCTATTGTCGAGGAGCTGAAAAAGACTCTCGCTCTCAAGGCTGTTGTTCTCCGTGATGGTCGTCTCTTCGAGATTGAGGCTCCCCAGGTCGTCCCCGGTGATATTCTCCAGGTTGAGGAGGTAAGTTGCAACAACCACACATCACTCTATTATGATTTCCCGCATACTAACGATTTTCACCATATAGGGTACCATTATCCCCGCTGATGGTCGCATTGTTACCGATGACGCGTTCCTCCAAGTTGATCAGTCTGCCATTACCGGTGAATCTCTCGCTGTCGACAAGCACAAGGGTGACCAATGTTACGCGTCTTCCGCTATCAAGCGTGGTGAGGCCTTCATGGTCGTTACTGCCACTGGTGACAACACCTTCGTCGGTCGTGCCGCTGCCCTTGTCTCTGCTGCCTCTGCCGGATCTGGTCACTTCACTGAGGTCCTTAACGGTATTGGTACTATTCTCTTGGTCCTCGTCGTCTTCACTCTCCTCGTCGTCTGGGTTTCTTCCTTCTACCGCTCCAACGGAATCGTCGATATCTTGAAGTTCACTCTCGCCATTACCATCATCGGTGTCCCTGTCGGTCTTCCCGCTGTCGTTACAACCACCATGGCTGTCGGTGCCGCATACCTTGCTAAGAAGCAGGCCATTGTCCAGAAGCTTTCCGCCATTGAGTCCCTTGCTGGTGTCGAGATTCTCTGCTCTGACAAGACCGGTACTCTTACCAAGAACAAGCTCTCTCTCGCTGAACCCTACACCGTTGAGGGTGTTGAGGCCGATGATCTCATGCTTACCGCTTGTTTGGCTGCTTCCCGCAAGAAGAAGGGTTTGGATGCCATCGACAAGGCTTTCTTGAAGTCTCTCCGTTTCTACCCCCGTGCCAAGAACGTCCTCTCCCGCTACAGAGTCCTTGAGTTCCACCCCTTCGACCCCGTCTCCAAGAAGGTTACCGCCGTTGTTGAGTCTCCCCAGGGTGAGCGTATTGTCTGTGTCAAGGGTGCCCCTCTCTTCGTTCTCCGCACTGTTGAGGAAGACCATCCCATCCCAGAGGAAATCGCCAACGACTATAAGAACAAGGTCGCTGAATTCGCTACCCGTGGTTTCCGTTCCCTTGGTGTTGCCCGCAAGCGTGGTGAAGGCCACTGGGAAATTCTCGGAATCATGCCTTGCTCTGACCCCCCCCGTCACGATACCGCTAAGACTGTCCACGAAGCTAAGACTCTTGGTCTCTCTATCAAGATGTTGACTGGTGACGCCGTCGGTATTGCCCGTGAAACTTCTCGCCAGCTCGGTCTCGGTACCAACATCTACAACGCTGAACGTCTTGGTCTTTCTGGTGGTGGTGATATGCCCGGTTCTGAGGTCTACGATTTCGTTGAGGCTGCCGATGGTTTCGCAGAGGTCTTCCCCCAGCACAAGTACAACGTCGTCGAGATCCTCCAACAGCGTGGTTACCTTGTTGCTATGACTGGTGACGGTGTTAACGATGCTCCCTCCCTTAAGAAGGCTGATACCGGTATTGCCGTCGAAGGTGCTTCAGATGCTGCCCGTTCTGCTGCTGATATCGTCTTCTTGGCTCCTGGTCTCTCTGCTATCATTGATGCCCTCAAGACTTCCCGCCAGATTTTCCACCGCATGTACGCCTACGTTGTCTACCGTATCGCCTTGTCACTCCACTTGGAAATCTTCTTGGGTCTCTGGATCGCCATTCTCAACGAGTCTCTCAACTTGAACCTTGTCGTCTTCATCGCCATTTTCGCTGATATCGCTACCCTTGCCATTGCCTACGACAACGCTCCTTTCTCCAAGACTCCCGTCAAGTGGAACCTCCCTCGTCTCTGGGGAATGTCCATCCTTCTCGGAATTGTTCTTGCCATCGGTACCTGGATTGCCCTCACCACCATGCTTGCCCACGGAAGCCCCGATGGTGGTATTGCCCAGAACTTCGGTAACCGTGATGAGATCTTGTTCTTGGAGATCTCCCTCACTGAGAACTGGCTCATCTTCATCACCCGTGCCAACGGACCTTTCTGGAGCTCCATCCCCTCATGGCAGTTGTCTGGCGCTATCTTGGTCGTCGATATCATTGCCACCCTTTTCACTATTTTCGGTTGGTTCGAGGGTAACGAGCAGACTTCCATCGTTGCTGTTGTCCGTATTTGGATCTTTTCTTTCGGTATCTTCTGTGTTATGGGTGGTGTCTACTGTAAGTCTAAACTCTTAACTTCTCTATACTTGATCATTGTTACTAACTCTCTATCACAGATCTTCTCCAGGATTCAGTCTCTTTCGATAACCTCATGCATGGAAAGACCCCCAAGAAGGACGCTAAGAAGCGATCTCTTGAGGATTTTGTCGTTTCTCTCCAGCGTGTCTCTACACAACATGAGAAGAGTTCATAAATTAGAATTATAGTTAATATGGGGTTATGGCGATGTACTATAGAATGATATCTTTTTCGTTTGGTAGGCAGGCCACAGGGCGCTGGGGTTTTGGATACATTAGTTTGTAAATTGCACTCCAGGGAGTGAGCGGATCGGGATTTTTTTTATTACCCTCCTCTCGGATGTGTCTTAATGTTAGACAGTTCAATGTTATTCTTGTTGGACGAAAAATGTTTGTATGATTTTCATGTTTTATTTTTTTATGACAATTCAATTACGTTGTCAACTACCTTCAGGGCTTTTCACTTTAGGCGTGACTTCACAAAGAAACTCGAATTTCTCAACTGTTCCTTTTTGCCCCCTTCACTGCCTCTCAACCACAAAGAACAACATGATCAGTGAGCTTAACAATCTTAGCCATGAGTGCACCCGCAGAAATCCCGGGGTTTTACTACGGTATATTCTTTCGCTTAGTTGCACATTATCTCAGGTGAACTCCACGGGTCCTAACAACCTTACAGATGCTGTCAAAGGACGGTATTTCCGTCTTCTCCCCAACCATGCGGCTCCAACATCATCATTCTACAGCGCATCCAGCGTGAAGAAGCAGCAAGAAGAAGCCCAGGTATAAGGCCCACTCACATTAGTATTGAATTGCTTGTCAACTAACACCATCCACCCCTTAGCGCATTGAAGAGAAAAACCAAACCAACCTCCGCCGCCTCAAGCTCCACCGCCGGTCCCCACTGAGCCATAACCCCTTCCTACGTTGTACGCTGCAGCGCGAGCTTGGTGCCGTGACGCCATACGAGCTCGAAGAAGCTGGAAGACGCGTCTACGCACTGCGGTTGAGGAAGAATAGGCTCTGGGATGCGGCCTCGGTGGGCGGCGATATTATGGCATTTGCCTGCGGGGCCGAAGTGGGCGGGGAGAGGCCCGTGGTTCTTGGGACGGCCGCGGGGCATATCGTGTAGGTCTTTTTTCGATTACTATTTTGGTTTTTTGTGTGTGGCGGGCGTGCTGATTGTGAGGGGCGGATGTGTAGGTTTGCACCGGCGACGAGACAGGATGGTGTAGTGAAGTGTGATAGGGCAAGGGTGCAGAGTGTACACCATTTTACTTCCGAGGTGAGGAGGCCTGATATTAAGTTGGGAGTGTGAATTGAGGTTATGGGTTTGCTAATGGTGGTGTGTGTAGATCACTTCGATGTGTATATCACAGCAGAGGATGTTGATGTATGTACTCAGCTCATCACACTTCTAAGAATCAAGGATACATATCTGACAGGATCTTTATTATTATTACAGGGCAACCTGTTTAGGCGGTACTGCAAGTCCAGCGGTATATCGCACCAAACTACCAGATCCAGGCAGTGAAACCCCTTTTATATCTGGTATATATATACGTTTGACCCCTCTTGGGAACTTACTAATATCACATTAGGCCAGTATCTCACATTCTCGCGCCCTATACGCTCTATATGGACCTCTGCAGCCTCTGCTACCAATGGAGATACAGCAGTTGGTACTAACGTCGGCGTCATCTGCATTCGTGGGCCCCCGCATGACCGCGAGAGCCACCAATTCGTCACCAATAGTGATGTTTTTGCAATTGAATTTCTCCCACACGAGCCTTTTGGGCTCGTGTGCGGGTCTAGAGACGGCGCGATGCGCCTTTTTGATGTACGAGTACGCCAGAGAGAAGGGATTGGGGGAGTTATGGTTGTGAACCATAGCACCCCGGTTACCCATATACGCGCATTGAACGATGTATCAATGATGGTAAAGGGATTGACGGGATGTGCCTTATACGATTTGAGGTATCCACACCCCCCGAGCCCGAGTAAAGGCTTTGCGGAGAGAACAACACCGGTCAGGATTTACGGGAATAAACGGACGGTAGAGGGCCTGGGCTTTGACATGTCTGTGGAAAAAGGACTTGTGGTAGACGCTGGAGATATAGGTGGTGCGAGAATTTTCTCGGCTATATCTGGGGAAGATATGGGAGAGATTGGACTAAAGGGCGCAGAGGGAAATATTAGAGCACTGAAGTTTGTAGGTGATAATCTGGTTGCGGCAGAGGGTGGTTGCTTGGAGTGGTATGAGATGTAGTTAAGCTATCAACATGTAGTGATAGGAGATACCCATGTCTGGTTTTTAATAACTAGTTCACCTGGTTTTCCTGTCGAAGAATGGTGGTTGCGGATTTTTTATTTGCTTGAAAGGATAGTAATATATGTTTGGCTTAATCTTGAAGGTTTATCTGTGCTAGAATTCCTCATTCTCCTCACAACCTATCACTCGTCAACCTCGATGGTGGCCTTAAATGCTGAAGGATGATTTGCCAGTTTTTTGGGGCTAAACGGGGCATTGGATTTTGTTCTTGATGGTATATTGCCAATATATGTAGTGTCGATTAAGGGGAGATTTCGCTCTCTTGATGGACACCCATTGATAACCTATTGGAGGCCTATGCTAAAGCTCAAGCCTGGCAATAGAGATAAACAAGAAATTCGCCCCCCCCCCACCAGTCCCTTTGCTCATTGGTGAGGTCTGGATATGCTTTCGGATGGGACACGTCTAGTGGCAGCCAAGAAGCCGAGATCGAGCCCGTCGCCTTCCCATGCATCATGGGGTAGTTAGGGGGTGGGGGATCTCTATGACTTCGGTGGCACCATCTTATCATAGTCTTTAACCCACCCTACGAAAAGGTATTTTAGAATATCGAATGGAGCTGATTGGTCTTGTACAGGTAGGCCTTGAAAGCGTTTGATTTCGATCTCCGTTCATCCTGAAAAAAGAAGAAAGCTTAGATAAGTAAAATAGAGCAAGTGTCAGTTACGCGCGAGGTCGATAAACGCAAGGCCATGAGAGATTTTTCACATATATGTAGATAGGCCACCTTATCTCCATTCCCTGTGGCCGATCAGCTCTAGGGACTGCAGAGAAGATTAAGGATTTCTCCATAGTCTGTGCGTGCGTGCGTTTGCCTCGGCTAATTAATATGCTGGGCTTACATGTAGGTGCTTTCCCCAGGTCTTGGAAGGAAGGGTTCCCCAGGTCTTGGAAGTCTTCGCTAAACCATAAATGTTTGTGGCGTTTTCTGGATCGTGGTATTTGCTCTCCCCCTATAGAATGGGAGATACCGGTGGCTCTGACAGGATTTTGTCGCCTTTCACCCATAGCACTAGTGAGAGATGAGATGTGGCGCCTAGCAGTAGTAGCCATGATGGAAATTGCCCCCTATGAAATTTACATCCAACTTCGCCTCCGTGAGATATGCTAATGCCAATCAATACTTTACAATAAATACCTTGAGCCTATTTTAGGGAGGGAAAGTATTGGTTTTAACTTAATCATAGTCTACAAATTACTGTGTATTACCGTACCTATCTGAGGGGTTTGAACTAGTAAATCATATCCCTGGGCTACTAGGCTACTAGTATCGCGTATATAATTAACGACCTGCATTCCGCATCAGTATCGTTGTGTGGAACCCCCAGTGGCTGATTCCAAGGGGTGGCAAGTCCAATTAGAGCTAACATCATGACAAGGTGGTGTTTTTATTTGTTAACTAAGCCCCTCCCAAGCGGGATCATTATTAAACCTGGAAAGAGGTCTAGAGACTTGGTCGCTGTAGCCTCTGAGAACTCTAGATCTGGCCTATGCTAATCATAAACGTTTGGGCTCTAGAATATAGATCTGGAAGGGAGAAGAGAGGGAGGGGGGGGGGTTAAGAAAGCTACATTTAACCGGCTAGTCGTCGGTATTTATATCACGCCCTAGGGGAAAAGGTATGACTCTAAGGGAGGTTTTGAAGCTGTTGATCCGTAGGTTCTAGAGACTAGACGCCGAGTGATACACCATGACCGTAGATGCTAGCGCGCTTGTTAAAGTCTGAACCTTTTTTGATCGTTTGGTTACGATGACATTTGACCGTTTAAGAAACTCACGCACCGTGATTATATTATAGCTCGATAGTATGGTGCGATATTATATAATTACGGTATTGGGTGTTTGATAGCTAAAATATATAGTGAATATTATAAAATTCCGAAAGATAACTATATGTAACTACTAAGTAGTTGGATGAGATAACTATAGGTATGTATATAAGGGCGGGTGTTCGTATTAATCATGCGACTAGAAGGGCCTGGGGACATAAGGTATTGCGGAATATCTCACAGTATATATATAAGTACGATGCAATGGATGTCTCTTTTATTCACGTCTCTCTAAAATGTTTATGAGGATAACGGGTATATGTGTTATGCCCACTGTCCTCAGCCACTATAGCTAATGTGGCCACTATAACTGCTGTCACTACGAACTGTTTGGTACCGGGTGGCCGGTTCATGAAGGGAAAACACAAGAAGGTCGCCAAGGAAGTGCGGTGCAAAACCCTCACTAGCGGCCCGATGGCCAGCAATGCTTTCTGTGACGCCGTTCAGACCCGGTCCATTTCTAGGTCGGGGGCATGGAGGTTACTACATGTGCATACCGCGTACTCCAGCTCTTTTTCTGCTCTAAATTATAACATAGTGCTTTTATCTGACGAATTTGAGATGAATCTTTTGTACGAAAAGTCAGGTATTAATTTCTCTCAAGCTTTTATCAAGGACGGATCTTTTGGGTCAAGGCTGCAGGTCGGCACTAAATTTTCTAGCTAGACTCATTTGGGCTGTCCCAACCTCGTTGACCGTCACAGTATATTACCGTATAATCACAACGAATTTCTGGTTTATGGTATCTTGGCTTCCCACCAAATATGGACGGCCAAACAGGCGATCTTTATTGATAATTACTAACCTAAGTAGTAGCGCATATATACTGATTGGTTTGCAATGGCTGGGTAAAAGTGTTAGTGTTTCTAGCCCGAATGGAGCTGTGGGGTTTGGGATTTAGCTCAGGGAGATTTTCGTTGTCGCGTTTGAAGCAAGGTTCGGTAGCCTCCAGGGATACAATCATTGATTCAACAGCAACAATAGGTCCGGTAATGTCAACTAAAAAGACAATATAGATAAGGGATATTATATACCTATAGAATAGAGGGTAGTGACTTATATATCGGATAATCGGCTCCTGGTACTTACCGCATATATATTTCACTATCCAATAGCTAAGCACGAGTGATGTTCTGTGACTACAGTTGCGGAATCACAATTCAGAAACTTAAATTCTATTTGAAATGGTTTTACGTCATTTAAACATGCTAATAATAGGGAAAAATCAATAGGTCAAAAAAAAAAAACGTCTAAACAACATAAAGAAATCTACTCGCACTATAAAAGAATCCAAGAACGAAATTTCTAAAAAGACCCCGCAATTCCAAACACCTATCCCTTCCGGGCCCCATCATATCCTTACTAATCCATAAAGCCAAAAAAAAAACTCTCTACCAGCACTGCTCCTGCCAGAACTTCAAGAATCTTCCAATCAACGCTGTATCAACCTCCTTGCAGTTGCTCAAGCTGGTGCTGTATTTCTGGCTCTTGTCGGTGAGGGAGTATGGCACACTCTCAACGGTATCCTTCCCATACTTGGCGCCAAAGAACTCCAACAACTTGACAGGCGGATTAACCGCGGGGTCCTGGTTTGACTCGCTGAGCCTCTTGAGCCACTCCGTTGGCGTCACTTCCTCAAACTTCAACCCAGCAGCACGGAGACCAGGTAGGAAGTCGTTATTCCACGATGTAAGCTTGGGGTGTGAAATGTTGAAGAATTCATCCCGCGGAACATCATCAGCAGAAAGGTACGAGATGTCAATCATAGTAGCTGCTACGATATCGACCGGAAGCCATGAGACGATTTCATCAGTGACAGGACGGGGGAGACACCCAATTGTGAGCGCTGACTGAATGGTGAGAGGGATAGCCTCGGTGGCGTTCCAGCAGCCATTGATGGTGTCACCGACGACCTGTCCGATGCGGAGAACGCGAGCTGGCATCGTAGTGTTGCGGGCAGCGTTGGCGCAGATCTTTTCGGTGACGAGCTTGGAGCGGGCATAACCCATGGGCATCGCGTTCTCGAAAGTGGTGGGCTCAGTCTCAGTGATGATTTTTTCCGTGGTGTTGAGGACAGAAGAGATGGAGGAGCAGAAATTGAAAGTTGCGGGGGTGGCGCGGCGGGAGCTAAGGCAGAGTGTCATGAGATTATAAGAGCCACGAATGTGCTGAGCTTCGAAGGATGTTACGTCCATGTTGAAGTTGACAGACCATGCGGAGTGTATCACGATGTTGACGTTGTCAACGAGCTCCTCATAGACCTCAGGAGAAAGACCAAGAGTCTTCTGGCTAAAGTCTGAAGGGAAGGCGATAATCTTAGATAACTGAGAGGCGGTGAGGGTATCGTAGATGTGGCGCTCCTTGAGGGACTGGATTGTACGCTCGCTCGCCTTCTCTAGGGAGCTGGCACGGACAAGACAGTAAACTTTGCGAACAGTATCTCTAGCTACAAGCTGGGCGACGATATGGGCACCAAGAGATCCAGTAGCACCGGTAACAATCTGTCAGGTTCTTAGCATTGAATAGTAGCAAGCGATAACTAATGAAGGTAACTTACAATGTAGTCACCATCCGGCTTGGAGTTTCCGGGAACATGTTGGGGAAGGTCCGAGTATTTGTCAATCAATTGCTGCAATAGATCACTCTGGGAGTCGATCTCATCCTTCTCGCCGGTCCTAAGACGGTGAAGGTATCTTGCTAATTTCTTAAGGGTCGGCTGCTCGAAGACGACATTTTGGCCGATTTTCCCGCCAGTCTTCAGCTCGCGGACAATCTTCCCTTGGATCTGCATAGCACCCAAAGAGTCAAGTCCAAGGGAAAAGAAATCAGCATCATCATGGAGCTTTGAAGCATCATTGAGCCCAAGGATTTTGATAAGCTCTTTCTTGATGAACTGCTTAGTCTCATCCTCTGAAAGCTCGAGGCCGTCCTGTGCGGCATGATTTTCAAATGCATCGTATAAAGCCTCAATCTCATCAGCATACTTTGCATAGTATGCGGCTCTGATAGCGGTGCCTTTGTCGGTTCTTGGATACTCAACATCAGGTGGGAGGAAGCCGATCATTTCCTTTGAAATCTTCGCATATCCAGGCATATTCTCGTTACCAGCCTCAACAGACCCCCAGATCTTCTCAATAAGCTCATCACGACTCAACCCCGCAGCTTTCTCATTTGGCACCAACAACATTCCCAAGTGGGGCCTCTGGGCACCAAATGCGAGACCTTCCTTGATGTATGGGTTCTCCCTTACACAGAGCTCAAGAGTGACGGGGTTAGTCTTCTCACCGTTAGAGAGGACAATGGTGTCGTCGAGACGCCCATAGTATTTCCACATGTTGGGATTGGTGGGGTGTTGCAGGAACAGATCATGAGTCTCATAGGAGCCGTCAGGACGGTTGGTGAGTGATTGTGATGGCCAACCACCCTTGATGACAAGCTCGTAAATATTGGAAGTGACATGCTCCCATTGAGTATAATTGTCGAAGGATGGGAGAGGGCGGAGGTAGTTCCATTCATTATCGCCTTCTTCACGAAGGGAAGATAGGCCGATACCGTTTTCAGTACTAGTAAACTATTAGCTTTGCGGTCTCTACAAGTAATGAATTGGGAAAACTCACGATCCATAGTAACTGACAAGGTTCACACCGTTAGCAACCAAGTTGTCACCGAGATCATCAGGACAGCTGGCTCCACCAAATACAACCCTCTGACATTTAGCCAACGCCTCAACACCACCCTCAGTCTCTGCAAGTAACTTCAAAGCATATGGAACAGCATAGAAGAGCTGCGTCTTTAACGTAGTTAGGCTCTCTACAATTGCGGGCCCAGTAACCGGAAGATCGGCGTTGAACAGAGAAATTGTCTTCCCTGCGGTAAGAGCTCCAGTCACAGCAATAACACCATATGTGTGGAACAATGGGAGTGTAATAAATGCATTTAAAGTAGTAGCAGAAAGAAGCCGGGCCGTGCTTAGTGCAGCCCTATGAGTGGAAGAAACAGGCTTTGGAAGACCAGTTGATCCGCTAGAGTGGATGATCCACAGCGGCTTCTCAGTCTCTAGGGAGTGTTCAAAGCCGTGGTCAAAACCGGTCTGCTCAGCAGGAATATTCTTCTCTCCCACAGGGTTGTAAATGGAGCTATTCACCATCTTCATGACGTTCAATGGGAGTGGGTAGTCGTCTCTGATACGGTTAATTGTTTTCTCGAAAGCAGGTTGAATGATAATATCAGCACAGTTTGTCTTCTGCAAAAGATGCTTGTAGGCAGCATCCGAGACTCTGGTTGACAAGAACAGAATGGTCAATCCGAGCTTAGAGAGTGCGTATACTGATACGAGGTAGTCAAGGTTGGAGACTCCAAGAAGAGCTACAACACGAGTTGGCTGGGATGATTTTGAACGTGCTGGAGTGGCTTTCGAGTATTTCTTCGCAGCTCTGTAGGCAAAGCTGTCAATATCTGAAAGAGTGTAGTGGACATAGTTGAGTCCAGTGCTGGGATACGACAGGTATTGCTGATTGGGGTTTGCGGCGGCCTTTTCACGGAGGAGCTGGTCGAGGGTGAAAGCAGGAGCATTCGACTCAACGGAGTTTTCAACACGAGGTGGGGCCATGGTAATAGAGATTTATGTTGGTGGTTTGGAAGTAGGTGTTAGGTTTTTGTAGGTAGTAAGCTATTGTGAGATTGTAAATGATAATATTTGACCGATTCTAATGATCTAATGATATTTTGATTTAAATATATCGAAGGGGGCGGGTGGAGTGAATGAGGAGTTTCTGTGAGTGATGTATGATGTGAATGATATTGAAATAGTCCTCACCTCTGGGCGACATGGTAGTCTTTATATCTCCCACTCTCGATGCCGAGTTGGCCACAGACTTGGACATCGACATATCAGTGATCAAAAACAAAATGCCGATAGGTTCTGAGATTCCTTTGGCCTAGGTGGGATGACCTAACTCCGAGGCACGGTCCATCCGGTAATCAGGTCCCAAGCGGATCCCGGCTGGTGGAGGATCAGCGGCTAGGTAGAATTGTAACTTCCGCCATATTGAAACAAGCTCACACCTAGCTGGCATGCCTTCCTTTCCCTTTATCGGCACACTATTTCCGTTCCTTCTTTTTCAGTTGGTGCCGCGCAACTGTTGATCTAGGGTACGGTTGAGTTGAGGTTTTTGTGCTTTCCTAAACAGGACTCATAATATGCGTACATACAAAGTATACTAGGCCCTTTGCGCAAAGGGCTCTAGAGTCCTTTCCTACTTGTATGATTGATTGATAGGAGGATAGGCCCCAGTTAGGTTGCCAGGAAAGGACTGGAGTCTTTTGCGCAAAGGGGCTATTAGTTAATTCTGGATCTATGAAAAGAAGTAAAGAAACCTCTTAAGGGTTACTATTCATTAAAATGCCGAGGCTGCCTTTTGTGAATACCTACATACATAAGTAAGTACAAATTTTAGGGACTTTGCGTAAAAGACCGCAGAGTCTTTTTCCACTTGTATTGTTGGCTGATGAGAGGATCGGCGCCAATCAGGTTACCGGAAAAAAGTCTCTCTTGTCCAAGAAGACATGATCTCTATAGCTACCCCATGTACCTATACCCGGTACCCGTAGCAGTTTCTGTACTTAGAGGTTCCGGATAAACGGGAACTGTCTACTATACAGAGTGATATCACTATAGAATAGATTGCATCTCTAGGAAACTCTAGAAATAAGGGCGGGTTTCATGATTTCCCTCAACCTATCTCTAGCTGCAAGCCGAACTATCCGTTTCGGCCGGAAATAAAGAAAGGATTGAGGCCGAGCCCGCCGAAAAATCGATGTCGTCTGCATCTCGGAGGATTGATGTGGGGTGCGCCACACAATCAGCATCTTGGTAAATATCCTTGGCATCTTGCTGACCTGCAGGGGCAGAGCTTCCCCACGTTTTTCTTCCGCTGGTTGGTTTGGGTTAATTTATGCGGCGTAGACACGGGCCTCCTGTTCATGCTGTCTCACTCGACGAATTGGGAGCCTCAATTTGGTTGCTGATCCGGAGAAACGAGTTAACTGGCTTGAAGGGCGCCGGCGAGATTGAATCTGCTAATAGGTGCAATAGCTAAAACCTCTATCACTCTCGTTCGACAAACGGATGATTCAAGAGAACCACCGAAAGACGATTTTCACCTAGTAGGACGGATCACAAATCAAAATGCTTCACAATATGGGTTGAACGCCCCCACCTCATGAAATCTCCATTCTATCACATCATCAATCCCTACGATCTATCGGCCGTAGCACGGCACTCACGGGCCACAAAGAACAACATAGAGGCCTTCTAGAATGCACAGCTTTAATTCTCCGAAAACATATATGTAGCGTCTGTAAGGTTTCCATTGATCTCACGGTTAACACGGCACAATTTGAACGGCAACAGCTTCGGTATCTGTTAACGTGGGTCCGGAGCCCACTTCCCCTCGCTATCTTACTGCACCGGTACATGCCGCACTTAGAAATAGTAGTCTATGTTCAATCTTTAGGGCCACTAAACTTCGCGCAAAAGCCTGCTTTGTCCTGCATAGGTCTTGTGTTATCCGCACTTCACCTCAAGGGGTACTACTTGGGGCCGTAATACAGATAAAGGATAACAGGCCGCAGTGGTTATTGCCGCTCTATCCTGACCACTCATGGGACGATGTGAGACATCGGACATCGATGGTGGGGACTACGCTAGTAGACGTTTAGAAATGATCACCCTGTCTTGTGTTGATTAATCAAAAAGTTAAGCAAGCCGCGGTTCGGATGAGTCGGTTATCGAATAAGCTTATCTGGACGTTGAAGTCTCGATATACCCACCAGCTCCCAACAGGCCAAGCTGCTCGGCATTTCCTTCGCCGGTCATTGTTTCTCACTCGGCGGTTACAAGCAAAGGCACCTATTTTTCGAGGATCATTTCTACCACTATGATATCTAGTTTGGAGCTTTAATATACTATTGGAGACTCTCACTTATGAACACAGGTCACTACTATAGGGGTTGATTGATGTCACGGTCTTCCCTGTGCTTATGTTCTAAGGACTAGTTGGGTGAGCAAGCTTGTATACTTCAAGAGATAGCCAGTCCGCTTCGCAAAACCAGTAGTTTAATTAAATTGATATGTCCACTGTCCTTGTAGAACGCCCTGTGATCTGTTTGGAGTCCTTCTCGCCGGATGGGTTACGTAGGTACACTCGTAACTCGAAGGACCTGATGAACAAGACTTAGATGGCATGTCTACATGTGGTAGGTGGCCCGTGTGGAACCTTAGTTGCAGTTTTATTAAGAAGCTTGTTGTCTCTATGCAGATCATTGCTTGTTCATGTAGAGCGGGTGAATGATCCCTAGGCCGGATACCATGGAACCCGAGTTATCTACTCCTGTGTCATTATTATCATCTATCACATAATATACTAGTACCTCTATATCGCTGAAGGTCATTACAACTCATGCCAGGGGAGCATAACAAGGGAAGAAACATAGTCCTCAGGGGTTATAATGGCCTCATCAGGAAGTCGCCCGAGTTATGCGCTCACCATCATTTAAAAATAAATTCTTGATCATATGATCGTGCTAAAAGTCTTGCATAGATTCGTATACGTATGCCTGATATCGTGTCACTAAGACATGCAGAAAGAGTATGACGAGAGTAAGAGGAAGAAGGGAGAATTCCCGCCGGCTTGAACACAATCAGGAAGTTTTTTTCTTTTAAGATTTTTCCGGGACGTCCTTTTCAGTTATAGAAAGAAAATCTGCAATAGACGCCTTTTCAGCTATGCTTTGAGTGTTACGTCATGTCTATAGTGTTCCGGAGCTAAACTAAAGAGCTGAACTACTTATATAGCGCATTATATTCCATAAATAATAACTCGAGTTTGTACTTTACATGTATATTAGAGAGTCTCTCTAAATCCTTCAATATTATTATTAAAGGAAGAAAAATTTATCATAAACATTGGCCGGTAAATCGAAAACTAGACCAGTTTAGGATGAAATAAATGTTATTCAGGCCGTTTTGACTTTGATATATATTTGTGGTATTAGTGAGAGACATACATGTAGTAGGTACTCTTTAGAATAACGTCATGACTTCTAGATCTTAAAACCGCTCTATGTAATCACTTGATTCAATATATATACTAGTCGGTTTAGGGGATAAAAGTACTTTGTGCTATTCTCCTCTATTTCCTGAGCAGCTGGTTATTAGTAATTTAGATTACTGAGAAAGGAGTTACTATGTCAGCTTAATGGATATCTTGGTAAAATTCTATAGCACCATCCATAGAAAGAACCATCATTTGTGGTGGTTCAAAAATTGTCTGCATGTAAAGATTCGATGAACAAAGAAGGTGAAGTATAAGGAGTTGATATGATGGCACTAGTAGTAGTGATATAACCAATGGAGCTGGGACTTGCCATCCTTCTACCACACGTGCATGCACTTGTAGTATTCCTAAGACGATCACTCGTGTGCTCATCGATTATATAATGTGGCTACAATGTACTGGTACAGCAAGAAATAATGCATAAAATCCGTGCACAGCTGAATTGCATGTACGTACTGGCTGCTATTATGCGTATCACAGGCAATCACTCGCTTCGGCCCCACACAACCGAAAATCGGCAGATACTATGCCTTTTCAAGATCAATATTATAGTCAAAGAGGCCTCAATAACATATATACCGATGAACATTGTTTGTAACATTATTCAAAAAATTGCACATGCGCGAACTTCATCAACGAAGGTTATGGGTACCCCTAACCCTACATGTGGAGGAAGATCTTGGCGCTCGATGTGTTGGCTGCACCATCGAAACATTTCTCCACCTATTCTGACGATCAAGATACTCCAATTTTCTCCCGGTTCCTGGAAGGACAAACTTCTGAAGCGATAAGACTGTGGGAATCAACTTATATGCCCATGTAATGAGATAGACGAGAACTAATTAGCTTGAAGGTATGTAACCGTGGAGATGCTTTGATCAACCATTATGAGCTGGTTTAACAAGGACACCTCTCAGAACCTCAAGCGCCACTATGGCACTGTAATTAAGGGCTCCGATGGGCTCTATGAGGTGTATGGTGCCCACTAGATCTTCCAGGTAGCTCCTAGATACATGGTGGATATGTGGGCAGCCTATTATTGCTTTCCCCCGCAATCTGGCGCCCACCTGCCCTCTTCCCCAGAGAACCTATATCCCAGAGTTTTAGGTCTAGGACTACTGTCCTATACTATGATAATGTGTTTCTGAATAAGGACACAGTTATAGTACTTGGGCGGGGCTTTTTGTTGCCTGGGAGGCTGCAACCTCCATTGGCTCCATTGGGGTATAGTGGCGAAGCGCCTCACCAGACTTTACAACCTTTTCTTGAAGCTGATGTCTAAGGAATAAATCATATTAATACGCTGTATATATGGAGGACAGGTGTTTAATTAACTGGGGTTTCCAATAGGTTGTTTGGCCATCGGGAGCCGGTTATCGCCGGACCAACATCCAGATTACATTAATTCCATATATGAAAAGAGCAATCTTCCTAATGACGAGCTGCAGAAAGAAAGAAAAAGGGAGAGAAAGAAAGAGTGAGAGAGAGAAAGAAAGAGGAAAAAAAAAATGCTTTTTTATATTACAACGAAGGGAATGGAGATCTAGTTGGCCACACTGCCTGGAACGGATATTGTTGCTTTAGGGTTTAGATACTGGTCTGGGACTTCCTCTTTGATAACTGGTATCTTTATAACAGCTTCATATACGATTGCGGCAATTGCAGTCATTGAAGTCCCTAGGACCTTCATTAGTCGATGGTATTTCAAACGGTTCGGGAAGGCTCTTAACTAATAGAGAGGTTAGGTATACTAACAAGATTTCTTCACTATGTCATATATGAGGGATAGTATTCTCCACAAGAGAAATCTAATCTTAGAATTTTTAACCAGCACATGATTTCTCGGATTCGGCAGACTCTAATGACAGCATGGGTTACTTTCGATAGTTTCGAATCAGGAGAGAAATACTATATTATTTCTCTTCTATTTGAACAGTCATTTGCCGGACTGGCAAGTACACAGATAATGGCTGGGCAAAGAAAGAGGAATATGATAGGAAGTACTATCATGTTACCAATACTACATTATCACCAATACTAAGTAGTTGGAAACGGACAAAGGATATACAAATGCAGGCGACAGCTGACCAGGGGCGACAAGGGTTTGACGGACACATATTACGACCTGGATGCTGTACCTACGATCATATACATCACAAAAAAAATGACTTACGGACGATTACAGCATAGGCATTTTATACTACCTCACACCAGGGACGATAAAGATAACAGCTGGACCCCTATGACTCGACAACAGGCAGTGTCCCTATGTCCCGGCCGGGTAACCACCCAAGACTAGAACAAGGAACAATTCCTTTCTTCTCCGCCTCCCCCGCCACGCTTCTACTTTTGCGACCGGATCTCGTCACTACACACGTCCCAACCCCATTTCATCACAACAAATCCACCACAGACCACTCCACGATCCCCGCACATACAAGAATTCAGCTTACCGAACAAATAAAGGTCCATCTGCAATTATCTTCCAGTTCCAGCAGCGCAAGCGAACGAAATAAAGATGTCTGGTGGTAAAGGAAAGTCACATGGGGGCAAGGCCGGGCCTAAAGGTGGAGATGCGTCTAGGCAGCAGGTTTCTCATTCTGCGAAAGCGGGGCTACAGGTAAGAAAATATTTTTGTTTGATATTTTCATATACTTTAGGTGGCAAGCACCTGGTACTACTGGTTGAAACAGACCTGAATTTACGAGTGAAAAGAAAATGCAACAATTTGGGAGCTTGATTCCTAACGCGTTATGGTTTTTTGCCACCGTTGATTAGAGTGGAGCTCATTTGTGAGGGGCGAAGTTTTGTATGAAACAGTGACACAGCACTTGCTCGTAGGAAACGAGCTTGACAAACGAACTGCGAGACTACGAAACATCAATTGGATAAATGAATGCTAACTTTTTTTCTTTTCTATTAATAGTTCCCTTGTGGCCGTGTCAAACGTTTCCTTAAGAACAATACTCAAAACAAGATGCGCGTCGGAGCTAAAGGTACAATCACCCGCCACCAATTTCCCCATCCAATCCTATCGCCTTTAACCATCTCATAATTACATATAGTGGCTAACTAATTAAAATAGCTGCTGTCTACGTTACTGCAGTTCTGGAATACCTGACTGCCGAAGTTCTTGAGCTCGCCGGGAATGCTGCTAAAGACTTGAAGGTCAAGCGCATTACCCCACGTCATCTACAACTCGCAATTCGTGGAGACGAGGAGCTTGATACCCTCATCCGCGCGACAATCGCCTTCGGAGGTGTTCTACCACACATCAATCGTGCTCTGCTGTTGAAGGTGGAAAAAAAGAAGAAGGCTGGCGAGAAAACTAGTTTGTAAAGCTGAGTTGTGGGAGTACTTACGGTCTGTGTCAGAGAGGTCGCGAGTATAGCCAAAATGGTCTAAAATCAATGAATAGCTATAAAAACAAAACTTGGGAAACGGGGAACCGGGTCGGTGTTGGAAGGGGCTTCTTTTTTTCCTCCTTTTTTTCCCCCTCTACTCTTTTTTCTTTCTTTTTTCCTTTTTCCTCCTCAATTGTTGTTTGACGGTTTCATTAGGCTTTGCTGGCTGCTGGTGGGTTAAAAAGCCACAATTTTCTTGAAGATGAAGACACGGGTGTTGATTCTGAAAATGATTCGAATGTAATTGTAACACTAGGTTCCTTTTTTTTTATTGTCTCCACTCTGGCCTGTTTTTCCCCTGCTATACTCATTTTATATTCTGCTGCTGCTGCCGTATTATATCAATAGTCTTTAGCAAAAGTTGGTGTTCTTTTTTTGAGACGCTTTGCTGGATTAATAGGGAATAATAAATGGGGAACAAGTGGTTTTTGCTTCCAAAATATTCAAATACTTATGCGAGCTCTACGATTTGGCGGCTTTACTCCCTTCCTACTACTAACTGCAGTAGCTTGACTAGTCAAGAACTTGGACATAGTTGAGGTACTACTTCAGTTGTATTACTAGCATTTTCTATGCAACAGAAATATTCCTCCCACCATTTTCACCCTCTTACCTACGCCTTCCGTATTTACAATTCGCACAAATATGATCACAGAAGAAAATCAAAGACAAATGTGACGCTTCTCTGCTAAAAACCGAGAATGTCGAATGGGTATGAGGGAACGAGTGAGTGGAGACGAGACGACTTGAACGAAAAAACAATGTAAAATAGATACAAGTAAAATATAAGACAATTAGAGAAAGACTTGACCAAACACCCATCATCTCATGTTACACTCATTAATTCCTCTCCATGTGCACACAAATTATACTTTTGGGGGGGCAGATGAATTTGGGGAGGGGATGATTCAACTTAGAAACCGCCCATGCCACCCATGCCACCCATTCCTCCCATGCCACCACCCATGCCGGCGGGGGGTCCCTTCTCCTCGGGAGCATCGACAATGGTGCACTCAGTGGTTCCCAACAGAGAGGCAACACCAGAGGCATCTGTAAGAGCGGTTCTGACGACCTTGAAGGGGTCAAGAATACCGGCCCCAATCATGTCAACGTACTCACCCTTGGATGAGTCAAATCCCTTGTTGAAGTCCTCACCGAACTCCTCAGTGAGCTTTCCAACAACAACAGACCCCTCACCACCAGCGTTCTCGACAATTGTTCGGGCAGGCTTGGTGATGGCAGACTTGATAATTGAAACACCGAGCTGCTGGTCGAAGTTGGCAGGCTTAAGATGGTTCAAGGCGTTCTTAGAAGCCTTAAGAAGGGCTGTGCCACCACCGGGGAGGATACCCTCCTCAACGGCCGCACGAGTGGCGTTGAGGGCGTCGACAATACGGTCTTTCTTCTCACCAACCTCAACCTCAGAGGCACCACCGACCTTGATGACGGCAACACCACCGGAGAGCTTAGCAAGGCGCTCCTGGAGCTTCTCCTTCTCGTACTCGGAGGTAGTAGCATCGTTCATGACGCTACGGATCTGCTCGCAGCGCTGAGCAATATTGTCCTTAGAACCTTCTCCGTTCAAAATAATGGTGTCCTCCTTGGTAATTGAGATAGAGCCGGTGGAACCAAGCATATCGACGGTGAGCTTCTCGAGCTTAACATCGAGCTCATCGGTGAAGACAGTTCCGTTGGTCAAAATAGCAATATCTCCAAGGATGGACTTGCGGTTGTCACCGAAGCCGGGGGCCTTAACGGCAGCAACTTGGAGCTGACCGCGGAGCTTGTTGAGAATGCAGACGGCGAGAGCCTCACCTTCAATGTCCTCGGCGATAATGACAAGAGGGCGGCGGAGTTGGGTGGAGATCTCAAGAGCGGGGATGATGTCCTGAACAGCGGAAATCTTCTTCTCGCTAAGGAGAATGAGGGGCTTCTCGAATTCGACCTTTTGGGACTTGGTATCGGTGATGAAGTAGGCGGAGACGAACCCCCGGTCGAACTTCATACCTTCTGTAACTTCTAATTCGTCTTCAATGGTCTTGCCCTCCTTAACGGTGATAACACCTTCTTTTCCAACTCTTTCCATGGCGTTGGCAATGAGCTTTCCGACGTGAACATCTCCGTTGGCCGAGATTGTGGCGACCTGCGCAATCTCCTCAGAAGTGGTGATATCACGCTTGTTCTTCTGGAGGTATTCAACAACGGCCTCAACAGCAGCCTGGGTCCCGCGGCGGAGATCCATAGGGTTGCATCCTGCTGCGACATTCTTGACAGTCTCGGTGAAGATAGCGCGGGCGAGGACGGTGGCAGTGGTAGTACCATCACCAGCGACTTCATTAGTCTTTGAGGCAACATCCTGGAGAAGGCGAGCACCGAGGTTCTCGAACTTGTCCTTCAGGGTGATAGCCCTACATCAAATTAGTATTGACCCTGTAGTTATTTCTGGGTAGAACTGTGTCCGTACTTTGCGACAGTAACACCATCTGTATAAAATATCGAATTAGTATGATTTAACGTTAGAAGCAAACCAGTTCGAACTTACCCTTGGTGATTTTTGGGCTTCCGTAGGGCGACTCGATGAGAACGTTGCGTCCCTTAGGCCCCAAAGTAACCGCAACAGCCTTTGCTAGCATATCAACACCAGCCAGAAGCGACTGTCTTCCCTCAACGCCGAATTTCAATTCCTAAACCATTTACCACTAGTTAGCCCATATTCTTAAGTATATTAGAGCGCAATACGATATTAAAACTCATGTAACCCAGAAAAGCCTGTGAAGAATGCAATTGAAGGCGCAATATTAATAAATAAGAAAGACGAACCTTGTGAGCATAACCTCTGGCCTGGACAAAGGGCCTCAAAGTGGTAGCCAAAGGCTTAGCCCGGGTAGCGGTGAACATTGCTCTCTGCATTATGATTTCTATGGTGTGAATTCACGAAATTAAGCGGAACTACACAAAAGAATTGAATTAAGAAAGAACACTTCTCAAGTGGACTGCAGACTGAAGATGCAGAGGGAATGCGAAATGGGGGGCGGGGCAGAAGAAATAATGACGGGGGGAAAATTTTGTGGGGAGTCGAAGAGAAACATCTGGAAAGTCTTGGCATATTTCTTTCGGAGTTCCGAGGGGGAACGGGATTACGATTTGACAATGTTATTGTTCTAATTAATTGGCCGAGCAACATTGGGCTTGTGCAAGTTTGTGTGTGGCTAAGCTTGATGTTGAAGAGGGAAAGTGGGTTACTAGGGCTTGCCGTGCTTAACCCCTCCAGCCTCCAACCGCTCAAGGCCATCTCACCCCTCCAGCAACATCCCTTTTACCCCCCTAATCCATAAGCCCTTGTGGTGCAATAAACATCCTACCAGCTCTTCATCTCGATTCATCTTCCAGCTCTCTTCCTTATCTACCTCACATAGGTTTGTCTTGTCCCTTCTCTAGTTCAATAATAACAATCTCGTCCTGCTCTATCTCGCTGCTTGCTTTACTCCTTTCCATCCCAGCTTATGTCGTTCGTTGACTTGGTGACCCCGCATTGTACTGACCATGATTTTCTCCCTATTAGATCAACTCTTATCCTTTAAAGCTCTCTGTTATTATGGTAATATTCATTCTTTAAAACCCATCACGTTCCTTTCTTAAAGGAGACTATTCGCTGACGCATCCTTTGTTATAGTCTCGCTCTGGGTATTCCCCCTGAAACATATCTGCCCAGAAAATATCACGAATACACCCGATGCTGTGTTTGGAAGTTCATAAATATGGGTTTAGAGCTGACCTTTCGTCCCGTTATTACCAGAGTTGGCCTTGCTAAAGAATGTGTTCCCGCGTTTGAGGAACTTAAGCTTGGGAAAAAGGTCAAGTACATCATCTACAAGCTTAGCGACGACAAGAAGTGCATCGAGGTCGAGAAGTCCAGCACTGAGGGCAGCTACGATGAATTTATCGGGGATCTTCCGGACACTGAGTGCCGATATGCGATCTACGACTTCGAGTACGAATTGGAGTCTGGTGAAGGAAAGAGGTACATACATTATCCTACAAACCTAGACCGAATTCCTCATGGTGCAATATGCAAGCTTTATTCTTGGCACCTATGAGTGGAATATCGGCTCTACTATCCCGATTTACTGTCTTCGTTGTCTATCTGCACATGGGGATTATTTATTTGCATCACACGAGCTACATGCTAAGGCGAATATTCGTATAGGAACAAGATCTGCTTTTACTCTTGGTCTCCTGACGATGCTCCAGTCAGGGTAGAGGACCATGCCCCATTTTTATAATAATAGTAGCTAACCCCCGCTCTACAGTCCAAGATGGTCTACGCTTCCTCCAAGGAAGCTCTCCGCCGCTCCCTGCAAGGCATCCACTCCGAGATTCAAGGAACCGATTACAGTGAGGTGTCTTACGAAGCTGTCCTGTCGAGGTTCGGCGGGAAATGAAGGATCCGGGTCATAGCCCGGGAAGGAATTACAGCAGATTTACAATCGTGCCTCCTATGTCCCTTTCGTAAACACATGAATTACTCTCTCCTTGGTGATCCGAGCGTGTTTTTCTTGTTTTTCTTGTGTAATTCTTCTCGCGTGTTGTCTGGTGAAAAGTGACGTTTGGGAATACACGACTTTTTTTCTTTCTCCCCTTCTCTTCTAATCTTGCATTTACTTTTTACCGTTGCGCGGTGGGATCGCTTTCGCGTGTTTTACTGTATCAAGGCGATAGATTTGGTGCACAAAAGTTGATGGCCCTTGACTATTTGGGGAACGGGGGAAGATATCCAAGTGAATTACATGTATCTTGTTCCCCTTTTGTGATACCATATTTTGCGTTTTTTCTTCTTAATCTTCTTTATCTTTTTTTTTTTTTTGCCTAATTTCGAGACCAGGAGTGATGAATGCCACCTAAAATGTAGATTCAATGATTGATTCTATTCCTAGAGGTTAAGCCTAGCTTAAACTACATGTAGAAGTGTATCCTGTTCCAGAAAATTCGTTACCGCTCTGGTCATGAGCTGTCACTCGCGTGATGTCCGGAATATACCACGCAAATCCGATATAGATGAGACAGAAACCCCTGATGACTCTTGCTTTATCCTGTCTTATATTCTGAACTCGTGGACAGTTAAAAATTGGTATTTTCTTTTTTTGATTAAAATTCCTATACAACACGTGTGGCTGGGGATGCTGACTATTGACAGGGTTAGGGCGGGATGACGTGTATGGTGTTTACTCTATGTAGTATGTATTACGATTGAGCTTCTCAGGAGGTGGGTACAAGTCAATTACAGAAATCAATTGTTACTTCAACTCCAGCGCTATTTTATCAATAACTGTGGTCGAAAAACACTTTGAATATTTGGAACATGGCCCTTCTCGATTTACCGAATGAGCTCCTATTGCCGATCGCAAAGGAGCTCCCACCAAACGATCTTCGAGCTCTAGTTCTAGCCAACCGTCGTCTCGCCAGTCTGTTGATGTCGGATCTTCACAAATCAGCGGTCAAGAATAAAAGGTTCGCGTTAGCGGCGTTGTTCTGGGCTGCTGCAATTGGACGCGAGGCAATGGTTCGGTTGGTACTTGAAAAAGGCCCAAAGATGGTTATTGACGATATTTGTACCTACGACACAAGCAACATGAATAAGATAGTCTTCGAGGGCCCATCAAAATGTAGCGACGACGTTGTCAAACAGGTGTTGAAGAAAGGGGTATTTCTTGTTGTTACCGAGAGTCGTAAGACATGGGGGTGTCTCCATTGGGCATTCGAAAATAAGCATAAGGCACTTTTTAAGTTACTTTTGGACAGAGGTGCCAGTACAGAGGCCTTGGTAAATGTCAGCCAGCAGACAGTACTCCATCTGGCGGCAGAGGAGGGAGACGAAGTTTCGGCGAAACTCTTGCTACGTCAAAGACCTCGTGTCGATAAGCATGCGCAGCTCCTACAGTTCGGGACATTAGGAAGACGGCACGCCGATGTCGGTCGCCTAGATCTCCTGGGATACACACCGCTTCATCTGGCAGCTAGAGCAGGTCAGAAGAAGCTGGTTGAGCTCCTGTTGGACAACGGTGCTAGGATAGATTCGCGGGTCAACGATACGCCTCTTCACCTTGCCGCGAAATATGATCGTGGGTCTGTTGTCGACTTATTATTGAAGAGAGGAGCTGATCCAAATTTGAAGGACGCCTGTGGGATGACACCTCTACACTTGGTAGTGTTATACCGGTTTGAGGCCGTAGCAGAGATGCTGCTCTTGGGCGGAGCGAGCTTTTCGATTCCAGACCGCCACGGTACAACAGTGCTCCATGTAGCGGCGGAGAATGGGGATGTAGTTTTGACAAAGCTTCTTCTTAAGGCAGGCGCCGATATCGGCGCCAGGAACCACTCCGGAAACACACCTCTTCATCTAGCTGCAAAATACGGATATCAGCCGGTGGTTGCAATTTTGTTGAAGGAAGGCGCAGACATTCAGTCCAAAAACAGTGACGGAAGGACTGCAATGTATTTGGCGTCACGTTGGTCTAATATCTCGGTGGCGGAGTTTTTGAGGAAGAGTGGAGCATGAGATCTTGCATATCTATTTCTTTAGGGACATGGTTCACGGCTTAGGTTATGTCGGTGACGATTTCGTTGAAATTTCTTTTAGTCATAATATTCCTTTTTGCTTGACGTTTCTTAATAGATTTAACTATAATATGGTTTTTTCCTGGATGCTCTTGCTATATTACAGAGGTCTAAAGCTAATAGAGTTAATTTGGTACGGCACGTTGAATTAATCAATATTTGTATGTAGACACGGTCACTACTAATAAAACACATAACATTGCGATTGGGCATTTTGGTAAAACCTCAATGTGCTCATGGTATGTTATTACAGTTATCGATGGAAGAAAAAAAAAGAAAAAAGAGGCTTCCATGCCTTTGTCCAGAATAATACCAAATCAATAATCAATATAAAGTAACACCAAAGTCTATCAAACACGCCAAGTAATTAACCCCTGTTGGTTTTCTCCTGTGCGCCAGATCTAGCTAAGCTAGCCTAATAGTTGATCCCACCAATAGCACCAATAGACAAATAAAAAGACCCATAAACAATAAAGATACCTTTGCGCTACCTAGGTGTATTTTTAACCTCAAGATATCCCCAATCAAAGACAGCCCTTCCAGATACTCTCAATCTCCCCCCAATAGCGCCAGTATCCTCAGTGCACTTCCTTGTGAGGGCGTCAAGTGCATCTGCTAGGAAGTAACACCGGAGTTTAGTCCTGTAGTCTCCACACATAACGATGAAGGCAGTGCCATAGTCGACCAGATCGGTACACCCGTCCCGATTGTCTTGTGTGCACCAGTGATGGCCCTGTTTTTTTTTCATCTCCTCTGTTCCGAAAGTAACGTGGTTCATGAACGGTGAGCTGTTTGTAGTTGTGCAGATAAAGGTGTCGGGTTTAGGATTACTGCCGTTCGCACGGGGGCGAAGAGAGTTTTCTAACCATGCGAAACTAGGGATTTTGGTGATACTAGCAGTGGTGATACTGATGAGGTTTGAAAACAGCAGGGAGAATAGGAGAACTGCGAGCTGGATTGTCTTCATTGTGGCTGGGAGTTTGAGGTTGGGGGAATAGGTTCTCGTTCCTTTCTGTGGTTTGAGGGCTTTGGACTTTTTAGTAGTAATGAGGTTTTGGTACTGTAGTGGGTACGCTGACTTTGAGAATATGCTTCCTTAGGACGTACTTAGAATTATTATTCAAATCTGTTAACACACGGGCAAGTGGTATACGTATGCCTTCTAGGACCTCACTGACCATAGCACATCAAAGCACAGTACGAAGCTCTTTAGAACAGTACAATGTGTTACATTTCTAGCCAGATTACAGATACACTTACATGTAAATGTAGTTGTACATGCACTTTTGCGGCCAATACCACGAGTTACAAGCATATATGCCCACTTACTGCGGCTCATAAGCCGCTACCTCAATCTCAACCTTCATCCCCTCCTCCGCTAACTTCTCAACCCCAAGCAGGTCCACAACGGCCCATGGTTCGGGCACCACTTCTGCAAGTTGTGGATCATAGCCACTAGGCACGCATCGTCCATCGCAACATGATAACTGCGGGGCTTGTAGACTTGGGACCACCCATGACCACCGGCCTTTTTGAGAGCAAGGTCGACGTTCCCGAAAGCGCGGTCAATCTGCTCGTCGATACTGGTGGGATGTCGCCGTTGTTGGGGTTCCATCCGCCGATAAAGGTGATTTAGTATCACTATGACTAGGGATTGGGAAGGAGAATCCATACCTTGACCCGAGCACTCGATGTTGTCACCAACTCTGCAAGCTTGACTGTAGTTGAGGTACTACCTATTACGTATACCGACGCCGGAGTAGTTGTAGAACTTTGCTCCAGACATTGCTGGTTTCTCGGAACCCTGGTTTTTGGTTGGCTTGGTGGGTTCTTTGCGGGTCTGGCCTGGGTATAGACTCGATCTTGGTGGAATCTCGATTTCTAACCGGGAAGCAGTGGACTCGGAGGCAGTACATGATGAAGATTCGCGTGGATACATTTCATGTTTGGTATAAGACTTGACTTACACGGCCTCTTGAATGGTTTTAGTACTGCCCTTTGATAATGTGATGGATGATATGATCTAGGGGTAGGATGGGGGAAGAGGTCTAGACGCAATTGGCAGCGGTGTAGTCACATTATGAATGTTTGTCCTTATTCGCCGCGGCAACCCTGTCGCGATGCTAGGTTCCTCTTAAAGAATGGCCTCACAGGATATCACTCGGGACCCCCCCTGACACAACCCGTATTTACATTTTTCCGCAACTTGCCAAGTCCCACGAACAGCATTAGTGACCTTTCTTATAAAGGAATATACCTATTACATAGCCATAGCCACGATTTAGTTCAGTGGTGTAGTGGTATCACGGGTGCTTGCTATCTCTAGGTAGCTGTTTGTGCCCGACCCGGGTTGATTCCCGGCTGATTCAGTGTAATGAGTGTTTTCCCTTCGTGGGAGCTTTCTTTTTCTTTTAATTCGGTTTTGAGCCCTTTCTGGTTGGAGTTGGCAATTACGGGAGGTGAGGATCGGGGAGCGCTCAGTTTCGGAAAGGCAATAGATTGATGGTTTCTTTCATGGCGGCCGATATGGTTTTTGAACTACCGGCTAGCTCAATGTTGTCTCTATGAGAGTTCGTTCTGGTTCTTGGATGATATTAGGCGAAACATCGCTGGGCCTTACCAGCCTGGCCACCATAGAGTTAATGTATCTTGTAGTGGTTGCTGCCGGGAGGTCACGTGTGAATATAAGGTTTACTATATAGCTATGGGCCTTCTCCTATTATCACTTATTACCCCCTAGGAAGCGGTTTTAATTGTTGCGATAGGAAACGGGGAACTACAACAGACGAGTCCCGGGCATCATCAAAGATATCACTCGCCCGAGTGATGATTCATGACAATAGAATGGGAAACCTTGAGGTCATATACTGATCATAAGAGGCACATGATGCTATAATTATATAACCAAAAGAGGTGGCCAAGTGGGCTTGCGTGTGATATGAGGGAGAGATTGGGAGTTAGTTAGACTGATAGATAAATAGACATCTGTTCATCCCCCTCTCCCTCCCTCTCCCTTCCCTCTCCCTTCCCTCTCCTATCTTTTCTCTTCCTCTCCCTCTTCTTTGTAGACCATCCCTATACCTCGTCCATCAGCGAGGTCATCATCTTCATCCTCATCAAGGTTATCTTCATCACTTCTAAATTTTACTCACATTAATATACATATATCCCCCCGTCCCATCATGGCACCCCCCTTCTCCCTCCGCTTTATCGCCAACGCCCCCGGAAACCCCCCTACTGTCCTCGTCAACCAAGATTCCTCTGGCCTAATCATCAGATCCCCCCGCGGCCAACGCCTCTGGGACCTCTCTCAGGCCACCCTCCTTAGCCTCCCCAACTCTGGCCGCACCCCTGCCTCGTTCTTCCTCCGTCTCAGCTCCAGCACCCGTGACCACGGCCGCACCTATTGCACTGTCCGCGTCCCCTCTCAGGAGCGTAAATATCTCTACAAGTTCTTCCTCGGCATCGGTGAGTGGGTTATCTCCGCGCCGCCGCCGCAATCTCCGCACACCCGTCCTAATAACGGCCACATCCCGGTGCACGAATCCTTCACGGCTGAGTGCCCCATAGACGGCTTCTATGGCCGCCGTCTCGCGCCGATCAAGTATGATATCCTTTGGGGGCTCGACAGCCTCCTCGGCACTAGCTGGCGTGAAGACCATGCCCGTGTCTGTGGGGAGGGGCACTGGGACGTCTGCATCAGTATTGTCCCCACCGAGGCCGGTGGCGGCCAGGACCCGCTGGCGGGACTGCGTGTAGATGGGATGAAGCGCTTCATGACGGTGAGGGTGTGTGCGGATGCGAAGGTGGAGGCGCTGTTCCAGAACCTGATTGGGTTTGAGCGCAGTGCGAGGTGGGAGAGTCTTGCGCACTGTCTGACGGAGGTTGTGGCACCGTGTGGGCCGCTGGAAGAGGTGAGGTTGGGGAGGAGGTGGTCATTTGAGGAGGTGAGGGAGAAAGGGCTGAGGATGTGGGAGACGGGCTGGTTTGAGGGGAAGGAGTGCGTAGCCTTGGTGTCGAGCTTGAGCATGCAGGTGAAGGCGAAGGCGAGCCGGGGCGCCTTTATGTACGACTAAGCTTGAGCTTGAGTTTAGGCTCTCTCTCACTCTCTCTCTCTCTCTCTCTCTCTCGCCCTGAGAAATAATGGGTAGATATTAGCCAAGAGGTCAATGAAAATGAAGCAGATGGGGGGCAAACTAGTGTTGATGGAATAAAATAATGTACTTAGAAATCACCACCGTATGTAGTCAATAATACTCGCTTTAGGTTTTGTTAGAAAACGTGAACCGAGACGAGTGATAATTCGTGACTTTTGAGTGTTGTCAGCAATACAGAGCAACAGTAGCAACAAGTCTCTACTAAGCACCGACAATTTTCGTATCTTTCACCTGCTATGTAGTCAGGAATCATCACCCCGATTAGTCACACCAAAGCATCACCAACCATCACCCGAAACAGCTCGATCAAGGACATCGCCTCACCCCGCCACCCGCTGTCAAGATAAGCTTTTAATTTCCCGCCGGAATCAATACAACTGTCAGACACGCCACCCACCCACCCACCCACCCACTCACCCACTCACTCGGGCAACCTAGGCTAGATACATGTATCTATAGCTTAACCTTAAAACAACTACGGAACGGAACAAACAGCCGAGTGACACACCATGAAGCACCCAGTAGAAGAAAAAAAGAGATATTTTAATTCCACGCCTACCAACCAACCCCGCCAAGGAACAAAAAAGTGAAAAAGTAAAAAAATCTATGTATACCTTTGCCAAAAAAGAAAAGAGAGCCTGACCTAACCCGATAAAACCCCCGATAAAAAAAAAAAAACCTAGAAAAACCGGCCTGATACAGATGGATGACGATGATGGTAATGATGGAAGAGATGCTTTTGGGGTGGGAGGGGGGTGAGTGCGTGGTGTATGTGTTGATGGCCTTACCGGCCCCCGTTTCTCTGCCCCCCGTAACGGTAGCCGTAGCCACAACCGCTGCGCCGTTTTTTTTTTTTTTTTTTTTTTGGGGGGGGGGGGTATGAGTTGAAGATGGAGAGTAAAGGAAGAACAGCATACCAAAAGAGAAAAAAACAGAAAACGAAAACGAAAACGAAACCCTCCCCTAAATCCGTAAGAAACATCCGCCGGTCCCTAACAGTGAAAAGTGCCCCCCCCCCGCCCCGCCCCAACCTTCTTCTCCCCGGTCCCAAAAAGTAATACAGAAAAAGAAAAAAAAAACCGCAGTCCAAAGCCGAGCCAGTGAATAAGAGTAGAGTAGGGATGATCATAAATAGCTGCAGAGCCATAAAAAGAAAAAACAATGCAATATGGATGGATGGGTTCATGGACAGACAAGACAGATGGATGATGCAGCATGCAACGGACTGACAGATAAACTCTATAAAGACAGCCCAACAAGACATGAGTAGTAGTAGTAGTAGTAGTAGTAGTAGTAGTAGTAGTAGTAGTAGTAGTAGTAGTAGTAGTAATAGTAGTAGCAGCAGCAGTAGCAGCAGCAGCAGTAATAGTAGTAGTAGAAGGAGATCTGTCTATAGCTAAGAGAGAGGGTATAGGCGTAACATCTGTGCATATATGCTGGAGATATTGGGGAAGGACATGGCGTCGTGAAGAAATGGAATGCTTGGTCAAGATGCCGCCAGATTTGTAAAGTGGAAAGAGCAAAATCCACTCGAATTGAAGATGCCTGAGAGATAATGAGGAACGATGGAGAAAAAAATATAGCCGGAAGGCTGAAGACCAAGCAAAACCAAACCCCTAATCTATGACATGTATATCTCCACCACAAGATATACCCGCTCCCATGACCCACGAACCCTGTATAATTCCCGTGGAAAAAGAGTGCAGCCCATGCCTTGTATTTCCGTCCCATGTATCCCAGCTGCACCCCGAAAAGAAGAATAGGAAAGAAGATAAAAGAAAAGGAGAAAAGGGTAACCTCATACTATCTCCTGCACCCTCGCGCCACCCAGATCAGCGCCAGCATCACCATCAACCGGTGCTACCGCCAGAAGTTCCTCTAACTGATCGACCAAAGTGTTGTCTGCATCAAGGTCATCATTTTCCTCCCTGCAAGAAAGCCTATACTCTCAGAAATCCAATTCATCGCGCTTTTTTTGTTTAAAAAAATCAAAACACAAAATAAAATCAAAATCCAGTAATTAGTAGTAATATTACTTACCCTATTCTCCTCCTCTTTGGCGCCACCTCCTCGACTTCTTCGTCGATCTCTTCTCTAGCCCGGCTTGCTGTGCTCCCTGCAGGGGATGCTACAACCGTGCTTGGGTTTGTCCCAATTACTTTTCCTACACCGAGTCCGCCATTGTCCCTATTGCCAGTGAGGACATTCAACGGATCGCCATCATCCGGGTTATTGGCACTGAATGAGAAAAGAGCGTTTAGGTCATCGACACCCCCGAGCCCTGTCTGCCCGTCGCCATTATCGACCGCAAATCCGTTCCCCATGGTCCCATCACCATTGAGTCCCCAATTCAGAAACTCATCGATATTGCCGCCGTTACCGTCAACCCCCGCATTTCCATTCAAGTGGCCGTTGCTGCCATTGACTGCCGCGTCCGTGTCTGCAAACTTATTCATCATATCCATGAGGTCCTCGACATGCTGTGACTGCGCAGTCTGGAGCTCCTCAAGCTCCTCAATCTCTCGGGCTTTTGCTGCAAGCTGTGCATTGTGCGCTTCAAGTGTCTGGGACGACAATCCCGGGGCAAAGAGGCGAGGGGTCATTGAATGTGCAGAGATGGGTGAGGACGCGGTCTGGCGGCCAATGGGAGAGTCCGGGAGGGAGAATATATTTGCATAGGGTGATTGGTGGCTCTGGTACTGGTCGGCGTTGATGCCTCCTCGTGGGGTGGCAGCATCTTGACCATTGAGCTCTTGAATGCTGGGACTCTGATAGGTTTGGTAGTTCTGGACCACGGGGGATCCCATGTTGGTTTTGATCTGGGGGCTATTGCTAGGCTTCGAGGTGGTGGGGGACGTTTGAGGCTTAGGTGACTCCTCTTCGGATATTTGGATCTGCGGGCCGTTTTCAAGGAGAAGTTGACGCCGACGGGATACCTGGCTGGAGTTGACTCTTTGGCCCTGCCTTGGGGTGACAATTGCCCCACCTGAGTTCCCGACAACTGTACCTACCCCCTGTTGATGCATAGGCTGTAAGTGCTCTACTTGGTTTTGAAACAAATTACTGAATGTGCCATTGATGTTACCGCCGAGTGATTTGTCGTATACCGTTGCTAAGAAAGATAGGATAGCGTTAATGGAGTTTTCATGACGGTCGTGTAAAGTCTGAAATGCAACGCTTTGCTCATAAAGCTGGTTATGATCCTTACGCAGGCGATTGATTGCCGCTGAGATCATTGCTTGATGGTTCCTTACAGCCTCCAATTGTTGGATAACAGCGGCAATATCTGGCCGTGTGTTCCTTCCTCCGCTACTTTGCTGGTGGTGTCCGCCTCCGTCCTGGCCCTCCACTTTGGGACCTTCGATATAGCCTCTTCCCCCGCCACCTTCGCCGAATTCCCCATCGCCATCGCTAAGATCTTCCGCATTATCCGAGTCCTCTTGATGGTTTTTCTTGGGCTGTTTCCTCTTTCCCTTCCCTTTTGGCTTTGATATCAACCACATGAGATCCGGCTGTCCGCGCTTAAAGTATGGGTTCTCGTACTCGCTCGGTGGCTTACTCCGCTGTTCCGATGTTTTGAGTGAGCCGTCTGCCAGACCAACAACCTTGTGGAATCCGTACATGTTGAGCTGTCGAACAAACGAGGCGTAGTTATTGTGCTTGAAAAGGTCTGGGATAAGCGTTTTTGAGAATTCGTCCTCGTCGAGGACTAGGAATGAGTTTCCGGACGGAGACCACCGGATGAGAGCATCTGTCTTTGGGTCGTTCACAAAGCTATCAACCACCGGGATCATCAGCACAATGGTCCAATCGGCTGTCAGGATGAATTGACCACCCCGAAGCGACGAAACTGGATTATCAGGTGAAAGCAGATTCTCGGACATAAGGTATATAGGTCCGAAGGATCGACATAGGGAGAAAGAATATAAAAACCTCACACACGTACCTGCTGAGCTTCTGCACGAACGGCGGAATTGTGGCCCTCTTCTTCCTCATCTTGTCAATCCTCATCTGCAGTTCCCTATCAAATCCCAGATCCATCCCGTCCGGCCCAACCTGTCCCGGCGGTCCAATAACATGTCCCAACCCGCCCATCATTCCTATCTGGGCCGTCGGTGCCCCCATCTGCGGCATTCCCGTCGGGCCTGTGGCATAAGGCATCCGGATAAGCGTGTTTGTCCCGCGGTTTACCAAAGCGATCTGGCTGTTGGTGTCGATCTGTTGCTGCTGTTGCTGCGAGGATACGGGAATCTGGTGCTGCCCTGAGCGGTACCCCTCGGGAATAATTGGCACGGTGGTGTAGATGTTCTGGCCGGATGGTAAGGTGGACTGTGCGAGGCGAGGGCTGGAGGTTTGGGGCAGTCCCAGATAGCTCATGTCAGGACCAAGGGAGGGTGGCGGAGAAGGCGATGTCGTAGTCACGGCGGGAATGGACGAGATGATGGGAGCAGAAGTTCCTGGCGCGGGCCTCTTGCGAGAGCGACCAGATACTGTGGGAGTGTTGGTAGGCCCACCAGCGTTGGTGTTGTGATGGTTATTGCTGGTGTGGATGGTTTGGTTCTGGGGTTGGGGAGGGGTTGTCATTTTTTCTAAAAGGGAACCAAGCTGCAGGGCGCTAGGGCGTTAGGTATTGAGCGCGTGTTTGGGATATTCTGGGAGGCGAAAGGTTACGGGGGGGGGGGGGGTGTGATGTAAGAATGGGCGTGGGGTGAGCAGGCGTGATGGTGGAAGACGGGGCGGGTGTCTGTTTGTCTGTGTGTCTCTTTGAATTCTGCTTGGGGGAAGAAAGCGTTTGAGATTGCGTGGGCACGACGGAGATGGTGTACTAGATAGAAGAAGAAGCTGTGGTGGAGACGGGAGAGAGAGAGAGAGAGAGAGGAGAAAGCAGCGAGTGGGTGAAGCGAACGGACGGACGTATAGGGAAAAAAGGTCCTTTATGCGTGCTTTATCTCTCTCTAGCTTCTCCCTCAGGTATTGTGCTATGTAAGTTGAATAATAAAAAAAAATTTATTTGATATTCTGCTTTTTCTTTCTCCTCTGTGATCTCTTACTCCTCTTGCCTTCCCTATTCCCTGTCCTTGAGAGGAAATTCTCTTGTTCTTCTAGGTGGTGAAAAAATAAATATGTAACCACCTCTCTACCTCTTCCTCACGACAAGGCTCCGATATTGGTATTTTATTATTATTTTTTTTTTGTGGGGGAGGGGTCGGGAGTTGTAGTTGTGGAAGTAGGTAGTGTATTGATGGTGGTGGAGGTGGTGGTGGTAACGGAGGTGGTTGAAGTGGGTGGGCTGGCTGGCGTATGCGTAGATGTATGTTCCAGGCGGAAGGGCCGATAGCGTAGGGGGAGAGGGGCGTTTAGAAGGCGTTCGTTCGCTCGTTCAATTCACGGCAAGCGCCTGGTCCACAGGCTTAGCACAAATGTCGACGATTGAAGGAGGATGGATGATGGATGGATGGATGGATGAGGTTGTTGCGAAGGGCTGCGTTGTTCTTTTTCTGCGTTCGGTGTTCGCAGACAGGCGGCGGGATGATGTGTGATGCAATGCGACGACCATGTCGAATTAAGTGAGCAAGGGCATACACATACATATACAGCTAATCTACATATTGCCCATGGTACATGCAAATGGCTACATTCTACATGTACTTACTACTGCTCATGAACCACCAACATTATTGTTTGCCATTACCGTCCTGGGGGGAAGGGGGGGGGGAAGGGGGGGCCATAGTAGCGGAGAAGATAGACACAGAGAGATAGAGAGATCATACTAGGCTGAGCATATCGTGGTGTATAATAGGTAGCACGACAGCATAAATGATGGTTATCAAATACTGTAATCCGGAATTAACATCCTCCCATTAGATGATGGCCTTCTGTATCTAACTAGCTACAATCTACTGTTAATTTTTTATATCACTAGTGCTATAAAAGCTACTATTACTACACACTTACCGGAACATTTAATCTTCATCCATACATGTATATGTATGTGCCCCTCCTCTCTCTGCCTTACAGCCCCCCCCCCCCTCTCTCTCCCAATAACAAACCCACTGAGGCTATCCGCGTGGTTACAACGCGGATAAGCCGTATCCATAACTGTCCAATAGCAGCGGCAGTAGCAGTAGCACCACTACCTAATAATCCAGCACCTCCTAAAGTAACAGCAGAAGGCCCAGCAGCAGCAGAAGCAGCAGCCTCCTCCTGCAGCAAGCCGATGTCGTCTTCAGACTAGCAGGAGAAGGCTCATGCTCCACTATTCTGCTTCTTCTCCGCATTCTTCAATTGATTCCCTTTCATTGATCCCCGGCAAATTGTTTTGTTTCCCTCTCACTCACGGCAGCGGGCATCCCCAGTGCGTGGCCGCCTTGTACGGTGATCTCCCCCTCAATACGGTATGTGTACGTATTATCTAACGATCTAAATTAATACTAATTAATAAACCTTCAACACCATTATACTTCTTACCTGGCAGGCATGTGAGTGGCCTTGATGCTTTTTTTTTTTTATCCTTCTTTCTTTTCTTCCCTTTCTGCGCACTACGCTAGATTATTAGAGGGGGTACTTTGAGCTGTGGTAGATTGAAAGGGTATCAATCAATTTTGCACCTGCAAGTTAACTGCTCTCTGCTACATACATAACTTCCTCACTCATTCATGTCATACCATTCGCAGACACTGTATGTACGTACCTAACTGCACACCCGCGTCATACCACACCGTTTCTTTCTCTAAAAAAAAATTTTCTGGCTATCTGATCACCCTCTCTCTCGTCCGAAAAAAAAAAGAGAAAGCAAAGAAAGAAAGGAAAAAAAATTAATCCCCGAGAAACTCCAAAGCACAGTTAAAATCTAAAAATGCAAGGCCCTGCCTAACTGCCTGCCTGATATGCGATGCTATGTTAGCTCCTCTAACAATGCCTGCCTGCCTGCCCGCCTACCAGCTCCCAAGCTTATCTAGGTAGCAACAGCAATAAAAGGGGGTCCTTACAGTAAGTAAACAAAAAAGAAAATAGATGGGGAAAAAAGTAAACACGGCATAGGTCGGTCCCTACATGTACCTTAGATCAAGCACTAGGTAGGTACATACATCTACCTTAGACAGAGTTCCCAAGCCTTTTGAAGACATGCTTGTAGTTATAGGTAGCTACTGCATAGCCTACCTCCCAACTCCCAACTCTATTGCTTGTTGAACAAAACAAAAAAAAAAAAAAAAAAAAAGGCCAGGCCTTCCTTCCTCCTCTCGATCCCTCGATCCTGGCGGGAAGACAGTTGCTCCACCCCGTGCCTCGCTTACCGGGGGGGGGGGGTGCGCGAGGTGCGAGGTGTGAGAGGTGAACGGATGGCTTTTCCGTAGTTTGGTTGGTTGGTTTGTTTCCCTTTGGTTGTGAGTCACCTGAGGAAGGTTAAAGGGCTCATTTGTCAGCGAAATTATTTACTAGGAAGCACAAACGCGCGGTGCGCTGGGGGAGAAAAGCGTGTAAAGTGGTTGCTTGGGCGCGTCTTCCCTGAAACAACTTGAAAGTTGGGTCAATTAGAGCGATACGATACAACTCACAACCCATACAACTTCACTCGATCACGGCATACAACCTCACTCGTCCCATCCCATCACTATACCACATCACTTGTCTATACCATACCCCTTACCCATAAGTTCTCACTCGTCCATAATAATAACTAATATGTCCTCTACGCCTCTCCACACTCCTGATCCTACGCTCACTCCCGCTCCCCCCCATGACCCTCAGGCTTCAACAATGACAGAACCCCAAAGGCCACCACTCACCCCCGAAACAAAACGGCGAATAGTAAGCCCCTCTCAAAAACTCAGCTCCCACCAACCCTAACCCCCCCCCCCCCCCTCTTAGGAGACCAACCGTCTCAAAGCCAAAGCAATCCGTGAAGCCCACCTCGCCGCCGAAAAAGCCACCGCCGAAAAAGCCCCACCTCAACCCCCAGCCCCCACAATACCCCGTAGTACCCGTTCCACAACCGCCCAGAAGCGCTCCTACGCCGAAAGCTCCAATGTCCGCGACACCGCCACCTCCGCCGACGCCACAACGGACCCCAGCGCCATCAAGCCCGCACGAAAGTTCGCCCGCCGCGACTACATCGACTATGACTTCTCACGCATGACAGACACAAAGGGTGGCTTCTTGAGCACAGAAGACGACCCGCACTCGGCCCTCGCCGCGCTTGACCTCGCCAACAAACCCGCGCATATGACGCTTGAGCAGTGGTCAGCGCACCAACTGCGCGCAAAACTACAGAAGGAGAAACTCGGCGCTTACGAACCAGCCATTAGCGCGCTGCAGAGCGGCAAGGAGGTCCAGAAGTGCTATGAGTGTGAGAGCCCGGAGATCGATTGGAAGTGGTTGGAGGTGTTTGGCTGCCGCGTGTGTGCAAAGTGTAAGGAGGGGAAGCCAGAGAAGTATAGTCTGCTGACGAAGACGGAGGCGCGCGAGGACTATCTACTGACGGATCCGGAGCTGCGAGATGATGAGTTGTTGCCGCATCTGGAGAAGCCTAACCCACATAGAAGTACATGGAATAATATGATGCTGTATCTGAGGTATCAGGTGGAGGCGCATGCGGTGAAGAAGTGGGGTGGGCTAGAGGCGCTAGATAAGGAGTTCGAAAAGAGGACGGAGGAGAGGAAGAAGAGGAAGGATGAGAAGTTTAGAGGGAAGCTTAGAGAGCTAAAGAAGAAGACGAGGGTGGAGAGTTGGCGTAAGAATTCAGGCGCGGGAAAGCATGAGCACGTGTGGGGTACCGCTGTGACGAAACCCAGCGGTGAAGAGGTACGCACGTGTGAAGAGTGCGGGTTTGAGGTGGAGGAAATGGTCTTTTGAAATATCAAAATGGGCGGCTCTTTTTACTACTTTTGTATAGGTCCTTTTCTTTCTTTCCCCCTTCTCTCTTGCTCTACTAATTGAGGGGTGTATATTACTTATTGTAACAATGTTACGTCAAAGCTATTTATCACTACAAAGAAAAGAAAAAACAGGCGTTAAGGGTATTATGAGAACCATGAATCATGAACCGTCACCAACCTTTACTCCTTATCTAAATCAGAAAACTCCAATCCCAACAGCCCCATAACCCATTTTTTTAATCCAATAGCACAGTACATAGCGTACTATTCACCACACGCAAAGTCCCAATTATAAACAGTTTGGCCCACATCACTCAAAGGCATAAAATTTGGAAATACAGCTTTAACAGGCAGCTAACTCCTCCTCAATCGGAACCTCCAGCCCACCCTTGAATACCCTATGCCTAACCAGAAGCTTTGGGATGACAGCAGCTACCATGAATCCCTTGTGGGAAATATCTCCGCGATAAGCCCCGAACCCTTCAAGGCAGGTTCCAGTCTCCTCATGAGAGGTAGAAGAAGTCCTCATCTCGACATCCCCAAAATCGCAATCTTCCATCTCGCTATCCGTAGTAGCGGCCTCAGAGGAAGTCGGAGAGACCGGTGCAGTCCAAGTGGTCGGGGAGACAGTTCCGGACTGAATAACCCACTCCGGTGCTGGGCAACGCTTGATGTATCTCGCAGCGGCCTCTGGGTGCTGGGCTGCCGCGCAGCGGCGTTTAAGGGGGTTACTGGCGTACTTCAGCATTGTAGTCTGCGCCATTTGAAGACTTGTTTGCAGGATGGCAGCGAATGAATGAATGGATAGGGTAGATATGGTGGGAGAGTTAATTAAACTAGCGGTGGGAGTAGAAAGTATTTATGTCTCCTACTTTGCCCGTTTGACAATGCTGGTCTTTCTATGGTCGTCCAGGGAGGAAGAGCTCCTAATGGGGTGCCCAGGCGGGTGTTTGCATGGGTATGCAATTAAGAGTCTAGGCAGTACAGTGAAAATTTTTTATGGGATGCCTTGAAAGCTCTGGACAGAGGTCTTAGTATAGGGGAGGGGGGTGTTTATCCTTACGAACATAGTGAGGAGACTAGACTTGTAGTGTTTTATCTTTAGGGGGCTAGTTAGTAGTTGGGGATTCGGGTTTTGAGTACTACATGTACGTAGGAGGCCGATGGCGCTGTTTTGCTCTGTTTTGTGTTTTGTGTTTTATGTTTTATGTTTTAAGTTATATATTTGTTTTTTGTTTCGAGTCTGCTGCGAGAGCTCCGGCTAGCTCAGTCCGTGAGCTCGGAGAGCTCGGCGGAGCTCAGTCAGTGCTCCATGGTTGCTGAGCTGCGCACGTAGCTTAGTAGTAAACCACATATTCACTGCTATTTTTTTTCTCCCCCCCTTTACCTGCGAATACATTTCAATCTCATTCCAACCTCTAAGTTGTATCACCCCCCAGTACACTCCAGATCGGTCTGCCAAAACAGGCAAGGGCACAGGAACGGGTGATAGCATGTGTCTGAACCTGCGTATCCTATCCTTGACAGGGAGGGAGGGACTCCGAGGGAGGGAAGGGAGATGGTTCCGTGTGGCTTAATCTGCTTCTTCTCTTCCCCCGGATTCCCGCCACAATGGCAGAGATAAGCTTGTGTGGAAATCCCAAGCTCAACCTGGCACCAGTCCCAACAGCTCAACGTCTGTGTGTCTGGGATTCGGATTTTTTTTTTTTTGTCCTGGATCAAGTAGGGACCTGCGACGATAGGAAAAGAGGCTGTTTTGGTGTTTACGTGCCTGTTCCAAGTTTTGAGGTTTTTTTTTTCTTTTCTTTTTTTTACTTTCTATCTTGATTCTCCCTCCTCTCCTAGGGCCCTGAGAAGTATTAACTTATCAAGGCTTGTTATCCTAGACCAAACCCCTCCCCCTTCCACCAAACCCCTTTTCGCTAGTCAAACCCTATTTAGCCCATCTCACGCTAATATTTTTCCGCCACTTGCATATCTTGGCAGCAGCACCTACGACCTCACCACCTCCTTTTGGGGAAACCGCCGCAGTAAGCCAGAGCGAGGAGAAGAGTGCACAGGACAACACCACGTTATCCCAAAGGATATCCCCACCAGGCGAAAAAAAAAAGTCAACTCTATTCCTTCCATCTCCCATCCACTCCCCCTCCCCCACAACCCCTCCCCCACTACTAATTCAACTATTGCTATTACTGTTACAACTACGACCAGGGAAGGGATATAACCAGTTTCCTGGGCCCCTCAGCATCAACCTCAACTCAACTATCCATCTAACCTACCCTACCTATCCTCAAAGCTTTGATAAAGCAAGATCGGCGCGCGTGAGAGTATGGCTTGGCAGTCACCCTCCGCGAACACTGGATCCCACGATGGAAACAATGGCGGGCAGGGCAACAACAGCGGCGCGGGACCCAACGGCAGCGGCGGTGGAGGCTCGCAGCCGGTAGGCACGGAGTACACGCTTCAAGGTATTTCCGAAGTTTTCCTCTTACTGTTGGCGGGGACAAGGGCAGCAACAAAAAAAAAAGGAGAGCTGGGCTAATTGGTGGGGAAAAATGAAAAACAATGGCGAGAAATGAATAGGCGTCATGAGGTTCTTACAGACAGAATGGCACAAACACGAGCGGGACCGCAATTCGTGGGAGATTGAGCGCGCGGAGATGAAGGCGCGGATCGCGAAGCTGGAGGGCGAGAACAGGGCGGCGAAGCGCTTGCAGCAGGGCCTCTTGACGAGGATAAAGATGCTGGAGTTGGCGCTGAAGAAGAAGGGCCCAGCCATTGGGGCAACCGGTGCTGCTGCTACAGCGGAGGGTGCGGAGGGGGCAAAAATGGCACCGGCTGAGGACTCGGCACACTCGAAGTGTATGTTGGCATCGCCGGTGGGGGGGTTGAAGTTAGGAAGGTTATTGAAGTGCTGACTAAGTTCTCGATGGTAGCACCGCAATCGGGACTTCAGGCAAATGCACACCTTCTCGGAGACACGTCGGCAGTGCATAGAGCTGAGGCTGCGAGAAACAAAAGTAGGGCATATCTGGAAAAGTGTCTACAGGAGATTACATATCTTCTGACACCCCCGAACCACCCGCCTCCGCAACAGCAACAGCAGCAACAGCAACAGCAACAGCAACAGCAGCAATCTAATATTGAGCTTAATCAGATGCTCCAGCAACATCAGCAGCAACAGCAGCAGCAACAGCAACAGCAGCAACAGCAGCACCAGCAGCAGCAGCAGTCGCTTCAACAGCAGCTGCTGCAACAGCCTTCACAAGCTCCTAACCATCAGTTACCCCACCCTCCTGTCAATCATGCTGGGGGCTTTCAGTCATTGCCCCGGTCTCGTGCAGGTTCACATCCCCATCCCCATCCCCAAGCTCATGAAATGAGGAGTGATCAGCAGCAGCCGCAGACTCAGATGCAGGCAGCTATTCCAGAGCCTATGGTACGGGATCAGTCGGGGGAGAAGCCCGCAGCGTTTAATGCCGGAGCTGATACCAACCCATTCACTGCATCTCTTAATGAGAGCCCTACCTCATCAACTCCAAGTGATGTCGATGGATGGGATTTTGATGAGTCAAGCCTTGCCGGCGACTCGGATACCTCAAATATAGACGAATTCGATTTCTCAAGCCGCAATATAGGAAAGCCCACAAACAGCATGGGTAGAAAGAAGCTTTCTATAAGGCACCGCATTGATCCCAAGGCGGCTGTCAACTCAGATGCAGGGAGCTTTCAACTTAAATTTGCACTGAGAGGTCACTTGGATGTGGTCCGTGGTGTTGTATTTACAGGAGGAGGCACGCGGAATGAGCCTGAAATCTGTACAGCGGGCGATGATGGTGTGCTGAAGAGATGGAAGATTTCCAGCAGCAACTATGGTTTGTCACAGACAGCATCGGATATGGATGTTCAGAGTCACTTTACCCACCGGGGACACCAGGGAATGGTTACTTGCTTAGCTGCATACCCTCCAGCTATCGGGGGGCTTGACGGCGGCCCGGGTGAGGGTGGGTGGGTATTCTCCGGCGGCCAGGATGCTACAGTAAGGGTATGGGAATCAAACATGGTGGGCCCCAAGGCTACTCTTGAAGGTCATACAGACGTCGTATGGGCGGTTTGCGTACTCCCAGCCACACCATCCATGGCCGGGTCCTCAGAAGAGAGAATACTACTGGCCAGTGGATCTGGAGACGGGACAATCAAGATCTGGGGTGTATCACCGCCTTCCAACGTATTCAGCTACTCTCTGATCTCGAATATTGTCAGGCCGGGTATCACAGCAAGCCCAACATGTATCACGCCGTTCTCAGCATCGGGAGAGTCCTTTATCGTCTCTTATAACGACGCAGCAGTTATCATATATGACACTACATCGGGTGAAGAGATCTCCCAAATGATCAGTCACGAGACATACGATGGCACCCCCGCTACCGGCGTCAACGCAGTAGTCGCGTCAACAATCAGCCTTGACAGCGGCGCCGAGAGCGGGCGGGAAGAGGAGGAGCTCGTTGCAGGGGCGACAGGGCCTAAGGGCGGTGTGGCCGGTATGGTCATCACAGGACACGAAGACCGTTATGTGAGAATTTTCGATGCGAATAGTGGTAATTTTCCCTCCTGCGTAGTATAAATTAATAGATACATGGCTAACTCGGCGGTTTAGGTCAATGCACATACACAATGCTCGCCCACACCGCGCCAATCTCATCACTCGCGCTTTCCCCAGACGGCCGCGAACTCGTCTCTGGGGGGCACGACGCAAGCCTGCGCTTCTGGAGCATGGAGAAGAGGTCGTGCTCGCAGGAGATCCCATCGCACAGGTTGATGCGGGGTGAGGGTGTCTGTGCCGTTGTGTGGAGCACAGACGGGAGATGGGTGGTGAGCGGTGGTGGGGACGGCATAGTCAAGGTGTTTTCCAGGTAGTAGCAGAAGTAGCAGAAGTAGTGTCTGTTAGTCAGCAGTCAGTAGCCAGTAGTATTAGTAGTAGTTTAGTAGTAGTAGATCTAGCGAGCTTTGCCCTTGTTGTTGGCTGTACTTTTTCTACTTTTTCTTTTTCTTTTTTCGTTCCTTTTTTTTTTTTTTTTTGGCCATGGGAGAGGGGTGAAATTATGCCGTGCAACATGCACATGGAGAAACGTAGTCATGTGTTTTGAGAAACAACCACCATAGATACCTACTAACTAATGCGCTTTTTTTGTTGTGGTGTTTGCTTTTTTCACTGAAGATTAGTATCGTTCGTCGCTGGCCGTTATGCATGCCTTGGGGCTATTGTTCTGCGTCTGCGTGTGCTTTGCTTTTGTAAGGTTTTTTTTTTTTTGGCTTTTATTACTTTTATGGAACTTAAGGGGGGTGTGTGGGTATATCATGTAGGTAGCTAGCTAGGTGGGAGATGTTTGTGCATGTGTGGAGGGGAGTATTGCAGGAGAACCTTCTATCAGTGTAGTGTGTGCCCTTTGTCATTACTTTGTTGATGAGCAGTGGGCTCTTTTTGAGGTGTATGTGCATTGCGTGCTAGCTTTGTTATGTGTTATGTACTATGCATTTAAGTATTTACAGCTATGGGCGTCAGTACGTGTGTAGTGAGACGAACTCCTGGGGGTATGGTTAAGGGGGTATGGTTAAACGGGGGTATGACTGATATCATTCAGTATTGAATTAAACGAAATTCTTAAGAATATGGAGTGCGTTTTTTTAATTGTCAGGATCTACTAAGAGCATTGTTTTGTTGATCGTACCCCCAGGATATATCGATAGCCATCAAACTCTGTCTTGTTTGGCTGTGAGGATATTTTACTGTGAGATTAATTGTTTTCACTATTTGAAGTCTCATGACTGTGGAACGGAAGACTAGGTTATGTAGGTTACCTGGTCGTTTTGGAGATGCATTTGTCGCCACCCGGCGGCCACAGGCTGAGCTTGTGGTAGAATATCGTGAAGCATTAGAAGAGTTCTATTGGCCATGGAACCAGTCACTCGAACCCTGTTTTGAGACCCCTGTTCCTACAAAAATTCGCAAATCACTTGTGCAATTCGGTGCTAATTACCGGCCGCAAGCTATATACATGTAGGTACATGTATGTAGACTCACTTGTGGGGGGTATGCCGAATTACACTCAAACCTCGATGTTGCGACCAGCTACTCTTGCCTGTTCGGCATTCCCATGTTCGGCATTCCCATGTTCGGCATCCCCCCATAAGTGAGTCTACTTATAACATTTATATCGCAAATGATTCTTCCCGTTCAAAACCGTGCTACTTATAAACGGGCCCCTCTTGCCCTCGTAGCGCAATTGCAATAATCTCATCAGTTCGCCCAGACCAAAGCTCTCCCCCGACCACAGAAACAGGCGAAAGTCTATGTCGTGGACTTTAGTGGTGGATTTGGCCAGGGGCTAGCTACTAAAGGGAATATCTGGGGCTGGTCCCTGCCCCTCCAGTCAATCACTCAAGCAGAAATTCCTGCACGGAGATGGTCGGGTTGGCGGGGTTTCTACGGTACCTTATTTTACGGATTTCCGGTCATTGACCCTGCGAACCAACAAGGAATAGAACGCAATCCTCTAGAGAGCGGTCAAACCTCTCCCAACGCTACTGTATGTACTCTATCACCCTTGTCCTGCTCCCTGAGAGCAAGTGCTTACCCACCCTAAATTAAATAGCGTTGTACTTTAGGGGCAGCGGGTTTCTTATCCTCCCCCTCGGTCTCACTTACCCTGGACCGACCGGCCACTTTCTAGGGAGCAGCAGCAGGTTCCACAGGAAAAAGAAAAAAACCCGCCCCCCAGACCAAGACAAGATCAACAGTGGGAATTCGCCACTGTTGCGGTTGAAACCTGTGTCTGTCTTGGCACATAACTACCTAATACAGATGTCTCAGCTATTATCTATAATTCTCCGTTTTAGGCAACAGGGCACACGATGGTAGTATCTAATGGCCGGCGATGAGGGAATACTGACGTTTCTCCGTCTCCCTAATCGGCCTCTGGCGACGTCAGCTATGTTTCGGTTTATATATCTGGCTCGGATTGGGGGGGTTGCTGGCTGGTGGTGGGCTATGACGACATGAGCTGCTCATCCTCATACTGCGTGTGATATATGTATCAGAACGGTCGATATAACAGGCAAATTAACTACCAAAAAACAAGAAACTGCTTTTAAAATGGGCAGAGGTAATAAAAACCCCACCGCTACAAACACCACCCCAATGCTCGCCCGCACCAGCGAATACTTTCCTGCAGAAGAGACGCCTTCAACTACCACTAAAACACGAACCCGCCGCACCTCCCTTTCCACCACGGACCCACAAACACCACCACCAATAATCATCCACCGTCCAGACTCATCGGGGTCTTCCTCCTCGTCGTCAACTATAGACCCGCATAAGGGCACTTCTCGTCACATCGAGCGCCCTCCCCCAAAGAACCCGCCAATGTCCTCCGCGAAAAACGCCCAGGATATCGAACATGACATACGCGAGCCGCTCGTCAGCAAGCGTAGCGACCCTTCTCGCGCGGCAAAGGAGAATGCTATCAAGCAGAAGCTGAGAACATATGAGGCCCTGCTGGCGCTCAGAGAGGGGTATATTCCGACGACGGAGCAGCTGGCGCAATGGGCAAGGTATGCGCTGAGGTCGTCGGGCGTTCTGGATAGTCGAAATCGGAGGTTAAGCACGCATGGGAGAGGATTTGTGAGAGATGTGAGGGCATGGGTAGAGGCGGTGGTTGAGTTAGGGTTGAGTAAGAATGTAAGTACATGGTGAGTGATGGCTTGTGATGCAACTAACGGGTGTGGGAATTTGATAGTCCGATGATAAAATTCAGGAGTTTATTTATAATACGTCAAATGCACAGATATCGGCAAAGGGGCCGAGTATGACGGGTGCTATTATTGGAGATGGTGCGACTACTAGTGCTATGAGGCCCTCTAATACGGAGATGCAGAAAAGTGAGTGGAAATGATCGTTGACGATTTCATTAACGCTGGACCACAACTAACTGATTTTCTAGTGTATAAGCGATTGAGGAACCTAGGCAGCCTGCTTTATTCTAGCCCAGAGTTTAGGAAGCTGTTGAATGACGCTTCAGGTATATCTTGAGTGTGACGGTTGAAATAACTGTGAAATAAGTGCTGAAATTCGCAACCTAGTCCTCGGACGCGAAATTCTCGCAGATGCCGCCTCTCAGGTTGGCAGCATTGCCAGCGACGCGGCAGACAAGATCCGCCCCTCGGAGTCCGAAACATCCAAAATCGACCAACCTGCCGAGTCTGCCCTCGGGGATAAGTCCTCGCAGCTGCCGTCCGGCACCCAAGTTCAGTCACAGGCCAAGGAGAAAGGCAGAGAGTACAGCGAGCAGGCGCGCAAGAAGAGCCAACAGACCCGCGACGACATGGAGTCCTATCTGCGCCAGAAATTTCCGAAGCAGCGCAGGGACGCGGTCGTAAATAGGCTTAAGAGGGTGCTAGCTGAGATCCAGAACAACCCCGACTTTCAGGAGTCGGTGGACTTCTTAATGGGGCTGATGAAGAAGTATGGGCTCAAGATGAAGGATAAGCTGGCGCAGGAGGCGCAGAGGGCGAAGGAAACGACTGAGGTAAAGACTGATGAGCATTTTGATAGGGCGTTGTCCCAAGCTAAGGTATGAGAAACTTCTGGGGGGTCTGTGTCTACTTTTTTATATATCAGGTTGTTAATAGATCGAGTAGGCTATACTGATGGTGTTTGCTGATGGCAAACCATTGGACGATATCAGCGATGCATTCCGCCAGGTAATGGAGGATGTCCAGAATGACCCTGAGCTCCAAGACTTCTATAACGACGCCACCAGATTCATCCAGCGCGCATTGACCGACAAGAACTTTGTTACCTCCGATGCCGCTGACGCTGAAGCACACCGTCTCTACGATCGCTCACAGGAGCTCCTTGACGAGAAGAAAGATAAATACCGCCCTGACATTGAGCACCTTTTCGAGGAGCTACGGAGCTTCAGAGACTCTATTTCCAACGACTGTGAGAATCGGAGAGTTGTCGAGACATCCAAGAAAGTGTTTAACGACTTGGTAATTCTCGACAGTAAGGGGCAGTTCAAAGGTTTTAGGAAGAAGGTTGTGAGGGACCTTATTGATGTGGTGCTGCCGAGGTTTGTGGGCGAGGTCAGATATATTCCGATGCCGAGAATTGAGTATCAGGACCGTGATTTCGACTTGATACTGGAGAATGTCATCTTGGAGTCAGGTATATCCCTTGCTCTTTATAGATTTCTGGGTGGGGCAGCCAGCTGATAACATTTAAATAGACCATTTCGTCCCCTACCGCATGCTCTTCGAGGCATTCAGCAAAGCCGAATTCGTCAACGATTACACCTTCACCTCCAAATACGCCGCCACCACCCGAATCACCGTCGAGAACATCAACCTCTTTTTCAAAGACGCCTCTTTCATCCTCCGCAAAAAGACGGGCCTCACTTTCTCCGACAGTGGCTTCCTTGACATCTTCATGGATGGCCGCGGCGCCTCCGCAGAGCTCATCCTCGACTCCATCATGGACGACGATGACTACGACAATGACACATCCTCCTCAGAGAGCTACTTCCACGTTCGCAGCATTAAGGTCACGATCCACAAGTTCCGCTATAACTACAACGCCTACCACTCTTGGGCGGCCGCGCTGCTCGCACCCGTCATTCGCCCGTCGGTGAGGAGGCTCCTTGCGAGATTGCTTGAGCAGAAGATTAGGGAAGTGTTTGAGACGGCAGATCGGGAGATGTATGCGATGGCGGAGAGGATGAGGGTTGCGTCGATTGCAAATCAGGGAGGTGGGAGTGTGGAGTCGTGGATTAGGGCTGTTTTTTCGAGGCCAAATATGGGCAGACGGCATGGGGGCGGCGCGTTTAGGGTAAATGTGGGGATGGAGGAGGTTTTGTTCCCGGGTGAGCATGCGCCGGGGTCGTTGGCTACGAAGATTAAGGCGGTGGAGGAGAGGGTGGATCTTGGTGGTGAGGGAGATGGGCTTGCGAAGACGGGGTGGAGAAATGATATTTTTGATATCAAGGCTTGATTTATCGGGGCTTGATTTAGCTATAAGCTATGGCCACGGTTTATGTATTTCTGAGTGCGACTTTTGGTTTGTTTTGTTGGTCTTTTTTCTGCTTGGAAATGCCTATGGACTGGAAAATTCGTGGTATTTTGTGTAGCTTAATCGACGAAGTTTGTTTTCGAACATAATGATATTTTTTCTCCCCGCCTAATTTCTGATATTTTCGTCTACGCATGTATGAAGTATCAATGGTGTTTTCGCCTGAGCGAGTTCGAGGGGAAGATGCCACAACGTGATGTAAAGCTAGTCATGAAGTATCAATCAATCAATGTAAAGCTAGTCATGATATATCACTCGGCCTCTAAAGCCTCTCATGTAAAATTACCCATCAAAGAATGAATGATCGCCCAACATATATACTCGTTTACCACTATAAGGACCAAAAAATGCAGTTACTCAAGGCGAGGATAATTTGTATGGACTGACGATGTTCTCCCCTACAAATTATCCCTGTTTCAGTCACTTGCATTTTCTGGTTCTTGTCACGCGTGGTAAACGAGAGATAGAGCTATTGTAGAAACAGGGGTCTCAAAACAGGGTTTGAATGGCTGGGTTGGCAAATAGGGCTCTTTCCAATAATTTTACCACTCATTGTACCTACACTTAAAGAGCATGCTTCAGGATGGTAGAAGATTGCTGGCTACTACAGTCGACTCTTTCAAGTACTTTAAACATTATATACTTGGGTGAAGAACCAGAAAATGCAAGTGAAGAGACAGGGTTTACTTGTATGGAGTGGCGCCGCTCTGCCATACAAATAACTTCTTTGCATGTTCTAGTTCTAAACCTCGTACCCAAGTAATAGCCATTTGGGGAGATAACTCTTGGTTGCGCTGCGCTTATATTACTCGTTACTAGAGTTACCGATTCTAGTATTGGCACGGACCGGGCGGTTTCGTCTGTGAAAGAGGGGGGGGGGGTAATAGCCACTCTATAAAGGTATAAATTCGCAAGCCATCACATTAAACTCTGAAGGTACCATGTTTATCCTATTCTATAAGGGTAAATGTTCTAAAAGGGTATGACTTCGCGCCAACTTTGTATCTATAGGGGTAGCCGCGGGGAGAAAAGTGTCTCAAAACCAATTTAAACATTGACGAGATCAAAGACATAGATTAAAGTATATCTGGGGATACCGCTTGAGTGATCTAAAAGGCCTGGCGGCAGAGTATCCATAGACCTGGACCCGGTTTCCCGGCGACATACATATAACCGTCCTCCCCTGTCTAATCTTTATCCCCTCGGGCCTGACATTAGTAATCCTGAGGAGGATTGACTACATGTGTCTTTCTATTAGGCCCAAATCTTCGTGAGCTTATAATCAATTTCCCGACAGTCCTCCAATGTGGTTCCCAGCCCCCCGAGGCGCAGCCGGGCTCTTCTTGAATCTTAATGTACCTACAACGCATTCCAACACTCCTTCTATCTAGATTTATATATGCCCTGGTGGCCAAGTTGGTAAGGCGCAGCACTTGTAAGAGATGCTGAGATCCCCGGTTCAAATCCGGGTCAGGGCAATCATAACTCTCTTTTTAGAATTGGGTCTCTTCTGAGGGGGAATTTTTTTCCTGGATGTGGCGATCAATTGTAAAATTGGTTACCTACGCATAGGCATAATAATACATAGGGCGCTGGAGCACCCTTCAACGAGCGAACGACGCGATACATAGTTTAAGGCCCAATTATTCCGCATCTTTAATACCTAAAGCTACCAAGTGATATCAAACCTAAGCTAGTACTAGTACTGTGGTCATAACGGTGTAGATGTCTAGATGTAAATACATGTACCTGAGTATACTAGAAATTTAGTAGACAAGACTAGAGCAGCGGTCAATGAATTGATGAATTCCACTGATTTTAACTGCGGCAGTTGGTCGTAGACGTCAGAAATTCTGGCCAGGCCTTCTTTCTCGCGATATCATGTAATTCCTGCATCAATCACCCCAGTAGAGATCACATGGGGTATCATATCGGTGAGGTAGAAACAATTCTTTTGATCTAGTGTAGCGATCTTAAGCGGGGAGGGGGGGTTGAATGAAGCCGCTCGGGGTCAGCCACGATTGTTTCTTGTAGTATCCTAACGCCAAAGACACCGGGTGTGTTGAGGTCGATTTGGTGAGTGATGAAACAACAACCCCTGTGTATTTTGTCTATGCATATAGTACCGCTCTCATACATTCGAATAGACGTCACCTCAGCAGGAGACCCGTATCCGAGTGATTTCCTATGAACCTAGGTGCCTTGTGTGGTGGTTACGTTGTGTCACTCGACTTTAGCGGCGCATGTTAATGGGGTGACCGACTGAAAACTGTTGTCCAAATTATAGTATTAAGATGTCATTATCATCCCATAAGTACAGAAATGCTCCGTAGGCCCGGGGTTGGGTTTCCCGGGTCTTGGACGCGGCGAGGTTGCACGACATGATATCTTATTATGGTATGTGTGCAGGTCATTGTAAGGATTCTCTCTCTGAACGTTCTCTTGAACGTTCTGCGCAAGACTGAATGTAGTTCGACTTCCTCAAGTTAGAAAAACTTATTTGACTAAGATATTCTATTTTGCGCTAGACGAATTATAGCCTGTGTCTAAATCCGTGGTAGTGATGCACGAGGCGGTTAGCCGGGTTTTAAAGAGCAGGGGTCGTTCTTGGCAATCTGGTGAATGATCGTCGGTTTAACGCCCGGAAAAAAAAAAGAAGGGAAAAAACAAATTCAGAAGACAAGCCATCGCGTCAAAGTCCCGGGCATCATCTTCAACGGGGCTGATATTTGAGTATTCGTGTTGTCACCCCAGGACCATTTGAATATCCGGTGTTTGAACCGCAGAATGGGGTTTCCATTTGCAATAATTTCGATCCTTCACGTTCCACGCTTGACCACTTCGATTTGTTCGCCAAAATTACGCAGGTGGAGCCGTACCGGACTATGGATATCCATACCCGGTCTTGGGGCTTGCAACCCAACGTAGATGTACCTACAGCGTTAGTACTCTTTTTTTAAAAGGAGTTCTGAGGTACGTACGGTACCTAGGTTGTGACAAACGTTGATTATCAGAACCATATGTTGACGGTTTTGTGGCAGAGCTGTCTCTGAAAGTCTAACATCCCCCCCACGATCACCGGCATAGATGCAGGGGATCTGGGATGAGGTGTGCCCAGAGACGGAGCGGCGGGGTTGTGAGCACAAATAACTTGAGAAAGGGAATTATCTAAGAGCGGGGTCACGATCTCTTATCGTTCCACTATCACGGTCGTGGTCGTAGTAACAGGATGTAAAGTGGTGAGAGATGACCGCATATCAGGAACATTTAGATAGAGTACATGTACCTAGTCTCGGGATCCTACTACCTGCAAACATCCCGCGTCTACCTACTGGTCCGCCCTTATTTATTGTCGGGGTCCAGTTTTTTTTCTCCTTCTCCCCACCTTCCCCCTCTCTGCGCCAGTACCACCGTTGCTTGTGAGTTTGATTTTATCTGATTCGACCTTGCCTTTATTACCTTTATTGGCCGTACTGATTCTACAAAGTTGTTGATTCGCTGTTGCTGAGGGTTGCCCCGCCGCTGCTATAGTTGCTACTGTCTTTAAAAACCCCGAAGCAGTTCGAACATTTCACCTGCCGTGTTCCGTAACGATGCAAAAGGCCATGACGACAACTCCAGAACAAAAGACACTTCTCAGGTACCCCTCCGCGGTCCTTCGATCAATTCGAAACCTACCCTACTCTCTCATTCCCAATATATCTTCTCCTACTTCCTCCAAGTCGAAAGAGTCCCCCAAAAGAGTGAGTATGCAACGTGCTAACTATCATTCTTCTCTGACCAGCGGCGTTTCCTTCATTTCGTTGGTTGCGCCCACCGAGGACCTCTTCTATAGCACTGTTGAGTTTTACACCGACTTGGGCTTCAAAGAGACTTTTGTGTACGATCGCACACACCCAACTGCCAAGCGGGAGGTAGACCACTGTTTATCCTCAGAGAAGGAAACATGGCTCTACTCCCAGAGCGAAAGCAGCAACGAATCAACTGATGTGTCCATCAAGATCCGCTACGTTTCTGACGCCGTTCATCATGCTCACGGCATTACACGCCAAGATCCTCAAAAGCCTCCAGAGAGAACGGCAAATAGCAAGGAATCTTACGACTGGAGGGGCTCTTCTCAGAGCTTTGTTCTTTACACAACATTCCTGCCAAAAATTGCGGAACTGCTAAAGAGCAAGAACATCCTTTGCCAGTTCCAGCCAAGTGAGCGGGAAGCCTGCGAGATCTATACCCATGATCCTATCGGTACATTGGTTGGGTTTACTGCGAAGGCAAATCCGTTCACACGGATTAGACCCACCGATGGGTACCTGAACTTGTCAAAAGCAGAGCAGATGATGGATATCTCTCGTCCTGTGACTTCTGGAGGAAAGAAGAAGAGGATTGGTGTCATGACCTCCGGGGGTGACGCTCCGGGTATGAACGCGGCTGTCAGAGCAGTGGTCAGAATGTCCATTGCCAAAGGTTGCGAGGCATACGCCATCTACGAGGGCTACGAGGGTCTTGTAAAGGGTGGTTCTCTGATCAAGAGAATGCGATGGGAAGATGTCCGTGGTTGGTTGTCCGAGGGTGGTACTCTCATTGGTACTGCCCGTTGCAAGGAGTTCCGCGAGCGTGCAGGAAGATTAGCGGGTGCGAAGAATTTGGTCTTGAACGGGATCGATGCGCTCATTATCTGTGGTGGTGACGGCTCCTTAACTGGTGCTGACATCTTCAGGAGCGAGTGGCCAGACCTTTTGGCGGAGCTTGTGAAGAATAAAGAGCTTACACAAGAGCAGATCAACCCGTTCAAGCACCTGAACATTGTAGGGTTGGTGGGAAGTATCGATAATGACATGTCATCTACCGATGCCACGATTGGAGCGTACTCCTCGCTCACCAGAATTTGCCAGTCAGTAGATTTCATTGATGCGACTGCGTACAGTCATTCTAGAGCTTTCGTTGTTGAAGTTATGGGAAGACATTGTGGTTGGCTGGCATTGATGGCTGGCGTCAGTACCGGAGCAGACTTTGTGTTTTTGCCTGAGAAACCACCAGTTGACGGATGGGAGGACGAAATGTGTAATATCATTTCAAAGGTAGGTTTTACAGACTTCATGAAATTTCAGAATGCAAGCTAAATTGTTACAGCACCGAAAACTTGGGAAGCGTAAGACAATTGTTATTGTCGCCGAAGGCGCTATAGACAGAGAGCTCAGACCTGTCAGTGCCTCATACGTCAAGGACATTCTTGTCGACAAGCTTGGGCTCGACACCCGTATCACTACCCTCGGTCACGTTCAGCGTGGAGGGACTGCTTGCGCATATGACCGTATGCTAGCCACACTACAGGGTGTTGAGGCTGTTGAAGCTGTCTTGGAATCTACACCAGAGACTCCCAGTCCTATGATTGCGATAAACGAGAACAAAATCACTAGAAAGCCTTTGATGGACGCTGTCAAGTTGGTAAGTTTACCCCGACATTAGTAGAGAAGCCGTTTTGATAGCTAACGAAATACTACAGACTCAATCTGTAGCAGCCTGCATCAAGAACAAGGATTTCGAAGGCGCTATGGAGTTACGAGATGCAGAATTTGAGGAATACCACAGAGCCTACATGGCCACTACTAAGCCGGAGGACCTCCAGGTCAAAGCACCTGAAGATAAGGTAGAACCCCACACTTTCCCGATAAAAGGCCAGTATCTTACAAGTTCTAGCGCATGAAAATCGCTATCATCCACGTCGGTGCTCCTGCTGGTGGTATGAACGCTGCTACCCGCGCCGCAGCCCTGTACTGTCTTTCTCGTGGCCATCGCCCTTTCGCCATCCATAACGGTTTCCCCGGTCTTGTACGTCACGACTCTGTTCGTGAGCTTACTTGGCTCATGGTTGAGGCTTGGGCAATTCGTGGTGGTTCTGAGATCGGAACCAACCGCTCTCTCCCAAGTGAGGATATGGGAATGGTTGCTTGGTACTTTCAAAAGTACAAATTTGATGGATTATTGATCATTGGTGGTTTTGAGGCATATCACGCGCTCACGGAGCTCCACCAAGCGAGGATAGGCTACCCAGCATTCAGGATCCCAATGACCTGCTTGCCAGCTACTATCAGTAACAACGTTCCAGGGACGGAGTTCAGTATCGGAAGTGATACCTGTCTGAACTCTTTGATCGATTACTGTGATGCTATCAAACAAAGTGCCAGTGCTTCCAGGAGAAGGGTTTTTGTGTAGGTTCTGCGTTATCTGATAACTAGGTGGATAAGAAAGGGCTAACGATATTTCAGTGTCGAGTGTCAAGGAGGAAGATCTGGATATGTGGCTACAATGGCTGGTCTTTCAGTCGGTGCGTTGGCTGTTTATACGCCTGAGGAGGGCATCAACATCAGTATGCTTCAGAACGATATTGGCCACCTACGTGAAAGTTTCGCCAACGACAGGGGCATGAACCGTGCTGGAAAGTTGATCTTGAGGTTTGCCCATCCCTCAACAACCTTGCATAGTAAAAACAGTCCTGACAGACAGATAGGAACGAGAAAGCCTCGAAGACTTACACAACAGAAATAATTGCTGATATGATTCGTGAGGAAGCTAACGGGCGTTTCGAATCCCGTACCGCCATTCCTGGACACGTCCAACAGGGTGGAACCCCTTCCCCCATGGACCGTGTGCGTGCTGTTCGTTTGGCAGTCCGTTGCATCCAGTTCATGGAAGAGAACCACGACAAAACTTCCCAGCAGATCCTGGAAGACGCAAGCACCTCTGCTGTTATTGGTATTAGAGGTGCAAGCGTAGTATTTACACCTGTACATGACTTGAAGGAGGGAGAAACAGACTGGAGCTCGAGAAGACCACGAAAGGCATTCTGGTTGGACCTGAGAAGCATCGTCGATACTCTGTCTGGAAGAATGGGAGAACCCCTGAGCACTTAGTCGAAGAATGAATCGACACTCGTTAATAGTCTATGTTTTACACTTTTACACCTTTGCTTTTTTTTTATTCATTTTGTATGTATATTGGGATGGAAATGTAGAGAGGACTGTGAAAGGACGTGAAGCGTGACGGAATGGAAGCACATGTAGGGAACTGGTTTTCTTATCTACAGAGGTGATTGGGTTACTCTGGTCAATGAGATTATGATTGCGTTCATTGATATTGTTAAATATACCATACAATTTAGGAGTTATCTGTCTTTCCGAGATGCTGCCGCATTATCTCTAGGAATTATAAAGTATAGGACTAGATATAACACACCTGGTGACTTTAGTATCGGTACCTGAACGGCACACATGTGTTACAATCATATGCAAAACCCCAAACTTCCTAGAGCGTGTTACAGCATAGAATGGTTGATTTGGCGGCTAGATAGCTTTATAAGCTCTTCTTATCGCGGGTCCATGCACGTGACCGCGGCTGACGTCAACGTTGCTAGGAACGCGGGCAACTTTCTTTCTCTGAATCCTTGGAGCTCTTCCACAGCCTTCCTTCCGTAGGACAGTCCATCACCAACATATCCACCCTTCATCATCCCCATTCAGCCTTTACACAACAAGGTCATCACCATATCCCCTCTCTCTTGGTAATCGCAACATTTTTCATCCACCTAGATAAACTATGGTACGTCCCTCCCTGCCCCTCCCTCATCCATGAGCTCACCTGTGCGAGCTCCTGATGGCTAAATATCTAACGCATCCAACAGTTCGGTGGTACCTATTACGAAGAAACTCGTGGCAACTCCCGCCCGACCCGTCGCTTCGATGAGTATCTCCGCTGCTACCCTGTGGTCATGATGGCGGGGAATGAGCGAGAGAACGTAAACTACGGTGGAAAGGTCATCATGCCACCGTCGGCATTGGAGAAACTTACAAGGCTGCACATCGCGTACCCCATGCTATTTGAGCTTAAAAACGGGGCAAAGGGCACCGGAACTCATGCGGGTGTGTTGGAGTTTATCGCCGAGGAGGGGCGGATCTATTTGCCGCACTGGGTGAGACTTTGCATGTCTTTGGTTGAGAGCTTGGCTAATGATAAAGGACAGATGATGAACACGCTGCTTTTAGAACCTGGTGATCTTCTGCAGATCAAATCGACAAATTTACCCTCTGGAACTTTTATCAAACTTCAGCCTCAATCCGTCTCTTTTCTTGAGTACATCACCGACCCTAAGGCCGTTCTTGAGAACACCCTCCAAAATTTCTCGGCGCTCACAAAGGGAGATACTTTCTCTTTCCTCTACAATGAACAAGTTTTCGAGATCAACGTTCTCGAGGTCAAGCCCGAAACCGATCAAGGCGCTATTTCATGTGTGGAGACGGATCTTGAAGTCGATTTTGCCCCACCACTCGACTATGTCGAACCCGCACGTATGCCGCGGTCCACCGGTAGCTCCAGGCCTGGTTCTGTAGTCGGAGGAGGAAGGGTCACCCCTCTGGGGGCACAGGAGGGAACTATGGCGAGATCGCTCAACTATGCTGCCATCGCCCCTGGCTCAGCACAGGCCGCCCCTACAAAGACAACATACTTCTCTGGTGGTGGGCAGAAGCTGAAAGGATCAAAAACATCAACGCCTAGGGATAAGCCTTCCACGCCGGTTGCGGGCGTTTCAACGAATAAACCTGCCCCAACTGTGCCGACAGGGACCGTCAGAAAGGGGTCTGGGCCACAGCCCCTAAGAGTACCACCAGGCATGTTGTTTTTCGGATATGAGATCAAGCCAGTCAAAAAAAAGGACGAAGATAAAGAAAAGAGCGGAAAAGAAACGCTATTCAGTGGTTCAGGACAGACATTGAGAGCGGCTGCCAGTGCCAAGAAAGGCAAAGGGAAGGGAAAGGGGGGCCCTGATGTCATTGAAATTGATTGAAGATGGCAATAACCGGGTCTGATTTTGGCAACCGATCCCATCCTCCCCTTGGGGTTTCCCTTTTGATACCCACACCTTTGGCGTTGTATCGAAATCGTCCCTTCTATAGTTGCTACCGGTGAATGGAGTAGGGAGGACTTGGCATTCCTTTTCGTTTTTTCCCTCTCCTTTGCTTCCTTCCCTCCTTCTTTTCTCGTATAAATGCATTGTGGACTGGGTGCCCGCGGGCCGGGGAGGATGGTTATTGACGCTGTGGTAGTTAGGAATGGACCGGTATTTATGGAGATATGTTCCGAATAGGATCTATGCAATATCTTTATCTTGATTTCTTGTAACTGTCGAGGCAATTTATCCATTACCGAGCCTCCCGTGAACATAGTGGGGGTTATCCTACTGTCATTGACTGCAGGTATACCCAGACGAAGTAGACCCAACCGTGCACTACATGTATGCGTCGTTCAAGATACCCCCCCATCCCATACACTGTTAAGGGCTGGCGATCTAAGGCGCTGCAACAACTTATCCAACGGGTCACTTAAGGAGAGAGGACAAGTTCCTTTCTAGGGTAGATTGGTAGATTAGGTGACTTTGTATTCCAAATCCACTGTTGCCAATCACTCGATATCTCGCCATAACCTTCGGGTTGCAATATGCATGTATTGTATGAAATACAAATAAAATAATACCCCACGGATAAAGCCACCCCCCACCAAGTCGACCCCGGGCCCTTGGTATCTACAGTCCCAGTGGGCGCTGGAAAATTAAAAGTGATGCAACGCCAATATATCAATCAGTTGCAGAAACCCCAACCCTCGAGTGAGTGAGTGGCTGCCACACCAGGAGGTTTCTTGCAGGCGTGTGTATGGTTTGGTTTGGAGGGGTAGGGCGCGCCCCCGGGGGGGGGGGGGTTAGTCTGCAAGAAAAAAAAAAAAAAAGAGGATAATTTGAAGGCATGACATGTGGTGGGGTATGCGGCTTGTGTGTGTGGGAGGGGGGGGGGGGACGAGGAGCAGTACATACAGTCTCGGAAACGAGGTAAAAGTCCTACGGTATTGAGTCAAGGATACCGGGTTTGAACCAGCATCTCAAGTACCCATTCCCGGTACTGTACTTACGCAGCTATGTACCTGCTACAACCCCCAGCCTCGGCGGCGCCACACCGTACGTACGTAGAGCCAAACGAGCGAGTGACGACCCATGACCCGCCACACGTACGCTCAGCTGGCTATATATGGGGGGGCGATGTGTGCCACCCCCCCTCCCCCGCAAGTCAATGTCGCTCCTCTTGGGTATGCTATGTATACTCTACTCCACACTCTACACACCACACACACACAACCACACAACCATAGCCAGCCTTCTCCGGCCTACGCGGGGGGGGGGGGGTATTCGAGCTGGTATAGTACTACAGCACGGTAGAGATAGAGATAGAGGTAAGAAAAAGATAAGAGATAACGTAATCCACACTGTCCTGAACACACCATATAGCCGACGACACGGCAACACGACACGAGTGACGGGCCATGACCACACCACCACCGCCGCCGCCGCCACCGCCGCCGCCGTGTCTTCCTTGGGTCTCGTGTGCGTATGCACCACCCACCTAGCTAGCTAGATAGATAGATACATGTAGGCAGTACATAGAAGCAGTAGTATTGCTACGCCGCAGTGAGGCCTGTCTGCTGGTAGCTACATACCCACCCACCCACCCTCTCTAGATCTCTTCTCTTCTCTTCCTTTCCAGAGGGCGCAGTGGGTCTTGAATACATTACTCACGGTATAATAACGCCAAGCCTACATTGTAGCCATGCATCGAGTGACAGTTTATGATCGCGACCTCAGCGGTATCAGCAATTTCTCAATTCAGTTCAAATTAACGCCGAGTACCCTATATTCCACCCACTACGTAAGAGACTCACTACTAGTTTAATTACAATACATGCTACAGTACATTCTCCCGTGATTAGAGAGGACTAATCGTCATCTACATACTCCTCGTCCACAGGGCTGACAGTATCCCTCACGATAACCACAGTCCTTCTGCCTCTTCCTCTTCCTCTAACTACCCCCCTACCTCTCCCCGCCGTTGTCCCGCCCCTTCCCCTCCCCTTCCCTCCCCCTCCCCTCCCCTCCCCCTCGTCGTCCCCTCCTCCTCCTTCCCCTGTGCTATAAAATCCTCCTCGCCCCATAGCTGCTCTGCCGGCCTGGCATTATCGAACCTGACCTCCGCGCGAGCGTCCCCGACGACAGCCCTCTTGACGCGCCCCACCCAGTGCTTGCGGAACTGCGACCTCTCGCGCCAGTCGATATCCGTGAGCATGCTCCAGACCTTTACGCTGCGGAGCGCGCGCATGCCCGGCGCCGCCTCCACCACTGAGCTCATGAAGCGCGCACACTCGCCCGACGACCACTTGCGCAGCGACGTGGCCGACAGCGTCTCCAGGCTCTCCGGCCACGTGGGGACGCACCCGGCCGGGAGGAGCGACTCGTATTCGGGCTCGGCGTTGTCGGAGGAGGCGCCCAGCAGGTGTCCGTCGAATTCGAGATGCGCAAGGTGCCCGGGGAGGCTGGCCGTGAATGCCAGTGAGCATGAGCGGCATTTCAGCACCTGGAGGGTGCGCAGCGCGGCGCACGCGGGGGAGGATAGGAAGGCGCCGAGGTCGGCGGCGGTGAGCAGCGGGCAGTTTGTGAAGCTCAGATCGCGGAGGTGGATGCTACCGGGTCGTATCTGGGCAAGGAAGTCCGGCTTGACGACCCCGCAGCTGGTGAAGCCGAGGGAATCGATCTTTGGCATGAGCGCCACCATGGCTGCCATTTGCTCCCCGTCCTCGTCCTCGTCAAAGTGCAGGAGCTCGAGGGAGCGCAGGCCGGCGAAGCAGCGGCCCGTGATGGCGTAAATGTCGCTATACTCGAGCGTCTTTCCGATGAAGCGACGGTTCCAGCGCCAGGTCTGGAGGCGGGAGCCAGTGGAGGCCTCGAGGGCGTCCCAGAGGCCATCCGGGTAGCGCCAGCGCGTGGGGTGGTCGCCGGTGCGGACAAAGCGGAGCTCGCGCAGCCCCGTGCACAGGCAGAGGAACTCGACGAGGTCCCAGGGGCTTCCGGAGAGCTTTGCGGTGAGCAGGGGCTCGACCTCGATCTCGAGACAGCGGACCTTGACACCGAGGTGTGGACGGGCGCGGAGCGTGGCGAGGAGCTTGTGTGCGCGGGCGGGAGGGGAGGTGCGCGGTGCAGAGTAGAGAACGGCGATGGCAGGGTCGTGGAGGGCGCGGCAGAGGGTGGCGCAGGTGAGGAGGAAGGCGGGAGAGGAGGGAAGGTAGGAGAAGATATTTGCGAGGACGTGGTATGGGAGGGTGGAGAGACTGTGGAGATTTTGATTGTGGTGAGTCTTTGTCACGGTCCTCAGGCGGCGTTTTGGGTCTGGGGGGGCATTTTCGATATCACTGACGACCCGGTCCGAGTCTCTTTTCTTTGGGGGCATTGTGGCACAGTCACTCGCTATAAGAATGTATTCTTAGCGAATTATCGTTATACGAAGTGAGAGGATGCTAACAAAATGGGCAATTATCTCCTATATCGAATATCCTTATATCGGGAGTCTACTAACTGCAGCTGAGGGCGTGTACTGGAGAGAAGGTAGTGGATCGATAGTTAGTGATAGATAGATAGATAGATAGATAGGAAGAGATGACGGAGGAGAGGAGAGGAGGGGAGAGGAGGGGAGAGAGAGGGGGAAGGGAATAGATGAGAAGAGAGTGAGGATCCTCAAAGAAAAGCTGTACCTACATACATAATTATGCACCGAACACGGAATACAGCAGCCAGCCCTAACCCTGAGAGAGTGTGTGAGTGCGTGAGTGTGCGGGAGTGTGAGGAATGGGAGAGAGGAATGGGAGGAATGAGAGGAATGAGGGACGAGAGAGGAGAAGAAAGGAGAGAAGAAGAGAGGAGAAGAGAGGAGAGAAGAGAGAAGAGAGAAAAACAGAGAGACAGAGCTCGGTATCGAATCTACACCGACAGACAGCAAAGAAAGACACGCATCCGACATACGTCATTGGACAACAACACAGTTCGATGATGACAATTGGCCTTCTTCTTCTTCTTCTTCTTCTTCTTCTTCTTCTTCTTCTTCCCCTCCTTCCCCTCCTTCTTCTTCTTCTTCTCCTTCTTCCAACACCAATCATACCATTGGAGCTGTGTCTTGACGCTCGAGCCAGTTTCTATTATTATTACTACTACTACGACAGCTACATAACAACTATATCTACTCACTACATCACTGCTACATGTGATATCACTCGAGGCTTGGCTCACATCTGCTTTGGGGTTAACAATCAGTAACTGACTCTCTCTCTCTCTCTAGATGGGATAGTCATCTACATACATGTACTCATATGAATGTTTGCTCATCATCATCACAACAAACACCACACAATGAGCGACCTCTACACCCTCCTCCCCACATACACCCCAACACCAACATCCACCGACCTCCTCTCCGCGCTCGAGTCCGCCCACATCACCACCACTGATCTCCTCTCCCAAGACGCCCTCACCCTCTCCCGCCGTCTAGGCCCTACCACACGCTCTAGCGTCCTCGACATCACGCGCCTCACACATGACATCGCCGCCGCCCTCCACGCCGGCACCACCACTACCGCACAACCGCATTTCCTCACCACCGGCGACGCGACACTCGACTCCCTCCTTGGCGGTGGCATCCGCACCAACAGCATCACCGAATTCGTCGGCGAGAGGTCCCCCTCCCCCCTTCTCAACCTCCAACACAAACACTAACACCCTACAAACAGCGGCGCCGGCAAATCCCAATTCCTTCTCCCCCTTCTCCTAACCTCCCAGCTCCCCGAGCACCTTGGCGGCCTCTCAAGACCCTCAATCTACATCAGCACCGAATCCCCGCTCAGCACCTCACGCCTGCAGCAGCAGCTGTCTGCACGTCCACTACTCGCCACCCACGCCTCCCTAGACAACGTGCACACCGTCGTCTGCGCGGACCTCGAGGTGCAGCACCACATCCTCACATACCAACTCCCCGTTCTCGCCGCACGGACCAATGCCGGCCTTGTCGTCGTCGACAGCGTCGCCGCCAACTTCCGGTGCGGGACCGCGCGGCGGGCCAGCGACGTGGTCGCCATGGCGGGTGTGTTGAGGGCGCTGGCACGCACGGGGGTTGCTGTCGTCGTGGCAAACCAGGTCGCGGACCGGTTCGACGTGGACGCGGGGGACACGGGGGAGGCGCTGCAGCTCGATGTGCAGGCGAGGTGGTTCAATGGGTGGGCGCGCGAGGAGCAGGAGGGCGCGGGGGAGGGCGCAAAGGTCCCGTGCTTGGGGCTCGTGTGGGCGAATGCGCTGGCTGTGCGCGTCGTGGTCAAGAGGGTGTCTGTGGGCGGAGCGTGGCGGAGGAGCGTGGCGGTTGTGTTTTCGCCGTGGGCTCGGGGCGGCGAGGAGGTGGAGTTTGAGGTTTGGGAGGGGGGGGTTAGGGCGCTCCCGTTGGAGAGTTAGATAGCTAGGTAGGTAGGTAGTTAGGTAGGTAGTTAGGTAGTATAGTTGTAGGTAGCAGTGCAGAGGGGTAATGATAGATGGACGTGTTGTGGGTGGTGGGTGGTAACTCGAGTGATATCGCGTGACCCGGGCTTGACGTTGACCCAATATCTATCCCGCATCGGTACGGAAATACCCCCCCCCCCCACATAAAGATACATGATAAGACGGATAGACCCACCGCACCGCACTGTCTGCAGCCTCATCTGGGTTGGTTGGGTTATGACACCCGTAATCATGTCCATGCTCTACTGTGCTGTTATTGAACGCTATGAGACTATACCGATACCGATACAGTCATGGCATGTCACTCGGTTGGCACCCAACACATAAAGTAACCCCACGAGATAACACAACACAATGTAAGAAATAGAGGGCGAGTGAGCGAGTGTAGACACACCCCTGTCTACTATCAAACCACTACTTACCATACCTCAACATACGTTACAATGCCCTAATACCCATCCCAACCAACCTATGACCCAACTCATAGATACCCACCTACTTATTGTAAGTAGTTCCTCCTCGGTGGACCAATTTTGCACGTACAGTAGTACATCCCCACATACCCCACACACACACGCGCGCGGAGCGGACAGGGGTGTAACCCCGACCGTCGATCATTTACCCTGGCCCTGGCTCAATGGAAATGATACTTTACGCTACATATTGTTCCGCACACACAGTATATAAGTAACTATGTACTACCCGCCAGCCAGCCACCACCGTCGGCCGTTGTTGCTGCGAAACAATACCAAGGCGCGCGTACAGTACGTACACTAGTCAGACCAGACCAGATCTTCCTGGGTAGGAGGGGCATGGCGGGCTTCATGTACCTACTGTATCCCAAGGGGAGGGAGGGAGGCTGGGCTAGGGAGGGAGGGGATTCGCGCGCAGGACGGGGGGCTCTCGATTGATCGGCTGTACTGACGACTGACGATTGGTAGGGCCGTGAACCGCCACTAGTGCGCTACACGGGCGACGGTGGGCTTAGACACTTGTAGATGTTGGACTTGTCGTTGTGTATGTTATGTACATGTAGTTATACTTACATGTACTTTACACATCCCCCTAAGATAGAGAGGTAGGGTAGGGTAGGGAGGGGAGGGAATAAACATAAACCACAGTTCGCTCAGGGCCGGGAAACATGTACCTACTACTTACTACACGACTGCAAACAACAAACAATCAAAAAATGGTATCCTCGCAGTGAGGGGATATCACAATATTCTCCCACGACCCCCCCCCCCTCCCACCGCCTCACAGACTATCACTCGGTGCGAACCATTCCTAACCTGGCACTGGAAACGTTGCCCTCAGAATACATGGTGCAGTGCAATGCGGTGCAAGGGGGTGCAAGGGGGTATACATGGCAAAACTTGCACTTTGCCCTCTGCCCTGGGATGAGACAAAGGTATTGTTCTCAGTCAGCCCTATCACCCCACAGCGCCTCAAATTAAACAACATGCGGGGGCTAATATGTAGTGGACTGTGCTGCCTAGCTACTTTCTACCTACCCGTGTTTTTTTAGCAGTGCCCTAGGGTTATAGTACATGATGCGCATGTAGTCTATTTACATACATAGAGCCCCATAGACTAGCTGCGGTTATTTACAAGAAACTATGTAGCCCCACTTCACTGCGATTCGGATGCTTGTTGAAGAGCCTGCGAGAGTAAGAGTATCACGTGGTACAGACATCAGGTCAAAAAGATCAGTTGAAAAAAGTGAGATTAAATACCTCCCCTACTTGCCCCGGAACATACCCAAGTACAGCATAAGGCTATTTTAAAAAAGAAACAAGAAAGAAACAGAGAAAGCAGTTAAAACCAAGTAAGCGATACAAAAAATCACGAGGGTAATCTAGAATGGAAAACGGAAATGGAATTATGAAAGGAAATTATCTCCAATTTCGTATTCCATTCAAGACAAAAAACAAAAAACAGTATATGCAGTTCATCCCATTCGCCGTGATATTTTATGCCGCGTCCAAATTTTATGGCAAACTTCCTCTAACTACCCACGCCACAGCGAAAAGAAAAATAATTGTTTTTGCTGTTTAGTATTCGGCCTCCTCAGCATCTTCGCCGAGAGAGTCGGTAGCAACCTCCTCGTAATCGCGCTCTGGAAGGCTGTTAGTACTTGTTTCGCTCGGAATTCATAGTAGATTGGGGATATAAACTTACCAAGAGCAGCCAAATCTTCTCTGGCCTCTGAGAATTCACCTTCCTCCATACCCTCACCAACGTACCAGTGGACGAAAGCACGCTTGCTGTACATGAGATCAAACTTGTTGCTAAGAGCGCTCCATGCCTCGGCGATGGCGGTAGTGTTGGAAAGCATGCAACTGTTTTGGTTTTGTTAGTCAAAGGGTTTAAAATAGAACGCATGAGAAAGAGAAAAAACTTACACAGCCCTGTTAACCTTGGCCAAATCGCCGTTAGGCACAAACTGAGGAGGCTGGTAGCAGATACCAATCTTGAAACCAGTGGGGCACCAATCGACAAACTGGATGGTCCTCTTTGTCTTGATGCTTGCAACAGCGGCGTGAACCTCCTTTGGAACAACGTCACCACGGTACAAGAGACATGTGGCCATGTACTTGCCGTTGCGCGGATCACACTTGACCATCTGGTTGTGGGGCTCAAAGCAGGAATTGGAGATCTCCTGGACAGAGTTGGCCTCATGCGAGGCTCTGGATGCGGAGATAACAGGGGCGTATGAAACGAGAGGGAAATGAATACGGGGGTATGGGACAAGGTTGGTCTGGAACTCGTTCAAGTCGACGTTGAGGGAACCATCGAAGCGAAGAGAAGCAGTAATGCTAGAAACGACTATTCAATTGATCAGTTAGCCGGGGGGAAAAATTCCAAATTCAAGGTTTACATACCCTGCGCAATCAATCTGTTGAGGTTCTCAGTGTTAGGCCTCTCAATATCCAAGTTGCGACGGCAGATATCGTAGATAGCCTCGTTGTCAACCATGAAAGAGCAATCAGAGTGCTCAAGAGTTGTGTGGGTGGTCAAGATAGAGTTGTAGGGCTCAACGACAGATGTGGACACCTGGGGAGCGGGGTAAACTGAGAACTCGAGCTTGCACTTCTTGCCATAGTCGACAGAGAGACGCTCCATCAACAAAGCACCGAAACCGGAACCGGTACCACCACCAAAAGAGTGGAAGATAAGGAAACCCTGGAGACCAGAGCAGTTGTCTAATAAATTGTGAGTAAGTTGTCCAATTGATAGAGTCATTTACGGAACAAACCAGCAACGCGGCGGATCTTGTCCAAGACCTGATCAATCAACTCCTTTCCAATAGTGTAGTGTCCACGGGCGTCTAAACGGTCGTTTCAGTTATTGCCACCTTGTCAAATTGCCAGTACGATAAAAACATACAGTTGTTAGAGGCATCCTCCTTTCCAGTGATCATCTGCTCGGGATGGAACAGGTTCCTGTAGGTACCCGTTCGTACTTCATCGACGACATTGGGCTCGAGATCTACATAGATGGTACGGGGGACGTATTTTCCCTGACCTATAGGTAGAGAATTATTAGTATGAAATCACGTGATGGGATCGCCATTCCCAATTTGCAGAGTGGTCCGAGGGAGATTCTCGTGACATACCAGTCTCAGAGAAGAAAGTGCTAAATCCCTGGTCCTGGGGCCCCTTTTGACGCTCCTCGGTAAGGTAACCATCAGGCTAGAACTCTCATGTTAGCTACTACTCAGTTGTCGTGAAGCTGGCCAATTGATTTTTTGGCAATCTATTTGATGAGGGGCTCTATGGATGCTAGATTACCTGAATACCGTGCTCAAGACAGTATAACTACAGATATCAAACATGTTAGTTACTGAAACCGGAGGGGGGGTGAACAAGCTTGATAACTTACCTCCCAGCAAGAGTTGGCGATCTGAACACCAGCTTGTCCGACTGTTGAAGAATATCAGCAAAATGGACCCCTGGAATTTCAGGGGCAACAGCAGCTTGATAACAGCTGACAGGGGCAACCAGGCAATATAGATAGGAGATGCGGGGAGTGGATACGAACCGTTAAGGGAAACAACTTCTCTCATGGTGAATGATTATACTAAGTGGTGCTGTGGTAAAGGTGGTGTTATTGATTGATTAGGAGAGTCGTAAAAGGCGTGAAGTTGAAGGATGGATGAAGAGGAAGGAAGAAGAAGGGATGGGATGGGGGAGAGAAGCGGGATAGAAAAAGAGGGTGAAGGAGGCGGTCTGTGGTCTGTGGGTTGAACAGGGTGTGTGTTGGTTTTTTCGCGTCGAAGGGTTCGGTTTGTCAGGTAGACGCCGCAGCTAGCCAATTACAGTCTAGCAACAGGTAACCCTTAACTTCCCGTGCTCTTGTTGACCCACGCAACCACACCCGTGCACGACCTCATGGCAGCGCTCTTCTTCACCCCAGCAGAAAGCTGAATGTATGTACATACTACATCCGGTTCCTACTCGCCAATTTACTCAACATGATCTTCAACGGTTCTCAGGGCCAAAGGCTTCAATACCGGTCGCCTGTATTTACATCACTGTCCCTGCTGCTACTTTGCCTGACCCTCTTGCCTTCAGTCTCTGGGAATACCGAGAAGGAGATATTCATTGCTCCACATGAACAAGATGAACTGCTGTTTACTGGTGCGAACGATGGACAGTCAGTTGAGCTAGAAGCTCTCAATCTCGGTCTTCATAAGCTCACACCCTCGCCCCTATGCGGCACCAGCCCATGCCATAATCTAGAGATCACATTGAATACTTCGTTTGTCCCATTTGAAAAACAATGGATTCTTCTTGATCACCTGAAGCCTGGGAAGAGATATGAGGTTCGGTTATGTTGGGCCGCTACCGTGAGTGCACATTCAAAAGGCGCGATTTGTAGCTTTGGCCGAACCCCCAAAGATTCGTTACTCAGAGCAAAACAATTTAGTCACCAACAAATTTCCATCTCAATCTATACACCCCTCTTCAAGTTCTTTCGGATCCGGGGCTCATCACTAGCCTAGTGTCCTACTCTTCTCGAGCACCTCCGCCATTTCGAACAGTAGACGAGGTTGATCATGCCGTAGAAGCCCCGCGCTCCCTTCTTTACTTGGAGATTGGAGCGGTGGCAGCTTATTATACGCCCGACAAATATCGAATGGAGAATCCAGACAGCGTTGGGGTTGAAATAAGTCTGTATTTCCGTAGCTACCATGCCCCGGAAGCTATAGCAACTAACTACTAAATGATTAGTTCTTGACCCCTACTTCATGAACATCATCCCAGAGTCCCTATTTCCCATTATAGGAATGATTACCCTAGTCACCATATTTGCCTGGTGGTGCAGTGGGTGGATATACAGAGCTCTTCAAGATATCGAGGCAACGGAAACACCAGAGAATGAAGATCAAGAGAAGAAAGTCTCGTGATAACCGAATCTAATTAGTATTTAATTTTTCTAGACTCGTGATTACGGTTCTAATCTCGGGAAAAACTTGAACCCTCGGTCATCGGCGATGTCACAGCATTATCCAGGAGTTCAATTTTACTTTGTATGGGGAGAATCTTTTATAGTATGGAGAGAAAAATTACTTGAAATCTAAGCTGTGCCAATACATGAAGTGAGTGTGATCTTAATTTTAGAAACCCCAACTAAGCTAGTAAGACAAGCCTTGAAAGTTTGTAGGCTTGTGACGAGTCTTTTCCGAATTACCACCTGTCCATCCCGCCTACTCTGATAAAAGAAACACATTAATTGAATCCAAGAGAAATATTAGCGCAGACTTTAAAAACCACCCCATCGTCGCCTAACATCAGCTCGTATTGCATAAAAGGAATACTCTCTACAAGATGCCCCCACTCCCCCCCTCCCTTACTCCTCCTCCACGTTCCTTCAACCCTCAACCCCTCTTCTTCTTCGTCTAAATATTTCTTAGGGCAACCCCCATAATCACAAGATAAAGGAAGCTGCTTGACCAGTACTATCCGAAACACCCATCCGCCCATCATCATCATTGATAACCATAGGATTTTTCTTTGATGCCGCGCAAATCTCAACAACCTCACCCCCATGTTCGAGATGCCCAGTCCTCATGAAAGATGATTTAGGAGAGGGGGAACGCCATTGGAGCTTCTGGGGCCCCTTTATCGGGGGTGGAGTAAAGGAACTGGGAGATTCCCCTCCGCTAGAGTTTGAGCTCATGGGTTCGCAGGAAATCTCCAATGGTACCCCAAGGGGAATTTCAAGACCATTAACAGTGTTCACGTACGTTGATGAACCACTTAGACTCTTGAAGTTTGGGCTTACGGCGTATAAGTAGGAAGAATCTTCCAACTTCTGCTGTTTTATAAAGGGCTTAACGTCCTCGCCATACCCATAACCAAACTCATGTCCGTGTTCGTCATAGCTGAACATCCCGAACTCCCTCTTAACAGCCTCCATCTTGACCATTCTGTTTTCTTTCTTGATCTCGACATCATCAGATACAATACCCTTCCGATACAGAAACATATCCGGATCCTCGATGAATTTGCCCTTGCAGCCATCTTTTCCGCCTTTCCCGGCTTTTTTGATCTTCTTCGAGGTAGGATTGGTCTCGTAGCCACACTCTTTGGCAAGCTTCCGGAGCTTCTTGATACGTTCCTCGCAAGCACGTGCAGTGCAGCCAACAATCTTGGCAACACGATTGTGGTCGACGATCACTTTGTGAGCGCTAAGAATTGCAAGAAGGAGGTGTTGGTCTGCGGCAGCTATATGAAAGGCGATGTTTAGTACTGCACCAACGCCGGTTTAATCTATGGGATTCTTACAATTCCACTTCATTTTGAATAATCAGGACCCCCAAAAAAGTAAAGTTAGATTGAAGTCTTGCTACTTCTGCGGCCAATCCAGCTCAATTGATTCTTTCGAGACTGTGGTACATTAATATTATTATACTACCATGAAGAAGGTTGGGATTCAGATCCTGCCAGACTCTTACCTAGCTATTGTTTGAGTAGATGCTCTAAACTATGCGCTCTAAATGTGCTTTCACGGTGTTCGCAACGGCTGGAATGATTTGTGGGACTTGAAGCTTTGGATGAGTTTTCAAGGCTGGAGTTGTGCTCTATATCTGAGCTAAAAACAAAGCAGGATATACGTGTTGGGGCTTATATGTAGACCAAAGCTGTAGGACATGCCACTTCACTAAATACGGAGCAGCAGACCGTGGAAAGGGTTCTTACTTCCGGAAAGCATGAGGTTTGTATATTGGTTTTCGTTTTTTTTATTTTGAAATACGGGTTGTAACCATGCGTATACTCAGGCATGACAGAGTTCTTAGTCCTCGCTCCTAGCCACCCTGCACGTGTCCTATTGCTTGAATCTTCCAAATGCAGCAACAAAACGATCAATCATCGCCCAAAATCCCTAGAATCCCGAGCTACGTATATGATTAAGGCCGCGATTCCTTACATGAACTTTGCAAACCGAAGGAAACAAAAAAAACTTTTACACAAAATTAATAGAGGTCTCTTGAGATTATGAGGAATCAATGTGTGAAGGCACGTATGCACGCATGGATGCAATATTGACAACTTGCCTTCTCGCACATTTGTCTCACTGACAATCCGCTATTATACCATCAGACATTTATGATTGCACTTACCAGGGGCTAAATGCATATAGGGGTAACACATGTATTTCTAATCCTTGACAACGTCCAGAAAGGGTGAGTGCAATGACGAGTGATATTTCATGAAGATATTAACTTAGGTCTTTGTTTAGTTCATTTAATAAACTACGGGAAAATTGGACTGTCCCCATCAAAAATCCCGTGGATTTGCCTGTTTGCAGACTCATGTTATGCATTAATTTTACAAGTTTGATAAATATTGAAATACACATCCCCTTCAACCGGGATATGAGATCAGTCCCGGAGCACCACTTCCACCAATAAATATCCCACAAAACACGACGGGAGCCGGGAAACTCAACCCATAATGTGTAGTCAGAAGTGGGCGTACCCTACAAGCGCGTGGGCTTGCAGCGCCGCCTCAACAGCCCAATTGGACTAAAGTTTACACCGATCACTAAATAACTGTTTAGTAGTGCACGAAGGGACGAAGGAGAAGGAATAGAAGTTGTTAGATAGTCAAAGCTATGGCGGTTTTTTTTTTGGGGGGGGGGTTACATGTAGTATACTAGGCTTACAATTTATGAAAAATCACGTGCTCCGATAATCTCGATTCAGCAGTTAACTTAGCAACTTAGAAAACTTAAAACCTATAGGCCTACATACATAGAGATATGAAAAAGTAACACCACATGCATTAGCTCATCAATACCATAGGCCCCAACTAGCCGGCAGACCATGTTCGGCATGGAAGCCTAGATACAAAGCACTACATTAACGACTACGCATACAAATTTAAGCACATCACAAAGTAATTGACTTTCTTGGTGTTTAGGGCTAGCTGGATTCCGTGACCCAAGAACTTTACATACAGATTATCTCTCCGCATGAGTATCAATTACCAGCAGTGGATGAGAATAATAAAAATTTCCAGTACAAATACTTTCCCCAAAAATCTTCTTGCCAGACTAACCCCACGAGCAGTAAATCCCAATCGACCAAAACTACATAAACTCGGAATCCGCGTCAGAGTCGAGCTCCGACTTAACATAAGCATCATCCTGGTAATCGGGATCCCCGTCTGCTGATTCCGACCCCGACCCAAGATCATCGTTGATGTCTGGCTCCAACTCTTGCTCTTCTAGATCTCCCTGATCCCCTTCCTGTGCATGTTCCAGTTCCGGCTCGGTGTCGTCGTTTGACTCAACTTCATGCTTCACACCCACTACTGTTTGAATCGGCTGCAGCACTGGATCCGGAATTAGTGGGTCGTCGTAGAGCGAGTGATCCGATAACGTCTCTTCATCGTCTTCCTCCACCTTTGTTGCAGGTAGTTCATCCATAGAAGGTTCATCCATAGAAGGTGTATCATCTACAGCGCCAACGCCATCACCAGTGTTAATGGCGTTGGCGGCGTCAGTGTTACCGCTGGCCTCTATGCCATCGTTTGTGACGGTATCATCGCTAGTTTCAATACCATCGTTGACATTGCTGTCATAGCTGGTATCAAACGTCCCACCGTCGACAGCATCACCGGCGGCACTAATACCGGCCCCATCGGTATCATCGGTACCGTCAATTTCAGCACCCTCACCATCTTCACCCTCAGCCGTTTTAATCCTCTTCACTGCACCTTCCTCTTCCTTAGGGACCAACGGAGGTGGTCGTTTCTTCGGACCACTCTTCCCCTTAGGGTGATTTCTCGGTTTAGGGTGATCCATAGCTTTAGCTTCTCGCTTGAGCTTTGCTATCCTTTCCTCGATAGCCTTAGGGGTTGCTCCTTTACACATGCATTGTCAACGTATGTGCTACAGACATCTTTGGTGAGGGAATGGAACAAACCTGGGAAGATTTTGCATAATTCCACGGTGTCATAAGATTTTGCGGAACGCTCGATGAGACGAATGAGAAGCTATGATCCAAAGAGGTCTCCTTAGTAAGATTTCTCAAAGCAGCCAAATTGATTGAGCGGCAGAAATATATGTACTTTGCGATCATTCTCCGAGGTCCAGACCTGTCACGCTTATTGTTAGGTCATATTAATTATATCTGTTCTGGGACAATGACTTACAACTTTCGGCATGATGATACCTCGCAGATAGGATAGCAAAGTAGTCCGAAGAAGTAACTTGATTCCTTCCTAGAATTACTCGAGACAGACACAGCAAGGATAAAATAACGGAGTAAAGCAGGAATGGAATCACAAGGATTTTTAGAACAGATATTCTTCAACACGGGACTAGAGAGGAGAAGGTGGGAGAGAAGCAAACAAGGATAAAATTCCAATGTTTGCTTTCGTCCATGCCATGATATCGAATAGGACTGCATGCGAAAAGCCACCAACAACACCAAGTATCCATCCCATCGGATAGGATAAGGCAGGAGCTTACTAGATGGACGTTCCAGATTCACGGGTACCCTCCACTGTGCTCCCGCGTCTTTGTGTTCTATATAGTCGAAATGCATCTAATATGTAGAGCACCTATGAGGGAACTTACTCGAACTTGATCCGCCAGATATGCACCCGCCACCCGGTTTTTATTGGCACATAATGTACGTAGTTGATGTCCACTAACAGATCTGGTACCCCACCCCCACATCTATATTCGTACCTACTACCAAAATTATCTCTATGTGTCCGCGGCAACAGTCAGGTAGTTGCTACATACAGTATACCCGCTCACGGGGTCATGGTGTTTCCTTCCTGGTGGCCGCCAGGGATTTCAAACCAATGATTGAGCTCACATCGTCGAAACTGGCCTAAATTACTGCCAAAACCACATGATATAGGATCAGCCTTCAACATGTAAGCGAGTGAACATACAGCTCAGTTCACGGCCTCGTTTCGAACATTTACTATCGATTTCGAATTGTGTACCAGCTAACATACAGGCGTCCTCTCCGCTACAACAAACTCTCCAAATCAAGGATATTCACCCAACAGACAACAATTTTTTAGGGATTCTATTCGTCGCTATAGTCTCCGTTGCCACTCCAAGTCATAGCACTACCTTCTTCTTCAACAGATTCCAACTTTACAGGTGTTTTCTCACGTACAACCAGTCTCTTAGCTTTCTTTCCCCCTCCAGCTTTCCTGGGGGTGCTCGGGCCGCCGGCAAGCTTTCGCTTCCTAGGTGTCGGAGGGGCAACAGCCGGACGAATTCCGGACTCTATCTCAGCTCTAAGGATCTTTGCTTCCTTTTTGACACTGCGGAAACGGGTTTCGATAGAATCGTATGTCGCCCCCTCGCCGAACATCGCCGCCACATGATTATAGTTCTATAGCTCAGAGATCGGGCTCTATTAGCGATTGAATTTAATAGAAAACGGAGTACATACGATTTTGATCTCGGGGTGGGCTGCTATTGTGGCAGCAAGCAGGCGCTGGTATTTTTCCGCTGTCCAGTTGATTTTCTTTGTCATTTTGTGATAGGCGGACTTTATATCAAGCGGGAAAAAGGTGCGGGGCTTTGAAGATGCTTTATTGTCTTGTATCAAGTTTAAAGATGGGATGCACTAATAGAGTATGGAATGTTTAGTTGGTAGGTTCAAGATGTGTATTGCAGTGGCCTCAAATTTGATGAATATTCACTCTATTTAAAGGAAATCTACCTCATCAATTCCGGGGAGGAGAGTGTGTAATACTAGGGTCTGTGCAATCCAAGGTAGTTAGATCGTAGATTACAATACCGTGACCGTCTAACTGTACATTTTCGTACGGGGTATTGTGTGTAATTCACTCTGCGTATCCTGTTTTAAATTATTCACTTCTGAGCCAGAGTTGAGATCAACAATGCAGCACCTCAAAACGTCCATCCTCTCTACAATGTACCGGAAAAAAGAAAAGTAGGGTGCATGCATAACCGAAGGTAAACCTCCGAGCTGAGCGCAAGACCCCTGCTAAAGCCATTATTTGGGTCATAGAGTAGGCATGCAATGGAAGTTTCAGAAGCCCCGCCTACCTTATATACGTTACTAGCTACCTTACTCCAGAGTAAGGTATAAATACCTAGTACAAGATTCGTCGAAACTAGTACAATATATATACTCTACACGTACTTGAGATAAATTATAATACTGATGGTGGGGGAGCTCCCTCGTCTACGTACAGAAACTACATGTACTATTATACCGACTTGTTATAGTATGTCGGTGGTTGATTCTAGCTCTAATGATCATTTCCCGAAACCGTTATGTTGCGTAGGTCAACCGATATGTAGTACAAGTCTATCCAGGATTCATCCCCACGTACCAATCACCAATCACGACCGCGGTCGCCGGGATACTCCTATTGGCTTTTAATTTGACTCTGCCCCAACGGCAATTTGCGGATACATTAAAGGCCCGTTCGGCAGCGGAATTTTTCTTTTCTTTTCAAAGCAGTTTTGCGGGACTTTGAGAAAACGGAGTTTTGATGGAACGGAGTACTTCGAGTTTAAGGACTAGTACTACGTACAAGCTCGTACATACCTACATGTAGAGTTACACATTGTAGTAAAGGGCTGTTTAGGTAACTGAACGGTATTTTCCGTTGCAACTCGAACAGCAAAACCTTTTCGATTCACAAAACGCGTTAATAGGGTTTTGCCAAAAAACTCATTTTTCTGTCATGATCATTGAAAATTTCATCCTCTGTACATATGAGTGAGCTAGAGGCGCACATGATCTGCCCAACTCAAGATTAAGTTCAAACTTCTTGCTTCCGGTTGAGTAATTACATACATGTATGTACACTCACGGCATCTCTGCGCTGCCACCAGTGTTATCTCGTTATCGCCCAGGAGCAACACTGAGGCCGGCAAGTATTAGGTACTACTGATACGTTCGTATGATCATTCCCTGTTTTTGGGCACCCTCCGTGGGATGTCAATTTCCAGCTAGCCTCGAACAGCCTGATCACGAGCTGACATAAAACCTTTCTGTTCTCTTCCCTTACTCTCCTCCACTCTTCTCTTACTCAAACTTCCTCATCTAACTAGCCATCTATAATGAAGTGGACAGCAGACAACGATCAATTGGTATGTGCAGTTCTGTTTTCCGCCAATTACTAGATCTCAAGTATTAACTATTTCTTAGCTCTTCATTAAACTAATTGAAACACACGACGTTGCAATAAAGGCTGAGAAGATAAGAGAAGCATGGCGTTAGTCCCCATATATAGTATGACCCTCTTTGTAAAGTGGAGGATTGACACTATATACAACAGCTCAGGATGGCCGTGAAGTACCCACGGCAAGAGCAATAAGTGAGCGGATCCTACGAATCAGAAATGTGTTGAAGAACACGAATAAAAGTGAGGGTGCTGGTGGTGGTAAAGCCCCGGGGTCTGTTCCTTCAACCCCTCGAAAACGCAAAAGTGCAGCCCTCTCAGTTGCAGAAACTCCGAGGACTACAAAATCACGGCGAGTCGGTAAGCCCGCTTCCAACGCGCCAGTAAAGATAGCGCACTCTCCGGACCTTGGGGACACGGGTGCAGGAGTATTTGATGTAGTTCCAGTAGATGCAGCGGGTATTTTCTATTCGTTTGGGAACTTTGGGGACGAGAGCTAGCTAGTGTTTTTGTTCAATCTTGTAATGTATACATATTGGCAGCACAACCATGTACTACGTATTCATTGCACATCTATAGCCACAGAGTAATTGCATGCGTTATCAAAGCCAATTCAATACATTTCAAAATATGGAGTTGATGCTGTTAGTTTTTATAATAACGATCTAGATTCTTAGAGCTTCGTTGCAATACCTCGAGGGTCACCCTTGTTTTCATCTCGAGAAGGGCTCAAGACCAATACATAGACTACCATGCATCATTATGGCAGGTTTTCCCCTATACTAGCCTGTATATATACAGGGCCTATCTATACCTGCAATATGCGCATATCCGGTAGACCACCTGTTAATAGAAGGCTTCTCCTTGAGATAATGACTCGAGCCTTGCGTTCCAAACTGCTATTACCATTTAATGATGCCTTGTAAAACCTCATGAGCTCAGACGTCTTTATCAGAAAAATGCAATGCTTATTACTACGATCCTATACGATAGGCAACAAACTTTTAGCAATTGCGTAGACGAACCACGGGCTCAATTTACAAGTTCCTCCAGCCTTCACGATCCTTGGTTCCAACGTTTGATATGATATTGAAGACGTAACAAACAAGCTTAGCACTGGGCTAATCTTACTTTACTTTACGCACACCACCTGCAGGTGACCGAACCGCAAGATGGAACATCTACCAGTTCAGTTCAACGGTTTGGTCTCGATTTTTTTTCGTTTGCTCAACCTTAAAGCCTAAGATTCTGCCCGACATAAAGTTGAAGCAATTACCTAGATGATGGCTCTTTGGAGAGCTGAATTTCGATAAAGGCCACAGAAGGGTGTATTTATCTAGTAAGTTTCATTGATTGATCTACTAGACGTACTAGCTCTCGACTTTGGCCTAGAAGATCTTGGCTGATGGGAAAAGAATAGAACCGGTACCAACTCACCTTCCTCCCCTGCACAATTCCCCCACTCGAGATATAATGGAGATCGAAAAGCTTCTCAATCCCAAAGTAAGCTCCGGTATGTCAGTCTCCTCATCACCCACGTGGTGTCAGGACTAATAAGTGTGCATACTAGACAAGGGCAAAGGCAAAGGCACTGATAATTCACCACCGACCAATGAAACACCAGCAAAGAAAGATGCAGCACATGAAGAACAGAAGGACTGGGAGCAAAAGATGAAGAGTAAAGGGATGCCGACAGAAGGCCTGAATACGTGGAGGGTGAAGAAGCAAGGATCATAATTCTAGGAGGAGAGGTGTACGTACACAAATGAGTATTAATAGATACATATTATAACAAGCTTGAAGAGTGTGACCAATTAGTTTCATGTATTGTAGAATGAGACATTTTTATTACTTTCATATATGGCAAGAAAATCAAATACACGATAACAGAACCTACAGTGAGATAAGGTTTTAATTCGATTACTGAATGAAAACTACGGACAGCTGTATCTCGGCTAATTAGTCGTACGAGTGCTATCAAGTATCTTAAGATCATTATACTAGAACGTATTGAGGATTAATTTATTATTCTAGTAAATTCAGATACTACGTATACACGTAAGTACATAGTAGTTACAATTAATTGCCGATAATGCACGTGTACTTCTCGAGTACATACATGTAGGTACTACCATGGAGATAATGACTCATTTTAACGTAATTAACCCGTGTTTCGAAAATCTAAGTAAAAGTTTAGGTACGTATACACGCGTATAGAATCCATGTTGTATATTCCAACAAGATCAATACTTACTTACTTAAAAAACTATATGGGTACACAATATGAGGCCCAAGCTCAGGGGTGACCAACTAAACGTTCTACGCCAAGCTCAACGTCCACAGTGCCCACGATCCTGGTGTTTGGGTTCGGCAGGGTTATCTCTGATATCCACTCACGATCAACTCGCTCCTTCTAGGTTTGTATGTATCAAACCATAACACAATTATCAATCATCCCCACATAAGTCCTTATGGCTACGTCATTTCTAACTAGAGTTAAGGGTGTGGAGGGGCTTCTAGATATGCACAAATTATCTAAGTGTATATCTAGAGCTAGAGTATTGGGCTACATATCTTACTGAATGTACTGTCAGTACCTATATCATATGACCAATGCCCTCCTCACCAGCGACCTAATTACAATCCCAAACCTGTGCTTACAACCCATACCTACAGTGCCATATCTAGCTAGAAGGACTTCTATAATTCTCGAGGTAGAATGAGTTCAGTAGCAAGTGAGCCCGAATTCCTTCTCAGCTGCATAATGCACTCTGAAGGAAAGGTAAACAACCCCCCCCCCCCCATTATCGCAGTCCTAATTATTCAAAGACTCAGGATTGTATCTGACTGAAACTAATATTCTTAACCGGGATACTAGATAAACTTTGAAGTTGTCGCCAGGGAAACTGGGTACACAAATGTCGACTCCGCCCGCAATCGTCTTGCTGCTATCAAAAAGCGCGTAATCGCGGGCGGTGGTACTATTCCCGCTGGTACCGGCGCAAAGAGTACCACCGCCTCCCCGGCGAAAAAGAAGACGCCGTCAACTCCACGAAGGGCGAGAAAGAGCTTGAAAAGAGTTGATAGGGATGGGGATAATGATTCAAATGGGGGGATGAATAGTGGGTCGAAGGGGAGCCTCAAGGCAGCAAAGACTACAGAGACCACAGAGGGCTAGAGTGAGATATACATGTGGCTATTTCTCTTGATTGCATATGTTATTTCTATAGGAACTATCGCCTGCGTTAAATATAAAAGGTGTACCAATATCTAAAGACATTGAGTTAACTACATGTAGTTATATAATTATGCTCTACACATCTGACCCTTTGCCAATTGAAGGTTTTTTCGCGAGTAGTAAAGCTGTGATTGCATACATATATATACGCTTTATTAGGCCTGATACATTCATATCTCACGGTCCCCTAGCTACATGTACATGTACTTAGAGTTGACTGTCGCGAGTAATTCTGCTCACAAACCCACTAGGATAGCGGGAAAAATGACTACTTGCATTTAGATGGATGGCGAACAAGCAAAGCCAGTGGACAAAGGAAATCTCCTCCAGCATACATTGGCTTCATGAATAATGCAGGCCCATCTCAATCCCCCAGGAATCCCCCAGCACCATGCGGAAACCCCAGCTTAGCTAAACAATACCAACCCTTCTAAACCCTTCATGAACAAACAATTGATCTATGTATCAGCCCTGCTTGTTTCCTCCTTTGTTTCTAATTAACTCTACTGTATCTCACGCTTATGCGCGTTTTTACTGCTTAGGCACAGAAAACCACCGACCCTCTTATAGCCCTCAGATCCCCCAACCTCTCCCCTCCACAATCATTCCCGTTACCGTCAACCCAAGTCGAAAAGATGCCTATGCAGTGGAACGAACAGGCAGATGCCAGGGTTAGTCTCTACTCCGAAGGCGGCGAAGGGTTGATCCATAAGATTGTTTCTAATTTTATGTATTCATGTAGCTATTTGCCAACGTTCTCAAACTCCACGTAGTGAAGATCGACTACGCAGCGCTTGCCAAATCCATGGGAGAAAGTAACACTGCTTCCATTACCCCCCCTCTGTTTCCTCATTACTCACCCTATTCACCCGCTAATCCGCCCAAACATAGATGTAACTCCGAAAGCTATATCCCATCGTATTTCTAAGATTAAAGAAAAAGCAACAGCGCGCCCCCATGCCGATTGGGAGCAACACTACAGCCAAAGTAACAGAGGTTCTAATGGAGGCGCTTCATCATCTATGGTTAAGAAGCGTGGTCCGAAGCCGAAGGCTTCCCGTTCTTCTAGTGGTGATACTGGGGATGAGAGAAGTAAGAGGGCCAAAGCTGAGCACGTAGCGGTTGTGAAATCTGAGCCCGGGGTCGAAGATGAAGAGAGAGAGGAGGAGAGGGAAACGGAGAGGGCTATAGAGAGGCATTTGGGATGGTCAGCCATGAGATGGGGGCTAGAGCAACAACAGTTTGCTCAGGAACAGGGGGGTGGGAGGCAGTCTTCCGAGTATCAGAATCATGCGATCAACACTGTTAACAGTGATGAGCAAAACGGGGTTTATGCAGGGTTGAATCATGGAGCGGTGGGTGACGAAGAGAGTGGCGGGAAAAACCAACAGGTGGGTCTGGAAGAGGCACCTGTCGATTCTTCCACTGGTTCTGCACCAGCTTCTATTATTTCGGATGCTTCAGCTCCTCATGATGTTGATCATGATGTTGAGGATAGTGAGGAGAATACGCATGTGTATGATGGGAGTGTTGATGTTTCTAGTACAAGGTCTGTCTGTTGAGGGCAAAATTTTATAAGGGTACGGTAATAGCACATCTTGTATTGTTACTTGATCATGATCATGTTTTATCACTCGTTGCATCACAACCAACTCTCGGGAAACGCAATTGTATTTTAAGAACGTGTACACAGGTAACAGAGACGCGCAAGTAATATGATCAATAACAATACAAAAATTTCCATGATTTGCTAATCTCAACAGTAGAGGCTTCATAAAGTTGATAACAGTTAGCCAATGTCCCCCAGTATGTGGTTAGCTTTTGTATGCGCATAGAGACGTACTCTTCATCATCCAGCCTCACAACACCCTCCTCATCCACCCGCTCAGTCTTCACTATTGTTCTTTCTGGACCCAAGCTACCCTCCCCTTTCAAGCGTACTCTTTTACCCTCACTACTGTCCTCGCTACCGTCTGGATCATCACGGGGCGGAGGTTGTCCCTTCCCAAGCGGCTGCACTCTAGTTCTCTTTCTCTTTGGAGTGTTCGGGACGGAGGCAGTCCCACCGGTTCCGGGGGCAGTACCCCCACGAGGAAAAACCTCTTTTCGTAGCTTTTGAAATTGTTGTCTTGACAGTTAGCAATATCCAAATAGCACCTTAGCAAGTATACTAGGGCCCATTCCTAGCACCCCTACGGTGAATAGAAAGCTACCTAACTCCCGTCCCAGTATACCCAGCACCCATTTTTTCTGCAACTTCTTCCCATGGCGGAGATTTGTGGCCGCTAACTTCAAGGATAGTCAACAGCAAGCGACAACGGTTTTGGTCTGTCCAAAGTACTGGCATTTCGAGTAATGGAGTAGGGCGAAGGGAGGATGCGCTGAGTGAGGTGGAGGTCGATAAGTGCGGAAGATGTAGCATTCTATGATTTCTATCCTACGGCACCGAATAACTCAACTAAGTAGTATACATAGTAGTATACATGTATTCAGAAGGCCCTGGATCGGTCATGAATGGGTCTGTGCAGCAGTGAATACACCACTCGCAGGATCGCTATCTATGGTTCTAGCTAAACCAATAGTAAATTCTTGAGAATACTGCCATCATGCAGGATCCGCCTTCACCCAGTGCTTGAGTGTATGTATGTACCGATTTATTGCACTACCGAATAGTACTAGAGAGTGCTTCCTTTTTGGCCTGCATATGCTCAAGCTTAATATTGCCATCCGAGACATCATCGTGTACATGTAGTGACTCAACTCGGGTATATACATGTACATGTACTTTACATACTTTTGCCTTATTACTTTATGACTATTGCTATGATAATAATCAATAGCGTGTTAACTGCTTGCGCTGGTGCATGTGAAGCATGCCAGTGGCTTTTTTTGGTTGGATCCAACAGTATCGATATCAAAGTATTTCGCAAGTTGAAAAGGTTGGAACGGCTAGATCAATAAATGATGTAATGCTGCAATATATTGTAAACCTTACCCACCTTTCTTTTGATTTCAACGCTAGTAGTCAGTAAATATGAATTGTAACAATCACAATATGAAAACAATACTAAATGGTTCCTCAAATTAAGATCAAGAGGATATAAATAAAGCGGAAATATTCCCTAGATGCATACTCACATCGAACCAAATCTCTCTCTATCATTTCTCCACCGCCTAATACAAAACTTCTAAAATCATGACCGATACGGAAACCTCCAGCCCCAAGATAATCACCAAAAGCGAAGGCCAGTTCTGGCTTGCCGTCTTTGAATGCTGCGAATCGCCGCCAAAGGTGCCTTCCTCGCCCCTTCAAGGTTCTTACTTTAGTTCGATCACTAATAAACCACAGATCGACTTTGACAAGCTGGCCGAGAAATGCAACTACAAGAATGCTGCTACTGCTCGAGTCATGTTCGGTAATAAGCGCAGAGCCCTCCGCGATGCAGAGCTAGCTGCCGGTACTGTACCTCCGCCAGCAAGCCCAAAGAGGGGCCGGAAGCCGAAGCCCAAAGCCGACGGCGAGGGTGGGGAAGGGGACGGTGAACCAGTGAAGAAGAGAGGTAGAGGGAGGCCGAGAAAGGTGGTGCCAGAACCTGAGGAGCATGTTACTACTGAGGAGGAGGAGTTTACCAGTGCCTAGGAGGAGGATCTCTGAATGGAATGGCTTGTGACTTGGTTGCACGCTTGGTATCACAAATAGTGACACTAACGGGTGCTGAGTTTGATAAGCCATTGTTATTACTAGTTGTTTGTAGCCGGTAACAGAGAGAAGAGCCTTCATAGGTACATGTATTAGCTTTAAGTTTTGGGGAATTTTAAACTTGACTCATTACTGGAAAGATAAATAATTACGTAGGAGTGTTGTTTGCTACTAATGCTACCCCCACCGTGACCTTCTACAGAGTAATAGAATTTGAGTCATATTTCTACCAAACTGAAGAAAAGTAACTCCCGCCGCCATTCCCGAACCTCCCACACGCACCTCCTCACGTGCATCATTTACTAACCCAGATCAACTCTTTCATGCCGCATAAAGAGGTCAGTGATCTCGATGACGATTGAAGGTAGTGGAGGGCGGGGGTACACAAAAGAAATATATACAGGTACATGTAGCTGGCTGTACCCATCAGTCCACACATACTTCCTCGCCCCCTCCACCCTTCGCAATAGTCATGTCGCGCCAAAGACCTTCAACAGCAGTAGCAAAACAAGAACGCAAATTCGAATTTTTCCAAGCCATCCTTGAGTGCCAGGTTGGACAGCCGAGGGTATTCATCCCTTCTCATATGTGCAATGAGTTACTGTGCAACTCAGAGTAGTAGTAGGTATTGTAGTTAGGCTAACAGGTTTTCCAAGATCGATTTCGAGAAACTAGCTCGCAGACTAGGCTACAAGAATGAGCGCTGCGCAGCAGACAGCTACTATCGTTTCTGCCGGGAGCATTTGAAAAGGATACACCCAGAAGCACCAGCGGCCAGAGGAGGTGTAGACGGAGGGCCATCTAGACCCAAAAGGGCAGCAAACTGGAAACAGACATACGATGTAAGCGGAGTACCCACTGGCGGTTTCCAAGATGATGATGAGGCAGAGGAATCGGAGGAGGGAGGCGAATTCGAAATGAGGGTGAAGGCGGAGGCGGGGGCTAGGACTAGGACTAGGACTGAAGCGGATTTTAAGCAAGAGTTTCCAGTATGGAATCTAGAGTCATTTTTTAGGTCGACAGAAGAGATTGCTCGAGAAACGTCCGTAGTTGTGATAAAGGATGAAGAGGGCACGGCCGGCAAGGACAAGGGTGAGGGCGACAAAGTGGCGGATGTGATTGTGGTGAAAGAGGAAAGGGTTCCGGAGGTTTGGAGGTGGTGAGTGAGAGATTGTGATGGAGTCGAATTTCTAGTGTTTAAATTTAGTGATGAATATGAGGATTGATTGATCTATTCACTATGAATTATTATTAATATAGGTAAGATCTACGAGTCGTCAGGGCTTATGGTACTGCATTTAGGAATTTACAAAAATTAAAGGTTTAGTTAGACCTTACATGTACTTCTTTCTATCTGGATCACTTCGGGTACGTGCTAGGGTGTCACAGACCACAACGCTTAGGGGGGGGGGCATGTCTATCAAATTATGTATGTATTCTGGGTTTGCGGTTTGGTGTTGGCACCAAATATATTTCTAACTTCCCCCCCTATTCTAACTCAACTTCATGATTTTCTTAAAGTCGCGGGAATTTTATTAGACATACACCACAATGCTCATCAGATGGCACGTGGCTACCGATAACTCCACATTAGCGAATGAATGCCATGGTATGTGCTTCGCATCATTGGTGGGGTAGGATGAATTTATGCAGCAGGGAGATATGCTGTCGGATGGAAGAGATGCAGTGCCACAGCCAAGAAAATAATATCTCGCAGATGCATACCAGAGTGAATGTCGATATTAATAGTACATAGTTTACCACCACCATTAACAATCATCGTCGTCCAACATCGTCGTAGGTATTTAATGGTATTGTGAATATTCAAGTTCTGGGCGGTAGTAGGGCTGTGGCTAGAGTAAGCTTCCCCAACCAATCACGATAAAGTGGGGAAGTGTAAGATGGTGGTGAGAGGACGATGAGGGGATGATGAGGGGACGATGAGGGGTTTAATCTCGTATAGATCTTTAGAGTGAACTTTAGATACTTTCTATCAGCGGTTTTGTTGGTGGTTGCACTGGTAGAGGAGTATATAGGCAGCAGTTGATCATCCTCCCCTAATAATCCGCACCCCTAACACTCTGGGCAGCTTTCCCCCCTTCTGTTTCCTTACTCCATACCCCCCCCCCCTCTCCAACGTACCAACACCACACTTCATCGAACTCCCGTCACCCCAAGTGGTTTCCTGCAGCAGAAGAAGCCATCCTATTCCTTTCCCCCCCCCCTCTTCGCCCAACCCCCACTCAATCCTCAACTCATCCCTTACCTCAGGGTCTTACCGCTATCCTCTATCATCTAATTAATCCTAATACACACTACAGATCGCGCGTTCGCATCACTGCCAACTTCAGCCACCTTCCGTCAGCATCGCGTACATCACCAACTACGACCATGGTTGAAGTGGAGAAAGCGCCCGAGATTGGTTAGGATCCCCCCACCCCCCCTTCGTTTTCTCCAACGCCCCTTTAGTTGGTTTAAGCTTTCTGCCACAAGAGGGGGTTTCTCGATAACTGACTTAACCTCCAGATCATACCATCGTCCTTACACCCGAAGAGAAGAGAGTTTTCGGACAGCTTTTTCAGGCTGCTGATAGCGATGGTCTCGGAGTTGTTACGGGAGAGCTAGCTGTTAAGTTTTTCGAAAAGTCAGGGCTTAACCCGAGAATCCTTGGTGAGGTAAGTAGTTCTATCTATGCCGAGTACTGTCTCAGAGCTAATTATTTAGATTTGGGGAATCGCGGACACGCAAAACCGAGGGCTGCTCACAAAAGTCGGCTTCAGTGTTGCTCTTAGGTTGATCGGACAAGCGCAGAATGGGCAACATCCTCGCCCCGAGTTGGCGCAGCACCCTGGACCACTCCCAGTGTTCGAGGGTGTAAATATTATAAGTGCACCGGCGCCTCCCATTACTTCTTCCCCGCCGCCACCACCTGCAGCCCCTGTTCAGGCCCAGCTTTCGGGCCCAGGAGGGATGATCAGGGTCCCTCCAATCACTATCCAGGATGTGGAAAAATTCACAGGGCTCTTTGAGAAGTCTGGGGCCCAGGATGGCGTTCTGCCGGGTGATGTAGCAAAGGGCATCTTTCAGCGTGCTAAACTCCCGAACCAGACTCTTGGATTGATTTGGAACCTTGCCGACCGACAGCATCGAGGTGCTCTCGGCCCGGCAGAATTCGTGGTCGCCATGCACTTGATTACCTGTTCCAAGAATGGCTCACTGCCTGTGTTGCCCCAAATTCTCCCGCCTGGTTTCTATGAAGCTGCAGCTGGGAGAATTCCCGCGCGACCTGGCCCTGACCGGCGACAGGCCGGGAGAGGCGTTCCACCGAGTATGCCACCTGTTCCGCCAATCCCGAAACAATTTAGTGGAAACCTACAGCAACGTGCTCAGTCGCCTTTGTCGAGACAGTTCACCCCTCCGGTCACACAAGCACTTCCACCCCAGGGAACTGGGGATTGGGCAATCAATGCTACCGACAAGGCCAAATTTGATCAGGTCTTTTTGACAATTGATACGCAGAACAGAGGCTTCATCACTGGTTAGTACTGAAGTCTTCGATATCACGTTTTTGGTTGGTCTAACGCAACATTTTAGGAGAGGAGGCTGTTCCTTTCTTTGGAAACTCAAAACTTCCGGAAGATATACTTGCCACTATCTGGGATCTTGCAGATATCACAAAGGCGGGGCGCTTGAACCGCGATGAGTTCGCTATCGCTATGCATCTCATTCGCCAGCAGCGCAACTCCCCTGGTGCAGTGTTGCCCGAAGTTCTTCCTATGAATCTCGTCCCCCCATATATGCGTCAACAGGTACAATTCTCAGCACAACGTATTAACCCCTATCTATAGCTTAAATGAATTTTTTTGCTCACTGCCCACCAGCTACCCCGAGTGCCTACGAGCCACCGCCACCCCCAGTCCCACCCCCACCACCAAAGACAGCTTCAGATGACTTGTTTGACTTGGACTTTTCGGGTGCACCAGCGCCAACGCCGGCACCACCAGCCTCTGCCCCTCCAGCTTCACTGAGTCCGTTTGATTCGGATGTTTTTGGGGTGAAATCTGCTCCACCAACTGGTGCGGCTGCTGGTGTTCCTTCTGGGATATCGTCACAAACGCCCAATTTTTTCGCTACAACTGCACGCACATTTGTGCCTACATCTGGCTTTGGCCAGGCCATGATTTCTCCTTCGCAGACTGGAGGCTCCTCGACCTCTGCAACAGCAAATCGTGCTGCACCTCCCATGATGGATGATTTGCTTGGCGACACCGACCCAGAAGTCAGCAAGAAACTTACAAATGATACTACTGAATTAGCGAATTTGTCGAACAATATCGGCACCTTGACTAAACAAACTACGGAGCTAAAGGGAAAGAGGGCTTCTACAGAGCAGGAATTGTCTTCCCTTAGCTCCCAAAAGGCAGCTATCGAAGCGCAATTGGCTACCTTAAGAGCTGCTTACGAGCGGGAGGCTGAACATGCAAAAAGGATGGAAGATCAGCTTGCCGCTTCTAGGGCAGATACCAGTAGGCTGCGGGTAGAGTATGCAACAGTGGAACAGAACTACAATGAGCTTATATCGCGGAAGCAGGAGCTCACCACTGCTCTTGACTCCGATAAAAGAGAGAACGAGAACTTGACTCAGAGGATGAAGGTCCTCAATGCGGAAAATATTAATTTAAGACAGGAGCTAGATAGGCTACAGTCACAGACTAGACAACAGAAAGGATTAGTAGCTATCAATAAGAAACAAGTTGCCACCGGAGAAAGCGAGCGCGATAGGCTTCAAAGGGACATCGAAGAAACTAGGTCAAACATAGCTAGCCCTCCCCCTCCCGGCAGTCCGACGCCATCCTCTGCCAGCATAAACACAAACCCTTTCCATCGTAGATCACCTCCAGCAGCTGCAGATTCAGCATTTTCACCTTCGCCATTTGCTCCAGCGGCTTCCACACCACAGACCACAAGCCTAGACGATGTCTTTGGTCCTGCATTTGCGGTTTCGCCAATGCCCACTGGGTCTTCTTTGACTAGTTTCCACAGGGCACAAACTGAGGCAAGTGCTCCCTCGGCTTCCGAAGGCGGAAACGCCGGACACTCAACCCCATCCACATCCCCACCAGGGTCGTCATACCATGGTTCCCCTCAACCTTCTGAAGTTCCTTCGGTTTCTGCCGCGGTTCAGATGAATCCGTCCTTTTTGCCATTCCAAATCAATCGCGCAGACTCAATGACCTCCTCTATACAGGTTAACCCCCCGGCTAGCACCCACGGTGGCGATGAGTTTTCGAGACCTGATACACCAAACTGGGCCACTCCTGGTGAAACTCCGGCTAGAGAAAGGGATGCGTTTGTCAAGACTGAAGACCGGAGGGGTAGTTTTAGTGTAAAGAGTGATGCTGGGACCGAAGCTTCGGCGAAGGTATCATTCCTTGATGGTGGCAAGGAAAAGGCAAACAACGATAGGTCGCCGTTTGCTTCTGTTATGCCTGTGGAGAAGAATACTACAGGAAGTACTACTGGCGGTGAGAGGCCTGGTATGAGGCTCCCTGAGAAGAGGGACTCGTTCTCAAGCTACGGAACACCGTCCCAAGCGATTCCTGGTGCATTCCCAAGCATTGAAGGGATGCAGGCCCCAATCAAGCCCACTGCAACTGGTGAAAGTACCATGAGTACCAAGAGCAGCGGTAGTGGTATTGGAAAGTCTGCATTTGGGTCAATGCTTGTTAACAAGGCTGATCCCAAGGATTTTGATGATGCTTTCAAGACCTTTTCTGTGAGAACCCAAGAAAGGCAAAACACAGGCGGGTCCGCCACCGGGAGTATGATCGCTAGTAGATTCGATAAGGAATTCCCTCCGATAGAGGAGATTGGGCCAGATGATGATAGTGACAGCGACCTTGACAACAAGGGATTTGATGACAATTTCACTTCCAGCCCTGTTCAAACTCATAGCCAACCAGCTACCACTGCTCCCCCACCAACTACAAGCCCTGCGCCAATGGATCAGGGTAGCTCTAGACCACCTGCTTTATCGGCTCAGCAATCTCCTCCTTCATACACTTCTGGAACAAAGGCTGGGGAAAAGAACCCGTTCCCAGAATATAGTGGACTTCTTCCTTCGAGGACTGATCCTATGAAGCATGAGGGTACTACTCCTGGTGGTGGCACCAACACAGTTATTTTCCCTGGTTCTGCGCCTACATCTCCTCAACATACCGGTTCAAATGTCTTTGGTCAGAACAATTCTATCTTCTCTTCATCACCATCTGGTGCAAAGGGTCAATCATTGAGTGCCAACAACACCGGAAATGCTTTCTCGCCTCCGATCGCATCTAGGAGTCCTGCTCAACCGCCTGCTAACCCTTCAATTTCTGACGAATTTGATGATGAGTTTGGAGATCTAGCAGAGGCTAAAGAAGCTGACGATAAGGGCGACGATAACGATTATGCCGGATTCGATGACTTCAACCCTGTGTTCGATTCCCAGTCCAGCCATAGCAACAACCATACAGCATCCGGTAACGCTATGGACACTGATGAAGGCTTTTCAACTTTCAACTTCAACATCGATTCCCCAGCGCCGCAGACGCAAAAACAAGTCCAGCAACCGCAGGAAGATGAGTGGGCTGCTCTTTTTGATTCACCGCAGCCTCCAAGGACACAGACAAGTGGAGGGACGGAGGAGACTTCTGGAAAGAGTGGTACGGGCCCCGTCGACGTCGAGGCTGGGGGTGTTACCCTAGCCGGTGAAAGCGACGATGCATCCGAGGATGCAAAAATTACTAAGTTGACCGGATTGGGTTTTGGCAGAGAGAGTTCGGTGAAGGCACTCGAAAAGCATGGTTACAACCTCGAACAGGTATGAATCCCTTTAAAACCCAATCTCTTTATAGGAAGATTTTGATTGGTGCGTGTTCTTTCCTTAGGCGGCAAACTCCCTATTTGCGGAAACGGAGTCGAAGTAATTTGAAGTAACGAGCAAGAATAAATGGGTGGAAAGGGTGGGTGAATTTATGTTACGTTTCTATTCATTGTCTGATATCATTCTTTTTTTATTCGTTTTGCCACTACCAAGCGAGTAAATTTGGTGATTTCGAGCGTGGGGCAAGTTGGATTGAGTCGAGTTGGGAGGCTTAGTGAGGGATCCGGGCAGAGACAAAGATTACTGGGACCAAATAACTCTCCTTACTATGTTATTTTGATTTCATTACATACCATATTTCCTTTTGTCATAGTGTGCTTGAGCAAGTCGTTCTTTCATAAAGCGCGTAGTGCGAGGTTTTTTTTCCCCCTTCTTCTTGACATTCATCTCCATCGTCAGCCAGTACAGCATCACCATGCCTTCCTTCCCTTAAGTCGTTTCTGTATCCATAGTTGGCTTGCTTGCGCACGTGCGTGAGATACCATCACTCTCTTTTTGGCCGTAGAACCGGGCCCTTTCTTTTGTGTTCATCTTAGTTATTCGGGTATTATTCTACCTAATGCCTACATACCCCCCCCCCCCACATCTTCATGCGCCATCTTTTTTCTATGTTGTCTTTTTTCCTTTTTGGTTTGGTTATGCCCAGATTAGGTGGTGGGTTTAATAAATATTATATCGTGCAGTAGGGAAGGGAGGAGGAAAGGGTGTATTCAATTGAAGTGTGTATTAATACTTGACGACAACTATCAAGTTGATAAACATGGTCTCGGGTGTATACATGTATTGTAGGGTTGTAGATGATGTATCGGTGAATATTACATGTATGTACATGTAGTCAGTTACCAAGCCCTTCCCGCCCAAGCTTTCTCCACGATCCGGGAATAGACCCCCCCGCGCCCTTTGCATTATCAGATCCGCCTCCCAGAAGTAGCGTGATCTCCGAACCATGGTCACGCACTCTTGGCAGCGTGACGGCCCTGTTTCATAACCTGTGTACAAACTCTCCTTCCGTAGCCGTAAACAACATATCTGCCCCTATCGCTCCCTCCCCCCACCCCCAAAATGAATTTGAAGGCAATTTCCTCCCTCCCCCCTCCCGCCTCTGGAACAGCTGTCGTACAGTGACGGGCTGCGGCAGAGAAAGTTTCCATAGATCTGGCTTGCAATTGGCCAGAGGACAGGGGAGAGGCAGCCTATGGGAGGGGGTCACATACATATAGAACATACATGGGCTGAAAAGGTTGTGTTACCCCGATTCCATTTACTTGGGCTGTTCCAATCCCGTGGGTTGGGGTGACAGGGAAGCTTCCGCGTTCCAAACTCTTTTTTTTTTTTTTTTGGAGTGTGCGGAAAGTCTTACATGTAGGTTTCTCTTAACATTACAGGTCATGTGTCTAATTAGCGACAGAGGGGGGGGAGAAAGAAGAAGAAAAAGACCTATTTACAACTAAAACTAATTGGTGGTCTTGGTAACTCCCCCCCCCCTCTTTGATTTTCTTTCTTTCTTTTTCTTTTTTTTTTTTAAAACAAAAAAAAAGTTTATGATTGTAGTTATCCCTATCGTAATCTTCTATGCCTTGGTGTTCTCGTGATAATAAACTCCTTCAACAATTCCTTCACCTTCTTGCATCTGCATCTCTTCGCCAATAGCAGCGGTGTCTCTCCCCTGCTCCCTTCTGCAAAAACATTTGCCCCCCTACTTAGCAACAGCTTCACGATCGGCACACTCCCATAGCTAACTGCCTCATGCAACGCTGTCCACCCGCTGCCCTCACTTCTCGCCTCCATGCTGGCCCCTCTATCCAGCAGCAGGCTAATAATCTCTATCTTTCCCCTCTGCACCGCAATCTGTAACGGCGTCGCCCCATTGTGATCCCTCGCCTCCACCGAAGCCCCATATGCCAGGAGCATCTTCGCCATCCCGGTGAAGCCCTCCATGACGGCGTGGTGGAGCGGTGTTTTCCTGTGCTGGTCTGTGGCTTGTACGTCGGCACCATTCTCCAGCAGCAGCCGCACAAGCTCTTCGTCGCGGTGTAGGGCGACCTTGTGTAGCGCGGTGCCTGTTATCCATTCCTTCGTGTTCTGGATGTTGATGTCGAAACCATGCTTCAGTAGTAGGGATATGAGGGGCTTGTGGCCACGCTCGGCGGCCCATAGGAGAGCAGGAGCCCCATCTATATCTTGTTGAGCAAGGCGAGTAAGGAGTGGAGTAAGAAGCACGCGGAAAAAGCGTGACGTGCGGATGAGGTGGTTAAGGGAGCATGGGTCGAGGTCTTCAGCGATGGGGAGGAGAAGCTCATTAGGGAGATCGAGCAGGGACATGGTATATATGAGGTAGATCGATTAGAGTGTTCGTTCGGCTACGGATATTAACTTGGTTCGGTGAAGATATTTTAGATGAATAGCACTGAAAGTGAGTTGCGGGCCCACTTTTAGTCCTTCAGGGGGGGAAGGAGGGGGGATGTAGATGGGCTAATAGGTAGAGTTCTGGTATAGATACAAGCGTAATAGGGGATGGAGACAAATGGTTGCCATCATCGCGCAGACTACACTGGTTAGTATTTGCTGTAGGGACGTGTTCTGTTGAGGTGTGGAACATTAATTGCCTTCATAAAAAGTTAACAGACGCAATAATTATCTAGTTGTGGCAGCCAGGCAGTCAGCTGTTACATTATACCATATCACACATATTGAAGTCCAATTGTTGTAGCAGGAGCCCAAAGTGCATGTAGAAGAGGGAATTGGCCAATCAAACAACCCTCGGGCACTTGACTAGGGTCTTCACCCTTCCAAGACTTCGGAATGTTCCACCTGCTTGCGCGCGGGGACATTTATTAACAACGCCTCTTCAATTCCCCACCAAGGTGCCCCGAGATATCCCGGCAGCCCCCCACTCCTGGTCTAGGGTTAGGGTTAGGTTGTGTCCAACCACAGTTGATCACTCGGTGTCCAAGGCAGCGGGCTATTCAATATGCCATCCGTCATAGGCGCACAAACGCGTAAAAAGTGCAACTTTTGTCGATATTGCATTGGTATATTAGTCGGATAACTCCAGCCCTACATGTATGTCACATGTATTGTTGGCAGACATGCAGTTGGTTGGCGACGTCGGCAATGACGTTAGGTACACAGGCGGTGAGAGCGTCATTCTTATGACCCTATGCATTCAATTAGCATGAATTTGTATATTTATGACTTCAAAACTGTTACCCCTCACTATTATGTAGCGTTCCTGAGGGGGCCCATCCATCGCCGTGGGGTGGTTGATGGCATGCCATATAGCGTAGGTCAAGGTATGCATGAACAAACCATCGGATTTGTATTCTCGCACGATCGTACTAGTCAAATATACTAATCAATCTCAAAAAGTACCATCTCCGAGTGAGGTTGACTACAATATGTAAGTGAGTGCACGTAATGAGAGGGTAGAGGGGGGAAATACCTCGAGCTCAATGGTGTCACGGAACTTGCCAAGCCCCGCATGTATGAAATATATATGTGCTGTAATTCCCACCTATGATATGGATGGGTTTCCTTGTATTCAGCAGTTGCCATCTCGATTGTCAGAGATGCCGCTAAGGGTACGCGCGTACACCGCATGCGTGGGATGGGTGTCTGCGGAGTTCCTATGCCTGAGAGGAGTCGTCCGAGGAGGGGCGGTGGTGTTTTCTTTAAAGGAGACGGATAATCGGTATCCAAATATAGCGGCGGTGTTGATTGCCCCCAGAAACTGGGCCAATAAGTTGCTGTTCTATCCATGGCTCCAATTGGCCAATATATTTGTAGCGCCAAGCCAAAAGGACAACCGGCGTCCGGTATCAGCACCACCTTCCATGGTTGTAGTTTTGGATCCGGATAACGCCAAATGTCGCCTATGATGACAGTATGTCGAATGAGTATCGTCAGATCTGGGGAACAAGCCCAAGGGCATAAAGTAGAAGGGTGGGAGGAGTGTTGGGGGGGCAAAAACAGTGATTTATGCATGTTACCGTGACTTGAGCTGGTTAAATGGCATCGTTTCCCTTCTTTCCTACCATTACTTGGCTTTTAAGCTTAAGCCCATGAGCTTAAAGCTAGATTTGGCGGTATCGAACGGGGGGATTGAAGAGTTGACTATCGGTACTAGTTATTACATAAGGTCAGTTACCCGGTTGACCGAGCGAGATCCCATGATTCACCCTCAAAATCTTGCAAAACGTGTGAAAATCGGAGATATGGGGGAGAATTTTAAGAAACGGGATAGATAGAGGACTATATACATGCCTACTTTGTTGTTGGACGGGCGATATATATATCCTAGGAGAAGACCGAAGAAGGACCCCACGTAAGCCCCCACACAAGCTACATGTAGGTCCTTAATAGGCACGGCGCTCATGATTAGAGGGCCGTCTTTGTGAAAGATTAATGCATATCATTTAATTCAAACTACAGGTAACCGCGTAATTATAGACTAGAACTCATAAAGTTCACTCGGGTGAGTGTTTCGTGCAATTACTTACAGTCAGTCACGCAAATGTTTCCCAGATACATATTAGTAATTAATTAAGGCCACCCATAAAGTAAACAGATCTTCGTGTGCCACAGAAAATTGACCGTACAAAGAGCACCGTGCACCCATAATATCATGTATTCATAGCCAAGCGGAGCGCCAATATTGAATCTCGGGAGGTTTGATACGCTGTTATGCTTTGGGCACGTTCGGCCCAAGGGGGCTTCATAATTGGCGGACCTTTTACCACCAAACAACAACCGTACCAGCTGTAGTAAATAAATATCAGTTGGTTTATATTTACCTGGGTGGCATTAAAGCAAGGGGGGGGCGACTCTTCTAATGACAGCGGCGACGTTTCTCCTGGCACGCACGCAGAGGCCTCATATCTGGGAAAACTTCGCGGAGGCAGGGGCTAATAACACATCTGATATAGAGGGCCTGTGCGTTGCAATTGTAAAACTGCCCTTTGTGCAATTGTGGATGAGTGCATACCAACGCAACACACGTCATACTCCGGTGATTTGAGAGCAGCACATAATGTATTCTCACACAGAGTTTCAAATCAAAATTGGGTCCTGAGGAATCGAACATCATCTCGCACATGCTGTTTATTCATGCCAAGACCCCCCACACAGGGCATGAGGCTTTAATAGTAAAGACTTTGGCGACAATGGTACTTGGGCCTTTAGTAAAGACCTTTTACTACAGAGAAATACGTGCGTCAGTTATTTAAGTAATATGCGCGTATACTCGCGCGTTAACCAAGTCGTCGGATATCGTTGCAGCCAAACGCTTATCAAAAATTCCGACTTTTTAATTAACGACTGGGTATAGGCGCATGATATACCGTCAGTGGTATATTGCCATTTATGGCAATACAGGTTTTACCCGCGACAGATCATTGAACAAACATATAAGCAGATCGTCGAGATCTGTATCCCTATGCATTCCGGAGCCTTTTACGATTCACGGCCGATTATTTTGCCGTCGGTGGTAAAATTCTTTCTCGCTGTCGTAGGCTTCGGAGAACTTCACCTTATAGGTTACTATAGGCCCAAACACCTGTTTTAGGTTATAGATCCATTGCACAATATACCATGAACCAGATCGTACCCATGTCGTCGCCCAGTATTTATTAAGCTCCGTCCCTGGTAATATATATATCGATAATGACCAAATATATTATAATATATATGCAGCCAAGACTTACTAGTTTAGTACTGGAGACTAATAGATATTAGATAGCCTAGGGCATTCGGTGCGTGCCACATTCATACAGTACTCTCATACCCAATATATACGTAGTATATATTCACGTCATGGCATAAGCTAAGATTGTTTGCCGCAGGGATATTGATGATGCCTTGGTTTCTCTGGAATGTTTTATCGGGGGAAAAAAGCTAGAGTTCTGGTTGCAACTGATAGCTGCTGTTTCAGAACTCATGACTCTGGTGTGGGCCCTGCTAGCTAGTACACCGTTAACTGTCAACGGTCAAAACCTACAGATCATTGATTCAGACTCTAGTTTTATTTACAAATTCCGGAACACCATGCGGACACGGCGGATCAGGCAGAAAGCCAAGGAAACAAGGCATTGGGCCCGTATGTAGGGCACGTTGGTAGCTTCGGAGCAAAAAACAGGATAAGGTAGAGTACATGAAGCGAATCGGTAGGACTACGCGTACTTCCGGTATCGGCCTGCATTGGAATATGCAAGACTTTATCCGGGAACCAAGAATTGTCAACCTCAAAATCTACATGGATATAAGATATCGATCACAGAGCCGCAGTTCCTCGGTATATAGTATATTCAATTGTCTCTAAACGTCGGTCTCTCCGTGGTCGCTGATATCACGTGAATAAGCTTACATGTGCGATATATATCAGGCCTATTGAGTACATGTGCGTACTGTTGTTTGCTGGGTATTGACGGACACTGAGTGTTTACAGACACGGGAATTTCGACCAACAAGGAAGGACTTAGCTATTTTGCTTTGCTCTTTGGTTTAATCCATCAATAATCGGCATCTGCCACCAACCTTGGACGAAAGTATACACAGTATTGATATGGGCTTCTGGTGCTAGGGATGCATATATGTATGGCACAGGCTGGCACTTAGGACCGGTGATGATCCGGATGTTTCGATACCGGCAGTAACGAAGTACGTGCATCGGTAATTGTCTACAATCGGAACAGTGCCATATACGTTTAAAGAGAGCTTTTTTCATTCGTCGAGTCATAAATCAGTAATAGAGTAGCATGAATGAAAACCAAGATAGATATCGTCGTGACTCGTGAGGAGTAGTACAGTAACATAAACATAAACATAAGTTCCATGACCAACCAACGCCAAAAACAGAAAGTGAAGTCCCATATCCAATCGAGTCCAAATCCAATGAGCGCCTAAAAGATATCCTAGGCTCTAACCCCAATTCAACAACAAAGGAAAAAATGACCAGCCAGTCAAGTACTCAGGTATTAAGTTGTGTTCAAGCCTCGGGATCTCTAAATAGCCTTACGAGTGTACCCGGATATGGCATGAATGTTAGAGTCAAATCACCGAATTCCTCCTTATTGGAATCCGCATTTTCGATCCTCTCAAAGCTTTGCACCATCCTCACAGTAGCATATGAAGCAACAGTTAACGCAAGTTGTTCTGCCCGTGCCACCCAGTCAGTTAACCCTTCTGCCTTCTGTTACACGAAAGAAGCGAGAGGAAGCAGGCAAGATTGACCGAACCGAGCGAGGGGTATTGATCGATCATGCATGAGGTGCAGGGGTTATGTAAGACACCACCACCACGGCCACTGCGCATTAAGACAAGGCAAAGAAGAAAAAAGAACACTTACGTCCCAAGCATATTCTAGGCCCGCCGTTGAATGGCAAAAACTCCCAACCCCTAGGCTTTCCCTCACCCCATCTCTCGGGCCGAAAGATGTCTGCATCTTCACCGTAAATATCCTTACGGCGATGGGCAGAATAAACGCTATAAACGCAACGCTCTCCCTTTTCGATGAAGACTGGGGAAAGTCCGTCGGGGCCGCCACCGAGTGGGAGCGTAGTGTTTTTGTTTGCATACCGGAAGTTGGTAGGGACGAGGGGATAGAGTCGAAGCACTGTATTGTGTGTTAGTGTCTCTCTGGGTGCTTCTAAAAAACTAATTGCTAACGGTGATAGGATTCCATGTACCTTCATTGAGTACCCATTTAAGGTACTTTGCGTCCTTTAGTTGCTGGTATGTCGGCGTTTCACGGCCGAAGTTGGTCAGGATCTCTCGGCGGAGAGTATCCCAGACCCTTGGATTCCGGGCTAGAGAGTATACAATCCAGGAAAGAAATCCGGCCTGCATAATATCAATCCCATTATTAGCGGGCTGCGTCTAAGCAAGGCAATCCTGCAACTATAGGGATATAGGATCGGAAAAATACATACAGTAGTATCTCTACCCGCCACCAGAATGTTCATCATCTGGTCCCTTAGTACAACGGGGTCCTGCGTCTCGCGAGCTAATGCCTCAAGAAAGACATATTTCTCACTAGGGTTGCCCTTATCCGATTTCTGCTTGTTGAGAGCCTGTTGTACACACTCACCGACGAAGGCTCTTACATCTGCCACTGCCTTGGTAAACTTCTTTGGGCGGTAAAGCCACCAAAAGTTCTCAAGACTAACTCTGAAAGAGATAACTTTCTGGGCATAGTCAAGATCCTCTGCGAACTTTGAAGTCTGACCTTGGCAGAGTTGTGAATCCACAGACTTGCCAAATAGGAACCCGGTCGAGAAATCGAGTGTGAAGTTTAGAAAGTATTCATGGAGATTCAGAACACTTGTTCCGTTCTCTGCAAATGATAATCTTGAGAAAAGATTCTGAACATGAGTCTCGAGATCTTTGAGGTCTGTGATTTGGTTCTTCATGAATTGTGGTTTCAACATCGCCCTTGAGTGTTCCCATTGGTGTCCGTCCACTGTGAAGATCCCATCGCCGAGAACCTCACCCCAATTGTCATGTCGAATCTTGCCTAGTTCAAAGTCCTTGAACTGTGTTGCTAAGATAGCCTTCATGTTCTCCGGCTCACAGGTCATGATCAGTCGTTTCCCCGCAATAGAGAACGCATATGTGTTTCCATTCCTGTGGAACGACTCTTGCTGAGCAGGCATAAACTTATGTGCCTTTCGCACTTTGGAGAGAATAAAAGGACGGGAGATGTTGAAAGTCCAGTCTGTAGGAGCTTTTGATGGAGGAAGACATCCATGCTCACGGGAGAAACGGGCGTTCTTGAAACGGCGTTTGAGGGCGAGAAAGGCGAGAAAGATAATGTAAAATCCGAGACCAATAGAGATCTGGACGATAAGAGTTGATAAACCCATATTCGTTGACTTTGATATAATATATGGCTTTCAAAGCGTTTTTGGGTTTGTGGCGGGATTATATGCTTGGAGGGGGGTAGATTCGTTTCCAGAGCTAGAGGGAATAGTAAATTTAGGAGTGACGGAGGGGTGGAGGAGAAAACGGTCTCATGCACTATAGATTTCGTATGTATATGTACTGGATGAAACCATAGATTATTTCTATGCCACAAACTCGAAGCTGAAAGAATGGATCATTCATGGGGCTGAATGGCGTCCAATAAATAGATTTTCAGTCCACCACCACCACCAGTAGCACCACCACCGCAACCATAATATAATGGGACAGTGAGAACTCTAAAACACGTGGGCAAACACCTAGCGGACTGCTCACCGGCGTGGTATAGGGCTCTTGCTGGTAATGCACGAGATACATAGAATAGCGTAGCGGTACAGCTGATCAGTCCGGTTAACCGGTTCATGGTTTTATCATTTGGGTTTTTGGAATTCCCAGCTAGCTGCTTGTCAGAAGTTTCGAGCCTCAGGAGCAACGGGGGACAAGGTCAAGTCAGGGATGGAGAGCGGGGCTGAATACTATGTTTGTCGAGAAGTGAAGGATCGAAGGGGGTGCATAAAAGGATTCGAGCCCAGATTTCCACGTTAGTAACCGATTGTGGATGTGAATTAAGGATAATACTTATCGTCACGATATATATAACCGCTCTGAGTTCAACCAACTATCTCTAACCAGGTTTTCTTTCCCTTCTACCTGAATTGCCTTGCGGTCATGCAGTGGATGCGGTGATATGTATAATAGAAATATCGATCAACTCCCCGACAGGCAGCTACGTCTGCTTCCTTCGATACAAAAACGAGCTCCGGACCCGTCGTCCACTCAGAGAAACCACATGGAGCAAGTAAGTAACCGCTGCAGTGGGTCACGGCCTCCGATATTACATGTAATTTGGAAGCCCCGTCCCCTGTGTTGCGAGCAGGTAGCCTGTGCTTGCTGTTCTAATTGAAAGCCATGAAAACGTTCTTTATCCTTTTTTTTTTCTTTTCTTTTGGCTTTTGTGCGCAAATCTACCTTTCGTGAGTGTTTTCCTTTTTTTTTCTTTTCTTTTTTTAAGCTGTTCGGGAATGATATATCATCAGTGATAAAACACGCTTATATAGAGTAAAAACGAATCAATAGTTGCAAAACTATACTGTTATAACGCCACCAATCCATATCTAGCCAGGTACTTGGTACTGATATTAATTTTTTTTGTTTCATTAAATCCTTCTGCTCGGGGTGGCGAGAGAAGGTTTCTTATCGTTTGTGCCAGTGTGGTTTGCTGTTGGCTCAAATAAATCCCAAATTCCGCAGCCTGCCTTCCGATATGCAGAACTCGATTTTTTTTCCTTGTGGTGGCTTTTGTGATTCATGCACACACGTGGCATGAACAGAGTACAGAAAGTACTGATTATGTCAACAACATCATACAGGCATCTGAGTGGCTTTAAGTTGTTAATAGTAGGGATTAATAATAGAAAATTTCACAATTCTCGCTTGTTATCGCTGGGCTGGGAAAAGCCATGCATGAATGCAGGTCAGATCCGTCTGCTAATAAGTCAAACGGTGGATTCATAGTACGCGCTTAACGGCTTTTTTACGCGCTGTGTGATGAGTGAGGCTGAACCCAACGCTTCTAGCAGGCATGAGGGGACCAAATCAATATCTGTGACCCTATCGGCGTCCCCGTAAACATACGACAGCGAGGGGGGGTAAATACAGACAGATTAATCAAAAGTCAATATTGAAGTCAACCGGCCATCGCATAGATTCTCACTCGTCCCTTATCTGCTCGTGAATTTGTACCCACATGACTACATGTAGACTACATGTAGACTAGACGTTAGAATAGAGCTGAAACATGATATCTCACGCAATAGGTACATGAACACCAGGCGCACAGACGGTATCAGTATTGTATGGGCCGGAAGTTTAGTTGAAGAGAATCATCTTCTCCGTGTCTCAGATCGACAAATGTTCGTGCACCGTTTATCTTCGCCGAGAGGCGCCAAGCTAGTCCTTCTGAAAGTAAAAAAAAAAAATTGAGCTAATAACTGTGACTGTGACTCGGAAAGTTTTATGGGGATGCGTGTAAGTATCTAACCATTAACCACAACGGTATTAAGAAGTCTGTAACACATTATTTATGCCTGGTAGCCGTTTAGCTATAGTAGGACCATTTGCGTAGCACTTATGAAGACCTACCTCTCCATGCCCATAGACAACTCGCTCATAAAGCCGCAAGGTTACCCTTACAGTCTAAATTGGAAAAAAACTAAACTGAACTGTCCTTTCTCGGGTCACCCTAATCGAGACATATGTCCGAATGCCTCTTTCCGTTCCAACCAATCCTCCTAGATGAAAGCTCTGCTGGTCCTGCAGATAAGGCTTGCATAAACATCAACACAAATGTCGATTGACAACAAGTATAGGAGCACAACCATTCATTTAGCAAGTATAAGACTTATTGGGTCAGGTGACGTCACCTAGTTTCTCGATCGAGCAGATTACACAGGCATCGTGAATACCATCAATGTATCTGCCCGAAACTTTGTTCAACACAACCCTAACCTTGGAAATGGAATTGACAGCTCGGCGTAACCACAAGGAATCTCCGATCGATAATATAGTCCGAAGGTTATGCTCGGAGATGTAGCCCTCTGGCCCTTTGGAACTTGTCTCTTCTCGCTCGGTTATCAATAAGATATAGGTTTTTTCAATCTATATGGGCCGGTATGTGTTCTCAGATAGAGTTTTCCCAGAGAGGTTATATAATTATGCCGTGATATAGATCGCCATATAAGCCGGGAAGCAAGCATTCCTTTGAAATCTAGAGCTTCTAATAAATACACACAAGCCTTGGAAGAAACCCCTGTTAGCATTGATACTTAAAATTCCGACGTCGGTATCCGGATGTTAATTGTGTCAAATAAACCCTTTCTACAAACCTTCGGTCCGTCCGTGTAGGAAGATATATACCGAGTTAGATAGATGTGGCCTTGTGTTTAAAATCTGTGCTGAGAAAAGAATCTCGTAATACACGGCATTAAGCTCGATGTATATAAGGCATGAATATTTGCCTGCCTGGATTCGCCTTCATCTCTCAAGACTTTTTTTTGCTTTTTTCCCTTTCTTTTTTTTTTAGCGCATTTGGCCCTCAACATTATGCAAGTGCCGGTTACCTACCACCTAACGCAGAATGCTAGATGGTAAGTGCCGCGCGATACATAGCCGACGAGGGACGAGAGGGACATCCGCGTTTTCCAGCTAGGTTTCCAAACAGGTAGAAGCCAAGGATAGGGCAACGGTATAATCTTGGAGGGTTACAAAAAGATAAATATTCTAGGAACACAGTCAGCTAAGTATCAGCTATAAACTAATAACTACACATGTGCAGAATTTAAAGTGTACAAATTGCGGGGTATACTTTTAATCCTCAGAAGCTAGCATGGCTAATAGGTAAACTTGGTTGAAGATCTTATGAATCTCTAAATACTTGGGCCCTGTTTGGTTGAGAATAGATTGGTTGCAATCCATGGGTTGAACAGAGAGAACATCTCCGGAGGTAATATCTTGTTAGACCCAATACATGGATTCTTGTGTCAACTGAACAGGCCCTTGCAGAAATTGGTTACTGCAAAGACTAAAAAAACTGTCGAATGTAAATTTAGCTAGAGTTGCTTGTATTCCTGCCTTTATCTTTGGGTTTGTCCATGCTCACCCCAGGTGGGACCGAAGCTGTGGCTTATGCTGAAAGGTTTCCCTATCGATTCACATTTGAAAAGCAATGGATCATAAGTTTTAACCTACTAATATATGATTACAGAATAACAGACTAAGGAGAGGTCTGGTCTTCGTATTTACTAGTCTAGCTAAGTATAAGTCAGTTAGGGATTTTTTTTGTTTACGTCATTAATAGTCAGTTGGGGAGATGGCTAGTATACACTCACCCTCGGGCTCTGTGATGGCAATCAGGGAACATTTAAAATTCCGTTAAATATTGTATCAGCCATCCCACAAGGTAAGTGGGTGATGGGTGATGCTGCTTGCAGTCGGGATGATTGAAGGTTGAATGAACCCTAACCCTGCTCTGGTCATGTAAGATCACTCGGACTGCTTTTACGACGCAAAAAATTAGGCTTTGATACCGAAGTTTAATACAAGTAGTGGATAGGGCTGAAATCTCTGTAGGATAAGATGGTAAATATGATTTTGCTAAACCTATAAACGTGAACGGATCAGCAAGCGCACCAAACCAGCCATCTCTAATACGCTCCTGGTGAATAAATTCAAACCTCCCTTAGTCACTAGAATACAGTTCATAGCAGAATTAATGATTTCAATATGAATTTAATTGCTGATATCGGAGGATTGGAATATGGAGTGTATTTCCATGATAGTAGCCCCGGGCTTCGAGATAATATGTCTTAATTTCTATCACGTAGTCATTAAGTGCGACCAAGAGACCATTTAGTAAACTAAGCAGCGAAAATTAATAACCTACCTTCACGCTTTGGTGGTCCTAGAAAATAGCCGGACTGTTCATCAAGCCCGCTCTATCCCCAACAGGGTGCTCATCCGCCACGCCAGTGAACAGGTGCTCTGTTGGCCGTGTGGTGGGCCGTGAACGAAGCAGAATAGCCCTCATGTTGAAACACGGGTTCGGCAATCTCATGAAGATATCTCATGAGCTATTTTAAACATGGAGTTTCCACCACATAGTAGATAAAAATGTGTCCGGGTCAAGGCGCTTTCAGCAGCTTCGCTAAGCTGAACAGGCCAATTGGGATCAAATACCACATTCCTGTCACCAAACCCTTCCATTGGCTCACTAAGCAACAATAAATCAACCATGATTTACGCAAGCAAAAAAGCTAGAGTAAAATGATGAGCGCTGACTGCCGAGAAACAGGCGAATCATCAAATCCTCTTGGTAATGACGAGCGTGTAGTGTTGGCGGGGAATTGCTTAAGTACGGCCTGGGAGTATATGAAGAGGGTTCATGATGTAGCTAGGCGAGGGGTGAAAGAATTGGGGTCAGCTTTGACCAATTCGGGTAGATCTCGAAGAAAAGTTTTGATCTTGATAAGTCCTCTCCTCGTCACGAAGAGTATGATTGGAGGAGATGAGAATTCTAACAAAGGCTTGATCAGGAAGCTTCAAGACTGGTTGGCCAAGACCGTACTTTCATGTATGTAGTCCGCCCCTAGCCGGGCCGCCGGTCTAACTTATACCCTATCTACTATGTAGTTAGTAAGTCTTAGATTAGTAAGTTAGCCAACTGCTTCCACTACACACAGCACATTGAGTGATACCTCAGAGGGTCTTCTTTCTCAAACCATCAAAAAGATCAAACCAGAAACAATGCATTTACGGTAGCTTTATAGCTTCTACATGTAGATAAGACCTCTATTAGCCCCCTAGCCCCCCCCCAATCCCCGCCACGTTCTTTTCTGTTTGCTTCCCCTCACCTAATTTAAGACGGGCGTTGAAAGTACCCCGGGGTCCTTAAAATTTAAAAGTGTTACAAGGACTCGCGATTTCAGCCATGCGCGGCCTAACCCAGACCTCAACAAAGCCCCAATAAGGAGCATAGTAAAAGATAAAGAGTTTATTGATCATATTTAAGTATAAAAAAATTGGGGTAGTTACCCCGCCATAAAATATGGCGCGGTAAGTAATTTTTTACCAACGGTGGTATAGGCTGAACCTCAGTTCTTGTCCCAGTATAAAAGCTAAATTTCAGTCTTTATGCTGCGCTATCATTATTACAAGGTTTCCCACCGGTGGACAATAGGGCTCATATATTGGCATTATATAGCCCTTTTCGGCCGAAATGTCTGTGCTTTTAATATAAAAAGTGACATTATAGGTATAAATCATGGTATTATTTTCACCACCGGTGGTAAAATAATTTGCCGCCCCACACATAAAGACCTCAACCATCGCGTACCCTACGCTCAGATCAAACCATGTCTCAACAATGGTTTTATAATTTGGCTATGAATAGAATGGGTTTAGTTGATTGACTAACTACAGTTCAAGAGAGCTATCGTATATACCCATATAAGAAAGTCATATATTATATGTTGTACCAGACAACTGGACCTCGAAAGCAAGTATAAATAAATAAATAAGTGCTCGGAAGCAACATATACCCTGAAATCGAGTGATAAATTATGAGGATACATGTCTTAACCATAACTAACCACAAAAAGTCTGGGACCCAATATTGTGGCAGACTACCAAATTTCATCACAACTTAAAAAGGCGAGATAAGTGAAGGCCATGCTTAACTAGGTCTTAACTATATATGTACCCAGGGTGTCGGAAAGTGATGCACATTCGGTGGCTTCATAGCCACACGAGAATCAATTTCCACACCAGGCTATTCCAAGGTAATTATGAGTGTTCAGATACTCCTCATCAAGTATATGCTTAGCACTTAGGTATGGTAGAGAGGTTGTACGATTTTGTTGTATTGTGATAAAGTATTTGGGCGTTGTCTAGTCAAATGTGCATCACTTTCCAACACCCTGGGTACATTTCAAGCTTGGAGGGATCATCGTTTGTTTATGAACCTTCGACTTCGGTGCCCTTGGGCTCTGTACTTGTTTTCCGTTTTCCTAGAAATCCGACTCATCAAACACTCTTGGGGGCTAACTTGATAGACCCGAACCATGGTTAAAGTTATGCTGACGAACTCTAACTTAGGGAAGAAGCAAGCCCTCTGCCCATCAAGGTTTCAGAACTAAAATCTAAGTCTTTGTGATAGATAGGGAATCCATCGTAAGGCTAGCATAAACAACTCACTCACTCTTATAAGTGCGGGGTTGTCAGGGGATGTATTTTTAATCCGCATTCTAATGAATCAACAATTATTGCGCGTTCATGAGCTATCACTCGAAGGGGTCCCGCTGAAATTAGTTGTTTTAAGGCTAATCTGATGACTGGGCCAACAAAGCTCTATGGCCAGAGGGATAACGGTAGATCGCTATTTAATGACGGGGCTATTGCTATCCGAGCTTTTGTTATGATTATTGCTTCTTTGACAGCGCAAGTAATACGCGTACATGTGTTTGCGAACGAATAGCTAGCACCGCCGGCGCTGATAAACCTGATATGATTGCTGTTAGAAGATTGGCGTAAATAGGCTAATTAAAGTTATCACCGATTCTTATGATTACGTTTTAATTAATAGCACTGCGTTGCTATTGACAAATATAGATCTCACGGCGATCATTCTTAGATTGTAGTTGAACCATGGCCAATACATAATCGTTGAAAGTGAACCCATGTCAATGTGCCCCTAGGCCAATTGAAAACCGAAATAAAGCAATAGGTCTCCCAGAATGCTAACTATAAGCCTTTCCTTTCCCCGAGGGGTGCCGACGGGGAGTTAATAGCTCTGCAAGAAGCCTGAATCTCAAAAGTAATCCAGAACAGCGCAGGGGGTATCATAACCATGAGCAACCTCTATGTACTCACATAGAATTAGACTAAATCTAGTTTTGTTGATGGCCTCGATCACAGTCAATACTCGGCATGAAATTGAAAGCTCTTAGTTTACATGGTTGAGTGATTCCCCAACTGCCGCTGATGAATAGAGCTTACCTTGAATAGATGATATCTGGAACGAGTTAATCTTTACTAGCTTCTGATTCGTGATAAGTTGACACATAAACTTGAGCGAATCTCGTCACTGTATAGGTCTAAGCGCTTGGGCTCTATCTACGAAGGGATGACCTTGGCGCATGAGGAAACCACGATGTTGCCTTGCGTAATTGTGCCAAACCACTAGACTGGTATAAAACAACTTTCTGAGCGGCTTTAAGACTCAATTTGTGCCCCGACCCATTCCGAACTTCTGCTTCTGCATCAACCAAAAGCGTTGTGGATCGTGATACTTGGCATGGTCGCTTTGGTTGAATAATGTCATAGAAAGTAATTGCTTGAGTCGACCCTCTATTGCTCGTTTCAGATATCATAGATGATTAATCGTGCAGATAGACTTTTTTTTTCTTCTTTTCTTCTTTTTTTTTCTTCCTTTTTTTTGAAATAGAGACAAAAGTACCGATTACTGATCATGTTAGCTACAATTGTTGTGTCCATTGATGGAAAGTCTTTTTCTGAGCAGACTGTACCTTAACCGGATTAAATACTATCATCTGATTGCCTTAAACCCACGGGTAGCTTGAGTTTCATATCCACATTTTGATACAAGAGATTCTCCCGTTGGCACCACTCGTAAAAATCCAAGCTTGCGTATCACACAATCAGTGAAACATATGTCAAAAGATAAGTGTTCGTTATCAGAATATATGCGGAAGTCGTAGCCGAATTCGCATCTACATATAGAACTCCTCCGGTCATGCATGCCGAGAATGGTAATATCTCCTCCGGCAACTACATCATTGGACTGTCGAATCTCAGATTTGGATAGGTACTTGATACTTAGTAGCAGCTTATTATGCCTCTCAAGCTTCCGGTAGTGAGGTTTGACCTAGCTATAAATAGTGTCGGTTTATATGATTGCCGTTAACCCATGTGCCTATTGCTTCATCGAGTTCATATGTATTGGTATGTGGCTGCTAACCCTGTGTGAATAGCCAGAATACCCCTATTTGAGCCTTTCAGGGGAGTGGGATGAGACCGAATGACTGGAAATGGGGCGATAAGGCCCCCGTTATCAAAAGACGTATCTAGCGTTGGAATAGTCCTATAGAACTTCCAACTCCTATCCCCATAAACGACCCCTCGATGCATTAATTAGTTGGTCGTTACAAATTAAGTAGACATCTGGTGTATCAGGACAGGCGCCAAGACCTATAGTGGAATTCATAGATCATCGTTGAATGTGGCTCTAGAATCGGATACCAGCCGGAAGTGGTCGGTTTATGATGCGTAGCTCCTGCAGAATAGACAAAACTGCCATGTACTTAGTATGGCGCGATTGTGGGTCCCTAGATAGGTTATGAATCCCCTCAGTACGCACAGATCATTCCTCTCGGATCGGAATTCAGAGTACGTTATCATAAGCGCCGAAATAAGCCTTCTAGATCGTATTTATTGAAAGTTAAAATATGTCACTTCATAGTTTAAGCTCACGATGGCGTTTCAATGTGGGGGGGGGGGGAGAAACAAAACAGCGCCCTGCCCAGGCAGAACTTATGGACACATAAACCCTATTGAAGTCCCCACGTACGCCCCCACATTTGTATCAGCTCTAATTTTTCAACGCCTGAGAGTTTGTTGTCCGTTGGTAACCTTAAAATGGCTGATATGTAGATGTTTCCCGTCCTGGATCGAGGGGTTTGGTCCAATTTGATATCGGCCTAGATTGATCACGCAGACGGAAGGAGGAGTGAACAGATGGGGTTACCGAATGATTTTAAAGACGTTGTATCTAGAAGATCTTTAGAACTTTTCTGGTAGTGACAAACGCCTTATGGTCGTGGTTTTGTTTATGTACCGGTCATCTTGCCAAGAGCGGATGAGAGGGACACACGAGATCGAAACTCCTGATCGTCTGAACACTAGTGGGTCTCAACATCAGCCCACCTCCCCCCGCCCACCCCCCCAAAAAACGCTCCGTAGGAAAGAGGTAAGGTAGATATATTAAGCTTAAGCTAAGGAGGAACAAGGAGCTCCGACCGCTTCTGTACCCGGGATTGTCGCTTCCCCATATTTCCCACCAGCCTGGACAAGGAAGAAAATTGTTGCACCGCTGACAGTCGTTTCGCAAATTCACAGGGTATGAGGAAGTATCTTGGAGGTAGCTTAGATCGAGATCCAGATCCAGATCGGTGGATATTGCGGGGTTTAGGTTGTTACTCGTGACCATGGGGGCTCGCTTGCTGCATGACACTCTGAAATGGATCATGCATAGTAGACACTGATATCCGTATTAAGGCCAAAAACTACACGAACTAAACACAAAATGTACCCTGAACTGTCCATCGTGAAGTCTAGGGGGCATGTGTGTGGAGAAACGTTGGCCTGACGTGTTTAGTATGCTGGGCAACGTTCTGTAGGTGGGAGGGAATAGGACGACCTGTACACGTTGGCATAATTCCCATGTATAATAACAACGGTTTGAGCGGAAGCTAGAAAAATAAAAGGTCTAGATGTCTGTACTGACTCTTGTTCGGGAGGTACAGGCGGGACTTTGTATAAAGCCGTTCATAATACATCACTCGCTCAAGCCACACCAAAGAAGCTCAGCCACAATGGCGTATAGCGCGGACAGAACAATCGGGCCGATGAAGTAGAGGAGTCTGGGTGTTAACTCCCGAAGCAGTCCCTGTAAGAGCGACATCACAATGACAGAGGCCGCGGATCATCATATGTAAACGACGTTGATAGGTTCCCGAAACCCATTAGAGTGTGCTGAAGATGAAGGAAGATGAATACCGACATGTATGTGCAGTACAATAATTGCTGCACATGTAAATGCAAACCCCGCATTTTACAAAAGCGAAGTGAAGAAAAAGTGGAAGAAGCCGAAAGCTAGATCGAGCACAGAACGAGGGCATCGGGAAAATTTACGCCAAGATACGATACAGACTGCAAGGTCGGCAAGCTGCCGAGCACCGGACCAGCCAACGAATTGTATCAATCTGGAATGCTTCATGTTCGTCATTCAGGCCAAAATTGCAATTGGTACCGTATTATATTTTCGCTAATTACAGTACTGTTTGGACCAGTGTTGTTGTTGCTGTGACTCTTGAAGGTCGCAAGTTCAAGGGTGCTATGGGCGCTAGTTGTATGTTCAAGTAGTACCAACCACCCTTTGACGTGGCTCTATTGACCAATGTTCAGCGACAGCATTCCCAGCTTTCCTCGGGTCGTTTTTCGTCCAAGCTCAAGTAAGCATCCTTTGAGCTTCCACGTTCCGACAATGGAGGCTCAACAGGTGTTTCAAACTCGACTTCTGGAAAAGACTTTCACACGTTCACATCCCCCCCCTGTGTGCCCATGATCGTTGCCATTCTGCCCCCACGTGCGGATGACTGCGCCAGCCATGAGCATTGGTGATTAAAGACTTCCGCCGGCAATAGGTAAGTGAAGTCGGGGATAATCTAAACTCCATGTAGACAAAATATGAATTACACGCCCTCTCGGTCCGGGAGGGGAAAAAAAAAACAGTTGAGGGCTCAACGGGTGTGTGTGTGTGTGTTCAAGGGAAGGGAGCTGTTACAGATGTGGTATGATGTTGCTCTGCTTAGACCTGTGAACCTAGCTCCTAGTACAATACCAATACGCTGAACTGGGCATAGCACCTACCCTACAAACAACGACACCTGTGGCTTTCCCCAGTAGCACCTTGATGTTTGTGCAACCAATAAAAAGGAATCTACCATGTAGTAACCAATGGTTTGTGCCATACCAAGCTTTACTGCAGGAAGCATCCCGTTCAAAGCTCTCAATCAAATTTTTTTTCTTTCAAAAGTCGTGCGCGTTCAGCAACACCATTCCCTCCCCCCCTCCCAACATCCCCGGTGGTTGTATAAAAGAAGCTGACGATCCTCTTCACTCATGTCTCCATTTTAACTCCGTCTCCGAGCTTCCCTGTAAAGTTTTGGTCTCATCTGCAGTGTCTGCATCATCGTGTTTTGCAATCGTCACTGCAGTTCACACTTCCTCGCCCCCTTGCATTATACAAGTACTAGTCATCAATCCTAGCTGCGTCCTTGTAATCATTAAGTTCTTTCGCCCCACCTCTTTAACCTTCTATCTGGGAACTATCCGACTATAACTACATCAAGTTCCCCCCCCCCCCCAAACCACCTCTTCATCTCTTCAGCTCCGAAAGAGAATAACTCTCCTTTACTACTTAAGCAATACAGCATCGATCAACAAGATGATGATGGGTCCAATTACACCAGCTGCTACCCCTCCAATGTCGAGCCCAGTGGAAGCTAGTTCATGCCTCGAAAGAACCCACTCTTTGGCATCTGTCAGGTCGGCTTTCACTCTGTCAGTTTGCTCTACCTCTGCTACTGGCGATAAGACCAATATCACTTCCACTAGTTTCTCTCACTGCCAGTCTGCTACTCCAGCAATGAACGCTGGCATAACACTCAAAGACGTCCCAGCTGAAATTACAGCAGCAAATAACGGGGAGCTGACTCCATTGGAGGCTCCTAAGAGTCCTAGCCTCACAATCCAAGCTGGTGGCCCCGACTCCGATTCAGCTATCCCGGACATCAGATCCGCAACTGCAAATCTGTTGAAAACCCTCCAGGACACCAACAACGAGCTGCAGATCCATTGCCAGAATCTTCATCAAATTCGCCTGATGAACCCGTCACCAGCACCATCTCGCCGGGAATCCATCTGTTTGACAGAATCGGAAGCTGCAATTGTCAACTCGTCAATTTCCAACAAGGTTCTAGGGCAAGACTTTCAGTCTGGCCATCCTCTTATTTGTGATATTGGCGATTTGATGAACCTGTCAAATGCCAATTTCCGCCTGCTCAAGACGTTGCAGGACAAGGTCAACAAGGTGGATTCGACCGAGAAGCTGCTACGTGCTGAGCGTGAGGCTATTGAGAGAGAGAGAGGGCAGTTAAAGCAAATGAATGCCGAGGCTGAGCGAGAAAGGGTTAGGCTGATGGCTGGAGGTCTGAAGTGGGATGATTATAAGGTACACCACTATCATTTTGCGGTAGATTACAGAAGTCTTTATACTAACTTGGTCAACAGATGAGTGGTGCCCGTAATAATTCTGTACAGGGTTCAAGGAATGTGTCTGGAAGGGCTACTCCAGAAGGTAACTGGGATGAAGAGGCCGAGGATTCTAGTTTTGATGAAGAATGGACAGAGGAGAAGGAACAAGAGTTAAAATTGCTAGAAAGCAAACTGAAAAAAGCGAATCGGCAATGGAGTGACAAACAGGAAGAAGTCCTGGGCCCAGTAAGTTTTCTCTCTATGGTTATTGATTTTTGAGCATGAGACCCTAAATCCCGCCTAATGTTGTACAAACCCATTCTAACATGACCTTGTAGCTCGAGAGATTGCGTGAAGAGAGACGCCAGGCGAAGAAGGCCAACAAGCTTGATCGCCAATTTTCAAACAAAGCCGAAACCAATTCTCGCGAAGATCAGTCAGAAAAGCCTCCACGAAAGAACTCTGGATTCAAAAACTCATTCACCAATACCAGAAGGAAGTCATCTTCTGCCTCATTGACTAGAAGGGACTCTTCACCTGCATCCGGCAGTGCCACTCCTACAAGGCTCTTTAGAAAGTGGTTCCCATAAGCTTTGAGTTGGTTATTCATCTCAAAACCTCGGAGAAATAGCACAGAGCTACCTAGCACATTTTCTTTTGTTATTCTGAACATTGTCACTCCTGAGCGCACTGGTGAAATTTCCTTGTTTTTCCTCCACTGGTTCTGGTTAAGAAAAAAGTTTGTCTGCATGTCTGGTTGTGCTTGATTTTTCCTTTGGGTGCATGGTGCATATTGCATTTTTTACTTGATACTATTCGGGTGTGTGGAGTACGTTTTATCACGTTTCCGGGGCCTTTTTCCCTTTTTCCCTTTTTTTTTTAAAAAAAAAAACCCTTTACGTTCCGTGGTCATACCAGTAATGCCTTCTTGTATGACCCATTTTCATTCTAGTCTCACGATACCCTTTGGAGTTTTTGTTTTCAATTCTTAGTTTGTAGGGTACCTGCTCATGATAAGCCTTGGTACTCTGCTTTCATCCCTAGTCGGATAGTTGTACAAATAATACTTATTAAACACACCATTACTATGCTCCTGATCGTCATATTTTTCATGGTCTTGAGGTGATGATATGATAAATACATGGGAGGCGTTGAAGGAATCGTTGATGTTGGTCGATTAGCTCCAAGGGTTGTAGTCCTGTTTAAAATCTCCGAAATATTGTCCAACCGGGTGATATTGCGCCGCTATATGTACCTACCCAGTCTCCGAGGGACGGTCCGAGTGACGGGCTGTGAGCGGCAGCGTGAGCCATCATCGATCGATCCTCGCATCCGTATTCCGTGATACATAAGTATGGGACAAAACCTTTGCCAACTTTCCCTTACTGTGCTTCAGTACTGCTTATTATAGAAGTGGTAGTAACCGTGGTTGTTACAACTTGTGATTACGAATCTGGCATCCCCACCAATGATCACCCGGGCCCCGCAACCTCACTCGGAGGCTTAAACAGTATCCACAGGTAAAACAAAACTCTCGGCACAGATTTCCGGGCTTTGAATCATATCAATATGTTTTTTCCCCCCTTCATCACATGTATTTGCTTCTGCACGGGAAATCTCACTAAATGAATTTCTATCCTGTAGGTCAAGTCACCTCAGGTACCACCCGCATTTTCCCATGCAAGTAATGTGATATCGCAAGAAGTGCATGGGCCAGCCCCCATTCTTGGCCACAAAGGTGTTGAGTGTGGTGTGTGGTCCGGCCGCGGTAAATATAAACTACATATACCTGCTTTCATTATATGGAAAATGATAGAGGACCGGTGGATAAGTACGTATGCTTTTTTTTTTGGCATGGTTTTCTTCCCATGGCTTCTCCCACCAGCTATTAATCGTGAGCACTACAATAACAGCCAATTGTAGGAAGTTATTTTTTTCTTCTAAAGGCGTTCGAGGTATATACACATCCCTGTGGTACCAGCTATAGCACCACTTTAACTTCATATTGTGTGTGGATGACGTGCGAGAATTTGCACAACCTTTCGATGCATACCAGAAACCGAGAGTTATTAGATTATTCTAGCCAAGGATTCATTCATCCAAAGGAAGTGAGACACCAGAGAAAAAAAAAGAAATGAAAATGGTAACTATCGCGAAGAATTTTTTTCTTAAAGGTGTACTACCGACATGACATCCAATAACCGTCCTGAGGAGAGGGCAAGGCCCCTCCCTCGCAAAAAGTTGCTGTGGTAAGTACCGAGGGGTTAATCCGGCTAAATTACAGTCTTCCTACATACCAATGAGATACGGGCAGATACAACGGTGTAGGGCGGCGTATGTATCTGTCTCTGTGTAGGCTGTCACTGATAGAGTGAATATATAATATATATATAGCTAGCAAGGTAGCTTACAAGGTATGCTAGTGAGTGCCAGTCCAAGGATCGTTCTAGAGCGCCTCCAAATTCCCATATCTTCAGCTAATGAAGACACATATGCAAATGGTACCAAGATATGTGGTATTCCTTTCATTCAGCGGGGGTTAAACCGGTTATAGTTGCTCTCAAAAGAGAATGGGTCTAATCAATCACCTGTGACTTGCTATGTGATAGGAAACTCTTAGTTAGTATGGATGCGAGTTTGGAGAAAGGGGGGGGGGGGGCATAATGAAGTTACATAGAGTAGATTTTTTGCTGTTGTGCTTTCGGAACAATTTTTTATGCCCTGTGCATATGGAGCAGGAAGGAGGGGAGGGGTTCGACTACAGCCAGTGAACAATATAATCAGCGCGGCGAAAACCATGGTTGTTTGCGGTCCCCGGTATCCGGATGGCATAAAAGGGGTGTTCCGTCAAATTTATTCGTCAAAGGCTGTAAAGAAAGCAAGTTTAAATGGGAGAGGCATGCAGGTCAAAAACGAATTATCGTATTTAATTCTACTAGTGTTGCACGGGGATTTTCCTTGTGTCACCAACCCATTCATCACATCCCCGAGACTTTCGGTGGTCCGGATCTGAATACGATACCCCTCCGAGTCCCGACGAGAGATTGCCGACGTTGGATCCACAAACATCCCTGTGTGCAGTCTTCTCTCCGTACGCAGGACTTTCAGCCCTTTCACTACCTGTGCAGGCTGTATGATTTATGGTGACGGGTACAACACTCTATGCGGAAAAGGTACCTTAGCTGAAGACATTTTAGGTACATTGTACCTACATATAACTGTCGGGTATTCTGTATGTAGCCTTACATAGTTTCTGATGTCGGCTCATCGATATACGCATGGAATGCATATTTCTTCTATGTCGGGTAAGGATATATGTAGGCATATGCACTCTGGGTAGCTAGGTTTGCATGCATGCTAGAAGTACCTAGTACAAGGGGCCAAGTTAAAGTAATTTCATGCACCTCCGAACTCATCCATCATTCTTGTATTGAGCCAAATAGAATCTCCTTGGGGGTCCTCGAAGATAAAGGAGGGGCCAAGGATTAGAAAGAATTTTTTTTTTGCTCGTATAATGAAGGTAGAATAGTAGCCCGCTCAAGAAGCTTTCTGCTGTGTACTACCACTACCCCTCATTGACACGGATATCACACACACCATCCAAAATTGCAGAGCTGAGATAATTTTAAGCCTCTTCACATTTTAAGGATTGTAGTTAACTTAATTCATCTTAAAATTATTTCGTTTCTTTCCCCCTTCCACCCGGGGCAAAAATTTGGTGGGGGGAGGAGTACCACCAGCGACTGGCCCGCTCCAGCAATGCTAAACCTTACCAAGCCCCTAGATAGCATAGCTAAATACATCTCATCTTATAGGAACCTTTCTCTCACCTCATTTATATAAATTAGGTGCAGTTTCTTGTGATTATTGGCGCATTAGTTGTACAAAGTGCACGGTATATGCACGGTATATATATACATGTATATATATATACATGTAGTAAATGTGCCCTCAGTGAATTAGTCATGCTCAGTATTCATGAATAATAGGAGCAAGACGGTCCAGGTGATCAAGAGTGTTTTGTGTATCAAATAGATATCATATAATAAGCCGATGTGACGTCGTGGCTACGATCTTATGTATGTAGGTACGCATACATGTTGATAGATCCTAATGACATTTCATCCGACCGGATTTTCATGCATTATAGTCATTTCCTTTACACACCTAACCCTATATACCCCCTCAAATTCGTTACCAACCTCATCATCCCTAACCAACATTTCCCATCCTGCTAAAGTATACGAAAGAAACTAATTGGCCATCGGTTTGAGTATAAAAAGGAGGGACAATGACCCACCTCTGTGCATATGCCGTATTGGGGTGGGATATTACAGCAAGCAGCGGGAAAGGTGCATGCTTGGCCTGCCACAATACGTACCATGTTGAAGCCTAGGTGGACCGCTGCAGCGAGTAAATAAGAACCCACTGGGACGAACCATCACTCAGCTACTTAATCCAGATTTCCAGCCCACAAACAGGCTTCGGTGATATGTTCTCCCTAAACCTGCTCTCGCGGGCCGCGCATTATTGATCTAGTCTCGTTTCAAGGCAGGCTTGAGTCACTGTGCTTAAGCCCCAATGAAAAGCTAGCTTTGCACAGGATCTTTTGCATGTTCCTTGGCGTTATTATGTAATTACTGTCTCGCCCGATGGTAAAACCATTGATGAATACTGGTTATGGCTGATAATTGGGTGTTGCGTGAGCATTGGGGTTTGGGGTGAGCTGGCCTTTCTTTCAGTGCCGCCACTGTACATCTTGACAGACAAGCCCACAAGAACACTACATGTACCTTAAGTGCATGTAGCCAGTGAGATAGCCTTGTTTCGTAAAAATATCTTAATTCGGAATTTAACTCGCGTTATTTAATGCTAGTAGCTAATGATACCAAGCGAGTGATTTTATGTGATTAGGAGATAATTTTGTTAAAATACTGAAAAATCTATGGTCAAATGCAAAGTCTTTATTCTTTTTAGGATTTCTCCTAAGATCTGTAACAGTCATAACCGGTATGGTGCGGTGAACGTGTCAAAAGTGATTTTACCACAGGTGGTGGAAATAGTACCAGCATTTATACCATAAAATGGATAACAGCACAGACCTTTTGGCCAAAAGGGGCTATATAATTTCAGTATATATGAACATTGTCCACCGGTGGTAGGTAATTTTACCACCAGTGGCAGCTATTTTACCACCGGTGTGAAGCTGTTGGTATTAATGATAATGCAGAATAAAGACCGAAAGTCAGGATCTATACCGGAACAAGGACCGAAATTCAGTGCTTATACCACCGTTAGTAAAATTACTTTTGACATATTTACCGCTCCATATAACCGTCCTTTAGGTACGTACGTGGGCTGGATTCTGCGCCTGTGAGGCTTTAGATATGGGTGTATGTATCCTAGTAGATCTGGCCATGAAGCTTTGATCATCTATCTGCCAAGTAGCTTAAGGATACTTACTTCTCCTAGTCGCTTTAATATAGAAGTCTCTATACCAATTGGCCAAGATATGGTGATAGATACTATAGATGCATGGGCCTAGATCTTTGATATCTGATACTAGGCCGGGGATGTCCGTAGATTAATAGATATATGGTCTATGGCCAGGGTATGAACTCTCAATCGATAGATCAATACGTGGTCTCAATATTATTAGTAATGCCTCTTCTCTAGACTATACAACTACATGTATAGATAGGTAAATTATCGGGGAAATATAATCTAGACATTCAGTACAAACCAACGTAATATGATAAAATCAAACAGTGTTATATATAATATAAAATCTTATATATATAACTTAACTGTATACTAGGAAAATTCGAAATTATATTTCAGCAACGAGCTTCCGTTCGACGCTGAGCCGGAGATCTCAGCAAATTCGTTTACCTCCTGATCCGCTCGGGAACTGTACGTACGTACCATTTTGCAGCGGCATGTTATATCAAGCATACATCAAGCATGTGTATGACATTTGGGCTCAAATTACTGGTTCTGTATCGTATACATACCACCCAACATGTTCGTTTTAATTACCAGGACGGGCTTGTACAGTATCGTACTAGAGCCCCAGTTAGATACAAAATATCGGGTGTTCTAGTTAAAACATAATCGCACTACAAGGACCAATACATGTACATGTAGTTTTGCCTATCGTAAAGTATTTACCAGATGATATAATGAATATATCATCTCATCCAGTCACGGGAATTATGGTTGCACTGTTAACTGAAACACTTGCCTGATCCGTCAGCTTCTTATTGGCTTATGTATTTCCTTTCTTTGAGGTGGGGTGCAACAGACAGCCAATGATCCACTGATAAACTCTGAAAGCAGGGAAATGACCCTGGCAAAGGAACCTTAAGTTAGTACCAAGCTCCTGCCTGGGATTACGTCTCCCCGCTTCCCCACCAACATCTCCTCATCCCACCAATATCCCCCATCAATATCCCCGCATCCCATCAACACTCTCCTCGTGATCCTTTTTGCTAAAAATATCACGATCCCCGTTACATTACATCAATCCCTATCTCAAATATCAAACTCAGAACAGATGGGTTACTCTGAGCCCGTTCGCCTCCATACACTTCCCGTCGAAATTCTAATCGACATCTTCAAGGCTCTCCCCAGCTTTGACCTCGTTTATCCCCTACTCCTAGCCCATAGGGCCTTCAACGATGTTTGGAAAGCAAACTTCAACCAGATCGCTCCTTTCATCGCCCAGAAACACTTTCAGCCCTGGGCTGATGCCCTGAACCTGATGTTGGAGCAAAAGAATGGCGACGAGGATGTCATTGCTCTCCCCGGTCCCTACTTGCGTCTATCAAAAGATGATATCGCCCAGATGAAGAGCAACGCTCGCTACGTATCTCACCTCCAAAAACTTCATGAAACCTGGAAGATTAAGTGGTGGAAACTCCCCATCTCGGAAATCGATATATTTCGGTTCCGCAGGGCCACTTATCGCGTGTGGAAGTTCATGCTCACAATGTACCTGCCGAAATGCGAGGAGATGTGCGAGGGCTACTCCATAATGGAGCTGATCGAGATGCAACTGGCAGCAAGAGAGTTCAACGTCTTTGTTGAGTTCGAGGTCAAAGGATTTCCGGAGTCCTCCAATGGCGAGCCAACGGGTACGGCGATAAGCAGTTTACAAGGAATGGTGAGAAGAAGAGCCGCTGCATTCTGCGAATGTGATGAAAGTATCGATTCGGACGATATATTCGATTCCATCTCGGAGTATTCGACATTAAGGATGTTGGACCCCATGGAGGTTAGGGGTGAGGAGTGGTGCAAGCGTGTTGTGGGGCGGTTGGAGGAGTATGAGAAAAAGCTTAAGGAGAAACAGCTTAAGGACAAGCAGCCGAAGACTGCAGTTGAGACGGCCCCAGCCTGAGGAAGAGCCCAGAAAGCAGTATGGTAGTTTCTTCTCTTTTATTTTTCCTTTCTACGGGGAGGAGTAACATGTAGCACGAATACCGTAATTTCTTTGCTTTTAAGCTTTTATCTTCAATCTTCTAATTTCTTTCTGCTAGCTTTTCCATTTGATGAGTTCGAGGCAGGTGGGTTTCAGTTCTGTTTCAGTGTTTAGAATATGATACAAGTTTGTGATCTTCGATATAAACTCCCAATTCATGTTAACCGGAAAATTCATGCACCGCCTCTATCATCTACTTGGTCATTCATCATTCTCCAATATATAGTTTGCTATGTGTATCCTATGTACTACGGTGTCAAGGGTAAGTGAGTAGAACATAGCAACACAAATTAAACCGCACCACCGCGTTCTACTCCTTACCCAGAGTACATTGTGGGGGCAACTATCGGAAGGTGCAGAGTTGTATGCCCTACTTGGACGAACGAACCTGGAATATGATTAGTATTGTTATCATGTACAAGGCTCTGGGATTTAGCAAGTGAATAGGTCCTCGCCTGTCGACACCCCGGTTAGTTCGCTCACTTAATGTAAGAGCCTTGTATGTACCCAGGGTGTCGGAAAGTGATGCACATTTTGACTTAACAACGCCTAAATACACCCAAATACACCAACTGAAAATACTTTCTAGGTGGAGTTTCGAGTATATATTCCCTCTATTACCACCTGGAATGTATCTAGAGATGTCTGGATACTAAATGTTTGCTTGATAGGGAAGAGGTCACTTCAAGGTAGTAGAAATGAGTGGTAAAGGTCACAGAAACGAATTGATAACAGACTCTTTTTTTTAGTTCCTGGTCACAATATGTATCTCAACGCTCATATTAACCTGGAAATAATCGCATGTGGTATGTAACCCTCTGGTGGTTGATAAATTATCAAAAGTGCATCACTTTCCGACACCCTGGGTACATTGCATACATAGATGATGTAAATATACTTTTTAGCTACTATTGATCAAGAATGTTTGTGATCGGGCCTGTCAAATCAGGCATACTGTATCCCGCCCTCCCTTCAGTTACTACCCTTGGGGCATTTTCATGTGTTTAAAACCTGCCTAATTACAGCTTTCCGTTTTAGTATATATGCCATGTTCCTATGCTCAAGATGTGTTACTTCATAGGACCACTTAGCTTTGATATGACAATTCTTATAAATGTAGGTAGCAGAATTTTTCAAAGGGGTGGTCTCGGTCCCTTAAGTTTGGCTTAGTTAGAGCGAGAGATGCGTCATTTTTTAGCTCTCAAATATTGGGAATTTATCATAAATTATATATATGTATGGTGTACCAAATTTTACATACCCGTACCATGACCATTTCCAGAGGTTTGATTCGATTGATTAATATGAGGTATAGGCGATTTCCCTAGCCACTCGAATACCCTCCTCACTCGAACAATTAACGTAAAAAGAAAGGGTCTTTGTTGTAACCGGCTCTGTACTAGTGAGGAGGGTGTTCAAGTAGCTATGGAAGTCGTCTATATTTGTCTAAGTTTAAGAGTCGCTTTAGGTGTGAGTATGATCGATGATAGTATTAGAAGAGAGGTTCTCTCGTAGCTCTCTAGCTCTACTTAAGTGACCTCTTGGTGCTTCAATATACTTGTTTTTGACAAGTGGCTCAAACCATGTCCTCACACTAAATCAAAGGGAAGATAAAAATGAAATGCCGAAAGTATCCGCAACCCTAGTTCTTCAGCTTAGGTATCGACCCAAGCGGCATGGTAGCGGGGTACAGAATAATGATAGCCAGTAAGCTGAATTTCAGAGGTCTAATATTGAAACTCGGACGAGGATGTTAACCCAATAACTGAGATTTAAGGTCTAACTATAGGATCGTTGTCCATATTCCACGCCAAAGATCTGCATCTTACTCAGTAGGGTTCCCTGTCAACTGCTTCCCTATTGTCATGGATAGTCACTCGTCGGATTCACCAACAACCTGTATCGTCATAGCACTTCCCTAGCCGGTAGTATTAGATCACAAGAGAAGACTTGCCTCCACACTGTAGAAGATGGAAGTCCTCTGGTTGGCCAAGCCTTCACTATTCTGACACCAGCTTAGCCCTGACATCAGAGCGCTACTAGCCTCCACTAACTCCTCATGTCATTTCAATGTGGCTTCAAGGCCGGTTTGCCGAGGCAGAGTGCTAATAATTTGGCCGTATAAGGTTAGGCGATCATTGGGCACGTTTCAGTATGTGTACCACAGCCTGTTTTTAAACTACACATGGTTCCTAAGATCGTATACGTTAATCAAGCAAACTGAAAAATTCTTCCCTCAAGAGCTTACACAGCTCCTGTAGCCGGAGAACGCCGGGCGGCGACAAGCGGGGCTTAAACAAATCAGACTCGAGCACCTACTTAGTGTCCCCGATGGTACACGGAAGTCCCTAGATCGCAATCCCGTTGTATCCGTTGATATGTTGATATGACATGGCATGGAAGATTGTCCCTAGGGAAGTTGTGAACGTATCGTCCCGGTTTGGGTTTGGAGGGTGCTTATTTAGTTCAATTGCGGGTCTTGACGTGGGCGTCGAATGAGATTTCCTCCTAGGCCCCGCAGTATGGGGACAAGGTAACTGTTTCGAAATTGGGCGAATCAACGTTGATACCGCGCTGAGGCGTTTTTCGCCCGAAGCTTATTTGCAGCGCCACACAGCGGCAGGGCTAGCGGCTAGTCTCCCTTGGGAAGTTGGGACAGTGAACTTCCACTCTTGATTGGAGATCATCACAACCCTACGGCAGCTTTCCTCCGAATGGACTGATATCCGAATCGATGTTGAATAGCAATCTTCGTGAGAAATCTCCAGAGGTGTACTGTGTTGTTTATCAGCTAACCGGCAGCAACAATAATCTGTCTATCAGCTATGTACACGCTTACCAGCAAAAGAACCAGAAAATGCAAGTAACGGAACCAGGGATTATTTGTATGAGAGAACGGCGCCACTCCATACAAATTATCCTTGCCCTGAGCAACTGCATTTTCTGGTTCTTATGCTGGTAAGCGTGTAGCTACACTTTTGTTTAGGTCTTACGGAATAAGTATCTCCAATAGGTAGCAGTTGTTTGGCTATTGACCTGAACTGAAGGCAGCATATAAAGGGTTGTTTCGGACGATCTACATACCCAATTTTAGATGAACTGTTTAGGAAGATGATTGGACTGGAATCTCACGTCGACGTGTTTATTTATATTTGCAGCGTCGATGGCCCATGTCCTGAGAGCTAGAGTGGCTTAACAGGCCAAACAAGTGTATGTAAGCACCCACATCTCTACGGGAGCTAGTGGGACTATTTCTGGGTTATGCCCCGCCCTCCTTGATCTATGGCACGGCTTTTATGACATGTGTTTAACGCAGATATGTCCGTTTGCATGTACCATACCCACTCTCCTCTACATAAAGCTCGGCATCGACTCCTCATGAACATTCTTGTCTTATTCCTCACCCCCGCAACCAGTCCCACCCCAAGTAGAAAGCTCTAGCCTTACCCTCCTATTAAAGGGGGCTATCGGATCCGGAGCTTTCACATCGGTATGGAAAGCTTCCTCACCCCACCGTCCCATTAAACACCTTTATGTATCATTGACGGATACGTCCCGGTCTATATATGATATGTCAATTGGTATTAGCTAACTATTGAGGATCTAGAGCCTGCAAAAAATGCGTTTCAACGTTCCCCTGTTATGGCCGCTTATTCCCCTAGTAGATTTCGCCCTGGGCAGATCGACTGCTTCAACTCCCTATGAAACTTTCGAAGAATTTACTACGGCTCCAGCGGGGTGGACAGAGCTGCCATCAATGCAAGTGAACCCACAGCAACCAATGGTAATGCGCATCCACCTCGCCCAACAGAATGTCGCCAAGTTTGAGCAGAAGGTTCTGGAGATCAGCACCCCCGACCACCCTACATATGGTGATCATATGGACACTGAGCAGATCAAAAACATCCTGCAGCCTTCTCAACGCACTCTCAATTCTGTCCTTACGTGGTTAGAGGATGCTGGTCTTGGTGAGAAGGCCGCTGTTGAGCACGACTGGATAAGCATGAATGTTACTGTCGGACAGGCAGAAGAGCTTCTGCAAACGAAGTATTCTTACTTTCGTAATGACGAAACACAGAGGATAATTCTCCGTACCCTTTCGTACAGCCTACCGGTTGAACTCCATGAACACATTTTGCTGGTACAACCTACCACCATGTTCGGGATGAGGAAATTGGGAAGCACTGTGGCTATAGTAAAGGGGGTCCAGGATGCACCTTGGCGGCAGATGGTAAACCTCAACCAAACCGCACCTACGTTCAATTTCACTCAATGCAATGAAACTATCATCCCTGAGTGCTTGAGGGTTCTTTATAACTTCAAAGACTACGTTGTGCAGACACCCTACGGCAAGAGCAAGCTAGGTGTAAATGGCTTTCTTGAGAATTACGCTCAGTACGAGGACTTTAAGATGTTTTTGCAAAATTATGATCCCAAGGCTATTGGTGCAAACTTTAGCACCGTCTCTGTCAACGGTGGACTAGCAACGCAAAACCTGTCCGACCCCGCAAGCATCGCAGAGGCAAATCTTGACAGTCAATACGCCGCTGCTTTGAGCTACCCTACTCAGAATATATACTACTCAACCGGCGGGAGACCTCCTTACATCCCGGACCTTGATGTTACCGAAAACTATAACGAGCCATATCTTGACTGGCTCATGTGGATTCTGGAACAGCGAGATATCCCTCAGACAATCACCACAAGTTATGGGGAACCTGAACAAAGTGTGCCGCTCAGCTACCGGCGCACTGTCTGCAATCTTTTTGCTCAGCTCGGTGCTCGCGGTGTCAGTGTTCTTTTCTCATCCGGTGATGCTGGCCCTGGGTGGGGGTGTCTCTCCAACGACGGCAAAAACACGACAAAGTTCTCGCCTATTTTCCCGGCGGCTTGCCCTTGGGTAACTAGTGTTGGCGCGACCCAACATGTCGACCCGGAAGAAGCTGTCTACTTCTCATCCGGTGGGTTCTCAGAGACATGGGCTATGCCCGCATGGCAGGAGAAGGCTGTCACTGCCTACTTTGCGAACAACCCGGATTCATGGGAGCCCTGGAAACAGTATTTCGTCAAAGGGGGACGTGGATTTCCCGATGTTTCTGCCCAGGGCGTAAACTACCTTGTGGTTCTCCATGGCGAAGTGAGATTGATTGGCGGCACATCCGCTAGCTCCCCAGCTTTTGCCGGGATGATCAGCTTGTTGAACGATGCCCGCATTTCTAACGGAGGCAAGCCACTCGGATTCCTCAATCCCTGGCTATACTCTGATAGAGTTTCGGCGACATTCAACGATATCACGCACGGAAGGAGCACGGGATGCAATGGGACAATGTGGGGGAACCCGATTGAAGGTAACCCGCCCATTATACCAGGGGCTGGATGGGATGCAGTTCCGGGGTGGGATCCCGTCACGGGGCTGGGGACTCCGAACTTTGAGAAGATGAGACAGCAGCTGTAGTGTGTGTTTGGTCTCGATGTTTCTATAGAGGGTTAATCGTGTGTTGAGTGTTTGATATCTTGTTGATGAGTCTAATGAAGTGTATAAACCATTTGTTTTGTGGCCAAAATCATCGGCAGACTCATGCGTCGTCACTTGCTTTGTGCAAGTGTAATTTGATCTTTCGCTTTTGGGGGGGGGGGGGGGGCAGCTGTCACTCTTAAAGTAAAAACCTACCAAAACAAAACCCAATCCCGGGAAAGAAGGCCAAAACCGATCTATCCATGTACCCACCCACCCAGCTAGACCCTGCGTGATGCACCACCACACCGGGACCACTAAGGAACAGCACGAACCGCCATCACGGCCCATCACTCGGTGTCAGAACCAGAGCCACACCACCAGTACGGATACACTGTCAATGAAAAGAGACGGAGGTGGGAATGCCAGTAGCTAGTGGTGGCAGCGGTGGAGCTTCCAGTAGCGGGTTATAGCTCTTGCGACGCGCGGGGGCGTGTGTGTGGGCGTGTGTGTGGGTGGTGTAGACTACTAGAAGTCGTCACGAAGAAGTGAACTGCGGCCCTGTCTCGCTGGCAGGCTGGCTGGCTACATCTAAATCTATGTATGTATGTACATGTACTTCATGGCCAAAAAAGGCCCAACATACCCCCCCCCCCCCAAAAAAAAAATGCACAGACACCGAGTGACGCGCCGTGATGCACCCCCGGCCCGGCCCGGCCGTGGCGCCTCTGTACTGTACTGTACTGTACTGTACTGGTGTGTTTGTGGGCGGGTAGTGGGAGGTAGTGGCGGGTTGTTAATACTGACAGGTGGGTGTCTGGCGTTGTAGATATGTGTATGTATACATGATCGAGGTTAGTCTCGTGCCCATCCCCTATTTTGGTGTGGTTGGAGATGCAGTATTTTTTATGTATTGAGCACACCACATAAATACCGATTGGGTCTGGGAACGGGACTAGATCGGGGTCATAGATGTGTGTATGTGTGCGGATTACGGCTAGTGCACTGTGCACGGGATAATGGAGTGGAGTGGAGTGGATACGAGCCAGCCGAGTGACGTGCCGTGACCCGCCGTCAATACATGTAGTTATAAGTACCCACTGCGAATAACCCCCTTACCACACGCATCAGTTACATGTAGATAATTATGCACGGGTGCGGACACTACACTACACCTTCACAGACGTCCATCTGTGGCGGTGAGACACCAATGTATCCAAAACCCTCGATCTCCTCCCCACAAAGCCCTGCAACGCACAACGTTCAGTCTAGAACAGGTGATGACATATCCACCCCCCCCCCCTCTTCCCCGCGTAACGTAACGTAACGTAACGTGCGGCGGCGACGGCGTGCGGCGGAGGGAGATCAAAGAAGCAACCCCCCCACCACCCAGGACTCCCGGCCCCGCCAAAAAAAAAAAAAAAAAAAAAAAAGCAACACCCACACACACACACACACGTAAAAGAAAAAAAAAAAAAAAAAGCAAATAAGGGCGTGATGTGTTTCCCCCGGGTGTATGTAGGGGATCCGGAGGAAGTCTACATAGCTACATGTAGCTACACAAGTACATAGAGGAGAGTGGCAAAAAAAAAAAAAAAAAAAAAGTGATCAATTATAGTGGTAAATGGTGGAATGGCGGAATGGTGCTGGGAGATACACGGATACCTAATCTACATGTCTAAAACGCAAGTACGGCCCGGATTGGAACGAGATGACTGATGAGTTAGATACATATTAATTGCAATGCAAGTACCAAGTGGCAGATGCAAGTACCAATGGTAGATGCAAGTACCAAGTGGTAGAGTAGAGTACTTCACTCAGTGTCCTGTCCGTACAGTGGCAGCGGTAGATCGTCCCTCCCTCCCTCCCTCCTCCTTCCCCCACCACCGCCATTCCTTCCGCGACAGGGATCTCTCTTGAACTCTCCCCTGTAGATCCATCTCGCTCTCTCTCGGCAGCCCTTACCTTTCGGGAAGCCCAAATATAGCACACACACGCACGCACACAACGGCGGGGTTAGGTTTCTCTCTCTCTCTTTCCTTTTCTTTTCCCGTTGCGATAAGCGGGGAGACACTGAAACAGTGGGGGGGACAGTGGGTGGTGGATTACTCTTCATGACGTACATACATTCATTCAATCAACCAATGTCAGAAAAAGCCCTGACTGACTGAACTCCACCACCACAGATAGGACCCTCCTTCCAGTTAGATATACAGAACAACCCCCCTCCCCCATACACACATACACCCGTGGAAAACCACCGATACCCGGACCGGCCACTCATTGTAGATATTTATCGCCGCCCCACGACGGCGACGACGACGATATATTTGCTTTCTCCAACCTGGTCCTAAACGACATCCAAGATATCTCCAGAGTAGCTCTCCGGTTTCCGGTCGATCACAGCACAGCACAGCACCAGCACAGCACCAGCACCAGCATACGGTATCCTCCGCTTTCTTTCCTTCTTTCGCCCCACATCAGAAAAAAAAAAAAGAAAAAAGGAAAAAAAAATGCACCCCTTCTCCTCCATGACCACACGGTCAAACACTCCCGCCCCGGGCTCGCCGATCGAGGCCCGAAACCTCTACCCGCCGAGCGTCCTGGGCGACGCCGAGGAGGTCAAGATGGCCGAGAGTCGGGTGCTGCTCATCATGACCGGTATGTATTCTTAGGAAGACGAGGGAGGAAGAGGAGAAGTGTGGAGTTCAATTGCTGATCCGGGCCGGGAGTGGTTTGGTGCGGCCGCACGTAGGAGGGACAATATGCATGGTTCGGGGCCCGAATGGATATGTTCCCGTAAGATTACTCCCGCCAGAATCTTTTGTAGTTGGTTGGTTGGTTGAAATTGACTTGACGGTACGGCACGACAGGCCAAGGGGTTCCTAGAGTCCTGTCTGAAGCCGCGCCCATCGTTCAATGACGGCTCGCCGGTCAAACAGGTACCGGTCGCCGTCGCCGATGGCGTCATCGATATGGTTGACACTTTACGTTCGTTCCCCACGCCCCAGACACAGAGCGCCCACTGACGCACAAACAGGCACACCGCCGTCAAAGCATTCGCGCAGGGTACGCTTCGCCGCGCTCGAGTTTGACCCGCTGCTCGACAGCTCCAGCATCAATGCAAAGGGATGGGGCGAGATTGCGAGGGCCATACAGCGCAATTATACACTCTTTGACTCGTTCGTTATCTTGCACGGCACCGACAGTCTGGCGTATACCAGCTCGGCATTGAGCTTCATGATCAACAATCTGGGAAAGTCGGTCATCTTCACGTGAGTGTATTATTGTTGTCAAATATTTTGTCCTCTCAAGTTCCGTTCACCGGGGATGGGATGAGATCCCTTTCGCCTCCAGGTGTTAACATGTGGCAAAAAACAGAGGTTCGCAAGCTCCCATGTCGGAGCTCCAGAATGATGCTACGGATAACCTTCTCGGGAGTCTCATCATTGCGGGCCACTACATGATTCCGGAGGTCTGCCTGTTCTTCAATCACAAACTGTTTCGCGGGAACCGGTATGATTTTCAGATCTTTTCTATCTAACCTGGTGAAAAACGCTCATCCTTTTTTTTTTTTCCTTCAGAGCGACCAAAACCAACGCGCATGACTTCCATGCCTTCACATCGCCAAACTTTCCACCACTCGCTCGGGTGGGCATCTCGGCGAACATCAACTGGCCGCTGATCGAGCGGCCTTCCACCCTGCAACCCTTCTCGATCCAGACAAGCCTATCCACAGCTCATGTAGCATGTCTCCGGATATTCCCAGGGATATTGCCGGAGATGGTACGGGGTGTTTTAGCACTGAAGAACCTGCGCGGCCTAGTTCTGGAGACCTTTGGCGCTGGAAATGCGCCAGAGGATGGGGAACTGATTGGCGTGTTGGAGGAAGGCGCCCGGAACGGGGTGGTTATTGTTAATGTCACCCAGTGTCAAGTGGGGACTGTAAGCCCTTTGTATGCATCTGCAACGAGTCTTGCCCGAGCTGGTGTTGTTTTTGGCTTGGATATGACTAGCGAAGGTACTTGTTTCAACCTCGATTTCTGTTTATCACTGACCCCTCCATCTTATCGGTTATCTTTTTTGCTTTTTCCTCTTCGCTTGATACCCTGTTTCCTAGAAATGCTTAATTGGACGTCATCTGGGCTTGGGCCGTTGTACAGCTTCCGGAGTGGGAGCATCGATCTGCAATGACAAGAAACTGACAGTCTTGGTGGTGGTTTCAGCGGCCCTCACAAAGTTGTCTTGCCTCCTCGCCGACACCAATCTCTCAGTGGAGGATATCCGTAAACAAATGTCTCGCTCTATCCGTGGGGAACTGACAGAACAGTCAGAGACCCATTTTGCCCATCCCAACTCATTCCTGCCTCCAAAGGTCTCGTCCTTAACAGCGCTTGGATATGCGGTTGCCAATGGGAGTCATGAGGAGATCACAGCAATCATCAAAGAGACAAAGGAATTCCTGCTTAACGAATTCGATTACTCAGGGAATACGCCACTGGTGAGTGATATTTCGATTTTCTTGCTTCTTCTCGGGGTGCCGTTCCCGGTGCTGCCTATGGGGGCAACAGCTTCGTTTAGTATGGATCATTGCCGCTGATCCCATGCACCATTTACCCCCCCAATTTCATCCTTCACGATGCATTACGTCATAAGTTCGGATTTCATCCCCCTTCCCGTTACATAATTTGTTGATCCGGTCAGCCAATTGGCTCCTGGCAGCCCCCACCCTTTTTGTAATCCTTTCCCAGCATAGGATATCCCTTCTACTCTTTACCTAGCCAGCCATTTTTTTTAGGTGTCTAAACTCCAGCATTCTTCCTTTTTGCTCAGCCCAGCGGCGAATGTTTGCTTCTTTTATTTCATTTTTCCTTAAACGAGAACACTGGCTGACGACTACAAAATGAGTGAATAGCACCTGGCGGCCACGTGCGCAAATATTGAAATCCTTAAGGACTTCCTCTCCCATGGGGCGTCAGTGCATTTGCGTAACCGTGACGGAAGGACCCCTCTGTTCTTGGCCGCTGAGGCGGGGATAGAGAGGAACGTTGAGCTGCTAAAGAAGAGTGGTGCACATCTTCATGCAGATGAGGTGGATCTGGCCAATCTACTTCTGAAAAAGGCCAAGGAAGGATCTGATGGTAGTAATGGTGCCAATAATGGTAATGGCGGTGCCAATGGGAACAAGAATATAAATGAAGCTAAGGTTAGGTGCTGGAGGGTTGCGGGGCTTTGAAAGGTTACCGGTACGGGCAACAGTGCGTACAAACCCAGACAGTTTTATATATTTTCTTTTCTGCCCTTTTTTTATTTTTTTATTTTGTTACTCGGGACAAGCCCTAGTTTTCTTCCTTTTTCTGCCTCTTCTCGCCCCCCGAACCAGTCAACTGCCGGTTGTCCTTTTGGGTCAAAAATAGTAAGCATACATATATGGGCGTATCTCACCCGCATAAGAGATGCTACTCTATTCCAGGGACACATGGCTCACCAAGACACCAGCTGATTGACGGGCGGGTGGACCAGGGGTTATTCCGTAGACCGTGGGGTAACTAGAGTACATATAGTAGATGCATCTATCCGTGGTGAGCCGAGGATGAACGGAGGTCGCCATCAAGGTGCACAGGATGAAAAATGGTTTTTTTTCAATGATTAGAAAAATAGGGCTAGTGATTTGCCTAGAGGTGGTTATATAATATGCATATACGGATAGAGGTTTTGTGTTGAGGGAGAATGTATTTTTTTGTAAATAAGACTAACACTTCGCTCAGCTCCGCAGATGAAACATTGTTTCTGCCGGATAAGTCCTTTATTTGTTGTAATACCATATTGAGTACATGTAGAGCACCTACATATGCCTACGTAGGGTACTTTGTGTGCCCGATACGTAGTGCAATATTTCTCTCTAGAGGTGTCCACCCAGTATACCGGTAGACCGGTACTAAGCTCTGTAAATCTTCCGGATCTGTGCACTGGAAAAAGAACACTTGGCTTGCCTTCCATATTGGGGAATAATAATCGCCGTTCCGCACAGGGGAATGTTCTCGACCTTTTCCTCGGAGCTATCCATCGCCGAACGACGTGTCGGTGCTCAGAATAACTTGGATGAGTGCCATAAATCTCAAAATCCAGCTCGCACTTCATCCCACGTTACGTACAAAAGGTACATTATCGGGAAAGGCTGGAATTCCAATTCCCCACAGCTCGTGGGATGATGAGATTTTCCTGCAGTAGGCCAGGTACCAGTCTACTTTCACACGGGGTCCAGGGGAAATAAACCGAACCTGGCGAATACTTGTGCACAATACCCCGGCTGTTTGCCAATTGCAATGTCACGATGATATCTGCTCCAATTGCAATTGCTGATAGCCAACCAGACAAAGGGAAGTGGCTGCAGAACGTTGAGATTTGGCGGGTTACATAACAACCGCATGCGAGAGAACCCATGCTGCATAGCCTTGTGACCCGAGCCCGGGGGTAAAAAGTTTTTTTTTTCCTCTTCCTTTCTTCGCTTTTATGTAGACTTATCGTGATGCCTCTCCACGAATTAGCGCACGGGCCTTGCAGCGAAGGATGTTACGATGCAGGGCAAGAAGAGATTTGTACCTATGACCCATGGGACTCCTTATTATGGGGAGTTTACCGGACACCGAGGGTAAGTGGAGAAGCGGCACCATGTGTTCCAATTCTTTCAGATTATTGCTCTATCGTGCCCATTTTGTACTCGAATCGTTTCTTTTGTAGTGATCTGCCAAGATCACCAACAGGGGCTCCTCCTTTCGCTTGCAATGGTCTCAAGGAGAACTAGCTGTCCCTATGTAGTTCGAAATCCTGGGTTCTCTGCGACCCAACGTCTGCTGACTTGAATTTTTTTTCTTCGTTCCTGTCCAGGCAAGCAAGCCCACAAGGTTGAACTGTCAAGGTTAGGTAGGTCGGCTGTTACGTAAATCTGCCACTGCCGCTCGACAGGTTTGCCTGGTTGCTGTAGAGAAAAAAAAAAAAAGAAAGGGGAAAAAGTAAGGAAAGCATCGTGTCTTTTGTCAACCCGCGAGGAAGACGATTTCCAATTTCCCTGCCTCCGAAAGACAGGTTTTTGACGAATCGAGGGTGAAATGCTGAATTTGGGGCTCCGGGCTGGACTTGACACTACTCTATTCCTCATTGAGGGTTTGTAATACGGCATTGCTTGACTCAGTTGCCTACACAATGGCAGACGGCAGGCTTTGTGGAGTAGCAAAAGTAGGGTAGAAGCATGAGCAGCATGAGCAGCAGCAACATGGGCATGGGGACAACTTTTTTCTTTCTTTCTTTTTTTTCTTTTCCATTGCTAGCCATTGTAGGGGGAGTGGTCGCGCCTTTCGAGATTGAGTTCACGTGTAGGAATAGGAGAGAAAGATACGATGAACGGGAGAGGTACATGACGGAAGATGTAATGGAGAGTAACAGACTGGAAACCACATTCTTGATTGAGAACACGATTCTCGCACCTCTGTCCTCTTCATTATTTTTTATCGTCGGTTCTTTCGTTGTCGTCGTCCCCTTGTTCATCCCTTGTCAGTAATCAGTGCCGTCCAGTGGCCGTTCAATTGAGAAAGATCAAGTGGTGTAGAACAGGTGACCATAGCGTCATTCATCGTGGTAATTACTGCTGCAGCAGACGAGATTCATTATCTCTCCACCTCGCCTGGGAAGACCGAGTGGCTGACCTGGAGTTGTTGATTGATTCAAAGAGGCCGGACCATCCGCCTATCCATCCATCCATCCTCCCACCCCCAAGAGCTTCAAAACCCCCCACCACCACTTCTACCTATCTGTCTGACACTATCTGCTCTATCTCTCTATCTTTCGACTTCCAATCTCACCTCCCATCCACCCTCCCCCAGTGTATGGTGATCCTTTCCTGAATTGCAAAAGAAATCACATATCCTGGCCATTAGCGGATAGTAGCACCCGTCCTATTGTTGTCGTTACGCATTAGACACGAACTTCTGGCGCAGCGTCTGAAAACTCTATTATATCGCCCTTTTCGTCCCTTGCTGTCCTTGAGGTCCTGATCTGCCCCTCAACCCCGCATTTTTTTCCTTTTTCCTTCTCATCTACATACATATTTATCCCCTCACGGTTCCCCGGATTGCTATCTTAAAAGCCATACTTTATTAAGGAGATTCGATACGGAGTCCGGAAAGATAAATTAGGCAGACAGATAAAGAGAACAGCTAAGATAGAGGGAGCAGACACAAAGGACGAAGGATAAAGGGAAGAAAATCTGCTGTCTTCTGTCTTCTTCCCTACCACTACATACCTCCACCACCATTACTACCAGTACCACTGTTACTGCGCCTCGCCGAGTTGTTTGATCCCCCTTCGTGAATCTCGCCATCCGTCGTCTATCCTCCCTTCGAATCCTCCGCGGTTATCTGGGCCTGGCTTTGATAATTATCTGCCCATTATATCTTCTCCCCTGCCCTGTTGTCGTTGACGTCGTTGACATTGTGGTTGTTGAGCGTTTAACTACTTCCTGGCTGTCGCTACTATTACTGTTGTTGGTTGCCGATCTGTTTGCACCTGCATTTCCACACCAGCCCAATACTTGCTTTTCCCACCTTTCTTATCTTCACCTCGAAAAATCTCCAGAGCCCCATCCTTCTTTTCGCGATAACCAGCCACAATACCACAAAAAACCTTTTCCCACACGCACACAAACAGTCTATTGAATGCCCAGGAAAACTGCCCAAGCTGGTCCCCGCCCCTCCGCCGTCGTCATAGAACCTCACATGACGGACTCCGATCCACTCCCCCAAGTAGCTGCGAAACCTCAAAAGGTTATCGTTGTGCTCAATGCCACTGGCAGGCAAGCATCTAGCGTAGTCCGAGTCGCATCAGCGGTCGGCTACAAGGTGCGCGCTCAGCTTCGATCACTCTCCAAGGATCTACAACTCTCGGCAGAGCTGTCTCAGCTTCCTAATGTTACTCTTATCGAGGGTTCTTTGGATGACCCCCAGTTTGTCTCTACATTATTTGTGGGCGCTCAATATGCCTTCGTAAATACAACTCCGTATGCATGGACAGATGAGGTAGCGACCGGAAAAGCATTAGCACTTGCGGCGCACAAGGCAGGAATCAGGCATTACATCTTCTCGTCTTTAACCGATCATTCAACACACGACGAACCACACGCACCGCTGCCATTGTGGGCAACAAAATTCACCGTGGAACAGTACATCCGTCAGCTTGGCATGCCATCGACCTTCGTATATGTCGGATGCTACCACAATAATTTCTCATCGAGACCATACCCATTATGGCAATTGACACCGAAACCTGACGGAAGCTTTGTGTGGAAGGCGCCATTCCCACCAGATTATCCCATTCCCTTCATTGATACGGAACATGATCTCGGAGCTGCAGTCATCCAAATTTTGAAGGATGGTGTCAAGAGGTGGGGGGGGCAACGGTAAATACTCTCTACGATCTTCAATCTTTTAGTTAGGATTCTTTCTAACGTCTATGTAGAATCCCGCTAGCCTTTGAGGTCCTTACGCCCCTCCAGGTTTGCCATCGGTTCAGTAAAGGTCTCGGGCGACCAGTAAACTACCAACCCCATCCGTTAGAAATCAGCATTCCTATCCCCATCGGTTACCGTGACCAGCTCGAAGGAGTTGTCAATGTCCTCTGCGAACAACGCGCCCCATACTTTAGGCCGGAAATGGAAGGTATGGTTCCGTCAATATCAAGGCAGCTATGGCCAGGTTGGAGGGGGATGGAGGAATATGCCAGAGAGGTTTGGCCTATTGAAGAGAGGGCAAATGGTGCACCCTGGATTCAAAGTGGCATTGCCACTCCTATGAGTGAGGGTATGCCAGAGGACTAGTTCCATGTGATATGAAGATGTCGCATTCATGTCTGAAGGAACGGGGTTTCTTGAGATGAAATCACGGGGAAGCAAAAAAAAAAAGTTCTGTTCTTGTTTATTTGCGATTTACCTTGGGGGTGTATATCTATTTTTCACTTTGGTCCTTCTCCTCTCTTCATTGGTCATTCCTGCTTTAGGTTGTGTTTTTAGGCTTGTTTTTTTTTTCTTTTTCATTTTTTATCGCCTGGGCTATACTTTGATTTATATTTGACCCGGTGCCGTGTTTTCCTGTATCTATAAGCTTATTTCTTAATGATTCGGGGAATCAGAGGGAGAAAAAAGGAACTTAAAGGTCGATCTAGAAATGATCACCTGCGACAATTGCTTCAACTATATTTGATTGAACGTCCAGCACAATTGTGTCATGGTTGATATCTGGACCACATGTAGAGAATAAATACATGTGCCAGCAAGTACAGGGGTGGGTTCTTTTTGATCGTCTCCTAGTACACACGCACCAACCCCAAAACCGGTACTTGTGGGTATAGTGAATACCATCGTTGGTAAACTTCCATAAATCGGTCTACATATAGATGCGCCGAACGTGACGGAGGAAATCTACCACACCTGCTCCACCTACCTTCCCCGGATTTTCGTATTTGCTTTTTCCCCCCTTCTAGCTCCACATACATGATCAAATGTAGATTAGCCGAGTGCGGGGTAAAAGGTACGCCCTTCCTTTCACACCGCACCCCCCTATATATGTATGTATATGTTGAGTTCCATCTGGGGGACGAGTAAGCCAGGTGCATCTGCTGCGATCGATCGGTCGGGTGGTTTTGGGGTGTGTTCGTTATTTCTTGACGCCTAGGTAGGTCTACCCAGTGCATATGGCCTCCGATAAATGCTATCTTATTAATTTCGGGTTAGTTTTTGTTCGTGAGCTCGAGAGGTACAGTGGCCACTGTACCTACGGAGACAGTGAAATTGAGTTGCCCACTCTACCTGTCATGTACCCCCCTTATAACCAACTAATATATGCACAATATTTTATATATTAATATTTACACGGCCCAGGTTGCATCAACTAATCCATAAGAGACACATTGAGACATATAGTATACATCGTGATCCCGCGGTATTTAGGGAACTGCACCTCTTGGGCTTTCGGGGGTGAGAACTTCATCTTCTCTGCTGATTCGCCCCAACCCAGAGCTAAACGTTCGGAAGGAAACAAAACAAATTAAAAAAAAAACAGCTGCTACTATGCACATGGTTACAGTGTCGTTGTTGGCCCACGGTTAGGTTACACGCCACACTCCATTACGGCTCCCGACGTTTTCCGCATTGTGCAATAAAGGTACTACAGATCGATGAGCTCTGGGATGAACAGCCTTATTTAGCCTTGTTTAGCCCTTGTGTTTCCATCGTATGAATTTGTCGAAATGGTGACTTCCAGTTGGCTGGCTACCTACATCAGCACAGATAGTAGCTATTTACAGCAGCTCGGGGCTGAAGAAGCCTTCTTCTTTGTTTCTGTATCAGCAGAAACGTACGAGTGAACAACATACATGAAATGATTGGACGTCTTCCTCTCCTTCTGGCCATGTGATTCAGTGATAGGTACTGGCTCCCGGTGATATACAGCATGAACTTGCAGTGATATGGCTGGTCATAGAGCTTAGGGGGCAAATGGTGTGATGGCCCCCCTATTTCAATGGAGAAACGCGACGTATGTAGGTTGTTCATGCCAACAAGAAAGAGAAAAAGGAGGTCATATGCCCTGTTAACTAGGGGTTTCGGTAATTTATCTGGATGGGCGGCACGGGTTAGACCTGATACTTACTTGTATGAAATCCTCTGCTTATCAGCAGTTATAACTACGTCAAGGGAACAGTCAGCCAAGCTTTCTAGGATCTGTCTCGGACCAGGTATCAGGAAAAGAGGTACTCTATGCTACCCAAACAACGGTCTAAACTTTCGATTGGCCCTTTTACTCCGGGCTGGATTGAGAGCTGTCCCACCTCCTATGCGGCTTCGGTAACGGGAACCCATCCATGGCCTCCGTCAGGGGACATGTATTGAGAATATAAGGCTGAACACACACACTATCAACATCAACACGTCACCAACATGGAGTCTCGGAGCGGCGTGTTATGGTTTTAGAATGATGTGATCCGTATCTGGTGTAGATAACGACTTTTCAGATGTCAAATTGGAGATAAGATAAGACAAGGATTTTATTACATTACTGATCTAAGGCCGGATAAGGAGGCGCCTGCCTATCTTGATAACCACTCTAACCTGGAAAGTCAGCAGCCAATAATCTAATCAATTAACTACTATCTGAGACTCTGTGCCCGGGAATAGGAAATGAGCGTCACGAAGCACCAAATATCACTCGGTGTGATGATCATTTCCTATGGGATAAATCATTGGCCTTGTTCGTTCTAGTTAACAACTTTAGTAGATAGTAACCATGTACAGTTATCTAATAGATCTTTTGATCAGTTGGCCGAGATAAGATAGTAGATAGTAGATACATGTAGTTTCCTTAATTGGTGCAGAGCTACATGGGTACAAAAGCATAGCCATGAATAAGCCTATTGGTCAATCTATCTAGTAAGTATGACAGGCTGGTAAAGTGATCGCTCCATGGATCTATCTATGTGGGGTTTATGAATGTTAAATGGTTCTTTGATATAAAGTGACTACCTGGTCATGATTCCACGATGTCCTTTGAGTTTCTACAGTGGCCTCCCGGTCCCTGGATCCACGCCGGTCTGATAAGTAACGTCCTGACCGCACGCCTCCCTACAGTATTAATCACAATGCGTTCCGAAATTATTAACACAATCAATACACGGCCAAAACTCGGAAATCTAAAAGAGAATTACAATTCAATGACACATACCTCCGGATCCAATCTCGTCAATGGCCGTCAATCAGTTTAAACTCTTCTTGGCAGATTCCTAGCAAAACTTTTCGGGTTCTCAAACACACTGCCAGCGAAAGAAAAGGAAAAAGGGGACCATTCATACAACATGCTTGGATGAGATAAGGATCTGACTGTCAAATCTAACTATTTTCCGGCCGGCCCCCCCCACGCCCAGCCTTAAGACAAAAGTTTTTCCGGGACCAGAAAAAAATTCAGCCGCCGGCCCCACAGAGGTGTAAGGTACCAATATACAAGGATTCAAATGCAAAGTGACGCATATGGGAATGGCATCCATTCACAAAAAGACACAAGGGTTTCAAGCCCCCGGATATCCACCCAGTTTGGTTTACCAGGTTAGATAGGTACCACATCCAAATAACTGGGTCGGGGTCGATCGCCAACTAGGTGCTCGGGCGTAGGAAATGCAGATGCCCGATTTGCATGGCAAAGAGGCGCCACTCCACACAAAAGAATGCCTCGCATTTTTTGGTTTTATAGATGGTATGCATCTACTGATTCTGACGTGCTGATCGTGGCCAATTGCATCATTGCAGGAGACTCAAAGCTAACAAACCAAACTCTGCCATATGGCGGATTTGGCAGAAAAAAGGACTGGACAATGCGTGCATTTTCCCCGGGCCTTGTGATAGAACTTAAAGCACTAGTACATGCATTAATTGGTAGTCAAAGAACCTTCCTTTCCGATATACCTGCCCTGAATGAAGGGTTTGCTAGGTATACTTTAATCTAAGGGCGAAGACTCAAAGCGGCACCTAAGATAGTGCTAACTTTGTCAGGCCATTAGATATGCTATAACGGGCCTCTATTTAATTATATTTCTCAAAAGGCTAGAAGTAACTACTCACTCTTTCTCTCTACACGAGTAGATCCGCAGCTATTCTGGTTAACTATATGTTCCTATCATTTTGACTGTGTCTCAAACAAATCCGGATTTGCTACGATGCATAATGCACTTACATGCATATATGTCGCTTGATATAGAACACTCTAGATGCTATGCCATCAGGGTTCAGAGATTCCCTCGACTGGTAAGCGGGCAAATGTCTTCGATTGGCCTCAGCAGCCCCGCGGAAATACAAAGACCGGGTATGATCGGTAGTATGGCCGGGAAACTCACAATGTCAGAGAACCACATATGCATAGGAAACTATATATAGATCAATACTCTAACCCCATGACTACCAGGTCCAATAAACAATACTTTGAATAGGTCAATTCATCTACTCTTGGACTTTGCATTGGATAGACTGCTCCAGTCGATTATCCCGAGAGGGTTTCAGGTCGCCGTTATAACCGCCGGGCATTTTCTATTCAAACCTTTAGATTCATAGGTGCTTGGAATCACGGTCTCCATAATAGTATACTGCCCTGTCTCCACAAACTGGCAAGGAAATCCGAGTGATGTTTCATGACACGATATTGCCACATGTCTTGGCGCCATACAGAGGGCCTCAGTATCAGCTCGATTCCAGGGGACCCGGTTGCACATGGTGATGATGCTAACTCCTATGAACAAGGAGCTACCGGCTGTATATAATCAGTTGTCAATGATTGAATAGTAATTCCATTCCGGAACACGAATTCGAGAGATATCACGGCACAAGAGTATTAATATATAATTACCAAAAGATTCAAACTAACACACATATATACAGAACAGGATCGGGGGTATTACAAAAATTATGTAATCACGTTGTAGCAGAGAAGATGGATCCTGAGTAATAAAGTTCTTGTGAGATGAGAGACCTAAAGAGACAGGAAGAGTTCCCCCCACACGATAATCCTTTTATCACCTACAACAGTCTACCGTATCCTCTGACAAGATAAGTTAATACAAATGAGGTTAGACTAAAAAATTGCAGTGTTTAATACAGAAAATATCAAGTTTTCTCAAACTTTTTAGCCAATCTGTTTCTACGCTCCTCTTCAATTCTCTGCTTGTCCGGCTCCTAGTCGAAATCATAAACAATATCAGTAACTAGATCTGACTAGAAAATAAAGGAGGATACTCACATCCCACTCCCACTCCATAACTAGTATCGGGAATTTCGTCTCCAGTATCTCAAACATCAACCTCCTCTCTGCCAATAACCACCTCAAAAATGCTAACACTGCACATTCAGGAAATATTATCGGCATCGGTAAACATAGAAATTTCATTATGAACTGCGTTGTCAGCGCAATGATACGGGCGCAACTCTCATTTGGGATAATTCTTCTTAGGCGTGCAGGCTTTGGGTTGATGTCGTGTGGAGTCTGCGCAATTTTGAGTGAGGCCCTCTCCAATAGTATCTTCATTGGTGTCCCGAAGTACTTCGACGTTTCGGGGTCGCTACCTGCTTCTAGATTCCTCAGAATTTCGACATTCACCTCCCAGAAGGTAGGTTTTCCCCCTTCGTTGGGTGTTACCAAGAATTTCCTCCGGCTTGTGGGGTTGGGGTTCGGAATAACCCTGAAATTTGAACTTTTTGCTCCAGTCATTTTAAGGAGCTCATCAACCAATGGTTGGTACAAATCCTGATTAGTGTGATTCCTATTCCTGGAGAAATGCTCTAGCGCCCTCAGCATCGCGGCTGGCGTACGGAAGGTAATGGCCCCAGTATCCACCCTAGCATTTCCCAGGACCACACCATTGAGAAGGTGTGTGAACTCCTTTGAAAGCTTCACGATCTCATATTCCATTATATCTTCCTCGTAGGTTTCCACTCTCCCATCGCGTCCTACAAATTCACCATCCTTCGACACCCTTGGGCTCCTATGAGGCGCGCCCCAAAACATGCTCTTTCTATACATCAATTCTAGCTCGGGCACCGGTGGCAATTCCGGACGTAACGGGGTCGAACACAGCACGATTGCAATTCTTGGCGAAATAACATAGAAGCGATGAAACGGGTATATTTTACCCCCAAGCGCATGCATCCACTCACACAGCCCGAAAGAGCTGTTACTGATGACGAACTCCTCGTCGTCGGCAGCCTCCCAAACCGCAAGGAAAAAGTTTCTTGCTTCGCCCAAGTACTGAATCATCTCCCCATGCTCGATATCAGGGTCAATGCCGCGGCGGAATTTAGCAACCCCGCCAGGGCCGAGCTGCTCGCTAGCTTTCTCACCCTGGGAAATCAAATCTGCGTGTGGGGTATTGAGGTAGCTCTTAAGCACATGTAGCCACATTTCAGAAGGCTTGAGGTTATTCCTTCGCCTAAACGCACGAATCCAGGCGGCGCCGGAGGAGTTGTCGGGATTTTCATCATCGAAGTGGTTCGCTTTGCATCCATCGTTGCGGAAGTACATGACGAACATAAATTTCCTTAGAAAGTTGAGATATTTCCTCTTTATCTTGAAGTATTCAGGTTCACCAGCTGGTAAACCTCCAGGGGGGCGGGACTCAATCGTTTTATGAAGAGTGGAAATTGCCTTTGCGGCATGGGACTCGAGAACAGAGAGTTTTTTCTCAACTTCGTAGACATCATCGGCGTTTTGTTCATCGAGGTAGAGATCTTTAATGCCATAGCTATTGTTGACGGAGCGAATGGAGAAGGTACCACTTGGAACGTGGTAGTGGTGGATAGGGTCGTAGGCTTCGGGGGGGGTGTTTTTGTTTCGTTTTTTAAAATCGGGATTTACGCTGTTGAAGGTTTCAGTAAACGTGTTTTTCTGGGATATATTAAAGAGAGGGCATCATTACTGTCCCTCAATGATGAATTTTTTGAGGATGAAACGGGGTATTATGTGATGGTACTGGTCTTTGGGATTTGTCTTTACTTTGGGCGCTGGTTCCGAAGCATCGGTACCGGCGGCAGCAGCGGCAGCAGCGGGAGTAGCGGGAGAAGCGGGAGAAGCGGGAGTAGCGGGAGACGCGGGAGTAGCGGGAGCGGGAGTAGGAGCTTTAGCACGGGGTTTTCGGTTTTTCGGTCCCATGGATGAAGCATCGGTGCCGGCAGCAGCAGCGGCAGTAGCGGGAGACGCGGGAGCAGTAGGAGCAGTAGGAGCAGGAGCTTTAGCACGGGGTTTTCGGTTTTTTGGTCCCATGGCTCAATCTCGGGGTCCGGGGGGTCTAGTTGTTGAGATCACAGAAAAAGCAGCATCGGCGGGCCTTGGGGAGTTATGGTCATTGTGTTGGATGCCTGAAATCGGATATGCAGCTATGGCTTGGAAGTCCCGATAGGTTGGATATGCCCAATTAAGATGATTCACTACATTGAGTGATTCTCCATGATCCAATTAAGCCAAACCTCTAAAGTTGGCAGTCAAAACACATTACGCACACGCATTAACTCGCCCCGGGCTGCCTCAAACGTTTATATTTACATTGTACTTACCGTTATCAGGGCCATCACTCTCACATACTCCGTCCTCACTTTCGAGTATTAGAAATCAGTAACACATAACTCATAGCATCAACAGTTATCCAAATGGATCTCGATCTATCAACTTGTGGCTGCGATGTTTTTCTCTTTCCTCGCGGGTGGTAGATCTCTATCCCGTTACTTTGAAGTGGCCGGGAGAACCTGTTCTCGCTGCAAGCAAGCAGGTACTGAAATGCCTTCAGCCTGGTGTATACATGATTTTAAATGTTACCGGTATGTACGTCAGAATATCTATCCATATACATGCAAAACACAATATCTCCGCTCATCTATTCTATCCTCGGGCACTCTTTACCCCGCAAAAAAGACAGGGTCAGGCGTCTGCCTAACGAAACGAAAGTAGCATCAATGAGAGTGTTTTAGCTATCAATCCACAGTCACTACTGCCACTTAATGTCCGCAGGTGTTGCAGGGTTGGGGGTAGGATGGGCGAGCGTAGGGACGCTGCCTGTTGTTGTTGCGGTCAACGTTGTCATTAACGTTCTCATTGGCGTTGAGGTTATCCGTCTCGTTCTCAATCACATCCTCAAAGAAAGCCAAATCCTCGCTCTGAACCTCAGCCAAAGCCGCGGACTCCTGCTGGGCGGTGTTGTCGTTGGCGTTGAAGTTGGCAACCTCGACACCGAGCTCGTTCTTGTTGGCGTTGGCGACCTCAATGTTGTTCTCGTTGGCGAGCAAGTTACGGTTGTCAGACTCAAGGGCTCCGAAGCCGAATGCCTCTCCTCCCTTCGCGAGGTTGGCGTTCTCGTTGGCGTTCTCAGACTTGGCTCCGGCGAGAGACTCCATCGCGTTGGCGTTCTCGTTGCCGTTCTCATAGGCCTGGGCGTTTGAGTCATAAGCTTGCTGCTTCTCGTAGGCGTTTACAAAGTTGGGCTTGATGTAAGGGTAGTAGTTCTGGTAGCTGTTGGAGTTGGGGTAGTAGTTCTTGTAGTAGTCGTGAGGCTTGTAGTACTCCTGGGGCTTGTACTCCGGCTTGTAGTGCTCTGGCTTGTAGTACTCAGAGTTCCTGTACTGCAATGGGTCAAAACCCGGACTAAAAACAACCTTGTCAGTCTCAGTTCACTCTATCAACTGGGAGCAACTGGGGGAGTCGAACTTACGCCGCAGAAACTGCTGCAGCCATGAGGGCTGAGAGAAGGAGAGTTGAGTAGATCATTCTAAAAAGAGTGTATCGGACTTAAAAGAATGGGTAAGGGTATGTCGATGATAGTAGGCTCAGAAAGGATTGTTGGAGATACACCAGGTATTTTATACACACTGGTTCACCCTCTTTCGTTGACATCATCATGTTGATTTCTCCGGCCGTCGATAGTGTTGGAGATAGTGCTGTTTATCAGAATTGCAGGTAGGACCGTGCTCCGGGGAAATTTGTTCCTGGTGTTAGTTAAGCTATATATGATAACATATGTGGTTAGTCTTATCAAAAATACAGCACGACTTTTTAGTGGGATTTACGAAGCAGTCCAAGGCACTGGGTCTACGATTCTAGCATACTCGAAATAAAACCAATACTGCCTAAGGCTTATGTAATCCTGCTATCGGGGTTATTTATTGAATTTGTTTATTATGTTTGGATACATGCACCGTTTGAACCCCAGTCCAGGTAAGAGAACCTACTAGTGGAATCCGAAAATTAACTGACTCTTGGGTTAAATACAGTACACAATCACAAAGTACTTAAAGCATACTAGTATAGTTACTAAAAGGCTCAAGATAGTAGCTTATGGAAGACAAGCACTCCTCTTTGCCACAGTTGCTTCGAGCGCCACCAACGCTTTGAATCCCTCGCTCGGTGCACTGTTTCCTCTTGTCTAGGCAGAGAGGCAAATCACTTAGGCACCTCGACGCATTTATGCTCGCCTCCAGCGGCCTCTTCAGCCAGTGGTCAATCTGGTCATTTCTAATAGTCTCCCACCCAAGCGTAGTATTTGCGGGGTAGGAGTTGTGGCTTTCTGATCTTAACTAAAACCTACTAAATCTTGTTTGGGCTGTTTTAGGCCATTCAACTACATAAAGTGTATTGTAGGTTTCCATTTAGTAGGGCGTATGCGTACCGCCACGCACTTTTGCGGCCTTCGCGAGAAGTCACAAGCTGGTCTATGAAAACCGAGGAGGATTCAACCCAAGTTCAATTTTTTCTGTGGAAATCCTACACTACAGAATGAGCTAGAGCGGGCCAGACCCAAAGACGCCAAGACGAAAACATCAAAGATTTCCCCATGGGTTTTGGAAGTGACGATTGTAAGCTAAAGGTTCTACCATCCCGCTCTTGTTGTTTTTTGTGTTTGACTATCACCTCCTACAGAGTTCTTAGCAAACGATATCCAGGGGAGATGCGAGAAACGCGGGGGTAAAAATAGTACCTTTAGTTGTCACCAAAGACACTCCAGACGCCTGGCGTAGACTTTCCCTTTCTCTTTCCACCTAGCTTGGGGATCATGTTCTCGGTGATATACCTCTCCGTCTCCTCGTCCATCTCGCTCGAGGAGATCTTATCTCCGTTCTCATCCGAGAAGACGTGGAAGTTGGTGGTTCCGCCATTACCCCCCTTCTGCACACCACCAACATTTACGTGATAGCGGACAGCCTCGTTTTCATCCGTCCTATCCTCCTTAATTGTAGGTCTCCCAGCAGTGCCCTGCGCCGCAACGGGGGCCGAAGCCGCACCACCATCGTAGACTGCAGGAGCTGGCTCAACGAACTCGAAGTCGTTTGCGAGCTTCTCGGCGAGCGAGCTCTTGTCCTGTGGCTTCTCAGAAACCGGCTTCGTGAGCACCTTACGTCCAGAGCTTGGTGGTTTTGGGAGCCTGGGTTTGGGGACCTGGTGAGCTGAGAGAGGTATACCAGCAGACTCATCGTGATCACTGGGACGGTCGAGAGGTCCTGGAGCTGGGGGTGCTAGAAGTTGAGGCGGTGGCGGTGATGGCTCCCTGGCGTATTGCTCAGGGTATAGAGCATATGGGACTTCCTGGTTATAGCTTGCGTAGGGGTGAGGAGGGCCGTAGTTGGGGACTCCGCCAAAGTATTCATACAATGGCTCGTCCTCATACTGGGCGAAGGGTGCGCCAAGCGCGAGACCTGCCATGGAGAAAAAGAGTGCGGTGGTGCCCCTCATCGTGTCTGTAGTTTATTGAGATCGGGTAGAAACACAGATGGTTTAACCCCTATATATATATAAAAAAAAAACCGAAAAGGCCCTCCCCCTCTCTACGAAGAAGCCAAAGTATTGTCATAGGCAGATTTTGGCGTTGCAATGGCCATAAATGAAAGGCATTCTAAACTAGCCTTGGGCTCTGGTTGTGAAGTGAATAGTCTTAGTAGCGCGGGGGTGGGTTGAGAAAGTTCAAACACCACGGGCCTGGTTTGCCCTGCGCATTTAGTTAGTGCCAAGGCGTAGTAGTGCCATCGATCATGGGATGTCACTCATATAGCGTGGAGAAAGAGTACATGAGGGAATGTCGATCGGAGAACTGTAATCGAAGAGGAGGTTCTAGAAGCGCCAAATTAAAGGATGGATTTCTTGGATCGGTGTTTTTACTTTTAGGTATGATTAATAGATTTTAGGGTTAAGGCGTGACATCTAAATTTATTGTTTACCATGATTTGATTTAATTTATCATGTAACGGTATTGAAGAGTAGCATGATCTTTGTTGTTTCACCAACTTCTCTACATGTAGCTGTATTGTATAATTCTAGATAGGTGCTTAGTACATCTTACGTTCGAGGGCCAGCCGCCTTTAATACGTGCCATCTTATAAACGTATATCGTAGAAACTCTAAGCCCCCACAACGCGCCGTTTTAAGTTCAAAAATACAGAATCATCTAATGGGTCCAACATTCCAGGTATGAAGTGGACAAAGAAGGACCTAAACCTAACCCACCACCTTACGTAACTACATGTAGGTGTATGTACCTGCGCCACATTCACCACAGGCAGCTATGCCACAGCATCGTCTCATGCATTCAGGCAGACACTCGTCACATCTGCAGAGCTCTCTTAATGTAGCATTTAAACTTGTATTTTTTTCCCCCCCTCTTCCGAAAACAAACACCCCAAACTCCCCAGAAAAAACTGAGATGGCATCTTCGATGTTTCACTCCGGACCGATAAATACGGCGATCACGACGGCGGTGGGAGCGGATAAGACGCTGGTGTTTTTTGTCACGGGTACGCTTTGTCTGACGGCGTTTGATAGCTGCTTTGTGTTTGATAGCTGACTTACTTGTGAGTTTGTAGATGAGGGTGCACAGAGTAATCAATGGGAGAACGTATTCCTGAAGAATGATGAGGTTTGTTTCGAATTCAATAGTCGGCATCAATTACAAGGATTGGTAGCTATGAACTTTACTAGTTAGCAGTTGCGCTAACCAGAACGGCATCAATTATTACGATTAGGTCCTTCCCCTGCTGCAGAAGAGCGCGGTGATCCTAAGGCTACTGGAGGGCTCGAATGAAGCGGCGTTCCTGTGTGCGTTTTGTCCAGCACAGAAAGCGCCTTATATTGCTATCGTCAAGTATAGTCTCCTACCCCTCCCCCCTCCCCCTCTTCCATAATAATCAACTAATATATTATAATATCCATAGAAATGGTGCACTCCTCACCACAATCCCCCACACCACCACCACCCAACCCAACTTCACCTCCTCTATCCACAGCATCTTCCCCCCACCCACAGCCACCCCCGCACTCAGCGCCACCGCCGCCCTCTTTGCCGAGCGTAAAGCTCGCCTTGAAGCGCAGGCTGGCGCCCGCCAGGCGCGGGAGGAGGCCGAGCGCCTAGCGCGTCGAGCGCGCGAGAGGGCCCGGCTTGATGCGGAGCCGGAGCGAGCACGGTATATTGCTGAGCAAAAGAAGATTATGGAAGCCGATGCAGCAGAGAGGCGGCGAATACTGATGTTAGTGGAGAATGATAAGGTTGAGAGGAGGGAGAAGGCGCAGAGGGGGAAGATAGTTGTGGCGGGGAAAGAGGAGGTGAAGGAGGGGGTGAAGGAGAAGAAGGGGGCCGTGGGAAGAAATGTGGGGACCTGGAGGGAGATATCGATTGCGTTTCGGTTGCTGGATGGGAATATCCTCAAGAAATCGTTTGAGAGTCGGTCTAAGTTGGCAGATGTGAGGAAGTGGTTGGATGTGGTGAGTATCCCTGTGTTTGAGGTCAATGATCAGTTGGCTAGTTTGTTGGTTTGCTGTGCGGTTACTGACGGAGAGGTAGAATCGGACGGATTATCATGCACCGTATACATTCCAGCAGATACTCCCGAATAAGGAGCTATCGGCCGCCGAGGAGCAGAAGTCACTGACAGAGCTAGGGTTCGCTCATGCGACGACGCTGGTGCTCATTAATAAGAACTTGGGCACCCGGTTCTAAGTAGAAGGAGTAGCCGTCTGAGGGAACTGATTGTGGACCCAAGTGGGGGCAGTTGAAGACTTGGATATCTGTATTGTGTGGGTGCCTTTCCCTTTTTCTTCTTTTAAGCTAGCCAAAGGTATGGCGAGTTGTTCACCCTTTTCCTGGATGATTGCGTGCATGGGCTGTAGCGTTTTTATAAAAACTGAACCAATGAGAGAAGACTTTCTTCTCCGGAATCTATAAGATAGGATCAATAAGACCTATCGTCCTGGAATCAAGAACCAATTATGATTATTCCGTTGTAATCACAACTGCGGTACTGTGCCGGGCGAAGTGGGGACGAGTATATAAATTAGCATCTTGGCAGCAGGTCTGCATCGTCCTGTACAAGTTACATGTAGCATCGTTGGGAGGTAAAAGGAGAAGAGAAAGTCTGGAGCCTCTTTTCTCGGGCAAGAACTCCTGTCCACATAGCTCTACTTTTGTGGAGGGGGATTAGGGACATGCTTTGTATTTTCGTATTTCTCAAGCCAGCAGCGGCAAGGTCCATGTAAAGTTCGTACGGTACCTCCGGCTCCTCTTCGCCCTCCTCATGTCACCACAGAAGCTCTCTCCATCCACATTATGCTGCCATCAACCTCATCTCTTCTGGGCTGTGTTTATCCTTTCCCCCCTCGGACCTCTTGCTCCTGATGGTCTAGATGCACCTGGGGAAGCTGTACATATTAGTCTTGCGGTTAATGTGGGACTTGCGTGACCCGATAGCCTTGCCCTTGAAGGAATTTTGTCCAAGAACCTCATCGATTATCGCACTAATTCTACCAGAAACTGTATCCCATGGTCCGTGAGGAGTTAAAACTGTATAGGAGATTTATTATTTTATAGGAAAAAAAGATCTGTTAGTAAATTTACTTTTTCTTGCGGGTCAGCATTTTGCGGGATACGGGTAACTGTTATAAAAGGTTAATCGCCTGGGGGGGCTCTCAAGTCTAGATATGCAAATCGGGTTAAAAGAGCAAAGAGGGCCATGGCCATCATGCGTTGAGAGGCTGTGGGTTAGTGGTTGTGGGGGATGGAAATGGGGTGGTCGTGGAGGAGAGGTTCCCCAGCCGCACATGGGGCCGTTAGGGACAAACCCGGACCACCTAGCAACCGAACATGAGAAAGCACTCGGTCCTCCATCTGCGTTCCTATTCCGTATATTTCAGGTGACCCCTGGCTTATTGAATACGGTACTGTATCTTCCGCGAGTACATATAGTTCTACAACCCTAGCGAATACCGGCGAGATACCCGTAACTGGCCAGCGCAGGGAAGGCCGAAATGCGACCGAATATGTACTTCCATACTATAAACCCAATCCACGCACGGAAGTTTCATATGAATCTACGTATATCCTCGTATTGAGCTACTTATATTATGAAGTCCGAGCAGCCTGCTAGCTACATGTATGTTAAGCTGGTTGAGCTGAATCTTACTAATGGTCAAGTACCTACATGTGGGTATTAGGTACAAGTACATGTAGGTTTAAGCGTCCAGGGCCCCCGTGCATTTAAGGTACATGCAGAAACACTTCCGACGTTTCGGAAGCTGGAGAAAGCCTCCGTTCTTATCGGCAGCAAATGTTCCGATTCCCCTGGGAGCGGGCAATTTTCGGGACATGCAGGGATTCCTAAACCGGGTTTATTCTACCCTGTCAATGATCCGGTCTAGCTGTTCGATTTGAATAATTCGTTTGGAGTATTAAAGTTGACGGCCGCGGTACTGGCACCTTTTTTTGAGGTTTTATATGAGATGAGTGAAAAATTCTGTTGGGCTTTTTACCTTAATCCACTGATCTCAGTGTGTGTATACAACACCGGTATTGTAGCCTTATAGTGGGGTCATAATATAACGTTGTGGGGAAGTCTGTTATCCAGGGCATGCATAGTACTATAAATGTAGGTTACAGTGGAGAGAGGCCTTCCCGGCTAAATTAAAGGGTCTTCAACAATACATATGACCTTGTACCCTTATACCCCACAATATACGGCCGAATCACCGAAACAAACAAACGTTCCTGGAGATCCCTCCCAGTTGCTCTATTCTGCAAACTACCCTGCAGAGAGAGAGAGAGAGAGAACAGGACAAACCGTACAACGGTTCCCCCACTCGGGTGGAATTCCGGAAGCATGTACATGGCATTTACGAATATACAGGTCGACAGATTGATGGGATGTTAAAGGCGACAACGGACCGTGGGCCGGTCGGTTTCTGCCCGCCCCGGAATTCCGGTCGATGATGTTGTAGTATTTGTTTGTATATAGTCCTAGATTTTTTTTTCCCTCTTTAAATACGACGAGCTGCTCCAGGAAAGCAAGAACCATCTCTCCATACCGAAATCTGTGCAAAAGAAACCGGTCAGTTCGCAAAAATGAAGTTTACCCTCGCTGCCTCTCTCCTCCTCAACGCCGCTGCGGCCCTCGCCGCCGCGGCCCTCGCCGCCGATTTCTGTGGTCAATGGTATTGAATCCCTCCCTGTTGTATCGGTTGCTGGCTCAATCATTGACACCTATGGTAATATAGGGACACGGCAACAACGAGCAACAACTACATCATCTACAACAACCTCTGGGGATCCTCTGCTGCAACCTCTGGCTCTCAATGCACTGGTCTTGACTCTGCCAGCGGCACCACCGTCGCCTGGCACACTAGCTGGACCTGGGCCGGCGGTCCATACAGCGTCAAGAGCTTTGCCAACGCCAACTTGGTCTTCACTCCCAAGACCGTCGCTAATATTGCCTCAATCCCCTCCACTATGAGATATACGTACGTACTAGCTACAAGCCCTCCCCCCTCAGAGAGCAATAGCAAATCTAACATCTATTGATCACATAGCTACACCTATTCCGGTACCATGGTTGCTAACGTCGCATACGACATCTTCCTTGCCTCCACCGCCGGCAGCAGCACCTCTGCATACGAGGTCATGATCTGGCTCGGTGCCTATGGCGGTGCTGGCCCCATCTCATCCTCCGGCAATGCCGTCGCCACAGTAACCATTGGTAGCTACTCGTGGAGATTGTACGACGGATACAACGGCTCAATGCGCGTCTTCAGCTTTGTGGCGGTCAGCAGCCCGATTGCCAGCTTCAGTGGCGATACCAAGCTCTTCTTGACCTACCTGGTGAGCAACTACGGCCTGCCGAGCTCGTACTATGTGAACACCATCCAGGCCGGTACCGAGCCATTTACAGGAACCAGCGCGAAGTTGACTGTGTCGGCGTTCTCGGTTGTGGTTAACTAAGTTCGTTTGAAAATGTACTGTATAATATATTAGGATGTGGGATGATGGGAGATGAATTGAATGTGGTTTATGAATACCCGCTTTATCAACAAGTGATTAGATGTACTTTGCCTTGCAATGGTCGAAACAACCGCTATGTTGACTATGTACGGCCCCTGCCCAAGTAACCTTCCCTTGTTATCTGCGAGGCTGTGTTGTATGAGAACACCACGAAGTTAGTAAAGAATACCTTTGAACCGTCCATGCTGCTACTGAAAAGTTTTCCTCGAAGGTAGATTGACTCCTCGTCTGATACAACACGGAACCAAAGGTCAAGTTGAAAATTTGGCCATGGTTATTTTCCCGAGTGAGATCCCATGAAGCGCTGGGTGCTAGCTAGACTTCGGCTGAGAAACCCTGGTCCTGTCGACAGACTGGAGGAGCCCATCTCCCAATCATATCATAGCAATATAGAATCCTAGCCTGAGGGAGAACAAAGTTGCCTAGACGTTGTCACGAAAGCAAACCAAAGTAGGGTCGCGCGCGGTAATTGGGGGTCGATCAAGGGAGTGCATGACCAAAGTAGGCTCATGGGGGTGGTGTAGATGTAGGTTATTGTGTGGACTCTGGTGGCATAGAGTCTTGTATGTAAAGCACCCCTCAGTAAAGGGAATAGAAATTCCTCAGTTTACTCCTCAAGGCCCGCTCGTACCTGTTCTGTAACGGGTGCGCGTGTTAGTGGGTGCTTGTGTCGATAGATACATCGTGTGTGCCCGTTCTTGGTGACGGTGGCTTGAGCGGTACAGTTGGGACAATTGATAGGTTTGGGTTGGTTAGTGTGTGTGATATGGGGTGGTCGGGTCTTGGCCAAGATGAAGTCTTGACTAGCACAGGTAAGTATATACAGATCAATAACTTTTGTATACCTCTAAACACTCTGTTTCCAGGTTTCGTTTCGTTTCATTTATCGGGGCGTTTCCTCCCAATAAAAATCAAAGATCTTCAAATATCGATCTATATATAGCACTACTGATCATGATCTGTGACCCCGCTTCACATGATATTTACTTATTGGCTCCAAGACTACATACATAAGAGAGTAATCGCTACCCACATGCGCAGCCGCCTCTCCTGTACTAGATTTCTGAATAAAAACGGAGGCTAGCCTCCTCCCCACTCTAATTAGTTATGTTACAATTATTAGGATCGGACCGGTTTGTACCAGTACTACTGCAAGTCTTGGGGGCCGGGGAAAGTGACCGGAATTTTCTGATTTTGAGAGTCGGCCGTTCCGGCTCACGGCCAGTATATATATGTGCTTTACTCATACTCCAAGCGCCAATTTAGTGCGACGCACGAATACCTCCAAATCTCGTTTTTTTTTTGTTATTTCTGACAATCAACGGACCAATTGGAGGCTCTACGAACTGGACACAGAGGACAGAATAATCTGCATGTGGTAAAAAGAATAATCAGCCCGGGGGGCCACACACTAATGCATGACCGCAACCGTGGCTGCTGCTCTAAGACGCGCGACGTGCAATTGCCTTGTCCCTGGTGGCTCCCAGCTACAGGCAATTCTTTTCGCCTCTTTGCTTGGGAGTTGGTCGTGAACATGGCCCTATACGCCAAAGAGATGCCACACGAGGCGCATCCACGTTCCATCCATCCGGCATTGGGGATCCTTTCGATGGGTTCCCCCTAAACCGTCAAACCAGGCTTCCAAGCTTTATCAACTAGGAGGAGTATACACCAATACCTAGCTCTGACCGATCATGAGGATTAACAGGGTGTTTGGGTGGTTGTAGAACTCGATCATGTTAACAAAGGCAGTGAGTGCACTGGTGGCTCGCGCGCATACCCCTAACGGTACAATTGTGTACCCTCATTTCAGACTGCTACCGTAGACGAGGGTAGACTTGCGTTGACAAACTTGCTGGAAGCTACGATCGTGCGCGTCAAGTAGGATTGGAATAGAACTCGCAGTATATATATATTGGGTTAGGGTTGTTTCATGAAACATCACTCGCACGGGTTATTGTTTTGGGTTTTTAATCATTGGATACGTCTACATCTAGGCTTGAGGTGGCCGTAGTACCCTACATGTACTTATATGAAATATTTTCCTGGCATAGCTACATGATTATATGACGACGGGTTTTGGGCCAAGATACTCTGACATTACTTAATGGAAGCCTAGATCCCCCCAGGAGGTGTCTACAGAGTTGCTGTGAGCCCTTTCTATGCAAGATCCCCACGGGAAGGCTTCTGATAGACGGCCAGAATATTTCTAAGTACTGCATGTTAAAAAACTGCTCAAAGAAGCTTTACCCCAATTCTACAATAACTAGACCACCTACGAACAACATGACAGAGTTGAAAACAAGTGGGTTCACGCTGTCCTTCACGGTTTAAAGTGGTACACCGGAACAGGCAAAACAGTATGAACGGGCCCTAAAGTGATTTCAGGATAAAATCCGCTATATGCCAAGGAGTTAGATAAAGTTTTGAGTACACCTTTCCTGTTGAGTCATCATCAGATTTTTTTCTCTGACAGGACTACAACTCGCTACACACAACTAAGTACATACCTGAACACAACCAGCGCTTATCAACCTCCTAATCAACATCAATCAACAGTATACCTGTCAACTGTTACTTGACTTTGCCAAGCGGGCCTACCTGACATATAGAGATTAAGCCAGTCAATACCAGGTGGTGACATATAACATCCACTAGCAGCGTGAGCCCGCGTAGAAGCACACCTTTTCGGATTTGGGGTCCTCCGAGACTCTAAACTGCAAGAACGAAAGAAGCCTGGATGTTTTCTTGCATCTAAAGCAAAACCCTTGCGAGTATTTCCGTGCCCACAATGAAAGCCCTACCCGCTCCCCCGCCCACCGGGAAACCCAATCCACGAAAACGCGCAGCACGAGAAAAGAAAAAAAAAACGGGGATTCAGGGTATCCGCGCTGCTGGATTTTGATTCTGGCCGCGTGGTTGTGATGTTTGTCTGTCTGTACCGATTGGGTACGATCAGGAACATGAGACATGGAGGATGTATGTGTATGGCACAGCTAAGATCTTGGGCATAGGGCTTTTACGGTCCTCGGGGCGAAGAATAAAAAGGATAGGGGTTTGTTTGCTGAGGGTGCACTGTGTCGGGGCTTTTCGCAACGTTGATTGGCACACGCCTCACGGTTGCATACATAACGACGACGACGACGTTCATCCTGCGATATCTAACTGGAGAAAATCAGATAAAATATCCAAGCCTGTGGGTAAGCTCCAGGAAGGCTCAATTCAATGAGAGTATGACTCTTTAATAAGTATATATACGAATTTGTGTAAATACTATAGCTAGTTCCAATCATATCCCGTTTTGAGCATGCAATTGCGGAACCCAATTAGCATATGAAGATATTATAGTTGAATTAGGAAATTCCCTATAGCTATGGGTAATACATTAGAATGTTTCTCAGCTGACCAGACCACCGTGGGTGTTTAGGACTCGACTGGCGCGGAAAGATTGTCGCGAGAAAGGTTCGGGAGAGCGTGCATGGCGTAAGAATGTGTTTGTAGTCGTAGGAGTATTTGTGTACAGTTGATATATCAGAAAATATTTTCAGACTCGTGTCACAGTGATTGGGGTTGAGAACACGGTCTATGGAACAAAAATAACGGAGGGACTTTGTTGTAAAGGGAGGAAGAGACTCTTTGAAAACACGCTGAGATGCAGGACACGATAAAGACCATGTATGACAAGAGCCATGCGCCAATAAACTGAAGTGCTGTCAGAGTAGCACTTTTTTTTTTTTTTTTGTTTAATTTTTTCTCGATCTTAAGATTGCACATTGATTTCGGTCATCAAGATATCTGTCACACAGGTGCACTTTTCTCACCCGATTGTGTTCCGTTTCGACCTCCATGCATCTAAGGGGTTGTATGTACATGCAGAAATTATATCGGCGTGATTATAGGGTAGAGAATTAAAGACTTACATGATAGTAATGTAAGGCATCCCTTCGAGTTCTGTTCTCCTAATCGTTTCTCCAGTCTCTCTCTCTCCCTCTCTCTCTCCCCGTTCCCGTCCGCAGTTCAATATGCAACCTTGCGAATCAATCAATCAATCAATCAATCAATCAATCAACCAGTCAATCAATCAATCAATCAATCAATCAATCAACCAACCAATCAACCAATCAATCAATCAAATCAAGCTGGTAACGGGAACCAACATCGAGTGAGTACAAAACTAAAGTTTTTCCCGGTCGAATATGAATTTTGTAAGGGGTGTTACATGCTACTGCGCCTGCTCGTTACCGGACAGATCCTTGGAGAAGCTCTCCGCTATATGTATAGATCATGATCTTTCACTCGTTCGATTCTTCACTTTTCCGATTCTGTTTTGAAGAAGCGCACGTACCTCAATGGCCGTTCTACTCTACCCTATTCGGACCATATTATCCAAACCTGCAGTGTTCTTAGTACACACTCCGAGCAAAGTTCCCCCACCAACAGCTTCGGGAGATTTGCTATAATCCATGTAGTACGTACATTAATCAACCTACCAGTTACCAATGAACAGTAAGTACACACCTTAGTGTTGATAAGAGCATGCGAGGATATCTAAATAGGCTAACATGTATGTCTACCCGACCGACTTTGTTTACATTTTCCCGACCGCAAGCGAGCGTTTTTGGCATTCACGCCCTGGAGATATTGGGGATAGCCCCACGCGGCCGGCACGGCACCCCAAAACCAGGGAAACCGTAGATGCATTTCCCAATTCCACACATAGCATTTGAGGAATTTTTTCTGCAATGTAGACTCTAGGGTAGGTACGATGAGCTGTCATGCACATTCGCCCTTTTTTTCCAAGCCCCAGTTACCGTTTCCAGGCCTTTGTCTACCTTATCTGGGATGGACCCGAATATGGTGAACCCCTGAGCGCCGGACCCTTGGACAACCATGCACTTCGGTACTCTACTCTCGGGGGGGGGGGGGGGTACTGCAGTATATCTGTATAGGGCCAAAGAAAGAAAGAATACATAAAGAAAAGAGTTATCAATATTTTTTTCTCTTGCCCCCCCCCTCTCGATTTTGACGATAAGGTAAATACAGTTTCTAGCGTTTTATATAAGATAGCTCCTAGAGCCCACACCCCTTGCGCTGAGGCCATTTCTATTTGATCCCCACGGGCTATTCATCATCTAGCCAGAGCCTATAAACTGTTTAAGCCCCTCAAAAAAAACATTTGGCTTATCTTTTTTTTCTAGTGCTTTATTTACAATGGTATATACTCTCTATCTCTCTCTCTCAAGCGCTACCACAAGCTAATACTTCTTCAGTCACAGCCAGACTCAATACTCTCATTCCCCAATGAGCTTCTCCTGCTTGTTGCCGAAAACCTCCCTCTCAAAGACCTAAATTCCTTCCTCCGCACCTCACACCGTCTCAACTCTCTCCTTACACCCATCCTCCAACGTCTCGCTGTGCAAGACCGCGGCCACAGCTGGTGGTCTCCCTTCCCAGCACTTCACTGGGCTGCCTGGAAGGGGCACGGGGGCCTCACCAAGCTCCTCATCGCAAGCGGCTTCGACGTCAATCTCCGCAGCACCTTCGGCGGGAAGACAGCTCTCCACTTCGCAGCGCTTATGGGCAATACAGAGATTGTGGGACTGCTACTGGACGCCGGGGCAGACGTCGACATGAAGGACATTGAGCCGGGTGTTACTGCGCTACACGTCGCGGCACTACAGGGCCATGAGGAGGTGGTCAAGATGCTGATTAAACGCGGCGCAGACGTGAGCGTGAGCGATCACATAGGGAGGACGCCCCTTGTTTGTGTCGCGAGATACGCCGATGCCGGTAAAGCTACCGAGGGCGTGGTCAGGACGCTGGTGGAAAGCGGAGCGGATGTGGATGCAGGTGAGAGGGAGTGTGGAAGGACATGCTTGCATTGGGCTGTTAAGAAGGGGTGGAAGAATGTGGTCAGGATGCTAGTGGATGGAGGTGCCAACCTAACGGTTATGAACGGGAAAAAGGAAACCGCAATTGATTGGGCCCTGAAGAATGGCGACGATGAGATGGTCGGGTTGCTACTGGAGGGCGTGAGAGAGCGTGAGAGCCCATTGGGTGCAGTGGGCGCAAAGAGGCTGGCTATTTCTGTTTGATTTTTTTTATTGCCCTGTGGAGTTCAAAAGGCACGGAGTTCTGTTTATTTTGCATCTCTTTTTTTTTTCTTTTTCATTATTATTCTCTTCATTATTTTTGCTCCTAAAATTCCCTTTACCATATTTTTGTAACGCCTTATGTATGATATCTAGTGGGTAATGATAATCATTGGTCAACCATCTCTCAGGCTCATCTCCATGCGCCTCGATCTGGTACCGGCCCCCGGGTACGGTGTGTACCACACATATCGGTCGGCTAAAGAGGATGTGATGAGGCCCCGCAATGTTTACATTCCCAACGGGCCAATAAGCAATCGACCAGTACGTCCGCGGCTGCGGCCTCCCTTGCTAGGGCGCCAGCACACAGAGCGAGTGATGACGGGTGATTAGGCGAGCTGCTTACGGCGGGCGCGGTTAGTGTCATGTCGCGCTTTCTCCAGTGCCTCGAAAAAAGTGAGTTTCAGAGTCCCGGCTTCTTGGTGGCCATGGATGGGTAAGTGCCGAACCCATGTTTTACGCGGCGGACCAATCGGATGGAGGGGGAGACGGAAACATTAACAGATTGAGCAAGAGCACATATAGGGTACATTGGCGTTTAAATGCTTATTAGCGGTTAAATGCCGTGGTACAATAGAAACTTCGTCGCGGTGGCGTGTTTCTCGGCGCTGATTGTAATGGCAGTGATTTCATATACCAAATACCATGTTTTCCGCGGTATTGCTACTCTATATGACTGACTTGGCTGGCTGGCTGAAAGGATAGGTGCAGGTGGATCTGGGGATTGGATGAATTGGATATTTAGATTTCCTGCAGAGTGCATAAGTACATGTATTGAAAACGTTTAAACGTCGCTCAATAACTACATAAGCTCATTCATGCAAAGAATTCTCACAAAAGGAATAGTCGTTTCTTTTCATGTAGGTAATTTTTTTTATGGTGATACATAATCATAAAATTCGTGATGCATGTCCTAGAGTACTAATCCAAAGTATCTCAACAGCTCTACTGTAGCCGTAGCTATAACCAGTAGCCTAACATCGGCGCCTGCGATGTCAATGCTCATTACAAAGGGTTTAAATAAGTCCGTAATCAAAGAAAATGAAGGGAGTCTTAGAAGTCTGAGTGGATACTCGGAAATGTATCCCCCTATGCTCTCAGCCTCCTAATCCACCCACCAATGCTCCGCCTAGTTTTACGCTCTCTATCCCTATGATATATCCATTCCTTCAGCAGCCCTACCATCTCCTTATCACCCCACTCAAGCGCCCACGCGACCGGCGTTCTGAGCTCGAAAAATGTTGGCGCCACAACACTTGCGCCTCGCTCCAGCAGCCACTCGACTGTCGTTCTCCTCCCCTTCACCACCGCCCAATGTAGTACCGACGCGCCATATTCTAGATCGCACGAGTTAACATTGGCGCCTGCCGCCCATAGTAGCTGAAAAACTTCTACTAGGTCCTGGCCGTGTGGCGCCGAGCGCGATGCCCATAGGATGGGTGTGCGCCCTTTGTAGTCCTCAATCGAGGCCTTGGCGCCGCGCTTCAGAAGAAGGCGCACGAGCTGAGCATTGCCTGCGGAGACGGCTAGGTGGAGTGCGGTCTTACCGTAGGTTATTTCAGAGGGAGTATTGATGGAAGCGCCATTATCGAGGAGTGTGCAGACTGTTGGCAAGTCCCCTGAGAGGACCGCAAAGTACAATGGTGTCTTGCCATTGAAGAGTGTAGCGCGAGAATTGACATCGGCGCCGGTAGAAAGAATACTCAAGATTGTTGTAGGGTCGGCTTTGAGAGCGGCAAGGTGGAGAGGGGGTAGCTGGGATAGTGAAGGTACAGGTGGAGATATCTGTTGTGGTGTGATGAGCGACAGGAGATGTCGGTGCGCATGAGTGAGAGATGAGAGAGATTTCGGATCGAGGTGAGTGCTGATTAGTATAAGGAGAGGGTCCGGGAGAGATAGCAATGAAATAGAGGCCGGAGCGAGGAACTCTGGAGGTACTTTAGGTGCGGGGGGTTTAATAGTACATGGCGGTGAGGGCTGCGGTGAGGAGGATCTTTGTGGTATGTAGGATGCCTTTGCGGTCTCTCCAAACGGATATGGAGGCAATTTTGTTCTGCCCATGTTTCTGTAGCTATGAAGGTTTGTGAAGACAATTGAGGGAGAAGAGGAGAAAAATACCAACTCAATTTGGACCCAGGTCACTATGTTGGGAAGGGGGTGCACACCTACTCTAAGTACTCTTCTCTTTTTTTTCTTCGTGTGCTCTTGTCCGTTAACCCACGATATTGATAATTGGCTGTTTAGGCATGTTACACGAGGCAGCTGACTGTGGCGGAGAATCTGCTGCATGGCTGAGCCTATAAATGTGAGGCTAGTGATGGCACTCCTCAACTTGCCTAGTTAAAGTTAATGCCGTCTATATATAGAGAATTAACAACGGTTTCTAGAGCGGAGTATATAGCAGAGTATAAAGTGCATAGATCGAGAGTTTGGAGAATCCAGAGCTCAGAGCTCTGAAAAAGACTCTTTTAGATTGCTTCTAAAATTAGATTTCGGGGCGAAACCCCTGTTTCCATAGAGCAGGTACATCTTTTGAAGGGAACTTTTGTGCGAGTGGCCTCTTCCTCGTTTCCAAAGTGCTATTTTGTTGCTATATCGCTATATCATCATCGTAAATATATCCTACTTCATGACGTGGTTTTGCGGGAGAATCATGACTCGAGTGTAATATCACATGACCCCCTCGAGTCATTATCAAGGACGGAAAAGCCAGTGCTTCCGCAAGCTGTGCGAACAGCACATATTTTTAGACTCATGGCTTTAGTGGTGATGGTTGCCTATGGCGACGATAATAGAAGCCCCACAGATCGGATAGCTAGGTTTCAAAAAACAGTAAGTACTGTGAGCAGCTTGTTTATGTGGCATTGGGGATCGAGGATTCACTCTGTAGAAGAAAAAAAAGTAAAGAAACAAGAAAGCACTTCGTTAGCAGCCGCTGTATATCGGTAAACGGGGGAGAATCTCCATAATAATGGAGTTTTGAAGCCAACCATCACCATCAGAAATTAACTTGAAACGGCTGACATGCAGAAAGCCTACGTCTCAGACCAGTGCAAAGGGCTTTTGGTGACAGATCACCACACAGGAGATGAGTAAAAGAGTAGCCTGATTTGCTTCAGGGCTGGTTGATATAGGTGCCAATCTAAAGGGTGAGTATGTCATAAACAGATAGGGCTAACTTATCATATTAGTCCCTCATCTTATCTCTCATTACCTTAATATGGTAGCATCTCATCACCACCTGTCTCGCTATTATGCGTCCTTAATCCTTAAAGTTCCGAGGAAAGAGAAATGGCTGCTCGGATTTAATGATTGGTAGGACAGCTGAGGCGGGGACCATATTTTGAACTTTGGATAATGGTAGTCCAGTCAGCCTCTAGTACGATGTTTTAGCTCGACAATTTAAGACTCTGCACGGGGGATTAAAGAGATGGTGGCATACTCAGGGGCAGAGATTTCCAGTCTTTAGCGGTTGCAGAGCTGATCCTTTTCGCAGTTCGGAGTCAGTTATGCTCCTATCCTGAAACTTTTGACGATTCTCTGAAGTCCTATATTAGCACAACAAAGGTAGCCATACCCGTGTTCTTGATGGGGCGGACGGGGGAGGGGGGATGGTGGTGGTCGTATAAAGATTTGGCCAAGCCCAGTTTTTCAAATTTTGAGCTCAAACTCTGAGTTCTTGGCGGGATTTTTTTTTCACACAAAAAACTATCGCCAAAAACTAATATTTAGATTCAGAGGCGGCCAAATCACTCTAATGGATGTTTGATTAAAGCCCCCCCAAGGCAAGGCGTTGCAATCGTGCCCCACAGCACTGGGACAACTAAAACCGAGTTATTCCTCATGACGCAATCCGCTAGCAACCATCCCGCCCCGTTCCTTTCAACACCACGTGCTCCTTTCCACCCGTTTCCCCCAATGCAGATCCACAGCATGTATCAGGTTCGCCTCAGAAACAATGCTACCGTGATTTCGGGTCTCTGTCTGTCTTCAGATTCATGAGAATCATCTCTGTCTTTCATAAATAAGTGATCTCGGATTCCCTTATATATATTGCAATTCCTCAGCTCGAGCGGCGGAGGTCAAAGCAGGAACCTCGTGTCTGAGGTCTTTGATTGCCAACTGGAAACTGTTGCAAACGATGTCTAGGAACAGAGAGGCACGCGTTTTGAATATTAATGATAGTTTCAATTGCGTATAACATGTAAGTTTAAGCTCAATGAGTATATACGTGTGTGAGATACTTAAGTTACCAAAAGAGATCTAACCAGACCAACCGCCACAAATTCACAACCAGGACACCCTTGCATACCACCAGGACTCACTCCTCCAGCTTGTTTGGTCGACTGACCACCAACCGATCTACGAGTCCGTCCCCCGTACCGTACCTCCCAACTACATATAACCAATGAGATCTATAATAGCAGCACAATAAAACAGAAATCTATAGTTCGTGATATTCATTGTCAACGCGTAAAACTTCGTAAAGAAACAGCAACAAGGATGAAAAACAAAACAAAAAAAACCTCCCCCCCTGTGTAGCTAGGCCTGTAGCTGATTATAAACTAAATAATTGGCATAAAGAAATAAGTGTGTAAAACATTAAGATCATGTCGAGATCAATGTACCTCTATAATCAAGTTAAACGAAGTGAAGGTTATAAAATAAAAGTTAATAAATACTAAGGAAATGCATAATGTCATCAAGAGTTCATGGTCTTATTGATCAGGCAGTAATATGTATATGCCCGACCGGCCAGTGAAGATGGGCCTAGGTATAGGTGCATAAGGAGGTATTAAGGGGGTTTGTGGTTGCAAGCGTAAACCTTTCGCAAGTAACGTAAGGAGATATTAAAGAGTTGTATAAACTCCGGTATTAAAACTTCCTTTTCTTCGATTCGTATGTCGTTTTGATTCAGTTTCCTCGGAGCCGCTGGGAAAGGCGATATTCCGTATAATAGCCAGGAAATTAGGGCTAGGGAATGCATCGCTTTAAGGAGTTTGTCGTCTATCTGTCCAGTTATTCTGAACAGCTGTTCACCCTACCAAGTACCCTGTCTCCCGCCCAAGCTCAGCCTTGCTTCACCCCTATCCCTCGGCCTCCAATGGTAGTCCTCACAGCTACTTCCGCCCATATACGCCATTGGAGTCCTCCCAGCATCATCCCTTATGGTAACGCTGGCCCCGGCTGCAACAAGCAGATTGCAGACCTCTACCCTCCCTTCTAGTCTCGCAAGATGCAACGGGGTCTTCCCATCAAACGTGTCCTGCGCATCAACCTCCGCACCTCTCCTCAACAATAGCTCCACAACCTCCTCATGACCCCACCTCGCCGCATGGTGCAGCGGGGTAGTTCCATGAACGAGTGTGCGAGCATTGGTGTCGTGGCCTTGATCCAACAGTTGCTGCACGAGTGATGTGTGGCCTTTCCATGAGGCCCAGTGCAATGGCGGGAAGTCGAGGGAAGGGTTGAAACCTTGCACAAGCATGGCGGTGTGCTGGTATAGTGGTGTGATAAGGATTGCGAGGCTGCGGGATGCCAGCAAGAGGGAGCGTTGGTCCTCGAGGTCGAGATTAGAAGCAATTATGAGGAGAATTTCCGGGGGGAAAGTTAGGAGGGGAAGTTTAGTCTTTAAGCTGCTACGGTGTTGGTGGTTGTAGGAGTGATGTTTTTTCAGAGATGGTCGTGGGAGGTGTTTCCATGGCTTCCGGAGAGGTTTTGCCTGGATGGTGGTGCCGGAGAGGGATATCGGGGTTGTTTGACGTATGGGGGGTAGATATTGGGTGGTTTGGTCGGGAGGTTGCTGGTATTGGGTTTGTTGTTGAGGTTGCGAGGGTGGTGGTGATGGTGGTAATGCGTGTTTGGTTTGGTAGTGAGGATGGAAGTGGGTTGTTTCCCTTGCGTTGGGGATCTTTTCGTTCTCGTTGTCAATGTTGCTTTTGTCTGTATGTCCGAGGAAACACGACCTGAAAAACGCCTTCACCCTACTCCTTCGTCCTCCTTTTGTGCTTCCCTCTCCCTCCCTCCTCTTCTCCGAAGACCTAGAGGCGCGGAAATGAATATGTGACATGATTAATTTTTTTTTCTTTTTTTTAAATTCGAATTTCTCTTGCTTTCTTCTTCTGAGTGTTGGGTGACGACGTTCACAAAAGGAGATCCTTAAGAGCTTTTTGTGGATTTTTTTTTTCACGTATGGGGGATGTGTTGACACGATGTTATGATCAGATCAAACATGCAGGTAGGAAGCAAGCAAGCAAGATTATGGCACAGGTAACAGGCAGGTACTTGTATCATAATACTGTACCAAGAGTAGCAGGTATCATAGCAGGTAAAGTTGAGAGTACTCGTGCATGCAGAATTACCAGGGCGGGCAGAGGGTGCAAGCCATGGGCTGCATGGTGGGGCACATCCGAGCCCAATATGGGAGGATGTTCATATCATGTCTATCGATAATCTCCTTACCGTACCATACCGTAGGAATATGATCAATCAAGATGGTGTCGCTCATAGGTGCTTCAAAGACAACGATTTGCCTTACCCAAGACCATGTTTCCTACCACCACCACCGACCACCGTTGTTCTCACCGACAGCAAAAGCAAAAGCATTCACTCTCAAATAATTGCTAGCCAGTGAAGTAGAACCGAATTAAGGCCGAGAGCGATGGCGAGGGAAAGAAGAGGTTTCCACTAAAGGGTGAATTTGTTACATTCACTTGTTTCCTATTTTCGGCGTCTCTCTCCACCACTACTTTACCCTTTGACCGCGGTACCCCGGATAGCTAGCTGTGATCCGTCAGTCAGTCAGTCAGTTCATCAATGCACCCCGAGCAACCCAACCCACCCAACCCTAACCACCCCCCTAGCCTACTAGGTACTCCTGATGATCCCAGATGCCCGCAAAACATTTTTTGGCATTTACCACGTCAAGCGCGTTTCCTACCTCCACATTACACAGACAGAAAAACGAGCTCGTTTTTTTTTCCCTTTCCATTCTTTTCTAGCATCCTTCTTTTTCTCTTCTCCCTGCGCAATTTTTTTCAACTGCAGCCCTGGCACCTACCTCGTAATTGTCTTCGCTGGCCGACCGACCGCGCGACGAACGCTTGGACCATCTGGAGTAGGTAAGGGTAACCCAGAGGGGGGGGGAAGGTGGCTGCCCCGTTAAAACACATATACTACATATATGCGATTCTACTCTATGCACGCCCTGCTCGTTTCTCAGGAGATGATTTGACGCGCTTCCGATTCCCGCCTGTAAGGTAGGGCTGAAACTGCCCTGTGCGGGGTGGTGGAGTGTACCTAGTGGTGGTGGAGTGTACCTAGTGGTGGTGGAGTGTACCTAGTGGTGGTGGCACACCTGGTGGGTTACCCGAAGGGTAGGAGGGGAGGGTACGGTAGGTAGGTGGAGTACCTAGGTCCTAGGCAGTAAGGTAGAACAGTTAGAATCCACTGCCAGTACCTAGGTAGGTATTAAGAGAGGGCCCTGATCGGTCCACAGGGTACTTACAAGTAGAGTACGATATGGAGCACTGTATGTAGTTACTTTTACAGGAGGACTGCAGCCTAGCTAGCCAATCTGACGAGGGTCTCCGATAAATCGATGTACGCTGCTAACGATACTCGGCTGTACTATATTTGCCCGGCAACGAAGAGTGCCTGTTTGGGTTCGTGATCTTTTTTTTTTCCTTTTCTTTCGGCATGTCGTGCTCTGGGTTAGGGGATTTTCTGAAATGTGTGGCTTTTTTTTTTTTTATGTGGATCTTTCGATATGGGGAAAACCCCCCCTAGATGGAGGTGGTTTGCCTGCTCGCCTTCTTGGCGTGGGGTCACGGTGGGGTTGATCAATTGAATCGAACGGCGTTTTAAACTTTTTGGCAGGAAACCAATTGCAATGGGCGGACCTGGGATTGTTAGTGGCATGCGCACCGTGACTTTTCAAAACAATTATTATTATAATTGGCCGTCTTACAACTGTAATAATAACTGTCAGTATGCATATGTAGGCAGGTTTCATCATGAACAATATTGCAAGTAGGTAGGTTTCATGAACAATATTGCAAACAGTTTTACTACTACATACTTTACAAGAAAGATTAACAAATCTAACCAGCCGTCTACACGTACTCAAACACTGCAAACTACAATATCCCAGCCCTAATACAGCTAATTGTCCGAAGTAGCGGTGAGGTTCCCCGCCAATTTCCTAAATCTCAAGGTCCCCCAACCCGCATTATCTCCCATGTTATTCCGCGTGTTTGTCATCTCGAAAGTCTGGTTCAACAAATGTTCCCTCACATACGGCATCGACTTGCCCTCCTCCTGTGCGTAATGCGCATAGGCAATCTCATACACTGGCGGGAACTGGGCCCTCGACACATTTGAAATCACCTGCCATGGGCCTCCCACCAGGTTGGCGCCACACCTGTAAAAGCTTGGATCGTAGTCGACGTCATATCCCAGATTGTATTTTGCTGTATACTCATAACCCTTGAGGAGACGGTCCTTGTAGAGGCCCCAGTACTTGGTATCGCCCTGGTTTTCCGCAGTCAAGCAGATCTCGGCCATGTTGCCGAGGCCGAGAGAGGTGTGACCTTGGTCCCGACCCGATTCACTGTTTTGCCCAAAGCTGTTGATCTGGTTGGTGACGTTTGCACACTCGTGGTGAAGATAGTGGTTTAAGCCTTCATGGTACATTGTACTATTATCCAGGAAGACTCCGAACGCCACAAGCGCCTTTTCGGCGCTGGTCCCCCAGTTGGCAAGGCTTGAATCGTAGCGTCAGTGACCATTGCGGGGAGGTACGGGGGGGAAAGGGAGTGAGGGAGGAGGGGGTGGCTTACAAGGGGTATTTCTGCCATGAAGTAGGCCATGTCTGGGCAGCGTGAGGATAGAGGACGTTCAACACCATACGTTTGAACTTGTCGATCTCGGTGCTATTCCACCCACTGTAGTACGCACGGATGATTTCCGCCGCGTTGACGAATTGCGGCCCGTAGAGGCCGGCGGTCAACTGCGAGTCTGTTCCATTCAACTTTTCAAGGGTATTCGCCCATTTGGTTAGGATCTCGGTGGATTTGATGGCGTGGGCTTCGTCGCCGGTGATGTAGTACCTGTTTTATATATAGACCGGATCAGCCAAGCCTATTGGTAAGGGAGAATGAACTCCGAAAGGGCAGGTGGCTAAGGGGGGAATTCACATCAGAGCGTTCTGTAAAGCTGCGACACCATCATGGCTAAATTCCGTTTTCCCGGGTTGTGATCCTGTACCGTTCCTGACGACGTAAGGGAGGGGACCCCTCATTGTGTAGGTCGAGAGCGAGAGTTCATTTTTGGAGAATGCGAGATAGGCGGGATACCAAGGGTCGAGCTTCTGGGCGACAGAAGTCTTCATACGCTCGAGATCTTTATGGGTGTGAAGGATTCTGTGGGAAAAGTTAGGGGTCTGGGCTAAGAAAGAATGACTGATATTACTGACCCAGGATGAACAAAAGTCTTTGGGGGCGGTCTGGGGCCGGTAGGAGGGGTAGCATTTGAGTTCCCGCGGGCACAAAGCGGGTTTGCAAGCACCGCTGTTGAGGCCGCGAGACCGAGAACTATTAGAGATCGTAGGAAAAACATATCTAATTTACTCCTATAAGTCTATGCTGACGAATGCTAAATCAGAACGTGTAATTCATGTTCCAAGGGCTGTTTATATATGCCTTGTCCCCCCTTTCTGTTTTTTTGACATTGTCTCCATCTCGTTAAAAACATTGCAGGATCCTTCGGATTCCGATAATTAACCGTAACCCTGACGTGACCCGCTAACTGAACTCTCCATTTCTCCTATACAGTATGAATACTGTCACTCAAACAGCTCGCTAACAGCTGAATGGAAGCGTCGTGCAGGCCGGAGAGAGTCCGTCGAATACTCCGTCAAATAAACTGAATCGCATCTCCAGGGCGGAAGAAATTTTTCCCCGTTGCCTTTAAGGAAAAGGTACAGGGATTCATTTCCACGTTGTATTTTGTGGAGAAGGGCGGGGGAAAAAGGGCGGGGAAAACTTGAATGTGATTTCCCCTGATGAGCAGTCCCGGTTCGCACTTGGCCGATCCCTGAAAGAACCTTCCCCCACGTTTCCATCGTATATATATAGTGGTTATGATCACAAGATAGAAATTAGCCTCGTCTTCTTCAGGTACCTCAACGGCGGGGGGCGGCGAGGGGCTCCGTATGTAACTCCGTTCCCCGGTGTGGCTTGCTGGATTATGAACGAATATAAAGATGAAACTGAGATGCCCGATCCAGGTTCTTGCTAGTAGAACTGCCCTGCATGAATATATAGCTGTTGGTGAGTTCTAATGACTCAGCAGAGATTTTGAGTGGGTTAGGGGAGTGCTGCCTCCCCTGCGTTAAATTGCCAAGAATAATCCATATATCATGATCATTTGAGCTGAGATCAATGAATATCAGATCTATTCCTCTTAAGTTGTACCTGCCCGTAGAAATCTGCTTGAGGTATAGAGCACTTCCCCACAGACCGGCCCCTGCAACTACCACACAGGCCTTGTTCCCTGGGGTTCCGCTAGAGAAATGCGATTGGAACTCAATTGGCGGACGTGGGATCGAAGATGAAGGATCTGGTATTATTCTTTGGGACCATTAACAGAGATTATGGATTGGAACTATGTATTTACTACCTGGATATGTAGTTAGCCCTATGGTTATACGAAGAAGGGTAGTTAACAGCGATGAATTGGCATATCTTATCACACTCTTGAAGGGCAAACCTGGCAGGGGAGCTGGGCAATACACGCCCCCGCCCCTAAAACGGAATCGTGGATGTACTTACTCTCTGTTTTAATTTGCATCCCTTCTGCTAAACAGATATTCTGGTACATATGAGAAATAGATGCTGTGAAAATAGCCCCAGCAACAGCTTGGAGTCCTATAGCTACTGTAGCGGGATAAATGATTGATTTACTGGCTAACTGTGGATATGAAGAGCCGCTTCTCGTGAAGAATAGGAGATGGTAGACACGCGATAGATGGTTGAACTTTGATGAGGGTGCACGTGGTGGGGTGCTTTATATGTAAAGTTACATACTCCACGTGTAGTTGGTTGCGTCATGGACCCTTTTAAACGGCCCAGTCCGTTACATGTATAATACAACGAGTGCGCCACGACTTGAACTTAGTACGACATGTAGTCGACTGCAATGTTGAATTTGCAGACGTGTGTATAAATTTACAGAATCGGCCATTGAGTCCTCGATTTTGGATTAACTATGATGTGGCCTCACCCTTACCTTAAAATTTGCTAAAGGCCTATCTTACATGTATGTAATTCAACTTCCATGATTCTCGAGCTAATGACCTTATGGGTTCGGCAGAGAAACAAAAGCGCACCACTAGCCCTGTATCCTTCGGAATTGGTTTTGTGAGGCTGCTGCTATCGATTCAATGATAGCGGGAAATGCCCCCTGGTTAGCCCCCCAGTATTTCCATCAATATCAATGTCGAGAGATCTAGAGATTATACTTAACACGCTCCCTGGATTAACTCTATGCCCTGAAAGAGGGGGTGCGTGGGTTTGGGGGTGATCGACGTTACATGATAGAGGTTGAGCACTGCGTGCTTTACTAGCAAAGGCTCGCCGAGGACTTGGGTTATATTAGGCCCTTTGCGCAAAGGGCCTATTACAAACCTCTTTAAACCATATCCTTTCGAAACAGTGATGCAGAAAGTTGATATACCCCCTCCAGAATACGTCGCGCTACTAATACACCCAACTAGGCATCTCTAGCTACTATTCGACCTAGACATACATATACATACACGTGCGTATAAAATCTCACATATACACTGTATATGTACCGCCTAGAAGGACGGGAACACATACCATGTGAATAGGCGCACATCACCCCATGCTACAATGTATAGCTTTGTCCACTGACTTTCGAGGGGCCTCTTGAGCATGTACTTCTCGCGGGGTATAGAAGGACTCCATCATACAATTAAACGGAACAGCCTATAGCTACTGCTTCGGGTTTAGATCAATTGTATCTGTTAAGTATTTAGGGTACAAAACATTACATAGAGGATAACCTATGGATGCATGCCTCGGGCTCAATACAGCAGATATTATAATATCACACCTATATACAATTGATTAATTAGAATATGCAGGCCGAGCATGATCACAAGCCAATGCATCTCAACACCATTCCACCACCATCCTCAGCCCAGTACAATCTCCTGAATCCAGCTGGGAAACTAAGCAATCCCCAGAGTGGCCATTACCCGGGGGGGGGGGGAAACGGCGATCAAGAGGTGGCAACTGACCAATTGCAATCTTCTAGCCCACAATCTTACTATACGGGACGGAAATTAATAACATGCAACCCTTTCACCCAATGCATAACAAAACCCGGCAGTATAGTAGCTATAGCTATAGCTACAGCCAGAACCTTCCGTGCAGGTATAAACGGCGATATATATATCGACTGACCATAGCAGCTCTACCTCTCCAGCCAAAGGGGACACGACCCAGCTGAGCTCCTAGCTGGATAGTACATGCATCTGAACAGCATACCTATGCAGCCAACCGACCAGCTTTTGCCCCGCTCCTCGGACTGGTGCACTACCCACGCCACAGCTTATCCTGCAGACGCCCGGGGCGTGGTCTTGAGCTGATCCCTAGGTCAATGATCGGACTGCAAGACCGCCTTCGAGAAAGGGGTCTGATTAAGCGCAGATACTTACATGTAGGAGGAGAGTGAGGCAGGGGGACGGAACTTTATCTATTGTGCATGCACTTGCCCTGGGCACCCCGAGTTCTCGGTTGGGGTATTCCATTAGGTCCTTAGGATCGAACCCTCCAAGGGAAGCTTAGATTGTAGTACGGCGCCATAGCCCTATGGGCTGGATGCGAGTATGAAGTAAACAAAAAAAAAAGCCCTGGGCACCCCTATGTATATGCTCGTTTGCCTAGTCTAATTCGTGTTGATCAATGGGTGAGGAGGAAGATTAGGAACGGGACACCATAAAGAGCAAAAAACAGATGCCCAATATCTGGATCCAGCAAGTAAGATAGACACCACAGAAGGTTCAGGCTACAGAGATATAGTAGAATGCGTGCTGGGTGTACACGCGGGGTATTTAGGGTTAGGTTTTATAGACTATGCCGCATTACATGGACCTACCTACATGTACCTACATGTACCTACTCACACTGTACACTACTACTACTACATGTACTTTCTACGATCCACAAAGCGCTTAATCAACGAGGGACCTCCACCCAAAACCGCACCAGCCCAAACCCAATCGACCAGCCGAGTGACACCCCATGATCCCCCGCCGCAGCGGCACAAGTGCCGGCCCGAACCTTATCGTCACACCCACCGCCAGTAAGCCGGTGTCTTGTATCGTAGACACACATCCACATCGAGCGTCCCACGCCGGGAATAACCAACCCAACTAGACTAACCTAACCTAAACTAATCCCGGGGCCTGCTTACTCCAGAGAAACCTATGTACGGCGACGTTCCGCAGCTTAGAAGAGCCTAGCCTTTGGGCCTGCTAGGTAGCCGTTTGGATGGGGGCAGAGTCAATGTTTGGGGGCGTGGGGTGGGTGGGTGGAATCACTCGTCCTAGAGCTGGACACAGTGGTTGACTATACCAGAGCTCGGTGGTTATCGCTTTTGACTTTGTGCAGAGGGTTTAAGAGGTCTCGAATCTGGGCGTGGGGGTACGGCAGACGGTAGATATTGAAGGGAGGAGGGGGTGCTTGGCTTGGAGGATGTAGTGGCTAGCACTGAGGTATGTATATTGGGAGACTTTGTTTGCGGTGTTGGGATAGCGAGAGTTGTGGACTGTGTAATTGCTTTAATTCCTGCCTTTAGGGAATTAACGCGCTTGCACGCTACCCTAGCTGTCTCCATATCCATACCCATATCCATATCCATAGAGAGCAAAGGACACCCAATATCAACCTGTGATGTTGCACTGTCGGCGATGTACTTTACAGCTTATCCATCAGTACGATACACACACCTGCACCCAACGTCCCAAGTACAAGTACATGTGCTACATACGCATAACCCAAACTCACACGCGCGCGCACGTGTCTGCCCGATCTTTGATCGCAGATCCAGCTAGCCGTGAACCCGCCTTGCATACTATACTACATAGCCAGACAGGTTATACCTTATGATTACCTATGGCTACATGTATGCAGCTATGTACATCCATCATGGTTGAATAAGGGGGATACCAATTGCAATACTAGCTAGCTTACACGTTGTTAAGTATATATGTAGTATTATAATTATACAGAGGTCCATGCTGGACCTCCCAGCCTTGTCTATCTATACATGCCCGGCCGTGGCGTGGATCGAGGGCCAGACGTACCCGATATCAGTTACGTCTGTCCCGCTGCCGGCGGCGGAAGCAGCGCAGGGGCATCCGATATCGCCATATCTGCATCAACTAACGAGCTCGACAAAAAGCCCGTGTACAATAAGCTTATATACGTACAACCAGCAGCATGCATCGACCGCACCGACGGTACCTACCTACACGAACCCTAACATCCGATACCGCAACAGACACCCTCTCGATCTGGGGCAGGCGGAGCTGGTATAAAGTTCGCCCGTCTGACCCGGCCTTACCTTACGCTGAGCCTTAAATCCAGGGGTAACTGCTCGGGCCAATCAACACTCCACTCCACTCGATAGCGATACAAGCAAGCACGTTACACCGTATGCACACACCCTCTCGCAACAACCGCAAGCAACTCTAGGCCACCCTCCTCCTCGAACCAAACACACGTCCCACCCGTTTCACGCAGTCTCAAACATAAGCAAGCCAGCCAATCCCAGGGTTAGGGGTTAGTGGTTGGTTGGTTGGCCGGTCCAGCATGCAGGGGGGGGGGGTGAGTAGAGTAGCCTATGAGTATTGGGGACCAGGTAAAAAAAAAGAAACCGGCCCACACACCGGTAAAAGATGCCCGGGCAGCGGTTTTAGCTTTTTTGTGGCCAGTTCGTATTGAGTAGCATCGTGTTTTACCTGTTGGGGGTGCTGGGGTACAGGTATGTTATGTACATATGTTGCAGATCTGTGGAATATAGTTTAATACACTACATACTCAGCAGAGCAGAGAAGAGAAGAGAAGAGCGGTCAAACGTACATACCTACGCATCTTGGTACTCTACGCTAGATACGACGACGACGACGACGACCAGTCTATTTTTGTAGGTACATGGCCAGCTTTTTTTTTTTTTTTTTCCTTTCTTTCAATGGTCTAGTATCTCGATCTCGTTGCAATATCATTATCGTATTCTGTAGTACACTAGTTTTTTTCTTTTTTACCATAATAATCCTAACTAATAAACTCCCCCCCTCCCTCCTCCCCCCTCCCCACCCTGGGCATGACCTGATAAATTTACAATATTCAAACACATAAAAAGAAAGGTAAGAGGATAGGGAAATAGACAGAGAAAAGGGAAAAAGAAAAAATAAATAAACCATTCCATATGATCATCGACTAGCTAGCCTTGAGATATCGATAACCGCAGCAGTGACGTAGTATGAGTTGACAAGAAAGTCAACATATAGCTGCCTGCGGATATGTAGCTTCCCATTCATCGGAGTTATAAAGTGAAAAATAAAAAAAAGCCCCAAGCAAGCATGAGAGAAAGTGCTTGCTTGATACATACTAGAAAGAACGACATTAATAAACAATTCTCCCACCAAAAAGAGTCCAAATTTAACGTTTCCCTTGCCCCACATGCGCCGACGGGTCGTCCATATTCCCCTCCGCAAATGCAGCCTCATAACCCGTACTCCTCGGCCTCCCACTCAGCTCTGACGCCGCGATATCTCCTCCTCCAAGCTCTGCTGCCGGTGTAGTGTATCCCCCCTGGTTATCGTAGTATCCATACGGCTGCTGCTGTCCGGGAAGCGGTCTCCTTGGAACCCCACCAGGGGCCGTGTACACTGGTGACCCAACCGGTGAGTATGGCGCTGGTGTACCGGAGGGTGAAAATGCGGGTGGTTCGTCATAGCCCTGGGAGCCGTACTGCGTCATGTTCTGACCACCCTGATCCTTGTTCTGATCGTAGCCTACTGCCCCGTCGACAGCTCTATCAGGAGGGGGGACGGCGGCCCGCTTGCGCCGGCGGATGAAGCAGAGCGCGGCAATACCGATTATTGCAAGACCGGCAAGACCACCAACAACTCCTCCAGCGATAGCACCGGCATTTGACCTACCCCCTGAAGATGCTTCGGGGGTCGGGGTGGAGGCGCTTGGGGTGGAGGGGCTGTCGTTCGGATCGGTGTAGCCATCGCAGCCGAGTCGGACGAGTGAGGGGTTGCCAATGTTTCCGCGTCTTGTGTGGGCGATTCCGAAAACCTGCGTCTCGTAGTCGACGCGGAGGTACACTTGAGAGAGGAAGGGGGCACCGAGGAAGGGTATTTTGGGGTCGACGCTGTCCGGGAAGCCAGCGTTTCCGATTGTGGTCTGGATCATGTCTATATAAAGTGTTAATTCATGCCAGAAAAGTCAAAGGGAACATATTTACTTGGAACTAAATCCCACTGCCCCACATCATGGTTGACTGTTGTAGCAGGGAATATCCACTCTGTGCGCGGGATGGTTACGTTGAAGCCGCCGTCTAACTCGATGTAGATGTCACCTGGTGGGAGCTGTGTGGGGTCGGAATTGTTGTACTTGATATATTCCCAGTCTGAGCTAACGAAGGATACGTTCCCCCCAGTAAGCATGGTTCTATTGAAATTTTGTCGGACAGCCCTCGGCATGACTGTGGTCCAGTATGCGGGCTCTAAACAGGCCAGGAAAGGTTCTAATAGAATTCGGATCAGTATGTTGGCAGCGGTAATGATTGCTTAGACACAATTTAGACTAACCCTGGTTTGTCATGAGATCCGCAGTACCCCAGTTCATCTTATTTACCTTCACTTGCAACGGGCATGGCGTGTCCTTGTCAGGAAAGACGGGGAAATTCGTAAAGTCATCTGCACTAGCTTTCTGGCGGTTATAACCCCCAATCACAAGTTCTCCAACAGTTGTATTATTCACTGCAGTCAGGCCATAGTCCAAGGCCCAGCTTCGGCTTGGGATTAAGTTCTTCTCGACCATGACTGCAAGGAAAGACGAATCGCTGGCAAGACCGACCATACCTTGCCTATATTTTTTTAGAAAGCAGAGTGTCAGTTATTAATATTGCTACGAAGAGATGGGGAAGAGGTAAGACAAACCCGAAGGGAAATGTGCCGTTGTCAATGACTACCATAGGGTAACTGTCGAGCTCCATTCTACCATCGTCCGCGATCACAATTTGGAAATCATCCCATCCTATAGAACCAGATCAGTAAGGACTCTTTGGCTAAAGGTTTTCATCGCATTCAGCTAATACCTCGCGGGAACGCCGATATAGGGTCAGTGCCTAGTAGTATTGTCAGTATATATATACTAATAGCTCAAGCCAAAGCCAAGCATACCCTTATATTGTTCATAATTGAGATAATCCCATCCCTGATTTGCCCTGGAGGCATTATACGCTTCTGTGTGGGCATCAGGCCTCCATGTTCTGCTGCTATTCGTCTCAAATATACCACCGCGCCAGAACACACAGCCACGGTCGATGGTATCAGTGCAGACCTGAGCCTCAGGTATAAACGATGAGTTAAGCGTCGTTCCGACTTGAACTCCTAGTGGGACATTTTGACTTCCTGGATACATTTGTCTCGTTAGCCGCGCCTCAGATCTGGTTGTTGGACATTTGGAAACAAACCTGCGACCCAGGCCATAGACCGATGCGCTGCAGGGCGATCCGGCGCAAAAAGTACAGTGACATCAGTGAAAGGAATAGATGTCGGTTCCACAGAGCCTTGTGAAAAGTGAATATTAGCGTCTATCTCACAAAAGAGGTTTGCGGACATGTACAAGGTTATTGAAACTCACAATTTTTCCCAATAACCACTTGCGCGCCAATGAAGAGAGAGGACAATAATAGTCCTGCAAAGCGATGCACGCGTTGTGAATCCAACCCTTGATGTGCCATAGTTGATTGATTGCCGGCTTTAGATCTCGAAATACAACCTTTGGCAACAGAATGCTACTTCTCGAACCCAGGTGCAAAGGAAGTTTAAGTAAGTAAGAAGAGCCGGGCTCCTCCACAGGTATATAACCAGGGCTGAATCTTAAGGGGGGGGGGTGGATGGTACTTTGATCCTATTTTAGAGCCTGCATAATGTGGTGCCTCTCTTCTTGCTCACACATAAACCTATGGTAGGCAACACGATATACCCATGGCCAGGTCAGTTTCTGCAAAAGCAGCGAGGTTTTGGGCGAGAAGCCTCACATAATAACAAATCAACGACAGATCGAGTGCATGCTGCCTGATGAATAGCAATAAACCTCCTGCCAGCAAAGTTAACCCTCTGTCCTTCTCAACAGTTAACACAGAATAATTTGGCTTACACGTCCTGCTTCCACCATCATCTTTGCTGTCTCTACTGTTGCATCGACCACCACACACACCTCACACACTCACACCACACTCTCACACACACTCTCACACACTCTCACACACGCCGCCAGTACTCTTAGAGTGGAGGCTGACAGACACACATTCACAGCCAAACCCATTTGACGATGTTGCATAACCTGAATAAAGGTTTTCTGGGATGTGCAACAAGCTCATTTGATTGCTGCGGTACGGCTGTGTGATTTCGTGTAACCCCTCTTTATCGTACAGCCTCTGGTTCACCCCCATACATGCAGAGTCGCAGCTGACAATGGAGGGTCGTTAAGCTTGTTAATTGGACTACGCTATTTTGGGAGGTATTTTTTGAGTAATTTAGTGGCTAACTCCATCCCACGACTCTGTTCTGGTACCCGTAGCATCGGATTTACCGGGTGAGATTAGAGTGCATACTTTACGACTACCTCTGCTTTACTCCACCTTATAGTAGTAATACATGTACGTATTGTATGTATACATTGAATTGACGACTAATCAATCATGAGAAATTCCCTCCTATTTATCGAAATGGCTTACAACAAATAACCTGTGCTTCTAGAAGACCTGGCGAGAGAGCCCTGATAGAATTCCCGTTTGGGGTTGTAGCGTTTTAAATATGATGCCATACTGGCTGCATCGAGTTATTTGTGTTACTTCTGCTGTTTAGTTATCATCTACTGGATTATATGATATGGATTACTACCGTGCCTCCCCCCGTATCCATTGATCCTTTTGTATGTGAAACGCGTGCAAGCTGTACCGGGCAGTTCTGATGTGAACAACAAACGTTATGATCCTCACGAAGGAGGCTTTCAGTGAGTCGGATCACTTATCCAATGGCCTAGGTAGAAGACTTTTCAGTAGTCCATTATCGTGCAACTCGAGCGACCAATATCCAATGTGGATATCGCCACCCCAAAAAGTGCTGTTCTCCACAGTGTGGTGGGTGGGGTGGCTAACCGAGGCGTCTTTCGATTCTCAGGCACTTTTTTCGTTTCCCCACCTCCCTCCACTATGGTCACCAATGGGTTACAGCACAATGCTTATGTACGGAGCACCTTGTTCTTAAAGCGAGTATGTAAACCCTCTAATCTGGAAGACACTTAGCCGTTTTCTCGCGATTTTCTGTGTATTCTACCAAATTCACTCCTTTTGTGGCACAGAGAGAAGTGTATCCTTACCCATAACGGGGGTACACTTAAGCCGGTAGATAGTGTATTATATTGTAGCAATTAATTTTTCCGAACTGGTTGACACACTGAACACTAATCCGTCTGATTGGTCTGATTTGTGGTGAATCGATCTAACCCTGCACAGACAGTCAACTAGACTGAGTCACAAGCCATTGGGAAGGTGAAGAAGATTGGAGTTGCCCCTAACCCAAGCTGCCCCTCTTGATCTCGTTTGTGATTGGGCCCATCAGGCGAGAAGGCAGTAAAGTGGCTTTCTGGGGCGTTTCGTCCTTTTTTTTTTTTGAGGGAGATGAAAAAGCAAAGACACCGATAGGTTTGATATTGTGATGCATGTGTGTCATTTTGATGATCCGGCGCTACTGGTTGAAAAAGACAGTGTTGTAGAGCAGGCTCAGCCGTATTTCGCTTAAAACCACTCGCTCTCAAGGGTTGTAATCATTAATTGTCACTCGATCTGTCCTACATGCAACAGGATCCTGAGTATTAACAGACCACCAGCTCCCCCAGAGGCTAGGGCTAGTACATACTGATACAGCGATGGGGAAAAATTACTATAGGAGCAGGGGTCTAAGACCAGGGTTTAGGTGGCTGCCCTGGCCAATAGGACTCTTACCATGCTTCTAGGGTACAATAATTTTCCCCATCGCTGTAGGCATCTCTGGTGTAAGGGGAGTACAGTTAACATAAGGCGACGCTAATGTACTACCCTTTATCCAAAGATCACTTAGAAAATAACCGTTGAAAGTGCAATGATGTACATGCTTACAGGCACAGTTCCTACCTAGCGAGTGATATCCCCTGATCAGTGGATCCTGTTGAGATACAATTTAAGTAAGAGGGCATCTAAATATTCGCGACAACATGACCGTGCTTTACCTAGCTAAACCAACAGTTCTTAATATTGCCGCATTGATATTAAAAGTCAAGATAGTGCCGGTGTCCTGTGCTAGGGAAACATGTCTACCAACATCGTGGCTGAGAGTCATGAGATGCTTCTCTTTACTTCAAATAGGATGGGCCCTCTTTGTCCTTTTGCCTCCAACATCATCATGATACGTGTAAGAATGGATTCATTGCTTTCTTTTTCCCTCCCAACCGAACCCTCTGGTCGGTATTTAGCGAGAAGTGGTCTCAGAACGCGTGGAGATTCTGAATCAAGAACCGCCTCTATGATCTGAGGAGTTAACTAGTCGCCATGGCCCTGTCTTCAGCCACTTTTGTAGTAGTACTCTTGTGCAAACCATAGTTGATCATGGTGATTTACAAAGCAAAGGATTATGGTCGGAAGTAGGTGAATTGGGAAGCTTTAGGGGCGATACATTTACGGTTAGATTCACGAGGTCCGTGGGTGCTCTTGATTGTGGTATTTTGGGTTGGGTAGATACGTCGACTTATGGGGCTCTTCGATGGTGAACTAGAAGGTTATATTAAAGCTCGTAGAGGATAATTGGTATCTACTCTACTTAATTCTTTGCTGCCCCTCCCTGGATCTGCGTGTTTAAGGTAAGGCCAAGCGCTTGGACTTTGTTTCTAGTGAAAGGGTTTGATATTTATATTTGAATATGTATTCTCCTGCTACAGCATGTTTTAGTACTCATAACTGCGTATCATGATTATCTCAAGCGATGGTGTATCTGGCTTCATAAGAGTACATAATTACATGTATCCTTTACCCAAACAATAAAGGCCTAGACACAAAACTAGGCCTATCAGAGCCAAACCATTGAATTCTCTTGTGGCTCATTCACTCTTGACACCGGCCATTCTTTTATGATATATTAGACAAGATACGTATGCTCGGCTTATGATAACGACTTGATAGACTCGACCCTCCTTCCCTAGTACCTGTACTTGAGCAAAGCCTCTGGCTTTGGGAGAGAGTTAGGTTTCAGGCCTTTACGCCCCTCGATCTGTTTCTGGTGGTGTTGTGTGACTCTGTCGATATATGCCGAAGGTCGGGTCTTGGATGGGTTACTGTCGCCATTAAGTTTGCTGTCGGGAGAGAGATCACGCTTCCATTTTCCATTTGCTGAAGAGTGATCTTCCGGCTTCTTGAGAATCTCGCTGGCACTCGTGGGTAGCCCCCGCCCTCCATGGAGATTGTCCCACCTATGGATTCCGGTAGAAACAAGCTCCTGTGTTGAATGAAACGAACGAAGGTTCCTATCCCGCTCTGCGCTGGGAACTCTGTCCAAGAATAACTCATGCCCCCGGCCTTGTCCTTCAAGAACCCCAGGTCGAGGTAGCTTTTTGGGGATCTTGGCTTGGTGTAGTGTTCTAGGGAGGCCATTTCCCGTGCTTTTGCTACTTTCAATATCTAGGTCTTGCTTTGGATTTGCAAAGCACTTTCTGGCATCTTGGTTTATTCGTAAATGGGTGATCTCCGGTATATGAGCTGGGGCGGTTTCGGTTTTTTCGGGGGCCGTGGGTATTTGAGGCAGCAAAGCTTGTGTAGAGGAAGGCCGTTTTGGAGAAGGATTCCCCCGGAACCTCGGACCGGTTACATTGACCATTTTTCCAGCTTTCCAGGAAACTATCGCGAGGCCGTATGCAAGAGGTTTCCCATTTTTGCTCCGAGTCGTTGCAACTGCTACCATGCAATCCCCAGGGTTTCCCGTCCTTTGACATGTTTTGCATGCTTTAAAAGTCCCCTTTCCTTCACCGTTTTTTCCTCTCCCTTGATCCAATCTAATCATCCGTTGCAGGTTGCAGCGATCTCCCTTTTTTCTCCCTTTAGCTAAAAGTATACAACAAATGCATCTAGACCTCGTTTGGTAAGCCTTCTGGAGGAATTGCTGCTCTGTTGTTGGGTCGCCGTTACCGCAGACGAAGCTGTAAGATTCGGCTAAAGTTTTGAGCTTGAGTCTTACCCTCGCTCCAGAGAGCCTATGCCAATTATATAGCTTAGTTTCTTGGTTATATTGAGCAATCTGGCACGGGATCCCACGACGTGCAGTAGTGATGCACATCTTGTTGGAGATTTGTGAGATGCATCCGCCGGAATGATCGGTCACTTGGCAATAAAAGCATTTCCAACTTCTGAAATGCCTTTCGAGATATACTTGCTTTGTTTGATCGTCTAGGGGATCCCACTTGAGTTTCCACTCATTTAGGTACCGATTATAATGATCTGCACTGGTATAGCTTGGCTTATTACGGCGTTTGAGAGTCAAGATTGTGCTACCTAAAGTTGGGATTGTGTCTTTATCGACTTCGTTTGATGAGTGAGCAGACTCCCCGGCTTTTGGCTTTGAATTGAATCTTGGAGAATTTGCGCCATAACCACGGGGACGTACTTCACGCAAACGTGCTGAATCAGAGATCTCTGGATGTCTTTCATGGCGTAATTCCTTATTTTTACCCAATTTATCGCAAGGTTGCCCGGATTGACGGGTATTGGCCAGACCACTCTGAGCAGACTTTGGTCTGCTTTCCTCGGGATCACTTGAATCTCCCCAATGTGCAACATCCTGCATGAGGCTGTCCTCACCAGAGGAAGTTCCAGCGTCTTCATCAGAGCAACTTTCATCATCACCGCCGCCGCCGTCGTCGCCGTCGTCGCCGTAGTCGTAGTCGTCTTCAGAACTGCTGCCACTGTCAGCGATTTTGCCGCATTCATTGTCATTACATCTGCCTGACATATTATCTAGACTGCGGCGACGAGGCGAGTTGTTGAATTGCTTTGAGATGCTATTTTGGAAGGGTTGTCGTCGGAGGTTAAATTCGTCAGAGCGATATTCCACAGAGTCCCGTGTTTGTGAGGATAAGGTCGTCTCATCACCAAATTGGCCACATCGTAGAACCCTGCTCTTTACAAACCTCGACTCTGATTGCGCCTGATGAATGGATGTAGTGGGACAGAGGGGGGCATGGGAATTATTGATATAATCATTAGATTCCACCTCCACCGAGGATACTAATGAATTATATAAAAGTCAGTTTCTGTGCACATTTGCCCAAAGGGCCGAATCTCTGGATAATACAAACATCTTGAAATAATTTTTAGGTCTCCGAATGCTATTGAATCATGTATTTCTGTCATCCCACACATGGGTGAGTGAATCATACTGTTCCCATTTATTTGGATTCTGGGGAAATTCTCTTCATTTCCTACTAACTGTCAACTTGGATTGTTTAAATATTAAATGTCACTGCAAGAACTGCACTCTTAGGTTACTTGCCTTGGTTAGAGCCCAACAAACACATACCAGCACCTATCTCTGGCCTAGAGCGGGGATCTTAGTTGATGTCAGTTACTTGATATTCCAACTATGTAGCACGACCAAGCAACATCCAGGGAATTTTTATATATACCTATGTCATTGCCAATTAGGTCCGCCAGTTGTGCAAGTGTCTTCCTGTATTCCCTTATTCTTTGCTGGACCCCCTTCTTTAAAGTGACATTATCCGAAGCGTTGTGTCCAGAGTTGTCTTGCTTGGTGATTTGACATCTCGCAGTCTCGATGCCCCACATAAACTCCATATTTCCCTTGCAGAGCTGTGTGATAACATCTTGAAAGTTACCGGCGATAACCTCCCTGGGCCGGTTGCGTGGATCCATGACTTCAACTAACATCAGAAGAGTTAGGAGGCATGGGCAAGGTAGTGTAGACACATATTCTGTCATTCCGGATGATAATATGTATAAAATTATAAAGGGTATATCGAGGCTTACCTTCTACGCCTTAGAAGGAGATATCTTGCTACTTTCCCTTTCTTTGTGCCGCCGGGTACTCCGTTCTCTCAAGAGAAGTCTTGGAGTGATAGTAAAGCCCACCTTGAGGGGCGGGGGGCCTGGGCAGACTACTGAGTTAGTTTATGTCTATCATCAAGGTTCAAATGGCACAAACTTTCGGGGAAGCCATGAACTTCAAGTTCATGCATTGGGGCGGGGGGGTTTAAGGATTGGAAGTGGTGGAGAGAAGGGGGTGAGCGGTTGAAAACTATGCAGAACGACAGGATGGAGGGTAGGGGCAGAGAAAAGTGTTACATACCCCACTGACGATGAAATCAGGTGCTCAAAGTGTTCTGATTCTCTACTAAGGCTGTAAAGGGCTTTTTTTAATGGGACCCGGGATGATAATACAGAGGGTCGATATTTTTAGAGGGTGTTGATAAATGAGATAGATGGTTGATGGGGAAGAGAGGTAGATGGGGAAGAGAGGTAGATGGTTAATGAATTTATAGGTGCTTTGGCGGGCACTGATAGAGGGGCTCTACCTGTCAGAAACTTCTAGCGCAAGTTAAGGGACACGAAACACATGTTCTCACTACATGTATACATGTATGTATTATATCACCTCGCGCTACTGCCCCCCGTATGTAAAAAGGACCAACCATATGTACATTTTATTTACTACACAAGTCTAGATAAAGACTACATGTACACACAAGTACATGTACTTACATGTACTGTACTTGGTCAATTCCCGCGTATAATCACAGTCAGTCACTCGCCGATTTCCCGTATACGCGCGTAGAAACTGCCTACACCACAACAAAATGGTTCCCCTCACCTAATCTGCGGGAAATACTCGCTAGTATGTACATGTACCCACTAGCAGAATTTGAAAGTTAAGATCATGTATACTCGTCGACCTTTAGTCAACCAAATGGTCTCTTGTGCTCAGCGTTAGGGTGCAGAGTAGCGTAACTCCCCAGGAAGATACGGGCACAGGGTTAATTAAGCTTTCTGGCTCTCGCTTTGGATATTAGAAATTACATACCTTACCCCACAAATAGAAGTTTAAAGGTACGGGTTTCATCTTCGACTACCTCAATACACCCCACTAAAAATATTCTCTCGGACATCCGCAATCTTGCCAACTTATCAACTACACAACGACAAGACTTTCATCTTTCGAAGTCATGTCTCAATCAAAAGATGATTCTAGTGGCTTTGATAACCCTCTTGTGAATTCCGCCGAGGATGCAAAGAAAAGTCAAGAGGTTATTCTCCTGCTCCGGCCAGTCACCTTGGGCAACAAGCAGCCTCCAGAAAAACGACCCTACTCGCCTACCTCCTACAACAACCAAGGGCAGAGGTACCGTCATCTCGATTCCACCTCCGAAACCCTTACGGTCAAGAACCACAAAAGAATACCCAATTCCTCCAACTGCCTTCACGTATTTTCTATCGCCACGAAAAATCCAGACACCCCGCCCCCTCGCAGGGGCCCGAGGTTTTACTTCACCAAAGAACAGCGCGAATGGCTTGCCGAATACTACTCTACTATGCCTGACTACACTGGTGATTCCTGGGAAAAGGCCTCAATTGATTATCGAACTGCGTGGGGGCACCTCCACGATGGCAGAGCTCTACAGGAGAAGTGCTTTAAGATGGGTTTGAGGACATTTGCGGGGGGATCAAGTGGAGGGTTGCTAGCGGTCGAGATGAATGCCAAAGAGCCAAGCAACGTAGACGCAACCAAGTCCCACGAAACCCCAGTGGCGCGGGAGGCCGCTGAGGTGTATCAAATATTAACCTCGCCTTCCAGTCCACAGAATATCCGCAACGGAGAATTATGGCTCAAAGACAATATTCACAAGTTTCGGAAGAGCAAGTTTGAGGTGGATTGGGAGTCACTGGCCGCCCTCTTCAACGACATTTTCGATATGAAGAAATCTCCGTCTGCGCTAGAAATAATGTGGGATAGGGCTGTTTTCAAGAACTGTGGGTTAATTCGCTCTGCGTGAATGCCTGGGGTTCAAGGAGGGACTATGTTTTGCAATAGTATTAAGGGCTTAAAAGCCTTTGTTCGTAGTCGCTTGTAATCAATTCTTAGAACTTTAATTGTGGGCTATGCCATTATCAAAATTCCAAAGTGATTTGAGGAACAACTAACAATTTTTACCGGATCAAGGGCCTGGACTGCACTTCCTTCATTAGCCAAAGCCACCTTTAATAAATTGTTTAGACTCATAACCATTCAGATTCGGATAAGATTAAAACTGGAACGCACCTCGTAGAGGCGTAGATAGCTGTGGTAAACTCTAGCGACCTCACTATTTCATCTTCTAACCTTAGCTTGTATGTAAGCCCCTACCCAAAAGTTTTCGTGAAAGCCAATAAGCAGTTGAGTGGCGAAACCCATACAAATCTACCTAGAAATGGGTTCTCCACTAAAATATTTTATTACACCTTAACCACTTCTTTTTACCAATTCAAAAATGTGCAAAGGGCTTCCCCCAAGGGTCAAAATATTTTATCTCTGTTCATCGTTATAATTAATTGTGTTGTGGTTCTACACTTTGAACCTTGGTCCACCTAGTTTGGGTGGTAATCGGCCCTTTCACAGGAACCTTTGGGTAGGGACTTTACCCAGTCGGTATTTAAGACTATTCTTCTATTTATCCCGAGTGACCCAACATGAAGATGACTTTGACTATCATATAACGTAAGCAAACCATAAACATGTGAACTATGTACCTACTTGCGGTGAAATTAAGTATTGTCTCTGGCGCACGATAGCAACCGACCTCACCGTGATAGTTCAAGTGTGATATAGTGAGTGATATAATCGTTTTTGGATGGAGAAATGGTCGTGGCTTGACTCTAATACACTCGGATTGAGTTAGTTCCTGTGATTCTGTAGGGCCTCAAGTCAGGTGGGGTTGAATGGTTGCCAGTGTAATTGGGACAATAATTTCACCCCAAGTACACCGTCTTGTCAAACTCCGGTGAACCCCCGCTAATAGGAATATTGAGTATTGCTTTGAATCTTGAAGCGCGTGTAAACAATTGTTTCTATCCCTTGGCCCTCCCTTGCCTTGGCCCGCTTTCCCTGAGCTGCATATAATAGCTTAATACTTTGCTTCCTCCGAGTGATATTACATGATTCACTCTTTCAAATTAACCAAGCTCCAATTATATTAAGGTTTACTAGGGATAGACATTCACCCGTAGTTCATTTAACCCTAACGCTATACTCACTGTCTACCTCATCGCTCATTATTGTCTCAAACACACCTACACCATGGCACCCGACTGCCGTCCCTACTCCAACGGCCACAGCGCCAACACTCAGCATCCTCTCCCATGCCCCCCTATCTGCTACTCCCCCAACTCCGATGACCGCAATACGCTTCAATTCCTCTTCTGCGTTCAGTAACTTCCTAATTGTCGCTACATTTCCCAGACTCAACCAGTGGATGCATGACCCCCCGAGTCCCCCAACCCCAGTCCCCGACTCCGATGACAAGGTTGGCTGGTACACTGTCCGCCTCCCTACGGCCAACGATGGCGGCGACGATAGGTGGAGTGAGGAACCAAGTGTATTCGTACTCGTTATGAACGATACTACCTCTGGGTACTGCTTCAACGCATCGATGAGCACGCGGTACTGATCATCGTGTGTGTATGGTGGAGTCTTCAGTCCAATAGGGATTGGTGCTGCAAGAGTAAGGGCTGAAAGGGATGAAAGGTATGATTGCAATCCATCGAGGTTGTAGGCAGGTGGTGGTTTGCCCGCTATATTAGGGCATGAAAGGTTTATCTCCACAAGAAGGTCATAGGAGTTTTCGCTCGCAAAGTCTGCAATTCTAGCCACTGCTGAATTTACCTCTGTAGGGTCACCCGTTATGGATACGATGAATGGCTTCAATTGTGGTATCTTGGAAGCTGTGATTATGTTCTTGATTGACGTCAGGTAATAATCAAGCGGGTGTGGAGAGTATCCGTATGTATTTAGAGACGCATCGGCAACTTTAGCATTTGTAGTTGAGAATAGGATGGCCTGGTGTACGGTTTTATTCTCGGGGAAGCCTTGAACAGGCAGAGAGGTCCGGGTTGTAACAGCGCCTGTGTGTGGTGAGTGGTATAGCGCTGCCAAATCTTCCTCAGAAGTAGCCCATGGGGTTGCAGAATTGAGCAGAGGCGGGGTGAAGATGAGCTGGGGCCTTGAGGGTTTTGTCGCCATCACGTGGGAGGAGAGATTATAGATATGTTGTGGTGAGTGATGGGGAATATGTAGTTGTAGTAAGTACAGAAGTCGATGTTATGCTAGTAGGCACAGATATAAATGTGGTAATATACCCAAACAGACTGCGTTCATCCTGGAGCCGGATGGAGGAGGGAGGTGGTGTTTATTTACATAAAGGACTAGTGTAGGTACATTTTCTGATACGGTACCGACGGAAGATACATCATCACTTCGTACGCCATGCCGATGCCAGGGAAAGCTGGGAGATAACATCGTGGAGCCGCTCATCGAGATTCCATGGTGATAATTGGCTCGGTTCACAAGCAAGCGACGGCTATCTATCAGACATTGTTCTTCCACGAGAATTGTGGGATCGGGATTTCACCGAGCTTGCTTGGGTGGTTGGTACTCGTAGTTTTCTAACGTTTCCGGACTGGTCTGCATACCACCAAAATACACCTATATGCAGCTGTGTCCAGTCGTTAGAAAACTACATGTACTCATTGCTTCCACAATAATCTTACCCATAGCTGTAAGACTGTTTCGTGCGCTACCTAGACGGGATGTATGAGATGAGGAATGGGGGGGAATAGAGGGGAAGAGGGGGATTGGGAAAAAAAAAAAGGATGTGACGATGTGACGCGAAGAGTTAAGGATGGGTGGGTTGGGTAGCTGTTTCACAGAGCAGTAGCATTGCTACAACAGCAACCTTAGGAAAAGCAATGACGTCGAAATCTCCTTTCCTCGATAATAAAAAAAGTTTCATCTCATCACATTTTTTTTTTCTCTCTCTCCCCCGTACGTTCACCACCACCAGTGCCGATAAGAACCGGACCCTGTTGCACCGGTCTAAGCCCGGACCGGGTTGGTGCAGGGTTACTGTGCGTGGTTGGCTCTGATTGGTTAAACGGAACGTCGACGACTTTTCTCCGCACTTTTTCACTTGATTTTTGAACTGCTGCACGCAACGTTGGCCGTCGGGATTGGTGCCTCTTGAAGGTTTGAGTGGCTTGGTACATACATAGACTGCTCTACAGTGTGTCTATGCACATTTTACTAATATGCGCTTCTTTTTTCATGAAATTTTGTAGTCTGATTTAATTGTTGGGGCGTTTAGACAAAGAGAGCATACTGAGGGAGAAAAAGAATGAGAGGGGAAGTTGTGGGTTACGCATGGCAAATGTGAATGGGAATTCAAAACTTTACCTGACTTGTGACGTACCATAGCTAAGAATTAAGTACTAGACCCTTGAACATGCGAGCGCACTCGAACCCTCTCATTCCCACCCCCTGCCCTAGCGTCTATCCCAAGCTGTCGGGACGAAAACAAACATCCATCCACCCCTCTTCTCCCCCTCCCGCTGACACGTCGAGATTCTCAGTCACATCTGCCGCCGAACTTGACTACTCCATCCATGGCCAACGGATAGCTCAGTTCACACCCTCTTCTGATCTTTTGAGCCTGCCATATCTAGAGGGGGGGGGGTATGTACCTACTATATCGGCCTACTTCTCTACATACTTTATCGATATGCAGTGCTTACTTCGACTGGAGTCTAGATAAGTACCTCACTGGCTAGGAGATCTTCTAGAATGGCACACGTATGGGATGCAATTTTAATGTAGAGTCCGTTATTGGGGGAGAGCGTAAGAAGTGTTGCAGAAAGCCACACACGAGATCAAAAAATTGAGACTCAGATCGTCGATTCTAACCCTCACCTTAGATAGGGACCGAGTCTTTTTTGCTACGCAGATTATAGTTTTTTTCCTCACGTTTTCCTTGATGTGCTGTATTCGCTTCCTGGTGATTCGTTGAGGGTGGGGGGAGGGTGGGAGGGGGGGGGGGTTGGAGAGACTCGGCTTCCCGTTTTCCAAGCAAAAAGAAGAGTAACAATGCTAGTATCCAGCGTTCAGCGTTTGCATCCCCCCAGAGTCCAGCTTTTTTCCCTTTTCAAGCCCCTCTCCCTCCATCTATCTTTGCCACCCCCAAGAAGGGAAGCGCGCACTCCTTCAACACCTTACTTGCTCGCTGCTTCTTCGTTCTGGGGTATATCCTTACTGCAAATTTGACAAGCCGCAGCCCAACCTCTTCTACTCGTCTGCCTAGCTCGATAGCTACCTACACAAGGCAGTAACGTGAAAGCACAGGTGGTCACTTTACCAGGATAATCGTCGACATCTAAGACTGTTAGTAGGTATACTTGTTCCACTTGTCACGTCACTCATTGCCCATTGCTCACCGTACCGCCCAACAAAATAAGCCCAACCCGTCTTGAAACATTTCAGCAACTGAGTGGGGCAGAAAAAAGAGGGATTAAGAAAGGAAGAGCAGTAATAAAAAAACCCTTCACACTGTTCCAGAAGCCCATAGAACAAGCCTTCTCCGTAAACATAGCCTTGCACAAGCAAAAAAAATTAAAAAGCAGGCAAGCAAGATTCTCGGGAGTGCCCTGTCGAGGTACATACGTAGGTGGCTAGCCTACCCGCTTTCTCCTCCCTCATCGCCCCCCATTCCGGTGTCATTTTCCTCCTCCTCTTCCACCTCCTCCTCCTTTTTCCCTCCTTTCATTCACAATATAACACCTTCCTCTGCCATCAGCATCCTTTCTGCTCGCTATACATATAACTCACTCACAACTATATTTACTGCTACTTACACGCCCCTTCCTCGATATAGGAAAGACATCTGATCTACTACGGACGAAACTCGCAACCGGAAGGAAAAAGTAAAGGAAAGAAGGGAACTCCAGATTTTCGAGAAAGATGTCTATGGATCCCGTAACTGAGCTTCAGCACCTGAAGTTCACACCAAGGACTTCAGCATGGAAGCACATGCAACAGTTTGAGAGATTGTGCGCGTTGGCATATCCACGAGCTTCTGATGCTGGGAAATGGTACGTTCATTTTTTGCCTAGTTCAAGCATATATTAGGATTTGTCTTGAGATCACTTCGAGAGAAAAGCCACTATTTGCTGTTATCTTATTTTTGGAGTGGGCTTATTTTCTAACTTGACTCGAATTTTGCTGCAGGAGCTTATTCGTGAAGACTATTGACACGACAAATGTGTGGGGCAGTGGGAGGGGGATGACGCCTGGAAGATGGCTTATGGAGTTGAGTAAGTAGACCCCTGCTAATGATCTGCCTACCTCATTCCCATTGGTTGCTTTTTTTCCTTTTCTTTTTTTCCTGTGGCCGGCGCCTAGTTGGCAACGATACCCAACTCAGTGACCGGCCCACCCTAACTACTTATTCGCCCTAACTACTTATTAAATATCCCCCCCCCATTCTAACATGTTCATAGGTGAGGACTGGCTACGGAAGAACCGACACTGCTCTGAACCAAACTGCAACGAGTGTAAGTTATTATCCTATCTTATCCCACCCTACCCCACCCTACATGTTCATTTAACCTGCCCTGCCCTATACCATTCTTCCCTTCTATTCTCTAATCCACTTTCCCTCTTCTTGTGCTCACATTACTTGTTCAGGCAAAAACGACACCATGTCTTTTGATTATCTCAAGAATGCCTTCCTTGACCGTTGGGGTGCGCCGGCATCACCACACGGTAAGCTCCGCCAGCCTACTCGGTCCCACTCCATGCCCCCACCATCCGAGTCGGACGGTGACCCGGGCGAGATTTTGACCCCGTCTGATATTGTCTCCAATGCTCTTGTCCCAAGAGGGAGCCATTACCCACCTTCTGCTCCCACACCTCCAAACGAACCTGTAAACGAGCGTGAGCGCCTCGTACAGGAGACAAAAACCTCTATTGCTATCAACCCTGCTCCCGGGAGTGGTGGTGGCCAAATTGTGTTGTCTATCTCAGACACCAACAAGCCCCGACGAAAGAAGAAGGATGGCAGCAGGAACATCGACTCCCGCAACTCACACCGTGGACACTATGGAAGTCACGACATGGACCCCCCGTTAGACTCCCCTCATGACTGGGAGCGCGAGGAGCAAGAGCGCGAACGTGAACAACAGGAAGCAAGGGAGAGAGAAGAGTATGAGGAGATAGAGAGGCAAAGAATAATGGAGCGGGAAATGCAGATGCAGCGCGAGCGAGAAATGCAGATACAACGTGAACGAGAGATCCAGATGCAGCGCGAGCGGGAGATGCGTGAGCGGGAGATGCGCGAACGTGAGATGCAGCAGCGCGAGCGGGACATGCAGCGCGAGCGGGACATGCAGCGTGAACGGGAAGTTGACATGCAACGACGAAGACGTGAGAAGGAGATTCATGTCGTCGAAGTCGAGCCCGCACCAATGGAGCTTGTTCGCCAGGGGTCTGTCTCCAGCGAAGGGTCTCACAAGAACAACGAGCAAGCCCTTGTTGAGATCCCCCCATCTGAGGTTGAGGAATCCACGATCGCTGGAAGTGAGACTGGTCTTGGAGGCGCCATGGCCGTGGCTCCTCCTTTGAGGCCCCGGTTGTTAGAAGGAAAGGTCTGCGCTATCACTGGGGCATCACGAGGTATCGGACGTGCTATCGCCCTCGGATTCGCCAAGGAGGGAGCCCACATTGTTGCACACTATTGGGGAACTAAAAGTGATCCTGCGAATGAGGAGATCGTTTCTCTCTGCGTTGAGATCCGTGGTATGGGCCAGGGCTGTACTATCGTCTTTGGAGATATCTCGGACCCTAGAACCAGCGACAACATCATGAAGAGGGCTGTTGAGACCTACGGAAGGCTTGATGTAGCTGTCGGTAACGCTGGTATGTGTTGGTACCGTGACTTCCTTGACGTTACCCCTGAGCTGCTCCGTCGCCACGTCGACGTCAACCTCAACGGAAACTTCTACTTTGTCCAGGCCTGCGCGCGCCAATTCAAAGCCCAGTTCCACGAACTCCCCGTTGATCCCCGCCCTGATCCCATGCCTGATTATTCATTGATCTTCCTGTCTGCAGCCGGTGCCCACTCCGGAAATGGTCATCAATCCCACTACAACCCTACTGCTGCTGGGTTGGTCAGTTTGATGCAGTCTACTGCTGTATCATTGGGCCCTTATGGTGTTCGATGCAACGCCTTGTTGCCTGGTGTGATCCAGACCAAGATGAACAGGGAAGAGCTCACAGACATGGAGAAGAGAGGACGATTGGAGAAGAAGGTCCCCCTTGGAAGGTTGGGAGTTCCCAGCGATGTTGTGGGCCCGGCGGTATGGCTTGCTGGTGAGGGCGCGAAGTATGTCAGTGGCGCGCAGATTGTCGTTGATGGTGGTGCGTTTGTTAACAACTACTAAGTGTAGTGGGTGGTGCATGTGATGTAATGTGATGTTTTTTTTCCTATTCATTTTCTATGTTTATCGTTGAGAAAGGTTAGGATGTGGACTTTCCTTATAGTTTGGGGCATTGTTTTGGACTCATTTTTGGGGCATCATTCCTTTTACATCTCTTTATATATATGGCATGGCATCACGTTTTTCTTCTATAGGGGTTTACTTTTTTTTTTTATGTTGGTTGGGATGAGGGGGTTGGGTTAAAATCTTTATGAATAAATGTGATAAACGGCAATAACGGGCTTCGATTATCTTTTTGTGAGGTCTCAAGCGGGACGAGTGAAAAATTGGAGTGACCAGGACATCTTCATGAGATCTCACCTCATGGTGGCTGCTTTAACCAATTGCAGCTAGTCATTGCGAGTGATTTCCTATGATTTCGGTTTGCCGTGTTTTTTTTTGTTTAATTGTTAATTGTATGCCTTCTGGCTATGACAATATCATACTACCCCAGAACTCCCTGCTTCCGCCGCCAGCATCAAGACAAAAGGAAAATGGTAAAGACAAAAAACTAGTATAGTATCATGCTCCACTCCACTTCTCCGTCTTACAGTCACTCTTTCTGGTTTGCCGTGATACCGTTGAGGGTGATGCTATCAGTTCTTCCAATATAGTTCCTCCTAACCCGATTAGTACAGTCATGACGGCCGATTTCCGTGCTGGGACTCTAATCGTTTTCTTAAAGTTGGCCACCGACAAGTGACTACCCCGGCCTTCTAATTATAAAGGTGTAGGTTTGAGGGTTCCTAAACTACGCCATATATCGCTAAAACACACGGTAGATTGCCAAAGATTGCTCCCCAAAGTATGATACCTTTGGCCCCACAAGGCCGTTAATCGAACTCTCACTTGTCCCTTTTCTTTCCAATAGCTCAAAGCAGCGAGCTCTAAGTTTCGATTAATGGGCTTTGGGAGTGTTTTGATCTCAATCGGGGGGACTTCTAGCAACTCTGCTCCACCCAGGCCTTCATTCTCTAATCACACCCTATTCCATATTTAATTCAAGGTCTGGTTGAGAAAGCCTCTAGAGGGAGATATGATGTAACCGGTTGTTTGGGTTTTGGCGGTATATGAACTAGACGTTGTGATGACATAAGAGGGGCTATATTTAAAGGGACAGCGCCACCCCTTAGCCGAGCTTCTCACGCCAAGAACTAGTATAAGGTAAATACATGTAACTTAACCCTAATGTGTGAACCCTATCCCGAAACCGCGGAGTGGCAAACTCCTTGGAGGTGCTCACCACGGAAAACAAGGAGAGGCCGCAGATTTATCGACCTGCCTCGACCTGCCTCAGCCCCCACTACCTCCTCTCCCCCTCCAGTGCAGCTTCTTCCTTCCTCATGCTCTTCCAAAGGTCAGGTCACGTAATGTCACTCGGTATTCCCCCCTTCATTGTATGTGGGACTTCATTAATTTGACGTACTACGGGTGTAGGGGTAAGTCTAGCGACACTAGCCGTGGTTGCACTAGCTTTCACTATCAATAGACTTATCCCTACGCCTGTAGTACTTGAATATAGGAGAGATTTCCTATATATCCATGTGTATACCGGACATATACATATAATCCCAGGCCATTGATTGCCTGTGCTTGGAAGCAACACACACTACAACATAAGCGAACTTCCCATGTTTCTTTAATGAGATCCATCTTGCAAATCAAGCCCCCATATAACGTGTTTCACCGGGGGAGAGGTCGTCACCGGGAAAGCAATCAAGGGTGACAATGGGATGACCTAAAGTTGCTGAAGAAAGTCGAGTTTATATACAATTACAGTAACAAGCAGCCAGAAGTGTTATTTAGATGTCTCCCGGCTACTTTTGACATAATTTACCTCTATCTAGCAAAGATATGGCTTTAGAGAGGGCTCTGAATTGATTTGGGAGCGTAAAATTCATCGACTTTACCAAATTTTGGCTTATATTCACTATATAACCCCAGGATTCGGGAAGGCGCACTAGGTTCGCTTACTTTCCTGGTGATGATCGCTTTCCCGTTGTAATAGAAGAGTTTGTTGCGGGGTGCGCACTATTACCTGTACTCACCAGTAGGTTAGATTGAGTTAGCTTTGTGAGAAAAGAAAGCATAAGTTCAAGAAGTGAGGTGTTGTTGCAGTATGGTTTGGGCAGCGAGATAGTCTAGATTTTACAGCTTATCGTCCGTAGCATAGCACTTCTTAATTTGTACTGTCTATCCACTTTATTCTGGCCCGTTTTTTTAGGAGGGGAATAGGATTTATGCCTGCAACAAATTCTTTTATTGGGATGGCGGTTGGCCAAAAAATCTATCAAGCCCAATCAAAGACAGCATGGCTAGTCTGTTCTACCCGCCACCTTAAGGTTATGATTAAGTCATTAATAGCACTTGCCACTTTTCAACACCGCGGCGACAATAACCTTCATATTTCAAACACGTTGAATTCAGGAAACCAAAGCTCAAAGATGACGCTGATTTTATTCTACATGGAGTCTCTTCTCGTTTTTTTTTTTTTTACTTATACATACGCAATCTCCATAAGAACCCACTATTTTCGCTGTGTTGAGAAGACACCTATCTATAGTGCCTGTCCCCTCCTGCCGCCATCATGTATAGGGACCCAAACCTAAAACAAAATCCAAGTTTAGCCCATCACCCAAACGCAGGCCCCCCAAATCCGAGTTATATTCAATACCCCGGTTTCTCGCTCTATACTATTCCAATGAAGTACACTGGCTGGTCACCCATCGATAGTGAAAGCTATAGCGCCCATGCATTCCATAAAATGCTTGATGAAATAACGAACACCCTATCGCCATGGAATTGGAATTCGATCGAGCTGTTGAACGCAACCAAAGAAGACGATAGTTCAACCCCAGTTCTCCTCATCACCGTATTTCCCGAAGAAAAACCAAACCTCCAGCTGATTTATAAGGCGCTTCAAGGCTACCCTGACCTGCTCCAAGCTGAGTTGATGGTGAAAATTGGCCCCGGCCCAAAGAGACAGCATGGTCCAGTGGGATGCGGGTCGTCCCTGTCACTGTCTAAAAACCCCTTGGCCATCGGCTGCCTTGGAGGTTTCCTTAGACTTGGTGATAAGATCATTGGGACCACATGTTATCATTGTATTCATGGTGGACCTGTTGCCTCTACGGCTATTACAGATGCCCCGGATAAGCCGAAAACTGAAATTCTCAAGATCCCGGAAGATCGGAATGACTTCAATATGGTGGACATTCTGAATTTTCATAGACGCTTGCGTGAACAGAGACTCCAGGCTAACCGGAGGGCCACGGATAGCCCGAATAATTCGGGTCACCAGAATATCTCAGACAAACAAAACACCCCGGATAATCATAATATCCCTGATACCCAGAATGTCCCAAATACCCAGGGTGTCCCAAATACCCAGGGTGTCCCAAATACCCAGAATGTCCCGAATGGCCAGAGCGTCCTAAATGACCAGCAAGCCCCGAATAAGTTGATCCTCCCGACTAGGTCGGCCCCTCCAGACGACCGGGGTTCCCCGAGTGGCCGGATCCCGGGTACCCAGGTGCCAGATACCAGTATGCCCCCAAATCAGTCGGATGCCCAGAAGCCCCCAACTATCCGGGGAAAGGCTACTGCTGAGATATACCTTATGAATCCGGCTATGGGAATTTACGAAAAAACTGCTCTCAAAGATTTAGAGACAGCTAAGAAAGAAATGGAAGAATATAGACAGCATTGTTTAGAAAACGACCTGATGCCAGAGGAACTCGAAAGGCTTGAGAACGAGGTAGAGCGCAACGAGGATATAGTGGCAAAAATACGTAGACGGAATCTACTTGGGAGGCTCCTACACGATTGTGGAAGGGTACACATAACAGAGTGGAATGGTCGCAGAACGTGTGTCGATTGGGCTGTTTTCACTATTGACCGTAGGAGACAGATCGTACAGCCGATTAATACTATCCAACTCTCTGACATCACTCCTTACCACGAAAACACTTGTACAGTAAAAGAGTTTCACAATTTTGGAGACCTCGCACAGCAGGGCGGATTGGATGTCTGGAAATATGGGTTCAGACTCAAGAGCAGCACTAGAGGAAAAATCAACGGTGTTTGCAGTAGAATCTACTTGGGCCCGGTGGACTCTATACGGAGGCTACCACGCGTCAGTAAATCATACTCCGACGAGATATGTATCCTTGGAGATCAGGGACAGAAGTTCTCCATCAGTGGTGATAGTGGCGCTTGGGTAGTGGGATCGAAAAACGAGGTGCTAGGCTACGTTTTAGCTGGTGTGGAGGATGAGGCTCCTTTTAGGTCTTATATGACGGATATACGCCTCTTGTTAAACGGACTGCGGTCTGTTTCTGGGATTGTTGCTGAGATGCCTCTGTAACGCCACCCCACCCTGTGGGGTATTTGAGCTAACGTTTAACAGACCAACTGCAGAAAAGGTGGATCCGCCTCCACTACAGGACCCAACATACCGGATCCTTAGGTCCATGAGATATAATGTCAATTGCTATGGGGTCGAGAGAGCAGTACAATTGCCTGCAATACATATCCGGCAGATTCAAGAGCAGCAGAGACAAGCCTTGCGGGCGAAACAGATACAGGAGTGGCAGGCGCAGAGGATGAATGTGGAAGAGAAGGAGACACAAGAGAGGCAAGTTTTGGTGAAACAGGAGAATGGACAAGGGTATTGTGATATCTATTACTACCTTTTAGGTTACGAATGCTAATGTTAGTTCCCCGAGTTCTGTTAGGCTAAAAAGGCCTCGAGAGCCTTAGTACTCAGAATGAGTGTACGGGGCGACTTCTAGTAAAGATGGGCTATGGAAAGGTTGGTTATCGCTATTAAGTATTCGGTTTTACCGTGGCTTTTTGTTGAGCGGAACCTATTTGGAGTATAAAAGAGAGGGAGGGGGGGGGGTAATCGTCCTACACACATACCTAGGCTTTCAGCATGGAATTTTTGTAATGAGAATCAATCCTGATATCAGCTTGAAGCGAAATTGGGAGCATCAGACATAGGTTAGGTCTAGTAGGGCTTGTGGTAGCTCACTGTACCTTTTTGTTTAATTCATCAAATGCAGGTCTGAATGCTTCTTTGTCAGGATCACTTTATTTCTATATATACTCAGAGGGGAAATACGTAGTAGCGGGAAGAGTAGCGCCAAGCCACTCCACAAATAATACTGGGCATCTTGGCACTAAGAATATCCATTTTCGAGTGAGAAACTGTGAAAAGGCTTGTAACATTTTAACTACATAAGATAAGCCTTACTTTGAGGTACCATGAATTAGGCCGCCGGACTAGCGAATCGTAACTAACGAATTTTACCTAGGAATCAGTCAATCTATCTTAAATTTTCTTTATGGTGGTTTACCCATTTGGACACTGCCTACAATTAAAGTTGCTGTTACAGTATAGTACCTGATCACCTGAGAGCTCTTGAAATAAGCGCACAAAATCTACATGTAGTAAAACCAGTTTATGCATGAATAATCTCCTCTTGCCCGAACCAAGGTTCAAGTACTTGGGGTGAGATTAAGTATTGTCCCAACCGCGCTGGCAACCATGCTATCGCGAGAGACAACACTTAATTTCACCGCAAGTACATGTATATAAGTATTTCCCGCACTTTTCACCTCCCGGACTACCATAACAGTGCGGGCCGAAAAGTCCGGGCCCGCCGCGGCCCCCCCCCCCCAGGAAATCGGCAAACATATTTCCAGGGTAAGGCTGACGTGACGTCGTCCGTCCCACGTTTGGCGCTCGGCACTTCCGGATAAACGCCAGATCTACAGGACCGAAATTAAAAAACCTGGTATCAATCCTTGAAAAAAAAAATTATAAAACGCCAGATTTCTGGTTGAGTGTTCCAGAAAGGGGTAACTAGCTGGCTGGCTTGCACGATTCACGGCTTGTCACTCGGTTATCTTTTCCGGTACTTGTCTCGGCGACCGGCTGCACAAACAGCCAGAGTTGCCTTATCAGAAGAGTGACAATGACCAAATAAGGAAATTTCAACGTCTTGTGTGACGAACCACTTGGACTTATGAAGTATCGATCAACCAATCAACCACTTGGACTTTTGAGTCCTAGATATCGATAACGAAATACAGAACATTTCAGCTCTAGAAAATAACCATGTGCATAGGGTCATAATTCCGGAGAATTGTTTTCAAATGTGCTATTTGCTAGTCCAAGAGCTGTCCATGTTCGTTTTGGAGGCCTATCTCCCTCACTTATGGCTGGCGCGCAGGTCATCTGCATAAACTCCCCAATGTCATGATGATCGGGGCACTAAGTTGATATTAATTAGCATCCGCATTATCGCTAGTGATCAAATGTTGAACAATCCTAACAGACCGCCGCTCATGGTCTTCCCTTTTCTCTAAAAGGATTACCTCGACCGAAAGCACCGCTCCCCGAAAACTCTATATCGACTGCGGATGCCAATGGAACGGGTTTCTTCCCTATAGTACCGGACTCCCTGGGAAATCTAGGGAAATAAAAAATTTCTTATGTCACCCAGCTGGCCAGTATATCGCGATCCGTCCAGAAACTCCAACCCCTTTCCACCACCATGTCAACTTACGCCCCTTCCCCCAGTGAGTAGTGGTGCCCCATAGATCCGTCTAGTACAATGTATATTAAGCATCCGTTCTATCAACCAGAGCAAACAAGTTATTGATACCCGCCCCGCGAACGCAGGCACGAGATCCACTTGTCAGCATAAATGGCTCGAGTATCACCCCAAACTGACTGGCTGGATCCGGAAAATAGGGCCGGTTCTCTCTCCTCGATCATGTTTATCCTCAACCCCACAGGGTACTCAATCTTGGGCTGGCCAAGGGCCACTAAATATGCGCGGCAAGCCGCATGAATCTCCGGCTGTGATACCACTTGATACAAGATGTGTACCACCTAGTACAAAGATCTGCCGTGAAATAATCAGTTTGCTAAGAAACAAACTTACCCTTCCGTCCCCAAGATCTGTCCGTAACCGGATACCGGATGGGTGATCGGTGCAAAGCTGGTACTACGTATATGATGACTGTGTTCTAGAATTTCAACCCCTCAAGTCCCCCACCTTTTCCCCAGAGTGACTACCATGATGGTCATGTGTTTGTCTAGAATACCACTCGCTGTAAAATTGCATTCTCGATTCATATCAAGATTTTTCGCAAGGCGAACTCGCATTGACCAGCCACACACCCCACTTCTTGCTTGCCGTGGAGTACCTGCTTATTTTACCTTATGAATTCGTAAAAAACTATTCCCGCGGTAATAACCTGATGATCATGTCTAGCTTCTACGATCTAAATACTTAGGGCCCTACAGCATTCTTGCCCTCTCCGCCCAGTTCGGGCCGTACTCCTACCAGATGCTGTACCAAGGCACCTCTAATAGAAACAAGGTGTGTCTGATGTCCCTTCCAAAAAACACTTTGCAGGAGAGATGTTATAGTTTAAAAAACGATAGTCTAGAAGTCTTCCTCTTCCGACCTTGAGAAGTGTTCTAGACGGTCCGTCTAGCCCTCTAGTATACTGATCTACCATGCAAGGCCCTGTCTAAGAAAGAATGCTACAGCCTGTACTCCCAAACTGGGCCAATCCGATGGTAGGCACACCACTGCAGGAATATGTGGTTAATAGCAGAGGTAAATAACCTTCCGAGACGGCATGTATGTAGGTAAGGATATGGAAGAGAGGGTACTTACGTATGCTCATGTAATGTAGGGTATAGCTAGTCACCCCTGCAGCTGTAGGAACAGGTACTTGGCAATTAGCTTTTTCAACCGTGCTTTATACAACCACATATCTCAACAGCACTATTCCCCTATTTCTTTTTCTTTTCGGTATTGGCCATGCCGATTGAGCTGGGAGTAAGGATATCCGGCGCGTGATTCCCCTATGATCGGCAAGGTCCGGTACTTTCGGGGACCCTATGTTGCCTGATTCTGAGGATGCGGTCCGAGACCTGGCCTGAGGCTCGGGCTGGGTTTTACTTTACTTGCTTATGGCCCTTAAACCTCATAGGAGTGGACACATCGAGGCTACGCTTTCTCTTTGCGTACTAGGAATATACCAGCCAGGGCCTCGTAGAACCTTTCTGGTATCTGGGTTAGCTGTCGGCTTTCGCAAAGCACATCCACGTCTACACGCTGGTAGCGTATATATTAAACAGTGCTGGTAAAAAAACTGGGGAGACCAAGAATTGAAACAGCTAGATATTAGGGCAGTAACCCGGAGGTAGCACCGTAGCGTTGGCCATGAGCTCTTATTTGAGACGTAAGCCTGCTTAGTTGGGCACCATATATATGTGGGTATGGAATAAAGACTTTAAACCAGCTCATCCCTGCTCTGCCTCTTCCATTTTCGGTAGAAAAAAATGAAACTCATGTCGATCAAAGGGCCCAGTTTCAGACACACGGTCTTCCCTGTAAATTAGGATCGGCAGGCCAGAGGTCAACGTGACTTGCTCGAAGTCTAGCTAAGAAAAGCCCCTAGTTTGTGGGGAAAGGTGCCCTAGAAGTAACATTTAGCGAAAGCTGGCAGAGGTTGAAACCTTTGTGCAAGATTGCCCGAATTGAAGCCGGTCAGATACAGCGGTGTTATTAACGGATTCGGACATCATCGGACTCGGAAAAACTTCAAACTCCCATTAGTATTGAGCGGGATATTGCATACCGAAAGATACTATACCACCCCCCCCCCCTGGTAATCGTAGAACATACCTTTGCTCATTTAAGGTACATGTAGTATTGGCAAGGCCCCGCATGCCCCGCAATGTGTTGCCCTACGATGCGGGGCTAGTGTATCGAAAAGAGGGTAGGTACATCTGGGCGAGACCGTCGAGGAATAACCCCCGGGGAACTCGGGAAGTAACATATGTCCTGAATATGAGTTGGGGAGATCATTACGGTTGTTGGAGGTGAGAGGAAGTCGATCTGATATGTTCTGAGAAATGTCGTTGGCGTTTGGGTAGAGTAGATGTATGTATAGTACCTACAAACGTTGGTCAAACAAGATCAATATATTGCCAGGGTGGTGGTGGTTGGTTACCCGACAAGATTTCTTCTAGAGTAGGGCAAGATCGTTCTTTACCCCGGTACCACAAGATGATTTGGCTGAATTCGGTTCTAACCGAACCGGGATTGTGATTGGCCCCGAAGAGGGGGTAATAAATGTATGGGGCCGGGTGGCGCCCGGAGCTCGGCCCAAAGACATAACATTGACAGGTTCCCCCTACATGTAGGTACGGTACTCTCTACCAGGTTATGCAGCCGTCTTGGCTTACCGGGTTTCAAGCTACCAAGGTATGGTGAACAGTACTCTTTGAGTTCGATTTAAAGTATCAACTGTTTCAAAGTCAAGTGACTGGCGTGGTAAATAAAAAATGTCATTCCCTAGTATGCCGAAATGTATCCGAGAAATCTTACGTTGCTGAATTCTTAGTAACGCAGTATATTGTTGAAAAATATATGTATTCTTTTACGATATAGTCACTCACATGCACATGGTGATGAAGAGAGGTAAGGAACTTACATTGTATACATGTACATGTAGTGACAGTTGGTTTTCTGTAAGATATCCAATATGTACATGTAGTCAGGTGAGAGCCGCCGTTTCCTCAAAACATGGGTGCCTGGGTGATATGTAGAGTACATGTAGTTTAGAGTATATCATGGATGCATGTACATAGATTAGACTCCCAGCTCCTTTCCCTTTATTCCTCCCATTTTTGAAAAGTCAACACCACAAGTGCGAAGCAACCACGTTACACAACACACAAAAGTCTTTAAGTCTTAGGCCTCAACTATCACCAACCTCTCTAGTGTCCCCCTGCCTTACCCTTATGACAGTAGTCAGAGCTATCTACTGGTATCTTAGAGTACATACATTCGTAAGAGAAACCATTTGGACACTCTGCCCAACCACCCTCCTCCTATAGAAAACCAGGACATACCCCCAACCACCCCGTCCTTCTTCCCCGCTAAGTCCTCAATTTTTGAAATAAAACTCCATATTTTGCGTTGCAACCACGCTATAAACCAAAAAGTCTTTAACTCTAGGCTCACGACGTTCGAGATGATCTCCACAACCCAAATTATCAAGAATCTCACCGCGATTCTCGACATCGCCATTACCAACCAAAAGCGAGAATAATTTATCTCCACCTGCTACCGCTTATCCTCGGTAACCCCAACACTGATGAAACCCAGATATGACAGCATCGATAGGCCATCAAGACGCAACATCGCTTCCTCTCGTGAGACATCACAAGATTCGGTGAAGACACACCTCATCTACCAAAAGCAAATATCACCACACGCCTCCCCACAACTCACAAATCACCAGAATCTCCAACTCCCAGATAATCTGCCAAGATTAACGCCTGCCTCCCCTCAGAACCCCGCCCCAGGTTCCCCACCCCGCCAACCCTAATCAAGACACGACGCATTCTGGCCATTAAACCAGAGAAGAAAGGCCAAAAAGCTACGAAAGACCCATCTACCCCACCAACCCCCGCCTCGAGACTCCACGAAGTTAGCCCAAATGAAGTAGAGCCCGCAGACGACTCGACAACCCCTGCAGCCTAAGTTCCTCCCAACCGCCTAACGCTGCCGCTTGAAGCTCCTGAACCCTCCCCACCCAGAACGCCACAATGAGATCCTCCTCCCAAGAAAGCCTAAAAGAGCTACGCGCTTACGCCGCTTACACTCGCCACATTAACGCCAGCTTATTTATCAGAGCCCACCCCATACCCTCAAGATCCTTCTATAACCTGCTAAGCCTTCACCGGCTATTAACGCCAGATTAACACCCCAAGAACCCTCAAACTCTTCTTCGCTTTCACCGACCGATGCCGCCATACACGGCCCCTCAGACAACTTCCAGACTAAAGAAGTTTCTCGACAAGCGACTTCGAAGAGGTCGATTCGCCACTCCAAGATAACCCTCACCGTCCGCTTAAACAAGCGACGACACCAATTCAAGAATACCAAAACCACCTCCACAATCAGAAGTTATCGTTATACCGACTTAAATTTCAAATTAAGACCACCATCAGGCTCTTTCTCCGCTGCAATGCGCTACCACGTGGTCCGCAACCCTCCACCCAACGCCAAGAATCGCCAAAAATTCCATGCCACGCCAGAAAGCCAAAGTTTCCCCACCTGCCCCATCTAAGCTCACACCAAAGCCGACCTCCGCCAGAACTCCACCTGACCATCACACTACCCCAACTGTGCCCCATTACCCCCGCCAACGCCTAATCATGCCCCACCGCTAATTCCCCATTCTACCCTCTCCGCCCCAAGAAATCGGCCAACAAGGAATCCCAGCCCTTGACCGCCCCCATGGAAAACGCCATGGATATTGAAACCCCCGTCTCTGCTTAAATGCGGAACGACCCGTTAAGAATTTCTTCATTTCTTCGCATTATCCAACACAACTGCGCTTTGAAAGAACTCCATGACATTTTTTTCACTCTCAATTGCTCAAGTTCTATAATAGCTATCCAAGAACCTCCCCTCTTTAATGGAAAACCTCTCCAGGCTCCTTCCTTTACTCTCTATTTTCCCTCCCCCGCGTCTCAACATGACAAAGTCTCCGCCTGTCTCTACATTGCAAATACACTGTTAGAAAAACACTCCGCCACCGCCCTCCCCTCATCCCGCGGAGACAGGATCTCAGTTAATCTCTTTATTAAGAACTCGAGGTCTTCGTTTTCCCCGATGCAAATAACTAATGTTTATAATCGCCAAATTTCGTCCCACACTCGCTCTATTGACCCCGAGTCTATTTTTATTCACTCCCACGACCCTGTTATTATACTGGGCGATTTTAATATTCATAACCCCCAAGCCGACCCACTCCGCTCTTTTTCCCCCGGGGAGCTATCCCTTAGCCAACCCTATTTTTCAGCCGCCTCCTCAAAAGCTTACTCGCTTCTAAACATTCCAGGGGTATATACACGAATATCACCCAGGCAAGATCAGCGCCATAGCGTGATTGACCTCGCCTTCACCAACCCCAGGGCAGCTCCCCTAATAAGGAAATGGCTCCCCCTCTCAGCAAGCACAGGCTCAGACCATAGGGTCCTAGCCCTGACTATCTCCTCCCCCTCCGCTGACCTAAATCCCCTAATCTCCCCCAACTGGAAGTTAACCGACTGGGAAAAGTTATCCCCAGCGCTGAAGGACTTCCAGATTCCACCCCCCTCTTCCCTCAATATCGACAGCTGGTTCGAAGGCAATTTAGACGGCCTCAACCAACTTATTCGTAAGTACACCCCCCCTAAGACCACATGCAAATGGTCGAAACCGTGGTGGAACCCAAATATCCAGCAGCTTCGAACCATCTTCCACTCCGTCCAACGCGCCTACAGAAAAGGCCTCGCCCCCCCATTTGAAGTCAAAGAGGCTAAAAACGCCTACTTCAATGCTATTAAACGCGCCAAACAAGCCCACTGGAACCACTATGTAGCGAACGCAGCCACCAAAGACGTCTGGAAGCTTAAAAAGTCAACAACCAGGTCCGAAGAACGAATCCCCACCCTCCCTAACTCCCCCACACCCACTGCACTCAATAATAATCTGATTGAGGCCTTCTTTCCCCCAAGACAAGATCCCCCTCCCCCTAATCCCCTGGTCTTCACGGATGTCCCTATTATTACCCCAGAGGAAATTTTCAACGTCCTAAAGACCACAAGCAATCTTCGCCCCCGATACTATCCCAGACTTATCTGGAAAAGCGCCACCGCCAATCCCTTTATCTTACCTTTCTCCTAAACCCGCTAATCAGGCATTTGCTACACCCTCACCCTAAAAAGCGCTAACGCAATTTTCCAAAACCCAATAAACCGACTACTTTCTCTCACAAGATAACAGATATCGTTCTCCTCCAGACTATCTCGAAGATCCTGGAGAAAATTATGACCATTCGCCTGGCACTTATTGCCAGGAATACAAACCTCATCCACCCGCACCAATGCGGCTCAGTAGCAGGCCTCTCCACTGCTGATGCCGCCACCACACTTATCCACGAGATTAAAGCCATGCAACACGCTGGCCTGAAAGTTTCAACACTCCTACTAGATATCAAGGGAGGCTTTGACCACGTCTTGAAGCAACCTCTTGCTCAAGCCCTGTCCTCTGGGCACACACCCCCCTATATGATCAACTGGATCCTCTCGTTCCTGTCCGATCGATACATTACCCTTCTCTACAAAGGCTCACCCAAACTGCCCACCCCCATTCAAGTAGGAGTACCCCAGGGCTCCCCTATTTCTCCCCTTCTCTTCCTGATATATGTAAATATCCTCCACCTTCAGGACCCCTCTCCAGGAATTACTCTCTCGTACGTTGACGACTTCGCGATCACGGTCGCCTCGCGCTCGCACGAAAGTAACATCTCCACCCTCACCAACCACTACTCCCACCTAGTCCTCTCCGCCACCCCCAGGAACATTTCATTCTCAGTGGCAAAAACTGAACTTATCCACTGGAGAACCCCAAGGGACCGCCTCCCCCCCTCCTCCACCCCAATTATACTCGAGGGCCACACCTTCCACCCAGCACCTAAGGTCAAGTGGATAGGCCTCTGGCTCTCACAATCACTCGAATTCAACGTGCTCACTTTACCCATTGGCGTCAAGATCAAGAACATTCGCCTTATTCAACGCTTCTCCGCAAGAAAGGCCTTACTTCTACCAACTGCTCCGCCAAATTTCACTGCCCATTAGACCCATGCTTACATATGGAGCATCCGTCTTCCTCCCCACCCACGCCATACGCGCCCTTAAGAAATTCTGGAACTCAGTACTCCGCTGGGCCACCGGATGCTTCAGAGCCACTAACCTCGCTGCGCTCCACATTGAGGCCGCCTCCCCGCCCCTCGACCTCTATATGGAATTCCTTAGGATAAAATATGCAATTCGAATCCTACAGGCATCCCCCCTCAACAACCCGGTAACCGCCAGGTCGCCCAAGAACTTTCCTACCCAATCCACAACCAGATTATTCTCCCACTCCGCCCTCCTCAAAGGCAGACCCAACCCCCCAAAAAGCGACTTGCATAAGGGTGTCTCCTCCCGATTGAGTTCTGCGCTCATCGTTTACGCCAAAGATAATATCCCTCCTGATAAACTTACACTCTATGCGAAAAAACGCCTCCTAATCCTCTGGGAAGCCATCCACCCCCCTCCGATATACTACCCCTTCCTCCCCTCACTCACCCTCCCGATTTTTACAACACTCCACAAATTCTCTGCCTCAAGGATTCATCAAATCAGGACCGAGAAGAGCTATTTAAAAGCTCATAAGTCATGGATCAATATCAACTCATCCGAAATTTGTCCACACTGCTACCTCGAACCAGAAACCACACAACATGCGATCTTTATCTGCCCAGCCAAGAAAGAAAGGCAGTCGAGTCTCGAAACTCTTCCGCCCAACATTCGCTCAGTTAGAAATTTGGAATTCCTCTCCCCGACACTGCCTGAGATATATGTCTCGCACAGTCCTTTTTGAAAACCAACTTTCCGGTCAAGGACCTTCCGTCTCCCCTCCTCTCTGGGTCAGCCTCCTCTACCCTCAGTTCCGTATCATCACTGAGCTTATAAAGCCTCCGCCGTCTATACGCGGCAAAAATCCAACCGCAAGCCCTCCTATAGGCACCTGGCCTCTGGCCCACGAACCCCCCTCCAGTTTTGGCAAAATTAGGACAACGGGGTTGTGTATTATGTTTGTTTTATTTTCGTCTATACGCTCATAAAGTTCGATTTCTTTTGTTTTGATTTGATTTGATTGATTTGTTTTTAAGGGGATGTTTTGTTTGTATTTTGCTAGGGGATAGGTTTTTTATGCCATAGTCTAAGACTGCATGCAGCATTTTGTACCTAGAATGAAAATGATATGAGTTAAAAAAAAAAAAAAAAAAACATAGATTAGACTCCTTGAATGTTCTTAAGCCGACCTGACCAAGATCCGTTCGCCTGGAGTTTAGTCTACACATGGGATGTCAATTGACTGCAAATACTTGCCAGAATACATGTATATACATGTACATGTATTCGTTCCTTTTTCCCAATCAAGTCATTTTCTGATATCCAAAGGGGCGAGGAACAATGAGGTCAAGTATTCGTGAGGACATGTATATGTTTTTTTTATCGATATTCTTGTATCAAGAACGTTGTTTCCTTAGCCATTATTCTTATATTTGGTGGTAAGAACTAGAATGCAGTCCCAGCGATGGAAGGCATGCCCTTGGCATAATTGGACCCTGGAGGTAGATTAAAAGTCGGCTCGGACAAACTTGATCATGGCAGCAGGGTTTCTCACGGCTCCGTCGGCCGTCTATCCCGCTGATCTGACCAGAGCTCTCAGCAGAAATGCTTTTCTTTTTTGCTTGGTTGCATGCATGTGGCTACCATCAGTACATGTACATCTAGTACCTGCATATTCGATAGAAACATACCCTTGGCAGCAGCAGCTGCAGGTGCTTTGATATGTCCCATCTCCATACCCACACACATAGAGAGATCTATCTCAATACCAGATGAATACACGGATAATCGTTCCATCACATACCTACCCATGGAACTTTACTTTGATACAAGCATATTTGCGAGATTGGCTTGCGGAATTCGGTCCCTGAACCCGTGCTACCATCGAGATTCTGCCATGTTTCTTGAGGTATAAAGAGATTCAATACTTCTGCCCAAAGTCAAATCCATATCTCACCATCAGTCTCTTCATCAGCTCTACAGCATAGTCTAGTCTTTACTTTATATACATCGTCTATCATTCAAAATGCTTCGCGCCCTCATCTCTCTTTCAGCTATTGCCCTTGTGCGCGGTCAACAGGCCGGTACTGTCACTGCGGAAACCCACCCTCAACTCACTTCTCAGAAGTGCACAACCAGCGGTGGATGCACAACTCTCTCTACTTCCGTCACCCTCGATGCGAATTGGCGTTGGTTGCACACCACTAGTGGCTACACCAACTGCTATACTGGTCAGACTTGGGACTCTTCCCTTTGCCCTGATGGAGCTACCTGCGCGGCAAACTGTGCCCTTGACGGTGCTGACTACCCTGGAACCTACGGTATCACCACCACCGGTAATGCCCTTACCCTCAAGTTCGTCACCAGGGGTACCAACACCAATGTTGGATCCCGTGTGTACCTCATGGCCAGCGATACCGAGTACCAGATTTTCAACCCAAAGAACCAGGAGTTCACCTTCGACGTTGACGTCTCCCAGCTTCCTTGTGGTCTCAACGGTGCTCTCTACCTGTCTCAGATGGACGCGGATGGTGGTATGGCCAAGTACCCCACCAACAAGGCTGGTGCCAAGTACGGAACCGGTTACTGTGATGCTCAGTGCCCCCACGACATCAAGTTCATCAACGGAGAGGTAATAATTTCCTTATCCTTTCCTCTTTTTGAGTTATTACTAATCGTTTCCCCGTTAATTAGGCCAACGTTGATGGCTGGACCGGCTCTGACAGCGATGTAAACTCCGGAACTGGAAAGTACGGATCTTGCTGTGACGAGATGGACATCTGGGAGGCAAACAGCATCTCTACTGCGTTCACTCCTCACCCTTGCTCCGAAGGCCAGGTCCGCTGCGAAGGCGATGACTGCGGTGACACCGACAGATACAGCAGTGTTTGCGACAAGGACGGTTGTGACTTCAACTCTTACCGCATGGGTGACACCACCTACTACGGTGAAGGCCTCACTGTTGACACCACCCAGCCCTTCACTGTCGTTACCCAGTTCTTCACTGCCGACAACACCACTACTGGTACCCTCTCTGAGATCCGCCGTCTCTACGTCCAAAACGGCCAGGTCATTGTCAACTCTAAGGTTAACATTGCCGGTATGGACGCATACGACTCCATTACCGACGATTACTGTACCGCCCAGAAGACTGCATTCGGTGACACCAACGACTTCGCCGCCAAGGGTGGACTCTCCAAGATGGGTGATGCCATGGATAAGGGAATGGTTCTCGCTCTTAGCATCTGGGATGATCATGCGGCTCAGATGTTGTGGCTCGACAGCAGCTACCCTCTCGACAAGGACCCATCAGCGCCTGGTGTTAAGCGTGGAACTTGCGCCACCACCTCCGGTGTCCCATCTGACGTTGAGACCAACAACGCAGATGCCCAGGTCACCTTCTCCAACATCAAGTTTGGTGATATTGGCTCAACTTATGCTTAGATTGTTTAGACTCTTGGCCGGCGGATCGATGTATAGTTCAATGTATACTGTATGAAAAAGTGTTTCTTTATATTTCTTTATTTTTTTATTTTTTTTAGAATGTGGTATTATTACTGCATTGGGGTTTTAATGCGGTATTTGGCTGCACTCCAAAAGGACATGTCAGGCTACATGCAAAATACTTAAAAAAGAATGGAATTGGGTTTTGGATACAAGACATTTCACTTCCTGCCAAGCCCCGAGTGATCTTGTATGATCTCACGTGATGAGATGTGATAAATATTCAACTAGTCAACACATGATATAAATGAGGCGCTAAGTATAGCCTTCTAGCTTTTTCCTGATATCAGTTGCGCGCGCCATATATGCGAGCATCCAAAGAACATCGACGCTACTACCAACCATCACCAGTCGTTATAGGCCCCGCTCTAATAACCCCCCCGACTTCTGACAGTTCCCATATTATCCACCAAGCACGCGTATGATTGATTCCTGTCCCAATGCCGCGTTGGCGCCGGAATGCCTGGGTGATTATTGGGTGGAGGACTGCGACTAGTGTATTCGGGCAGATTTGCTTTCCGGGGGCCTATGTACCCTAGACCAACAGACAGAGATATCCCTGCGAGATTAAGACACAAAGCAGTAGTTGAGGGGTAACCATATATAGTGCAACGGCCTCGTAGTATAGGATGATCTGATGAGATGAGGGGTGCCACGGAGAAGCCCAACTGGAACCATCGAGTATACGGAATACTGGGTAGCATACAAGAGGGGGGGGGGTGTGATTTTTCAGATTGTCAAAGGGGACGCAAGGGAACAAGGAGGGACTGCCTTCGGGGGTTTCCTTTATTTTGTTTGATGTTTTGTTTGTTTATATATTTCTTTATGGCACAGCGCAGCCCAAGTATATGGGCTGCATATACTGTAACAAGGGCTTTGTATTAATTAGGACAATATTCACAAAATATCACTCGGAGGTGCAGGCTCATACCTTGTTTCGTTTCGGAATTTAACCAGCCACAGTTTGAAAAAAAAGAAGAACGTAACACTTATCTATTCAGATTTTGAACTTGAAAGCTAAATCTTCTCACATTCAAGACTTTTTTTTTAATATCTTTACGCTATAAGTAGCGTTCATTAGGGTTAAATAACCTCGCAATCAAAAAAGCAAGGCATCCACAGAAACCAATAACAAGACATTACTACTAAAACCAACAAGTAAGACTAATCATAATGCAGCCTACTACCCTCAAGACGCTTGCAGTTCTCACACTTCTCGCCGCGCCAGTCATAACTAGTGAAGTCGCTGGTACTGCCGGTGGCGACATTTTTGCGCCCGTGGCTCCGACTACACATATCGCTGGGAGATCGCCCAAGGGTGGTAGGGGGGGATCCGCGAGAAAAATCTCCAAAGCTGGTGGCTCAGGCGGAAATAATAGTGCAGCAGCGGCTCCGCTTGGGGTTGGATTGGCTGCGAGTCTGGTGGTTGTTGCTGGGGCTGCTAATGTTCTGTTGTAGTTTGAGATTGAGAATTACTTAGGTGCAACTAGTTACTTACTTAAATTAAAGAATTAGACTACCCAAAATCAAAGATCTATTACACAATAAGGGGGGGGGGGGAAACATGACCCCCTATTTTCGAAGCCACCATATGAGTTATATTACATGTTCCACGCCACAACAGATCCCCGAATACCCCCGATCACACCTCCTCACTCGTAAGTCAAAGTGAAATAATATTCGCATCCAAGTGTAAGATATGTTGGCCATAAGAGGAGGTCCAAACACCCGCTGGTTGGCCATGTTATATATATAGCCGGTTTCTCCAGACACTCGAACACCCCCCTCCCCACTCGAACATTTAACACAAAAAGAAAGAGAGGGCCTTCGTTGTAGCCGGCTTCGACCTGCTAACTCACCAAACATTATTGACTGCTCGAGTGAGGGCGGTGTCTAATTATTTAATAGCAAACCCGAAGTAAAACGCTACCCCCACCCCCTCCGGAAAAAAGCACGAGATGGTGGTTAGTAGATCTCATTATATCTTTATAAATAACTGATCTCTCGTACAAGTTCTAACCCTTTAGGTTGTCAGTAAATGCTGCCCCCCCCAGAAAAAAGCAAAAGTTGATAATAGATCTTATTATCTCTCTTATCAAATCCCATACTCAATTATAGGGGGGGGCAACAATTGACATGTTAAGGGATACTATATGCAGCTTTCCGTTGATGTACCAAACGCGAGAATACAATTGGGCTGAAACGTACGGGAACTTACGTTCGACTCTTAAGGTAAAGTGCTGATAGACAAGACACTGGGGACGGAATTAACGGCTTGGCTGTGGGGGACTGAAACAGATGTATTTCTATAAGTGATCGAATACCAGAAATTTGCTGTTGGCAATGATGTGTTCCAACCTGTCGATCTCCAGCATATACGATTATCCCAAAATGATAGCACATGTGCGCATCTTTCGGTGACACGTGTGCTTCACTTTGCCTTGGTGGTGCCCTCTAGCTAGCTCTTTACAGCCGTATATGTCAATTTTTGCCAGTGGGACGTGCACAACCAACCATATCCAGCCTTTATAATGAATCTTTTGACATAAATCCTATGCTGTAAAATGCTTGTCATCTTAGATAGAAAAAAATCCTCTTGTTACTCGGTACCTCTGCTTAGTAAATCAACTGGAGATAGTAATTGATCGGTCATATCCGAAATATTATTATCTTTCTATACATTTGAGATGTTTACGAGTGCATAATTATTTCAATGCCCGGAGAAACCTTCCGAATGACCTATAAAACACCCCCTTTCAATACTGCGTACATATCTTAAGCCTGATATCTTATCTCTGGAAGTCATGATTGTACCACCGCCATCTGAGGTGGCTAGGAATCAGACTTTTGAGCTTATGCGCCGGGTATTAGCAACGGAAATTTGCGGTTGTTGAGTACATATTGCGCAAGCAAAACCATGTCTAAATTTGTCGTTAGTTCATACCCAGCTGGAGTAGTAATGTCTCAGATACCCCTTGGCAATACCTACCCACGGCCATACTTGCGTCACGGAATTCCCCATGATATGCACTAGGATCAAAGTACCGCGTTAGTTGGTCAAGGAAGACGTCAAAGTGCCATTTTGAGCCAGATTTTGGGGAGATTAGGGGAGCGTATTCAAGACGAATATCCAAATCAGGGAAATTTCAACGTCCTGTGTGTGACTAGCCACTGAGACGAATCCTTACGATATTTAAACGGAGAGGCCGAAACATCTAAAATCCGTTCACCGTATGTATTATTAAAGAGTAGATATGGGCATGACAATCATTTCCACCGGGCCTCAGTCCTTTGAACTCAAGAGGCCAATATCACAAAACACCTACCCTGGCAAACCTCAACCCACTGTTGATTATATATTTGCGGCAGCACTAGCCTGTGGCTTGGATAGGTAGCTGCAGTGTAATTAATGTAACTTCCATAATTGGCCATCAAATTCAAACTAGGTAGAGTGATACCCTGTAGTTAGCTCTCATGGCTGTTTAAGTGGCAAAGAGCGCCCGCGCGACTCCCCACTATCAACACCAACGACTGTGCAAGCTTGGAGGAGCTTAAGAGAAGTTTGATATAGGCATGAGACATTTCATCCAGTGTTTGGTCAGCCAATGGCGCCTGCCAAGCGAAATGGCGCGCCCACAAAATTGGCATTTCTGTTCTAAAATGACTGCCGCCAGCGGGAGTTCAACCTTGCATTCGCCGAAGCCGAAGAACATTCACCGCTCGGCTACTCCTATCCCAAAAGTCCTGTTGTTGGCAAAGAAGGAAAGGCCAACAACAGATGATCATTTGAGGGGTAAGCAGCTGAGGCTACTTACATCATGTAAAGCGGTTGAGCTTAGTAATATCATAGCCATACAAATTTGGTAAACTACGGTCGTAACTTACCGAGTGATTTTGTATGAGTGCCTTCAGGAGGGGTGAACACCTACATAGACTCTACCGGTTCGTAGTCGCCGATGGTAAATAAAACCTATCCAGTCAAAGGCCCTGGAGCCAAGAATCGGCGCGCATGCGCTTAGATGACCGTTGCGGCGAACCAACAATACCGTAATCATTAGGGAAAGGATAGACACAAATCAAAAGCAAAGAGTCATGTGATATGATCTTCAAAAATGTCCCAGATTTTGCGTTTTCAGCATAGCATGGCCCTCTCTGCATTCTTGGAATCATAGCATGACCCGCTAAACTGAAAGGCATGCAGAAGAGAAGCTCTCTGATTCGCTGGATTTCGCATATTGGAATTTCCCGTAGAGCAGAGTGAAGTAGAATAACACTCTTTCATGCTCACTATGCACCAGAGATAGAATCTTCCCGTCATTATTACACATGAATCACGAGACAAACTTAAGGCGCCCTAGCGCCAAGTGAGAGGACATTTCCCCCCCTTGATATAGCCACACAACATCGATCCTCGATTGCTCGCCGATAACTTAAGCTCAACACGAGAGAAAAGCAAAGATATTTGATGATGGAATGAAATACCTTTTTTTAAACCATATTTTTATGAAGCGGAGGTTGATCAATTAATGCCCTAGGCACCCTTGCGTCAGCTATTTCCAAACGTCGAACAGTGAAATCTCACTGAAACAAGCAAGTCAAGACATTTCTGGTTCTGTTTCATAATCTCACTAGTCAGCAAGTATAATACCGTGGGAGTAAGGCAAGGGGTGTTTTCTAATGATAGGTACATTCTTATTCGGATGTCAGTTTCAATCGCCGTTAATGTGATTTTGCTCGCCGAGAAAAAAGAAAACGGCAACGATAAGAAATCAGACGTACCACACCGTAATCACGTTCCCGCTTTCATCCCGTCTCTGTGTTATCATCAAAGCCATTAGTTCAGTAATCAGCTGAAGGAAGGATAAGACTTTCCATTATAGTACTATTTGTAGTTAAATATGTCCCAAACCAGCTGACGGTCATATGCAAGATTATGTCACGACATTTCTGACAAACATTATGTATGTTTTTCAATTTTCAGGTTGCATCCTGGGAATCCCACCGCCACACTTTGTCAGCTTGGCATTGGTTGGATCAGAGCGGCAACAGCCATCCCTAGTACATTTCCTGTAGGTATCAAAGTTGTTTTAGTAGATACAGTGAGAGGAGAGTATTTGCACATACTTACTTTGACTCAGGAAGATTCTAAATCGATCATGCAACACATCCTTTATTCTAACTCCTAGTGAGCTGGGCTAACCAGTCTGTCGGACCAGGCTAGTTGTCGATCATGCCTACCACGGCTGTGTGCGCGATAGGTAAGGCAGGCTCCGGGGAATCAAAAATGATTCAGAGTCTCACCATCACTTCCGGTTTCAGTTTCAGTTGGGGGCGGTGAGTTAGACCTAGGACCTGAGACCTAAGACGTCCTGTCATTAGCGATGGATGTAACAAATAACCAACCTGGAGAGATGGGTTTCGTCCGAGCTCGCCGTGCAAGCCTGTAAACTGAATAAGTGGGGGGGGGGGGGACTTAGGACCTGCATGCACAACCCAGGTTAAAATTGTTCCCGATGCCGAAAGGTTCGATGGAAGAAGTACTTGCGTTGCTAGGTTCAAGCCGCACAAGACTGATAGGGTAGTTCGCGAGCAGTAGATGGAGAAAGGCTAGGTGGTAGGGTCAGCCGCCATAATATGATATGTGGTTGGATCCGATGGATGCACATATATCTTGGTACTTTTAATCCACTTCCGTTCCGAGGACGCCGACAAAATGAAGATTAGGCATTGGGCTGTTTACCATATGTCTACTCGTCTTAACTAGTATTAATGAGGAAAGGTGGGGGGGGAAAAACCCTATGAATTCACATCACCCCATTCTCGGATGTTGACCAGGATGCTTCTAGATGGTCACCACACCTTAGGTCCCCCTTACAAAGTGTGATTGAATCTCAGCAAACTCAGAATATGTCTCACGATCTAGATATAATAACCCTGCGCACTGTCCCACAACCCGATAAAGGAGACTCCTACCGAATCTGAGACACAATAATATGTAAGCTTTGAGGATTGACTTCATGTACGTATCGAAAACAGTGGTCCCCGGCGAAGATAATGCTTCCTCCCACATAGTCTCTAACACTCCTCCACATTAGGTGGCTAAGATGATAGAGCGGAGTCTTTATGGCGAGCTGGCTCACTAGTTGGGAGCTTATTCCGATGAGACACCCGATCTGTCCTCTCACAGATCTATCCCTCACGATCAATCTCTCCCCCTTGTCCAGGTTCTTCATACTTTCCCGCCACCAAATTCATCTCCAAATGAGTGGGAGAAGAAAAATAAAGAGCCAGGGTAGATAGTACGTACATGATCATGATGTCTCGTTCCGAACCATGAGGTGCGAAACTACCAATTACATGGAACACCCTTGGTAGATCTCTACCAGGATACAACTTAGGGCTGCAGAAGCTCTTTCTTCTCTCTGGTTCAAATTCAAGTCACACAGGAGATTACAATTTAGTGATGGAGAAAGAAGGTAGTATGACCCAACGAGACAAGCTACATGATTTATGGGCAGTACATGCCACATAGTCGCATAACCTAAAGAACGGGAAAGGAAAGTGAGTGGGAAAAGCCCCGCCAGCCAGTCCATGCGTACGGGCACATAATATGATATGAGCTCCTTCTTCATCACTTAGGAGCCCGAAGTCGCCGAAGAGAAGCACGGTGGAGACAACGAGGCGAAACGACGCTAGATGGATGGGGGATCAAACTATCTTTTTTTTCCCCCCCCCTATTATGCACTCACAGCCTCTCAGAGGATGGTGCACTTGTTAGTGTGGGGAGAAAGACGAGTGATATGATTACTATATGTATGTATCAGTTAGCCAATCACCACTGAATCCCACCCACCCTGAAAACCTTCTATGAGAGGAGGTGCCGCGTCATCTGTCGTCACTCGGCACGAGTTTGCTTCCAATTATATACACCACCTCCTTCATCAATACATGTAGTTACACGGCTCAAGTCTCATCAACTGATCGAATATAGTACCTTCGTGTCCAAGAAACTGGCAGGAACTAACCGAGTTACGTGCAGTAGCTGAACAATAACACATAAGGATTCTTGGAAGCTCAAGTTGATGTTAATAATTCACGGGAGAAATAGTAGAAACCTTTAGATTCAACAGATTAAATTGAAATAGAACTTGACTCGTTCTCCGTTATTTATGCACTTTAAGCCCGAAACTTGCTTGTACCCAAACCCCCCCCCCCCCAAAAAAAAAAAAAAAAAACCAATGAGATTCAAAAAGAGAGAAATATATATAACGAGAACGAGAAAGGGAATGATGACTTCCAAATGAATGCTCCGCGTAAAAATTAAGACTAGCTTGAGAAATGAATGAAAACGATATGTAATAAATATGTCTCCGAAAGTAACGCCCCTAGGCAAGGAATAGGAAAATGGGTGAAAAGTAGAGACCAGCCAGAGATTAAGGAAGAACGTTCCACTCCCCGTTCCAGTCCAACTCTGGCATTCCGTGATAATCTGCTTCACCGCCCACAATCTCCAGTGTCCTCTCCTCGTCAATGTATCTGAACACTTCCTCCTCTGTGATGATCCCAGATCTCTGTGTTCCTGCTGGAGTTTGGAGACTAAACACTTCCCTTGCGACACCCTTGACTTGCATGAGCACACAGTCTGCCACGCTCCACACCTCACCCAGAGTTTTCAGCGCCCCGACGCCAAGTCTGATGCGTTCCTTTGCGAGGAAACCCTCATCACCCGTCAAGAGCCATGAACATGCAGAGAGATGAACAATCGCAGCAAGTGTGATGACGCATGTAAAAAAAGGCGTATGCTTTATCAACGGAGCAGGGAGAGTAACAAGTTTTGCAATTGTATTTGCAGCGGTTATTGCTTTTGCGGTGTGCATTGCAATTGGTTTATTAGACGTTGACCATGACTGCGCTGGTGTACACGACGTATCATCAGGCACCAGTGAGATAGCAAGGTGTGACTTTGGGCGGTGAAGATAGATGGTGGCCGCGTAGACAACCATATGAGCCTGGAAAAGCATCTCGTCTACTCTTCGATCGTTTCCAACCAACTCTTTCTTGCAATCTGGTAGATGAAGACCCCAGTTAACAAGACTGGCATCGGCAGCATCAGCCCTGGGGTCATCCTGATCACTTGTTTGGCCAACAGCCAATACCTGACCAAGAATGCGGACGGCATCAACACGGTAGGCAAAAGAACTGAAGACCACAGTCTCGTGAGCAAAGTAACGTTCATCAAACTCTTGTAATGACCTTGGCTCCGGGATGCGCTGTTAAAATCGTTAGCACAAAAGTTGAAGAAAGGGACGGTATAAAGCGTACTCCCGTAACATAATCTTTCTCCTCACAAGGTAGTGGAACGGTGCATGGTAGGCTCCAAAGCTTGAACGAGTCCTTTTGATGAAACCCAGCCAGGAGACCATCAAGAAAGTAAAGCTCCCACCAGGTCCGTCTCCAGCTTTCAGCTAAGACCTTTCCCGCCGCTGTTCCGTTATATGAACTCTCCGAGAAATCGCTCATGTTCATTCCTAGGTCCAATGCCAATTCAATGGCTTTATCCTTAACTTCGGCAGACCTTTCTTGGTCGTTATCACTGTGCAGGGCAACGGCGAACAACAGAAGCGCTTGAACTGTGAATGCATTGCGTGGAGGATTGTTGAAGAGGGCGGCCTCGGCATCCTGTCTGAATGTATCTGTAGGTGCGTTTTGGGCAAAGAACGAAGCAACAAAACGAATCACTGGAAGCAAAACCATAAGTTGAGAAGCTGGTGTTGTGATGAGATGGCTTGGTGGCAGAATAAACGGATGTGCGGAATGGAAATAGGCATAGTAAATTTGCAATAGATTGGCAGTTGCTGGAGCAGGTGCGGGGAGCTCCTGTTGGGAGGGGAAGATGGTACTATTCTTGTGATAGGCTCGGAGGGTATCAAGAGGACTTCTTGTAGCTGCTGGGGCGGCTGAGCTAGGCGTAGCATCGTTTGAAGGTGTGTTCGCCAGGGGAAGCGGATTTTTGCTAAATGTAGTGCACTTTCCATTGCTCTGCGGCGGTGTTGCCCGAGTTGGTGGAGATGCTAATGGTTTTGACCAGGTGTTAGAATTATGTAGTGACCAACCCATCATTGTTTTTGCCATTTGTGATAGCTTGTGGGAGAATGCTATAAGAAATAAAAGTGATTTTGAACTAGTATAAAAAGGAAGGTGGATATATAATGAGCCTTTAGTGATAAGCAAGGGAAGGCTAACATGAAGGGGGAAGTACTATGTAATTATAGGAAAAGGGAAATATGGGGGGAGTGAGAAGATGAAAAATAAAAATAGCGTTTCGCCCGTAGGATCGAAACAAGTGGCCGGGGCCCTTTTCTTCGGCGACGACACCGGCGGGCCGTATACAAGCAAGTGGCGATCTTAACTGTGCAGGAAATATTTGAGACAAAAATTCCAGTGCAGGAGGGGAGGGAGTGTGTAGATCCCGAGAGTGAGATCTTAGCACGGCCAAGTGTCACCAGCCTCAAAGATTACCGAAGTTTGGCAACTGGAGGCAGGTAAGGTATCGAAGAGGAAAATCAAAAAGGGCTCCCCCCCAATCGGTCTCAGTTTTGGCTCGTATCACCAAAATAAAAAAAATCCAGATGACGATGACCGCAGGAGAAAGACTGTGGCGATCGTGCAGACGGGGAGGTACATGTACACATATACCTGGAAATCGCCGTGGTAGAAGGGTGTATGTACCTACATATCTACTCGTAGCATACATATACCCGACGATAGTGGGTGGTTGTGACCAACGGTAAATGGCAGGGACGAGGACAAGCGGTGTCCCAGACATGGACGGTCTCGGTTCGTGTAAGAAGCTTGGACCGTCTTGAGGTCGCCGAAGCATCCCCAGGCGTCAGGGAAGAAGAATGGCGACCAGCCACATTCGTCGCTGTGCCAAGTCCCCACTCGCACACCACATCAAGATCCCCGCAGTCCCCGAGTCAAGTCCCCGAAGCCCCGGTTCTGATCGCCTAACCGAATAAAGCACCCGACGAAACGCCACGAAAACGTGCGCCCCAGCGCCTCGGTACTTCCGGGGGAGAATCGAAATGCGAAGGGGAAAAAAAAAGAAAACACACAAACCGCAACCACAACCGTAAAAAAAAAAAACGGCTTTAAAATTAAAGGGATTTTTCAAAATAAAAATAAAATAAAATAATAAAATAAAATAAAACATGCCCACGCGTGTACACCCCAAAACAAAGAGATTTGAAACCATTGAAAATAAGACATCGTAAAAGTGGAACAAAGGCTCGCCGACGTATGGAAATGAATAAATACTGAAAATGGGGGCCTTACCTTCGTTATTTCCATTCCCCTGTTTCTCCTCGGCCTTCTTTACTTCTGCCGCTGATGAGGATCCGGGCTCGTCACCAGCAGGCTTCGATTCTTTTGAAGCTGCGGCCGCAGCAGCGGCTGCTGCCTTCTTTCTCCTAGTTCCTTTCCACCCACGACGTGATTTAATATAAGAACATTCTCTTCCATCGGTTTGGCAGCGGTTACAGGACGGAACACCTGCGTCGCATTTCAAATGACGGGCTCTACACTCTGTGCATGCAAGGGCCACAGGAGGAGGACCAACGAATCGCGCGATACGCTGATATTGTTGCTGTTGGGCCTGCTGTTGTCTATTGGTTGGGGCACCTGGAGGAAGAGCTGGCACCACTGGGGTGGCAGTAGCAGCTTGGACCTGAACAGGTGCCGGATGAAGAGGCTGCGAGACTGGCGGCACCATTGACGATGTGGGAGATTGCTGCTGCTGCTGCTGCTGCTGCTGCATCATGTGCTGTTGCTGCTGTTGCTGTGGAGGAATTACTGCAGAGTATAATTGATCCGGGTGGTCATATGCCGGGTTAGGAACTTGTTGAAGAGGGGCTGCGTGATATTGAGGGTGTGGGGGATATGCACCGATAGTATTATCACGATGCTGCTGTTGGAGAAGATGGGGGGGCAGGTTTTGGTTGCTAATTTGTTGTTCCTGATGCTGAAAATGCTGAGGAAGGCCCTGAGGAAGAGTATTCTGTGGCTGATGCTGCTGGTAAGTAGCATTAGGGTCATACGCATTGCCATTACTAGCAGAAGATGAGTAACCATCGCTTAATGTTCCAGTACTTGCACTATCATGACCAGAGGAATATCCCAATACATTGTTGTGCGGGGGATTGGCTGTGGCTGTGGCCGTGATAGAAACACCAGCTACGTCAGCCCCCACTCTTTCTCTTTCTGCTCCACCGTTGGGGGCGAGCTGGTAGGCGCTAGGGACGTTTGAAGGGGGGTATGACATCTCGGCGACTTCGGGAAATATGTCAAAAATGCTTGGCTATGGGTGGTCGGGGAACTTGTGTGGCGCTTGATATAGATTGGATTGGAGGATGGGATGAAATGGTATGGGATGGGATGGAACGGTGTATGCGAGTAACTTGGGGGGGGGGGGGGGTGAATAAGGCTGAAGAGTAAGGTATGGACGTATTTGTGCGTAAGTTACTTGTATTGCTTGTTGTAAGGAATGCGATCTAAGTGGTTGGAAAGTTGGATGCTAAATGCTAGGTTGTATGCTATGCTACCGACCGAGTGAGATTGCGTGGATGTCAAATTTTGATCGCCGAGGAAGCCTGCAGCTTGTGGAAGGGGGGGGGAAAAACTTTATTTCCCCGGCGCCGTAGTTGCCGTCGATATCTTCTGCTGATGAGATAAGGGAGGGGGGGAGGGGGGGAGGGAAGGGGCTGGATAAAAAATAATAATAATATAAATCAAGGAGGTGGTGTGTACGACGATTATGACCTGATTTTATCGTATCGCAACTTTATTCAAAAGCCTGGGACCCTTCTTCCACAAGGTTTATCGCGTTGATTAGTCTGTCGCTTCGGGGATTTTCTATTTCTGCCTATTTCCTCCCACAGTCACAGACAGGGTAGAGTGGAGGAGTACAGGTCGCCGAGCTGAGATCTGACCTTCGTTTCCCGCTGAGAATATTCTGTACCTTGGTACTGGGTTCCTCCAGTCTCAGAATGTATAAACGGTGACTATGGGATGGATGGGTGGATATCTGTTTTGTGTGTGTGAATCCCAACCGCCGCGGAAAGTGTAATTGCTATTGCTAGTACTGTTTGTACTGGTACAACCAAGCAAGAATATTTTCTGACCTCTCCCTTCACTTTGTCCTTCTAAAAAGATTTTGGACAGCAGATATTCCTATGTCCCCCCTTGGCAATGCCGTGTGAAGGTTTGATGGCAGTTCAGAGGATGGAGAGGGGAAGAAAAAAAGGAAAGAAAAAAAAAAGGGAAAAAAAAAGAAAAGGTTGCAAAGGTAAAGTATAAGATGAGTGATTCTACCCCACGGTGATGTGTGGTGGGTTGGGTATGGTTAGTTAGTACTCGGCGTTCAGTTCTCTTCGGCGACCAGAAAATGCTCGTGTCCCCTGACTAAGTTAACCGAAATGTACTTTTCGCCCTCTATCTCGTGCACCGTCTCCCTGTCTGCACCAGCTTTCGCTTTCCACCCCACCAAAAAGATCGGCCACTGAAAAGGCTAGAATTGACGATCAGTGGGTGAATATGACTATGCTGCTCAGTCAAGGAGACTCCTTGACTCCTTGCTACAAGAGTTGATATTGTTGCTATATATCTCTCGCGCTTTTTCTTTCCCTCTCTCCCCTCAGATATCAATCTGTTGCCTTTTTTTCCTTTGGTGGATCGGTTAATCGATGGTATGGTAGGGCAAGTAAGTGGGAGTGGGCAGAATCAATTCAATGGCCGACAGGACGTGGCAGCAACAGCAGGAGCAGGTGCAACACAACAGCAGCAAGAAACAGGAGGAGGAGGAGGAGGAGGAGGAGGAAAGGGAGGAGTAGAATGGGTAGATAGGCGATTGAAGTAAAGAGGCCAGGGAAACGAGGATGAAGATTAAGGAGGTAAAAGGGAGAACTATGGGGTTTGAGTACCTACATACCCTCATACACGTACTTTACCTTACATCTCGTCTTCTTCTTTACTTTTCTTCTCCCACATCCCTCCACCCCCCACCCCCCCAAACCCCAAACCCCCTTTGCTTTCGCCCGTTGCATGGCTGGTTCTTTCTTGCATCGCAATATCATCCCTGCCATATTCACAAAATTTCTTATCTTTGCACCAGCACCGTTAATTGCTGTACGACCACCCTCCAGGGGTCCTGTCCAATTTCCCACCACGCGGCATAACGGCTGCGGGGGAAAAAGAAACTCACGATGCTTCTAGCTTGTGCATCCGCGGAAACTCTTGCCGCGAAACAGTAGGTGGAATATCATACACATGCTGCTGCACATCGAACACACATCGTTATTCTAACGTTCATAGGTAAAACGGTCGAGGAGCCTGATCACCAGTCAGCATGTCGGTCAGTCAGTCAGTCGGTCAGTCGGTCAGTCAATTTTAATGAAACTCTCCCCACATTACATACACGTAGTTGCCCACATACAAAAATGTTGTGCTTTACTCTCTAATCACACGCTTCTGAAATTCAATATTGCCGTTGTTTCTTCAATTACATTGAAATAAATACAAATTATATGGACTCTCCTACTCACAATCTTTTTCTTCAGTCTCCCCGAAAATCATCTAAAAGAGAAAAACACATTATTACCGCCAACTCACCGACCTTGATCAATGTACTCAACACTCGTACGTCTCCTTACATCCGCCTAGTCATGTTGTAACCCGTATAACATCGATCCATCCAAGCTCGCAGATTCCCGCAAGAATTCTCGCCTCGCTTCGAGAGAAATTAACAACTCGATATGCGAACCCCTCGCGTCGTATCAACAAAGAAACATCTGCGCACGTCATGTCTGCTTACTCCTATGAAAGTGTCCAGGTACGGTTAACCTCAGAGGCACATCACCTTCCTATCAAACCCCGTTGTTATGAGAAGCTTGCCTTAGCCTATTACCTGAGGACATGGGGAATGAGGGCATCCTGCTCCTAATCAGATTCTGTAACTGTAACGCCAGCAACTTCTCAAGATGGCATGGTCGCAAAGCCCTCTTGACCGATTCCCAGCTGAAAAGCCTCGGTGATACCCGGTAACTGGGGTTTTCATTCGTTCACGAAAACGAGCAAAAAAAAGTCCAACACCCCAGGTCAAACTAACCAACGGCATTCGAGTAGGAAACGACTCTTGCAGAAGATATTCGATGCGTTTCTTTTCTGTTGTCTTGCGCCTTTGGCCGCGATGCGCTTTTGTCAGCAATATTCCCCGCCCAACCAGTAGTTGTGAATCTATTCACAAGCACAGTCCACGATGACCACTACTTGTAACTATTGATGGGAAAGATAAACCCCCCGCTTCCACTAGAAAACTTCCGAACTCCCGGATATGTTTGATCCGTGCCGTCTTTTGCAAAAGTCTGAGTACGTACGTAAATGCTGAATGGTCATTGTACAAAGTGCGCGCTCCGGAGTTAAGAAACGAACGAATTAAGCTTTGCATCTGCGTAGCTGGTTTTCGTGATCGCTAGAACTCATAACCGATCACTCGTGTCCTCGCCTGGAACTGCAGCATGATCTAGGGTACCTATTCTTTACTTTTTCTCCTGAGTAGTGGCTCCACATGAAACATCTAAGCCGGAGAAGGAAGCCCCAGCATCAAGTCGAACACGGGCCCGGTTATTAGGAACACTGTACCCTGACTTCCAGTGCTTGCTTCACACCCAGGAAACGGCTCACGGGTTGGAGAAGATTGGGGGGGGGGGTACGCATGGACTGGTTTCACACCTTAATGTAACGTCCATCTATCACACACACCACATATGCATTAGTATGTGCAGGACCCTGTGCTGCGTGCAAATGCCACCAAGAAGCACCGTTATAGCTTATGTTGGCTCTAGAGATCAACGCAGCGTCTTTACCACCGATGATGATAAGTGCCGACGATAACCAATTATTTTGGCTTGTGATAAAGTCGTAGCGCCTTGGTCCCCATAGGAATCGTAGAGACTTGGAGTCAGTACGTCTACTTCTGGGTACTCTATCTAAAGCCTCGAGTATATGCTAATAAAGACCACAAATACTAAAAACTTGCGATGTTTGCTCTGGTAATTACCACTCATATTTTAAAGGTTTGTGCAAAACTACGTGTACCTACGTGTACCTACTGCTAACAATTGAATGCAGACTATTTGACGATCAGGTGCAGTAGGTAGTGCGGTGCTCCATGCACATACGAGCGGAAGTTTCCTTAGAAGTTAGAACCTCACCCGGGCTTAATTCTAGCCTAAAATTAGAACTGCACTTTATATAAAAGAAACTACTTCCCTGTGTATATGCGGGTCGGGATTAGCCCATGAGGCCTTCGTGAGGGAGCACCAGCTTCAGAACATTCCGATATATCGTACCCAGAGTGTTCTATCCCCAAGCACTTATTACCTTGGGAGTTGCTTCGTTTATTAAACATAGCTAAAGGGTTATACGTTAGCTCAAAAGAATTTCCTGATGGCTCGCAGTAATATGCACCCTGGGATACGGCGCAGTTCGCAATGACGATTACAATCCAGTCACCTTATGCACCGATTACCTATTATACAGTCTAACCAATTAACTATATGATCAATGACACCGCACCCTCAAAGAACTGCATAGCTAGCTTGACGTTGTCGATTTCGCCTCATACACACGGCTCCTTTCATGAATTCAATGGCACTGCTTTTCAGAATATTTTTTTTTTTTTGAAAAAAAAAAAAATGTGCCATGATATTATAAAGTTAATGCTTGGGGGGGTTCTATGTTACAGAGTAGCGGTTGTGTACTGTTACTGGCGAGGTATCAAATGCTATCATGCAGATAACCTTGAGGGGAAATAGATTATAGTGACTGTGTGTATGTTCTGGTATTGGGGGGAGGTACCAAGATCCTAACCGATTCAATAACTTGTACAGATACGAATGTACCGGGTACCCACACCTTGATCTTTGTAATACTTTCTTATGAGAGCGGTCACCTCGCCGGAATCCTCACGGCAATAAGCCCCTCCCCCCACCCCCAACCGCGGGACCAAGTAGATTTGGTTGGCAGGAAAATATTCATATTATGACCCATTTCAAGAATTCTCAAATATCATCGTATAGTGCAGAGATTGCTCTTCCGATGGATGTTGCCAATGCTAAAAAAGATAATTAAGGCCACCAGCGTGCTACAGTTTGATATTCAGTACAGACGATCGAAGGGTATCTGCTCATATGTACTAGGGGTTAATATTAACGGCTTTTTATTAATGCAGACGCCCCTGCACTTATACCGCTGCTGATACCCACCACTTTAAGGTCATTGGTGTAATCATAAACATACATACTTCAACTCTGAGAACACGCGTCGGCTTAAGTCATCCGGTGCCATACCCGAGCCTACATGATGTAGTGTCAATTGTCCTTTACCTGAATACCTAAATGTACTCATCTAAGTATTAACAAGTACCCGAAAATATCTAAGTATTAACAAGTACCCGAAAATATCTAAGTATTAACAAGTACCCGAAAATATCTAAGTATTAACAAGTACCCGAAAATGCAGCTGCACTGAATTGGTGTATTTCCCTCTTTTAATCCAATAAGAATTGCGTCTCAAGATTTGCATATTCGGGTACCTCTTAAAAAAGGTTACAGCGGCAGGCTGCAGCTTCAATTGAAGCGCCCGTTTCGGGATATGCAGAACGATCTATGGTGAAAAAGAAGATCCCCTCGAAGACATTAATCACCTTATCCCTCAGGCTCGTCAGCCCCCAGAAAAAAGCAAAAAGTTGGTAATTAAAATCTTGTTAATATCTGATTCCTTATCAAAGCATTGATCTCCCATACAAATTTTCCCCCCTGTTATAGGGGGGGGGGGCAGCACCGTCAACCATTGACGGGAGTATCATGAGGAGCTGTCGGGACCAAGGTTATTGGAAGAGAGGATGTAATCATCGATCATACTTGAGATCTTGCATACAAGTAAAGATCTCTCCTAATAGGTTTTAATGGTCTGCTGAAGCTGCCAGTAAATGGAAGGTTTATGGATTTTGCTAATAGATTATGTTATCTATCTTATCAAATAATTGATCTCCCATTCAAATTCAGACCTCTCTAATGGAGGCCAGCGTCGACAGTTTAAGGGTACAGGTAGCTACATGTACTTGGTGAGCTGTTCATATATGACGACTTGTGGACAAAAATGAATTCAGAGGGTGTTGTTGCAGTGATATTTGAGGCGGGTAGCCCAACTGCACCTTAGTCAGGGCTGTCTCCTTTCACTCCCCTCTCTCCGTGGTTTCTGTCTGCACAAGTCATCAATCACTTCCCGTACCATTTCATCAACATTGAAGTCCACTTTCGAGGTCGGTGCTGCTCTAGACGAACGACGAACGACATTGCCCGGGAACGCCTTCCCCACAGACGCTTTTGACAGAAACGCTCTTGGGCACAGTGAAGTGGCTATGGCTAATACCCACTCCCACAAATAACCAGACAGGATCTAGGAGCACAGGACCGACATAAACAGTTTTCAACGGAAGCTATCAACAGCATCACCAACCCGAAACCATCGTTAGGGCTTGGAAGACTTTTATTCTGCCCCCGGTCGCATACATGGGCGTGTGCTCAACAGCAAGAGTCAGTGTGCCAAAGGAAACATACCAATCACTCCCCCTATTGGAATTAAACTACATACTTCACGTATTCTCTTGTTAATGCTATACACTACTAAACGTTCTCGTTCCAGTGATCGTTGTTTATAGGCAAATGTGACCAGGCTATTCTACTTGCTAAATTTTCAAGTTTAGGATGAAAATACAACTAGTACTAACAATTGCCGCTACCTTGGTTGTATTCTCGTCCTAAACTTAAAAATCTGGCAAGTAGGGGAAGAGGGATACAAAAAAGAGAGGGGTGGGGGGTGAGGCGTCCACAGCATTGTCCTACTCGACGAATGATATAACAATGTCTACACAGACATTGATAAAAACACTCTTACCCCCGGGGGTGTTGCTCCTCCTAAAGGACGCATACCCAGTTCTTATTTAGAGTTCAAGGGATGTCATGTAGAGAGAGTAGCCTTGGAATTCATTATGACTAGTTTACTTAGGAAGAATGCCTTGTTTTTCGAGAGATACCGAGGCTACTTGAAATCACTTCGGACAATACCCCGTGGATATCTTGAAGGCTTGCAGGTATCCAAAAGTAACATGCAGAGTGTTAATTATCCGCTTTTCATCCCCTTGCGACCTCCCCAGCCCGCGGGGTAGGAGAAGTACATATATGTATACTGTATATATCAAAAAGGCCGGCACTCAACCAGCAAACCTGCCACGCCCAAGATCTTTCAATGGTCCGGTCCACCAAGGCTGAACACGTATACTCCCATAATAGCCACGGCAACCCGTTTCCGGGAGTCCCGAATGCTACATTCCGGGTCTGAGAAATAGAAAGACTCTATTCACCGGATCTACTAGAACGGGGTATTAATGGTAAGTATCATGGATCCATATGTATCGGATTGAACGTGGTGATATGTTATGTATGCCAAACGCGTCGTTTCTCGCCATGGCAGGCTAGTTCAGAGACTGGAGCTTACCAAAGCAACAACAACCTCTTGGCCTGGGGTAAAATGTCATCTTGGCCATAGACGCACTTCTGGGGGTACGCCTAACTCCTCGTAAATTTGGAAACCAAGTTCAACAAAACAATGCTCTTAACAACGTTCTCCATATTACCATCTGTTCTTAGGAACTTTGTTTAATTGATTCCTGAATTTGGGTGTACCCCCAGGAGAATACCCAACTCCTACACCCTGACGCCCCCTAGAGTAAGCCCCCTCTATAGTACTTTAAACTGGGTTATAAAATTATTAGGCCGCCGCCGCAACATGTGGCCAAGACCTTACCATACCATCCTACCTGCATACATAGACAGCTTCCCCCACTACTCGCGGCAGGTAAGAGGCACCCGAATATGCAAGTCTTGAGATGCAATTCTTATTGGATTAAAAGAGGGAAATACATGTACACCAATGTAGTTTAGCTGCATTTTCAGGCACTTGTTGCCTGTCGCGAGTAGAACACACCCCCATTGGAACAGATATTGATTGGTTAACAGGTAAAGAGGCCAGTTACAACGACGATATCTCCCTTCTTAGATTTAGTTATCCCACTAAAGAGGTTTTCCGGTGGAGGGGGAAGGCGTCTACCGTTATCCCATATCCCCCACCCCGTTAAATCTTAATTCCGGGCACGGGGGGCGTGTGCACGACTCCGTGAAGTTTGATCTGCAAACTCGCCTTGGTCCGCATCCAAATACGGGGGATAGTGGACTAACGGTATGAGCATACCATTGGAGCCGTCGATATCAGCATCAATCACCTGGCGGGGGGGCCGAATTGCCTAACGCCTAAGATTACGCAGTAGGGCTCTTATTTCGCCCAATACCCTCCGTTTTCCACACCATCCAGACAAATATACTGGGTCTAAGTGGAAATTCAAGGGTTTACTCCCGTGGCTTCGAAACCCTCTAGTCTCTCAATAGCGATCTGGTATGAGAGCCTGAGATTGAGATCGAGTGATTTATTATGATCTTCTGCTCAATGTCCCTACCGCTGGACGTGATCACGTACGTCCCATGAAATATGTATTACAGCTCTAGCATTAAAAGTTCCACGGGCCAGGGCTCATGATCTCGACACTGCATGGTAGTTTATTGGATCAGCAACGGGGATATCAAATCTCCCGATCAGGGATGGCTATGGTTGCCTAGAGTAACCCTGACCCTGGCCCTGCTAATCGAGATGGTACATACTACCATAGATCCAATGGATGAAGGATATGCACGTGAGTGCTGTTTTGTAGTGCTAAACACATTCGAAAACCGTTGGGATGAATGCATACATCACGCTTAAAGTCAAGTGTTTACTTTGTTCGTTATAGGTATGACCGCTTGATTGTCAAAAGCTCCCATGATTTAAAACCCCCCTATCCAGAAGAAAGCGCACCCAATCAGAAAAACATTAAATATTCGTTTTTTCGCCCGCTGCTCAAGACTCCTAGTCTGCAGGTAACAAAGATGACCCCAACAAATCTCTATACAAGAAAAAAATAGAAGTAAAAATTTACTCCTCCTTGGCGCCTCCGCGTCCGGCTCTCTCAGCCTCCTCAACAGCCTTCTTGTCCGACTTGATGTCGCCGCCCTGCATTCCCTGCATGAAACCGGCCGCCTTCCATGGGCGCTTGAGGTCTCCGATAGCGGGCTTTCCAAAGACATGGATCTGGACGAGCTTGGATTCGAATGCGCCCTTAAGAGGGATAATGCCTAAAAGAACAGTCAACACCACGAGATATCAAATGGCGGGAACAGGAAACCTACTCTGGATCAAAAGAGGGTTCGTGTATTTGAAGTAAATGTGCATGACAGCCATCATTCCAACTCCCATCAAGACAGCCTTGTAGGCTGCGCGCAGTTGGGTTTGATCATAAGCACCAATGGTGGTGGTGGTGAGCTTAGGCTCTTCGCCAGACATGGGCGGGGCAGGTTCAACATATTTCAGCGTGGTGTTGTCTATAAAGAAAAACTGTGAGTCAAAGGCTCGATAGTGATTTTAATAGATGAGTGGCAGTTTGAGCTGATCAAACGTCTTTGGGGGGGGGGGGATGAATGAGGCTCAAACTTTTGAGCGCAGAAAAATATTACGGTGCAACAACAAGGCTCGAGCTTTAGTTTTGACGGGGCGATAAACAAATCGAAAATACGAACCATTTTTCTTCTTGATAACCGTTCCAACATAGACATAAAGACCCAAAATGATTATGTTAGAGAGGAGGTACATCCCCCTAATACCGTTGAGCCATGTCGGGTCCTCAAAGGGAATCTTCTTTGACACCTGCATCATCCCCAGGATCACGACAAGATTGGTTCTACATTGCGACAAGGCTCTGGTTAGCAAGTGAAGGAAGGACACAACGCGCTGAAGATAGAATCTCACATTTGTGGGTTCATATTGGATGTATGTGGTGATGCTTGGACTAGGTATCAATGATGGGATGGTGTGTGTGTGATGGAGAAGGTTGAGGATGGAAGGAAGAGATGACGGTTAGATGTAGGTAGTTGGCGATGCTGAGAAAAGGACACGAAGACGTGCGACCAATGCGTGGCGTAGCGCGGATCCCCGTAGTACTAGTACATACACTGGTAGTAAGGGATGTGGCGCAGGGGAATCCTTTGGGGGAGGGTTTGCGGCGGAAACTCAACAAAAAGACAAAGGTGGCGTTGAGCAGAGATTTCTGACGCACATTAGTCGGCTCGGATAAAAATTCTTCCCAGTACTTGGAAGGAGTAGAACCTTCCATCGGTGTGGCTGATAAGGGGCAATTTTCCCTAGTAGTATTCAAAACTTACTACCGATCTATTGTATTCTATTCTCCGGTATGTACTCTATGTAGGGAGCTGTAGGCAATTAGAGTGCCTGTTTCTAGCACGTGATCCGGGAATTTTCCTCAACCGGCACACACCAACTATCTCCGGTCCGATGCTCAAGTCCGGCTTGGCATACCTTCGGCTTATAATGTATGTATCTAGGGGTCCCTAAAAGTGATGTAACGGCTTGGGATTACACTATATGATTGATGGATTATTTATACACTGTTTACTCTGTATACCATATATTGTTGCTTCATTAGGTCGCATGTGGTTGAAATCGTGAGTGGTAAATCGAGTCGTTGCATCACTTTCCGGTACCCCTAGGTACATATGGAATGTATTTTTCAGGTCTCTGCATAATTTGGATTTTGGATGCATATACGATGAGTTGGTGAGTATATACTATGACTAGCACTCTCTAAATGATGGAAACTAAGGAGCTCAAGAAAACAAGAAAAAAACCTTATTGTATCAGCCGACTGAGACTCCTAACTACATGTACATAACCGTGAAGTCTTTTCGACATATTTGAACGTGATACTCGCGCGTTAATTAAGTCCTGAGAAATTTTGTGAGCCCGTTGCTACCAAGAATTCTCAGGACTTAATTAATGTAGGTACTAGTACTTACATCAGGTGCATGTATCTACATAAGTACATGTAACTACATGTATTCCGCCCTAAAACCTGGGGCTGGGTTTCGATCTTGTTTTGTTTTACCATGATGATCGGCTGAGAGCCTGGCGTGTTCGTTAATAATATTGATCTAAACCCCTGTAAAGGTCAAGGTGTCCCTTTTCTTGGTCTTGGGAAAGCTAGCTATCCCTTAATTCGCCTGTCAACAAAATTCTGCCCCTCCAAGAAAAACGGATCTAGTGCGGCTTTACAGGTCTCGTCTTCACCCAATGGAAATTTAATTCCTCTATTTAGTAATCGATAGATGAAGGGATAGGGTGAGATAGGCATGGTTGTTCGAAAGCTAAAAGTGGCTTGCTCCTAAGCTTATAGTGTAAGTTATTTGATGAGGGAAGGACCGACTCCGACAGGGAGAGGGATATCCCACTGTGGAACTTATTGTCCGTTAATACAGAGTGGACATGCCAATCCGTCGTCTATGTAATACCGTGGGGTGCATATATGAGTATGTCGGTTTGGGTTCCTAAGCGAAGAGCCGCTCAAAACACATGTCGGTGTTATTTCCGGCGACTTCAGGGCAACTTGCAAAGTAGGAATGTCGGTAAGCTCGAGAAGCTATGGGGTAACTAAAATCGGGGGATCTGCCCCCCCCCCCATAATAGTACTAGTGTCTAGATTAGCTGTGACATACTCGCTTCTTGCGCCATATGCCGAGCCATGCTTTGAGACATGCCTAACCTCCCACGTTTCCCAATGACAAGCAGAGTACATACATACTTGTACCTACATGTAACCTTTATCCTCTTTAGTCGATAGGCCTTGCGCTCAGTACAGACCACCGCACACGTTCCCGGGAGGTTCTAGGTACCAGTAGAGATCGGATGTCGATCAGCTCAGCCCTGTGTGTCTTGGAAGCTGACTCTTGGCGGTTTGATCCAGGATATTGGGTATTGAACCCGCGCTGACTTGCCCACATTCAGGAACCGTTAGATTTCACTCCGCTCAAAACAATACATACTTGCATTCACCTCATGATGTTATGACTTGCAAAGAAATTTTGGATTAAAACGGAGTATATTGGGTTCGCGTGACTAATCAGGGGTACCCCCTTAAAGCAAGGTGGAAGAATGCAAGGACTCTCCAAATGGGGTAGGAATATTCTTCACGAAAAGTAGAATGAAGAGGACGTTGGATGCCCTTAGTAAGAACACTACCAAAGAGCACAACTCGTAACCACTCCTCCCGACCTTTATCCTACTCCTAACTTGTGCTCATTATTATTGCTAGTTCTTTCGGTCCCCCGGAGGGGTATAATCCTAGGTATACATCAATCGTTCTGATATTTCAAAACTGTTACCCAATTTTAGATGCATATGCAGACAATGCGTACTCTATTTTGACATGTGCACAGGGCGGGAATAGATACCGTAAAATCTGAATAAATCCGTTGCGCTGCAGCAAGGATTATTTACACCAAAACTTGCAGATCGACGCCTAAAGGTGGGCTCTGGTTGGCCTATACCCCTGCTGTCTCGCAACGAATTCATTCAGATGATACGGTACTTCTAATGATTATTAATCTATCACTCTTCCGCGGGAACTTCATCATCTTATTAAACTTAGTCTTAAAGACTCAGTCGGGAGATGGGTCAATGTACGAGACAGTAAGACCACGATATGCCGCTGCAATGGAAATAGGGGGTAATACACTCGTCAAATGATACGCAAAATAGGAACTAAAGACATCGAAGACAAAAACAACAGAACAGCTGTCCGTCGTGTTACTACCGCATCCCGGAGCGAAAGAAAACGGGCTCCGACGAGTGCGTTGGTAGGCTATCCCATCATCCTAATACATTGTCCTAGAGGGTAATGATTGATTATAGCCCAAAATCCTCAGCATCGTTCATGCTAACGTCGCGGGAGCGAATTCACCCACCGGCTGGTGAAGGCCACTCGTCAATGGGGGGTACGGCAGCAATGTTACGGCGGAACTTAACAAAGAACCCTGGATTCTCGAGGTTGCCGACTTAGGTTATCAACTGAAAGTCCTTCTTTAGTTCCACGTATACTAAAACATATTTCATTGCTCAGAGTGAACTTCGTAAGCTATAGAGTGATCACACACACCACAGCTGGTTTCACAGACGCTCCTATACCTTGGCCAGAGTCATAAACTGAGCTTTTCAGGTGTGGCATTTGGACGGGATTAACTTGCAGGCTGCGGTATTGATGGTGTTGCCTAAATATGAAGGTCTTGCAAGGCCCCCACTAACATACATCTCGAACGCTAAGTGTAAATTTGCCTAAGTACTTAAATGGGCTCTCTATGGTCGGCGGGGAACTAGTCGCCAGCGTATGGTAGTCTCAGGATTTAGATCTCGGAAATTGTAACGTGAACCTTATCTATAGCTTCTGGCTTTTCCGCGTCCGTAGACTTAATATTATCATGGTATCATATCTACTAGTGTTTTTACATTAGATTTCGGACCTGCTCTGGCTCTATGTATCTGTTCTTCTGGCCGTGGTGTTGTGTAGTTGCGTGGCTTATGCTGTCCGACTCAACACAGGCGATATTTAGCTACATGCATAAATATACTAAGCCCGTCACTATGACTCTAATTTGCAGGCAATGTGATAAAGACCCCCAGAACATCTGATATCGAAAGGGTGGTGGATAATCCCCGAGCTCTGACAGTTATTTTATAATGTAAAGAACAAGTATTGAGGAGAGACCTTAGGTCCGGGGGATCGGATCGGGGGTGCCCTTAGTAAGCCTAGAAATTAAAATTGACATTTTGCCTTATTGTGTATTAAATCCGCCCACTCTTCACTAAGAGCTATATGTATTTTCATGTTATATAGGAAGGAGTTCTAGGTTCCTAAAACGGCCGAAAAACGGCTTTACCTAGTTTTTTGATTGTTTCTGTTCACAGCTTATCACTCGATCATGCTGGATCACTCGGTTCATAAATCATCACTCGGTTTTCCTTTTTCTTGTATCACTCGGTTACAGTGTACGCTTTGATTTAAACCCCTGAGACTGCTTTTGTTGTTATATGAGTTTCCCCGGACTTATTTATAAATGAAGTTGCCTGTAGGAGTCCCACGATGAGGAGATTACGCTAGTATCCTCTTCCGTGCTTATTATTTGTAGTTTCTATCTGTTGTTATTAAGTCTATTTCGCGGTATGCTCTCTTAGATCCCTTTTTTAGTAGCGTAGCTAAAAAAAAAGAGGGGGGAAGAAAGGGGACTAACTTGAGATGGAGAGAATTAAGGGCCTGATCGAATTTAATTTGTGAACAATAATATATCGATAGCTGCTTGGCTTTGGGGGGCTTGGTTGGGTTGGGCTAAGCTTGAGTTTTCCACTGACTGAAGATAATAGTAGTCTCATATTCCGCACGCCCATTTATTAGATGATTATGTCCGGGACAAAGCTAGAGTTATAGCTATTGAGCACTAGAGCACATATATTGTGTAAGTATAAATATTCGTGCAATCAGTTCAGACTAGGCTGTTGCATGCTGGTACTGTTAATTCATTCATTGTGTGGGGCTAGGGCTAGGCTGGATTAAGATTTCATGATTCTTGATAAGAGATATACATGGCTTGCGATCGGGGGGGGGGGGTTCGGCTCAACTTGCCCTGGATGGTCGGATTATCTGAACGGGCTGGACAAGCTGCCTCCTAAGGATATAGGCTGTTGCGGATTATATTATATTCTCCTAACTTGTATAACCCAGAATCTATGAAACTGCCGGCGGTGGCTGTATATAACGCGCGTCCCTATAGTTGAGTAAATGTATGAAAATAGAAACCTGTTTTTACTTATGATATTAATTATAGCTAAAGATATTAATATTTTGAACAAGACTAAGTCTGCATACCAACCGAATACCGCATGAGGCATGGGGAGTAAGTATATAGGGCGGTAAATGTGTCAAAAGTAATTTTACCAACGGAAGTAAATTTTTTTACCGCGGTGCACTGCAGTACTGGTGAAAATAATACTACCATTTCACCTTATAATGCTAATTTTGTGGTGGGGTGCAGACTCCTTTGACAAAAGGGGTCATATAATGGCAATATATATGAACGCTTTCCACCAGTGGGAAACTTTCATAAGTTTTGGCATAGCATTGATCATATTGAGTGATAACTCATACTGCATGCATGCAATAAGTTTTGACATTAATGATTGAACATAGTATAGCGCAGCATAAAGACTGAAATCCAGTTCAGATAACGAGTAGCATAGTGCCCTATAGACCCTCACCCGGAGATACCCACTAGGCCGACCGCGCAGCTGTTTCTCAGCGCTTCCATATATATCATGACGTTTCCTGCTTTTTCCCGTTAGCCTAATACTCATACTATTTGTCACATTGCACTGCCTTATAAGTAATAACAGCCTCCCTTGGAGGCCTACTACTCTGTTCTGTGGCATAGAAAACAACTAATACCTACTCATCAACCAGTTCCTTCGTGCAGCTCTATTACTACTATTCGAAAGCAAATGTCTTCAAAATTAGAGAGCCCTACGTTATCACCTAATCGACAGAGTGATATTCCTAAAGAAGGCGAGATTGAGCCCACTTGGCATGACGATATCTCGGGGTTATTTAGCGCGCCCTATTGGCTTCCACACGACACCCGTGAGTTGGTAGGAACTGAATGGGTTAACATGATGAAATTCTGGGGCCCAACAGATCTTTCAAGCTATGAAGATGTCAGGAAAACAGCCACATCAATTTACCAACACTGTCGGTCAAAGGCCATGCCGCTTACGAACGACCCATCTCAATATTTTCCCGAAGAGGCTCTCGAGATGATTCGGCATTGGGTAAATCAAGGCTACAGGAAAATATCCGCAGATCCTTTTGTCCGTGAGAATATTATTCCAGAATCTCAAGACCCGCCGCCAGCATTGTTGAGGATCCGAAAGGATATTAGGAATTTAACGCCAGAGGAATTGCAGACATACCGGGTTAAACTCGACGATATACTTGGTGTTGGCAATGTTAACTCTAAGTGGCAAGAATTGGGATTTCTGCGTAAGCTTTTCAACCAGAATAGTATTGATACCAGTCCACGGCCATGTGATAACATTCTGGATAGATGCAAATTGGTGCTTGCACTATCAAGAGGCCACCTTTCTATGGCACAGGGCGTACCTTCGCTACGTTGAAGAACTAATTGACTTTGCTATTCCTTACTGGAACGGCCTTGCAGCGGAAGCTAAGGATCCGAACTCGGAATATTCGGGACTGCCGAAGGAATTCTGCGACAAAAAATACGAACACCCAACGAAAGGGATGAGGCCAAATCCTCTAAGATATGCGCTGGCCCTGATTGATGACCTGGATTCCGGAAACCACAGATTTATAGAAAGAGATCCTATACTGTATTCAAGAGAATCTGGTAAAGAGTGGAATCGCAAAGTGAGGATGTTTGAGCTTTACCAGGAACAAATCGGGTTCTCTTTGCAACAAGATATATTCAGTCAACCCATGAATGTAATGGAAGGGCAAGGGTTTCCCTATGGAACCCCTTGGGCAAATATCCACGAGTTTGGCGAGGAGCAACCAGACGAAGACTACCCTTATCGGGCAGACTTTGACGGACTGTTGGAACAGCCTCATGATAGCATTCATGGATGGGTCGGCCCTGATATGGTTGGTGATATTTTCATAGAAAAAGCAATCGACTAAGTCTTCCGAGTCATTAATTATAGATAGGCCAATAATTCCTTTAGCGGGTTCGATCCTGTGTTTCTAAGCTTTCATGCAAATATTGACCGAATTATCGAAATATTTCTCCGGTCTCGGCGTGGGCTTACCTTCACATCAACATTTCCCCTTCGCCCTTTTGTCAACCAAGCTCGCGAATTGAGATACCCAGACCCACGCGAATATATCTATACGACCATTGGAGATATGGTCAAAGATACAAGAACTATTGAGTATATTTTTGCCCCACCGGCCTCGCCCGACCAAGCCCATCTTTTACCATCTGTTAAGAATGGTCGGGGGTCAATAGAAACCCCATACGTTGTTTTCAGGAATGTCCGATGCAATGATAGAGGCTTTCACGTTGACATTTTTACTCCCTCAGCGACATCACTTGAACCAGACCCAGCGCAGAACCCCGACTATATTGGGCGAGACACCAGACTGGGCATGGGTCCCGGGAGTAGCGGGAAAGGGCCGGAAAATACGGATAGGTGTGTAAAGGAAGGTGTAACAAGAATTCTAGACGCGGCAAAATTTAAGGAGGTATTGGGGAAAGATGCTACAAATGGGGCATGCTTAAAGCAGGTTGTTACCAGCTTGGAGACGGGTGGTGTAGTGCCTGAAGAGGTGTGGAAGTTGTGGGGTGGGTTTCAGGCAGGGCTAGTATGGGGGAAACTTTGACCAGTTGGGCGTTAATTGATATATCCATACACTACTGAATACCCCATACACTTTGGTTGGTTTATCCTTTTGAAAAAATAAAAACGGAGATGGTATGCATATATGCTTTAAAACCGTCCGAGGTTCGGTGATATATATGCTTCCCCGACAAAAGGTGAGTAGCGAATATAACTCTGGTTGATTATTTCTTTCTGTGGCCAAATCCGGCCGTCGCTCACCCAAAGTGCTACCGAGATGAAGAGGGTGTGATATATATGGAAGCTAAAAATGAGAGGAATATATATGCAGCTCAGTTGTAAGGAGAAATGCCAGTCGTTATATATACGAGATTTGACAGTCCTAGGTTAAGCTTTTCATATAAAATATTTCTGGACAAGCTACCTAGTACCTGTAAATATAACAGCTTAAAATATTTGCTGAAATTATATTTATATCGGGCTCATGTAGAATTAGCACATACAGAAGACCAACTTTGAACGGACGTACGTGGATGCGGTAATTAGAGCATAGCAAATGTCTCAATATAAGAGAAGATCAAACTCTTCACTAATGTAATTCGAGAAATAGATAAAGTCAGGAACGTTAGAGCAGGCCTGCCACGCCTGCTATATTGACAAGAAGAGTATTTGGATGCCTTTGTCATAGGAGAAAATGATCTAGTCGTGATTAGGAAAGGTATATGAGAACGTCAGCGATGATCATGAAGCGGGAGAGGGGTCTAGAAAAATGAAATTACTTCCCAAAGTTACATGTTTTTTTTTGATTAGTTACTACATGTACTTGGGCGTTTAGTAAAAGGTCATGAAAACTGGTGTTGCAACGGGGCAATTTTTCACGACCTTTTACTGAATTAACGCCTAAGTAAATTACTCTAATTATTTGAATGTCTTCTCGAGCCCATGATTCTTGTCTAGCATGACTATAGGACTTGAAGTATCGGGCAAAAGATATCGTGGTTAATTATAAAGGAAGGTACATACATGTAGTATATAGGAAGAAAGATAATAGCAAGAACATTCCCGTTATTCACACGTGCACTGCAGACAAACAACTAAGCTAATAGTACCATAGCCAGAACAATTAAAGCTGCATGTGCTTAATAAGATAGTCTATCGGTCGATCAACAGGCAATAAATAATCTAGGGTTGATTTCATGGCCATACCCCCACTCGATCACTCAACAACTTCCTTGAAAAACTTGTGGAAACACAGATTATAGTACTAGGAGTATTAATGGTATCCTGAGATTCAGCTAATCTAATCAGATCATGTTTCGAAAATGACTAATCCCAATCCAAACCCAAACTAAAGACGGACACTACATGTATGTAGTAGCCGCCGCACTCCCGCTGCAGGTGAATCTTAAAAACTGCACTTTGCTGATTGTTCTCAAAAAGGTGCATAGCGAGAACAGGAACAGCGTGATAGGACCGTGACCGTGACCCTAGGTCATAGAGTCTGTATGTATGTATGTAAGTGTACCAACAATGTACATCTTTGTGAGTTGTTCAAATACATGTATTTACATTTACGTACACAGGCCAAAGATCCGAGCCGTGTAAAGAAATATCTCCGAGCCGTACACATGTAACGCAGAGTACATCTAGACAAGTGGTTGCAACTTGCCATCACCTCGCCTCTTCCACCACTGGCCAGCGTGCATCGAAGCGAGGCCAAATGCGTATGGAAGAGAAGATCGAAAACACATAATATCGCAGTATGGGAATTGGGAGTTTATATTAATACAAGCTATAGTAGCTGAGTTGTTGTGGCTGCCTATTATTGGTAATGAGTAACATGTAGAAGAAAATAGATTTATTGCACTTCCTTCTGATCCTGGTGATGATCCACGTAAATGAATGAATGTGAGAACAGGTAACGCATCTCGGGAGAGGGCCAGTGATTGTCGTCAATGTTGTCGAAATAAGCTTTTGCTAGCCATCCCGTTCAACTTTGTCGCATGTAGCTAGGCACACTAGAGGCCATGATTTGTGAATACAATGTATTTGGTGTAGAACACAATTGCTTAGAAATTGGGATATATTGAATTGATTGATACCCAAGTACATGTATGTATATAGCAGACCATTAGTAAGTTAGATCCATGATCGATATTGTCCGGGGAAATTAACGTGGTCGTATATTTCATCCTGAGGTTAAGCGGGGCTCTAGCTCTCTTATCATCCAACAAGCTGACCGTCCTCATATCTGACACCAGTCCGGGTACTGGTACTGGGTTAGGGTTTTTTCAATAATGGTCTCTACATGTACAGTGGCGGACACTCAAAACCGACCCTCAGTTAAGTTGTTCTAGAGGCTATGGGGAAGTGGTTTCTTATTTATTTCGAAATCCCTTCTGTAGGGCTGTTGGGGGCAGGTAACAGAACTATTTTACAGAAGGACTCTTCCTGGACAAGTGTTGTGGTGTTGAAAGTCAATGGGGAAGGATAGTTTGATGGTCGGTTCTGTGTGTCCGCCACTATACTTACATGTACTTACATACATGTAGTGTCGCACAGCTAGGGTATGATGTATGATATATATGTGGACTAAGGCTTAAAGCTTGTTTCGACACCTACACTTATGTAGGGTACACAACCCTATGAGGCACTAAGATTATGAATGAAACGGTCTACCCCGCCTCAACTCCATCCAACTCCTGAGGGTTTTGTTCTGACTACATATATCCATCAGAACTAACATCAACTTCACGCCGCCCAACCATGATCTAAATCACAAGAAGAGATTCCGCCTGAAATACATGTACAGTCCCGGGCTTGTACATCGGTGATAACGGGGTCTCCACTCATTATCGCACCAATTGCAACCCATTTTTAAGGAATTCCGCCTGGCTTGATGTAACGAGGAATCAAATATTCAACTGAGGTACATGCAGCGTACTGCTAACTATGTAGTAGTGAGTGACTTCTTTTCAATAATCACCCATCATGATGATCAGCCGGGCCCCGGAGCTAAGCTTTTCTCCGTATTATCCGCTTGGTCATCAGCTTGCACTTCCTGATCTAGCGTCGGACAGTACAGCGACGGTTCTCTCCGCTTGATTGTGAGCCCACTCTATCACCAATTTCCCGATCAAACATCGGACAGTATGGCGAAGGTTTTCCCCACCACCAAATTATCACCGAAGATTTACCGAGTTCTTTCAAAAAAAACGGCGTTGTGGAGAAGTGCGGGGACCCGAGACATGCATACACCACCCGTCCCGTCCATAGAACGGTTTAACAGCTCAGATTTCTAGTGTAATCGATTATCTCAGAATATGGAATGGTGTTTTGTGGTCTATGATTATTAACAATACGGATTAGGTTGGTAGCACACAGGAATCCACACATGGATCGAAAGTTGATTATCCGATGGATAATCAAGATTTTGTAGGACTTGGGCTAGTAACTGCCATGTGTATCCCCTCTACTCTATTGTGGAACCAGGGGGGGGGGGTATATTCCGTCGATGATAGGGGGCGTGCATAACGAGAGAATATTAAATAAAGTTAGCCAGACGGTCAATATATTACCTCCAAGGTATTATAATTTCTGTACACGCGTCTTGGTTAATTCTCTGAATGGGCTGACTGATGATAATATAGAGACGCATATGCGGTTCTTGGCTTCGTGTGGCCATATAGACATTCAGGCAAGAAAATAAAGTAAGGTACAGGTATCAATGCAGCGCAGGGCTGTAACTTATATTTTTGGGGGCTGTCACTACGCGTTTAGTTTTGTCTTTGTGGGATACATGATGGTATATCCCCTAAGCTGTTTATTAGCACTATAACATGAATGCGTACGTATCGATGATTAGACTGTGATTATATTATGTTGCTGAGAATTAAATTCAGAGATGAAGTTTTCTAGTATTGTACTACTCGTATCATAGGGCGGCATGCAAAATGAGAAGGGAGAGTCGCTCATAACTAGTTGTAGGTACATGTAAGTGTATACTATGTCATAGCTCGTACCACATTAATAACTAATTCAAATAGCCGCGACGCCTAATAAGCGCTAGCATATATCCCACCAACTAGTAGAGAACGCGTATGCGTATACTCTTGTGAATTCATTTACGCATCCTAAACGCCAATCCAAAGTCACCAATTGTAAGGTATATTCTACATCACAATATAAACAGCCGCGATTTGAATGGGCTACTCTTACATTAATCCTCAAATGATCACCCCCCTCCCCCTCCCCCTCCCCCGAAATCACGTACGCGAGCTTCTTTAACTAGGAGCTAACTGGGTCTGCGTCAATAGGCTACTTAATGTTATGACCGATTAATTTCAATATTAATTGCGCTCTTTTCTATCCTTGTCCCTGCTCTAGGAAAACTGTCTAACCAATTCAAGTGGTACTATAAGACTACCCCGGAATCATTTCTCGGTACCTGCCTCAATTCTACTCTAAACACCCCAGATCCGCATATATGCGCGGGGTAAACGGGATATCATATCATTTCCAGATCTATAAACGGTAGAATAAACTCTGCAGGTTCTATGATAGAAACCCGCAGGTTCCATAGGCATAAACCATATCCCGGATAACTGCCGCATTTTTCCGCCTTTGTCCACTGGTTTAGCCCCCCAAAATCGAGCCTGGGTTTTGAGGACAGGAAATTTGTATAAAGGGATCATTATACCTCACCTCAATTGCAATCAACTCTCTACTCTACCTTCCACCGCACAGTATTCACAGTACAGAACAATGCGCTCTTCTACTATGAGATCCAACACCCTCCTTGCCCTCACGGCGCATGTCCTCACTGCTGCAGCTCTTGTAAGCAAGGATGGAAAGACTGGGAAGCTTCCAGCATTGGGATTCAACTCATGGAACGCCTTCCGCTGCGATATCCATGAAGACAAGTTCCTTGTATGTTGTTTCCCACCCACCACATCTCCCACCCTTCAACAGCTAATCCCATGTATACAGGTCGCAGCACAAGAGATCATAGATTTGGGTCTCAAAGAGGCCGGCTATGAGTACGTCAACATCGACGATTGTTGGTCGCTCCTTTCCCGCGATAACGTCACAAAGCGCATCCAACCCGATCTCTCAAAGTTCCCCGATGGCATTAGCGGGACCGCCGATAAAGTCCACGCGCTCGGCCTCAAGTTCGGTATCTACTCTGATGCCGGAGATCTCACCTGTGCTGGGTACCCCGGGTCCCTTGGCTATGAAGAGATTGACGCCGAGACATGGGATGAATGGGGCATTGACTGTAAGTTGATTGTCTAGCTGATTGGTGTGCGTGCGCGAGTAAGCGCTAATGGTTATGGGTGGGAATAGATCTGAAATACGATAACTGTAACGTCCCTAAAAACTGGACAGATGAGTACCAGTACTGGCCCGAGTACTGGTACGGCGACCATGAGAACCAGGTCGGCGGCATTCCCGCCCCGGATGGTTACGACTGGTCGACTTCCAAGACGGCGGAGCGCTATAACCGCATGCGCGATGCATTGCTAGACCAATCGCGCACGTTTCTGTATTCACTGTGCAACTGGGGGCACTCGCACGTTGAGCAATGGGGTAACCAGACGGGGCAGAGTTGGCGTATGTGGGGAGACATTATCCCTGTTTGGCAAGGAAGAGTTGATTATTCCTGGGGTTTTAGTAGGTTTCTCTTCTTGCCATGCAACTTGGAGCACATGGGGGGTTTGGGTGGTCTTAAAACTAACTATCGAGGATAGTGCCCATTATTAACCATGGCATCTTCTTTTTGGAGTGGAGCGACTTTTGGGGTCATAATGATCTTGACATGCTGGAAGTTGGGAACGGAAACCTGACGGCCGAGGAGACACGAAGCCACTTCGGTATCTGGGCAGCCCTCAAATCGCCGCTCCTCATCGGCACCCCAGTAAGCGTTCCTCCTCTACCAAGTCTACCACGAATACTAACCACCTACAGCTTGACGTTATCTCAGAAGAAGATCTCACTGTCCTGAAGAACTGGGAGATCCTCGCCTTCAACCAAGACGAGACCTGGGGAGCCCCCGCCCTCCCCTACAAGTGGGGAATCAATCCTGCATGGACATGGAACCAGACACACCCCGCTGAGTACTACAGCGGTGGCTCCGAGCGCGGTATCCATGTCTTTATGATGAACACTCTCAACCAGACCGTGACCAAGAGCGCCATCTGGGGCGAGATTCCCGGTCTCAAGGTAGGAAAGAAGTATGATGTGAGAGATATGTGGACACATAAGAAGCTCGGTAGCTTCCAGAAGAAGATTGACGTGAAGCTCGCCGCTCACGATACGGCTGCATTGTTGATTACTGAGGTTGGCGGCAAGCACCCGTTCCCCAACCCGGCGGCGTTGCCAAAGCCGAAGATCTATGAGACGAAGCCGAAGAGGTGGTTGTCACCCGAGCTGCTTTAGAGCCGTGAATCATGATCTGCTGGGGGGGTGTGACGCGGGCGAATGAGCAGTGATGGGAGAAATGATAGACATGTCTGTAATTAAGTATGTGCTATTGTGAAAAGTCCAAAATACTACAATATGATTGGGGTTCGTTAGACCGTCTCTGATGGATAGTCCGTTTTTTGTGTGCCGAGATGTTGCTACTCTCAGACCGGGTTTCTACTATTTTCCAGGTACTCTAGCGGCGGATTGAACGGTCCAGAGTTAGAGACTGACAGTGAAAATATGAACCGTGAATCTGTAGACCGCCCCTGATCCGCTCGATGTTCACTGGGGGGGGGGGGAGGGGGAAAACACTCATATGTAATACATCATAGGGTCCCGGAACCACTTGGGTCGTTCGTTGGGTGTTCCTGAAAGCACCAAGACTCGGAAGTGCATGTCTCGCCCGGGTCACGTCACGAATCAGCACTAGAGAGTATCACCACTCACGGTGCCAGCAAACCATGTGGAGATATTTCCATCCACCCAATTGATGGACAGCTTCCCCCCAAATGGTATGTGTGATCCATGGAGATGTAGGAGCGGGAGTCAAGCACGCACTGAGTACGGTATGTAGGAACATACATTGATGTTATGCCATGTATCATCATCATCAGGGTTATCGAATACGGGCTTGGCCCCGAGAGGGGGGGGGAGCTGAAATTTTGAATGTTGTTTCTGGGCATTTTATGTGCTTTATCCCAAACATACTGTATACATATCTTCATTCATATACATACTCCAAGGAAGTTGAGAGCAGCTGGCGTTGTTAATAATACTCTAGACGAAAAGAAAACAGGGGAAATGTTTATCTCCCGCCTCATCATGCAGCGAATCGGATCGGCAACTTGTAATTTTAGGTCTGCATAAGAAAATAGAAGGTTAAAAAAAAAAAAAAAAAAAGTGCATTTCCAGCTCCCATGCCAGCATTTCGAGAAAAAGGGAAAGAGTCCGCGAGCTCGGGCCCACACTTCATGATATGTGCACTTTGCGCGACACTGTTGCGTGTTATAGGGGAAATCGCTGTTTATTGGCTCCGGTTGCAGTTGGCTCTCGTGGAGAACGGGAAACGTGGACAGGGAGGGTGCGGATGTCATAGACGAGCCAATCGTGATTCAAGAGATCGTGATATTCATTATTTTCGCTTTCGTTGAAATCTAACGATTCGTACCTACATAGAGGATGTGTTTTTCTTCTTTTCCCTTTTTTTTTCCCTTCGTAACACACTATTACAATTAAACAGACAGACGCAATATTTGCTTTCCCTTTTTTTATTTCCTTTCTCCCCTCCCTGCCAATATCATTTGTGGAGATATCCGCCCGACCCCACCACCACCACCTCCGAAATTTGAGCCAACCCAGCCAATTAACCAATAGCAAATAAAAGAAAATAAAAAAAGAGACAAAGAGGAATAAACGCCGTAATACCCAGAGTTGGAATCGTTTACGACCTGTACCAGTTGCTGGCTGGGTCACCCAAACACTCACCAAGGGTTACCACTAAATTGTCGCACCTGTCAACTAATGCCCTGAAACAACAGAAGATAGATAGCAAGAAACTTACTCTTGTAACCCGCCTCTGCAAACCTCCTGATCATAAATGGCGCAAGATCCAAGCTGGTCTGAGGGTGAACATCATGCGCAATTAACAAGAAATTCTTTGAATTCGGGCTGGTTCCTGCCAGAGCTCTGTTGACATTATCCTTGCTGTTCTGGATGTTTCCAAGCTGGTTGTAGTCGTCCGTGTCCAGATCAAAGTAGACGATATGGTACCCAAGATCGGCCATTGTCGCCTGACATGCGCCAGTGCAAGACGAGTACGGCGGCCTCATGTAGGTTGGGAAACGGCCAATGATTTTGACAAGAGCGGCTTCAAGATGGTACATCTCGTTCCTGCGGGCCTCTTCTGAGATAGCAGAGAGATCCTGGTGCGACCAAGTGTGCGAGGCGACCTGGTGCCCGTTGTTGTACATGCGTTGAATCACTGTGTCCCAGCCCTTTGACGGGTCGTCGATGTTGCCCTTGTCAAGGTTGCTTCCACTATTTCCCTTCATCAGATACCATTAACTGGGGTAAGAGAGAAGGTAGGAATCGACTTACGTGACGAAGAAAGTCGCTTTTGCGCCAGCAGTTGCTAGAGAGTCAAGGAGACTGTTGGTATATCTATTTTAGAGATAATGAATTAGCAAGGGTTAGGGTTAGCGGTACGTTTTGGAGGGGGCTTATATACTTGTATGGTCCATCATCAAACGTCAAGGCAACTGTTCCGGGGTTTGCACAATGATACACGCCGCCGCCGCCTGGAAATGTTAGCGTGTTGTGAAATCGAGTGGGAAGGATATAAAATTTGGGGATATACCATAGAGGACACTGCCACCCTTTGACCTAGCAGTGCTTGACGTGCTACCGCCCGAGGTACCACTGTTGGGGGCGTCGCAACGCTGCGGTTTATATATTAGCAGCACATACATGTGAAAATACCCAGCATCGATCAAGAAGAACTTACACCGAACTGAGGCTGACAGCCAGTACCACAGTATGCTGGGGTGTCACCACACCATCTGCGATCGAATTCTAAGTATTTTTCTTGGCCATAATGGTATCTTACATTTCACTTACCCATTCTGAGAGCAACAAGAACCGCCGATACCACCTGAATTGCAGGTTTGGCCTTTGTTAACACCAGCGCCCACATTCCCGCAAGTACCATCGGAAGAACCGCGACTTTGGAGGTTCATGAATGATGGGGTTGCTAGCGCAAGGGCCGGTGAGAGAGCGAGGAGGAGGGTGGAGAGATGCATTATGGGCGTCTATGTAGGTGAGTATTAGGAGTACTAGGAACGAGTATTAAGGAGAATATTGAGCGTGATGGAGAATCTTGAGAAAGGAGGAAGGTCAATGGGAGGGGGGTTTATATGGTAGGACTTGTAGAATACCAAGAGAATGGGAAGGGCCGAGTTATTATAGAAGGGGAAATATCGAACGAGGAATCACAAAAGAGAAGGGAAAAGCACATAACAGAGACAGCACAGCAGGAGTAGGGCAACACAGTTCAGATGAATGCACCAAGATTAGGTTGGGTCTAGTTCGGGTCAATAGTGTGTGAATCCACCCCAATTGCAAATACTCAAACTACATATCATGTCACGGATTAATGTCTTGAATATTTCTGATTCGTAGAAGCGGCTGTTCAAACAAACCTTGCAGATGGCCAAGTCAGCCAGTGTTCAGAAGGTAAATACCTGCCGCTCTATTTCCGCATCAATGAGAGAGAAGGTTGTTATATTTTTAGTGACGGGTTCGCCTTCTTTCAGGGGGCCGGGGGGAGGTGATGTCTCGGCGGTCTCGGCGGGTCTCGGCGGAGAGAATCGATTGGGTGATGATACACTGTAGTTGGACTTTTTTTTTTTTTTTATTTATCTGACCGACCGACCACTTAATTCCGAAAGAACCGATCTGGTAATGTGTACTTGTAGAAGTAGAGTAGATATATGCATTTACCCTCTAATTAGAAGATGCATACAATATTCCGTGGAATGACGTGGTAGTACCTATATTATCTCCAGCTCTGGAGTTTTTTCTCTAGCAAGAGAGTAGATCAGGACTTCTATCAGCTGTAAATAGGGTGAATCATTTTCTTATAGGAGTAGTACCAGCCCTGGAGAGTGTAGGACATTCAAACGATACCAAGTTACCAACTGGGTGAATGCATGCGTGAGCGCGATGGAGAGACGTAAAGTTAGAGTATACGTGAATAGGCAGGCAGCCACTGGCCAACAAGTCAACAAGCCCATCCAGCCAGATAGCGATAATCAGATACATAGAAGAGAAAAAAAGTGCAATAAGCAATGCACCTTTAGAGTAGAATTCTCAACCTAACCATGTATGTACCACCCATCTATCCACACATCCCACCCGGCCCATCACCCACTCATTCACCCATCCACTCATCCACCCCTACCCCGACCACCCCCCCCAAAGAAGAACATTCTGTGACTCTTTCTGTCTCAATAAGAAAATCAAACTCCAAATTCAGACAAACAGACATTCATTTTTTGCACTCTCTCTCTTTCTTCCTTCCTAAATTCCGCCCCTGAAGATCAGATCAGATCTATCATCATATGGGAAGCTGCCGCAACCTTAGACACGGGATAAGCGCTCCCATAATTCTCGGTTCTTCCTTTTTGCACTTTTGTACCTTGCTGTGACATTTCATCAATCCTGCTTAAATAAATTAACTAATTATCGTTTCTACCCTATATCCACTAAGAAGCGCGTTTCTATTCTTGTCGGCGGCGATTCCTGGGTCACGCTTGGCGAGCATGCCAACTGCTAACGTAGATCTCAAATAGGTAATGGAGACATTGACATTTCAGCTTCAGCCTTTCGATGTTGCTTGCTTTGCTTTGCTGTCACCCGGGACACCCCGTCTCCAGAGTAAAGTTTCTATACCGTGCAGTACCAAGATATCTTGGTATTCTACATCTGTCAATTCATGAAGGGCCGAGAATGATCACTACTAATCGCCAAGATAAATAAGCGAATCACACACGTGATTGGGGGCGTTTGGACAAATGAGAGTTACGTGTGTGGCTTACATGCTGAGAGAAATGTAGGGGATTAGCGGGGTGGGGATGTTGGGTGGGGGAGAGAGGGGGGAGGTTTGCTGGAGCTCGAGTGGCTGGTTGGGCGGTATGAGCGCCGTATCGCGCGATTGATTGATTAGGTACAGACCGCACAACGGTACCTTCCGTTTGTTTCGATGTGTACATGTTGGGAGAATCATTGACTGCATGGGGATTTTTTTTTTTTTAGATTTTTTGACTATCGTCGGACAATTAAATTGCGTCAGGGTTTCCTATCCCGGGTTGAGTAAGTTTTATATGAAGCTTCTTCATGGGAGCCAATTCTTCCAAGAACCACTATAAAGCTTGTCTTTACCACGATATTCGGAGTCGTTCGGGGAGGGTGGGGGTGGGGGGGAACAAACCGTTGATCCAGGGTGGTAAAAGACTTGGCTGGATCCCGTTTCTTGGGGAAGTCTGTGCAGCAGCAGCTGGGCATAGGGTGGGGTGCCCTATGTAAAGGGACTTATTAAGCTAATGACTTGCAATTGTAGCACCCTGTGGTAGTTCATCTGGTAGCTAGGGATAGTTGGGGGGGGGGGTGAGGAGATAAGTTGGAATGCAAGCCATCTATTATTCTGTGACTTAGAACGAGAATGTAAGTGCAAACTCAGAAATACTATACAATGATGTCATGGTTCCTCAATTCGACATATTCATGCGCGTGGTTAATTACAGGATGTAGGTAGTCTACAGTGATCTGCATAGGGGCCGAACACCGTTTAGCCGTTGAGAAACAGAAAAGCGGCCAGCCGCGCTACACACAGTCGCACGGGGCAGAGGTTTAGGTTTACTCCATTGATCTACTCTAGAGTACCGTTTCTACACAAAACCAAATCTGCCCCCTTTTGTGTACCACTGTCGATTGCACAATTGCACACGTGGGGTCTGGCCGGTGATGGGAGAAACCCGTAGGTATGCACATGATATAGACACTGAGTTTGGGATAGGGAATAGTGGGTAGGTGGGCTGGTCGGGTTGAAAGGTACACTAGGTAATGTGAATGACTCGGCGGACCGGATGGTAGCTAGTTGGGGGAGCATTTATTCAATTAACCGGGTTCTGATATGCCTGTGCTTCTACTGGCAGGTGCGGTGCTCGGCGCGGCCCACACGAATACTTCGAACGCTGTGCCAAAAAAGATAAATAATTATAACCTGATAGCTAGAGCCTAGCTAGTTACGTATTGACAAGCACAACATGATATAATTGTTTGGTCATTAACTATAAGCTAGAAATCGAAGTACACGCCTAGGGTTAAGGGTAGCTATAGGTGCCCAAAAGATTTAATCACCTGTAATTATTAGACTTCCGTTGGGGACTCTTGCGTCCGGTCCTGCATAGAACACGGTGGACATTATCCAGATCAGCAGTCCGGGAAATTGGGGAGTTGGGGCGGTATATTACCCAATCTCTCAAGCTTTCCGGGTTTTGTGTCAACCAGGCGGGAGGCTCCCCGGTGGGTTTTGTTGTACAAATATGTAGATCTATTTGATAAACTATATTTGTTCTCACTGGAGTCCCTATTGGTGGGATAGTCTCCGAGTGATTGGAAGAGCATGCGCTGCCAACTGGAAGGAGAGAGTCTGGGCGTAAGCCTGACATGACTGGAGCCTAGGGATCAATTGCATGTCAGGTATTATGTAGCGGCATTCCGTGACAGGTTAAAAATCTAGATGCCCGGATTTAGGTTCAAAAGTAACGCATGTACAGGGCTTATCAATCCTTTGGGTCTGTTGTAAATTAAATTAGAGGTAACTACATACATGTAAATACCCACAGGCTCGACCTTTGCTGGTTCCACTCAAATAGAGGGTTAGGGTTACTTCCCCGACACCGCACCCCACTTGGGAGTTTAAACCGCATAAACGATAGAGCTGGTGTTTCTGTCGATACTTATCTTTACTTTTATTTCAAGGGACGGGATAGCTTTCCAGAGCTGGTAGCTTTGGGCACAATGCATGGCCGGCAGGGTTAGGGTTGATATCGGGGTCTTTATCTCGATGTGTAATAAATTGGGTTGTGGAGTTTACGGAGTTTACAAGGGTGAAAACTCCGTTTTGGCCTGTTGCCAAACGGGCCCTTAAATTGTTGCTGTTTCATAGGTCGCGGCCAGAATTGGCATGTCCTCCAGGTCTAGATCTAATCGATCTCCTAACTCTGTTACAATAACTCTAATTTCAATTTCTTCTTTGGTGCGATATCCGGTGGTATCAAAGTCCCAGATACTCCAACCAAGAATTCCAGAGCACGAAAAGGGTATCTCCACTCAGGGTTAGGGTTGGCCTTTACTGGTACGCGGTATGTTAACGTCGACCGGCGCGATATATCGATAGCTATATAATATATACCCGGCCAACCACCCCCAATTCAATTTCGTGATTCAATCTATTCACTCCATTTATGGTAGGAGGTCACGGCCTTATTAAGTTCCGCCATTGGATTAATACACTGGCCATGGGTTTATCCGGAACTGCCCCCACCCCCCGCCCTCCGGTCCCCGATATCGGTGTTTGGCCGTGGGCACGTACGTCCACGTTATAACTACAAAAATAATCGGTGGTTAAGAGCATATGTAATATAAAAGTACAGCGGAACCCCGATAGTATAGTAGTATACTCGATAGCTAGTAGCATATTCCCGGTAGCATGTTGCTGGCTAATCTCGCGGCCGGACGAGTCAGCGTAAGAAAATTTGTTCACGATACAAGCATATCCGCCGTAGCGGCATATATAGGAATCTCCATTGCGGACTATATGCCACTATCGGGTTGCACTGCATGTAGCACAGTACTTCACTCTCACAGTATATCCTGAAAGGTTGAGAGGGAGACTGTGTTTCATATATATGTGTAAGTATGTAGTAGAACCATCAATACTGATGGCTGGCGCAAGATAAATGTCTCGAGACTTCAGACGAGACATGTATAGGACAAGATAGATATGTCCAGTTGTGGGGTCCATGATCGAGATATGCCTCGATGCTTTTCTGACTAGCTTAGGTCATGGTGTTTAAGCATGCCATTCCACCTCTCTGATATCAAGTATTACGATAGAAGCCTCGAGGGTTTACGGACTCTATTGGAATTCATGGATCGGAATACAAGACCGGGGAAGAACTCCCAGCCTGGCCACCAGGCAAAGCACGCCGACCATGCAGAAATACTAGGCCGGCCCGACGGGAGCTTTGCGGACGGTATATAGACACCCGGACTATTTGAGACTCTGGGTGGCGCGAGAAATGGGGCCGTTGGTGTGTGATTAGTGTTTTTCTGGATCATGGATAATCACGCAACACACGCCGGATCATCAACAATCACTCTGATCAACGCCCGCAACGCCAAAGCAAACACCGCTAGTTTATATATAGCAATATCTGACATTCACAACCTCAGACTCCTCACTTCACCCCTTCAACAGCGGTGCGTGTGTGTGGATTAGAATAAAGGATTTGGCAATACTGTTTCTCTCTTTTATGAACCGTATAACTGCCCTCCGGTTTGTGTGTCTGCGGGTTCTTGGGTTAAAGATGGGACTTCCGTTTTAATATCTCAATGTCGAGATCTTGTGGTTGGTGCTCCCTTAATTGTGCTTGTGTCTGGCTTCTAATCGCCTGACGCTAAAATCAAACTGCCTGGTCTTCTCTGTGGAGACTGGAGCATCGCCTCACTGCCGGGGAAGATTCAAACTCATAAGTTCGCCGTTATTGTCTAGGTGGTGATAGTAATTAGATTTAGACCGGTAGCCTAATGTTGTGTATAAGAACACAGCCCCTCCATATCTACTCCGTTCGCGGTGAAGAAATCCAACCTATTACACACCGAGCGCTCCAATAGCAAAGACAGAAAGTAAGGTCTCCTTCATCAACTCGGAATCACAGCTTCATGTTCTCTCACAATTCACACGGGCCCAGAAGAAACAGTCACAGATATATAGCCACTCCCGGAGCGGGCATATAATAATTCTTATATATATATCCTACAATACCGCATCCAATCCTCTCCCCTCCTCTGCAACTTCCGTCGCCGGTCGATTCCCACCTAGACATTCGCCGTAGCACCGTTATAGTAATGAATCTGCCAGCAACCACTCCAGTCAGCATATACACAACTCCCCCCAGGTACACAGTGAAGGCGCCCACCGTCTGATCCGCACACCCCTCCGGCGTCATGTATGCGTACGCGCCCAGATTGATATAGACCCTCTGCTGCTCACAGACCAAGAACGCCGCATTATTCTGTCGCGTGATTCCCGGCGTCGACCAGGTCGTTGTGTCACCTTTTCAACACACACACACACACAGGCATCACAACACGATCAGCCCCCCGCCATACTGCAGCCACGACCCGGACAGGATCAGGAACCAACCTGAGAACGCCCACGTCCCATACGTGTCCGGGGTGGTCCCCCAAGTGACGAGGAGCTTGGTGACGGTGGTGTCGGTCTGCGGCGTGACGTGCGCGTACAGGAGGGTGCCGGCGGTGTCGATCAGCTGCACTAGTTGCCCGTTGACGATGTTGAACTGGCCGGCGGTCGAGGCGTCCTCGAGGACGGCATCAGAGGCTGTACCTGCACCGCTGTTAGCGCTTTGCTGGGGTCTGTATCTATCTAGCTGGGGGTGGGTGTGGATGCGGTCTGGGGTGTAGATGGAATCCATACGGGGGTTGGAGGATTGCAAGTACTTATGAAAGTTTGGGTCCACGACGGCGCGGATCCAGTAGTAGTTTGGGAGGAGGGTTGCGCCGGGGCCTGTTCCGGTTGCGCTGGCAATGGCGCTGGTACCGGCTGAGGTTGTGACGGTGGTGGGAGTGCCGGTAGTGGTAGTGGAGGCGGTGGAGGTGGTAGTGGTAGAACCTGCTACGGTGGTACTGCTGGAGGCAGCGCCGGGGAGACACTGGGAGTAGTAGTCATTGAGCTTCTCACAGTGATAGCCACTCACACAGGCGGTGGGGCCAGAGAAGTTGACTCCTGGATGAGTATTGTTAGTATATATGATATATATGTAGTGTTATTAGATATAGATATTGGCGGAAGAACGTACCTCCACACTGCGCATAACCAGCGGCGGTTTGAGCAGAAACACCACCGAGAATTGCCAAAGCGACAAAAGCCAACGTCGGGGCCAACATGTTGGATATATACTTGTATATGTTTATAATCCGGTATAACTATTGGAGAGTTCGGTCCAGTCTGAAGAGTTTGATCGATCGACCCAAGCTGCTGCCCTTTATATATCTCTGAATCGATCCAACTGAGGAAGTGACCTTGATACAAACTCTCATATATACAATACAGTATATATATATATATATAGTATCCATCAATTATCCAGATGTGTATATATATATGACAATATCGCATTGTATATAACGGCGGTCGACCACGAAAGAACACCATCCCCCGAAATATCGATCTGCGGTGCGTACGGCTATCACCGGTTTCAGACCTTCACTCCCTCCTCTCCTCTCTCTCTGCCATAGAGACAGATGGCCGGACAGAGGAGAAAGGTGCATACTCCTCAAACTCGCTCATCTCAAACACGCACGGATGATCCTCTATGCATGGGTATACTGCGTGCAAGTATTATTGATGAGCTTATTTTTTTTTTCGACCCATAATGTACGTACTTTATAATATAATATACACACCTCGGCGGATAAAATCGACTTTTCCTCCCCCCTGTCCTGTCCGCTCCTGGCGGGCCTTGGTTCCGGAAAACTTTATACACCTCCCTCCCTCCCTAGTTGCTTCATATGGCTAAATTAAGCGGAGAATCAACGTTTTTCCGCAACCGAACGGACGTCGTCTATCCCCGGTCCTCCCCCCTCCCCCCTCCCCCCGGCCAGGGCTTTGCGGTCCGTCGAGTTTGGTGTCGCGGGTTGATGAGAAGGAAGGGGGGAGGGGGGTTCGCATGTATATTAAGGGCATGGATTCTATATCTGGTGTAGGTACGTTGTTGATTTATCACCCGGTCATTCCAGATCGCGGTACTCGAGGGAATCCTTGTTAGGGTTAGGGTTGATTACTGGGCCAGTCACGATATTCTAGCTTGAGACTGAAAAAATCTTGAGTTGTTACGCTAATTGCTCACACCGGGGCTCTAAAGATGAGACGAGTCAAGACTGCAGTATGGTTTCCTAGTTAAACCGGGGTGGGGGGTACATGTTGAAACGCGGGCGGAGTGTTGGAGGAACTGTTCCGCCGGAGGAGGAGGGAAATATATACATGTATATATATATATATATATCGAGTGAGAGTATAATACTCCAAGTGGAAGTACCGCCCCCTCAATATGAGACTCTCTCTCTCCGCGATACATGCCACTGGCGCGTGAGCCGGATCAACTGTCGAGCACGAGGGGAAGGTAAATATATGGGGTGGTGTGCAATATTCGCTAATTATTTACTAGCCAGCTATAGCCATTTACCAGTGACAATTGATTGTCTTGTCTGCTTTCTCCTCCTCCTCCTCCTCCTCCTCCTCCGCTATCGGTGCTGCTCCGTCCGTTGCTCCTGAGCATGTGTGCGTAGCACCACATCTATCGACCTGTAGTATGACCAGGCTTGTGATTATCATTTACCGCGGCTGCGAGGGGATAGAGTCGTGGGGGGATGTGTAGAGGCAAGTACCACGCACGAGACACCCTTTCACGTGCCGGGGGAATTGAGAGACGGCTTCCGTGGGCGCGGGGTGTCTGCTCTTGGTGTTGATTCGGTGGTGCTAGAGCGGGAGCTCCTCCTCCTCCTCCTCCTTGTGTGAACGGTTGGTTTTCTGGTGCAATTCAGTCCGAGAGATTTAGGGGCTGGCATGAATACTTGTATATATGGCCGGTGTTGGGTGGTAGTCCACACTGGAGGTACTGAAGAGTACATGAGGTATGCCACAACTACATGCAGCAACCAACCAAGAGGAAGAACTCGACCCATTCATTGATCATGAGAGGACCCCGTCTACAACAGTAGAGTCTCCATCCACACTCCCACACTCCCACGACCAGATCGCAGGCCATTCTGCCGGCAGATATATACTCACATGACAGACGTCTTCATATCTGGCCTTGCGGCGGGTGCCCGAATTGGGCCCCATATAGAGTAGCCCATGATGGAACGGCCGCGCGTGAGCAAAGACATGTCGGGGGAATGGAAGTGGGTGCCTTTCTCTAGATTGTGTAATATATCAGTATGTATATATACATTGTATACTGGGGTGGGGGTTGGGTCATGAGATATCATTCGGGCCGGCCATTCACCCGATTCGTACCGGGGGGGTGGGGGTCGTGGGGTCGTGTGGGGGAGGAGTGTAGAGGGAGGTGCAGTGGCAGAGGGGGGCTCTTGTGTTTACTGTAGAGCGTGTCATGATGTATGTGATTGTTGGGTCGCTGCATGTAATGTGGGTTAATGATCAGTGGTACGGTGGTGGTGTGAAGTACATGTACTGCCTGTACTCTGCTCTACTCTGCCCACTCTGAGTATTCCCTCCCTCCCACAGACAGCATCAATCAATGCCATCAGTCAATGCGAGTATATGCATTCAAAGAATAATAGATTATACAACCCTGACCCTGAGACACCCAAGCCACTGTGGCTGCATCACAATGATCTGATAACGATGCATGTTATGTAATGTCTTTATCGATAAGGAGATCTCTATCAATAGAGATATCGATCAATATCATCTCTCTTTCTCTTTCGCTCTCTCGCTCTCTCTCTCTATCCCCCTCTCTCTGCCCCACCTCCTGTGAGGCCCAATTGACAACTTCCAGACCAATGGCTCTTCGTCTGCGTCTGCTGTTCATCTCTCCCCGTATCGCCGTTATCGCCCGCACTACTACCAGTACTAGGCCCCCCCTCTACGGAACCACACAAGCCCTACACGCGAAAGGATATAGCTCTGCCTCATCCCAGGCCCTGGATGCTGATCCCGAGGGCGATGATCAAGTTCTGGAGGTTCTTTTCTCCCCCAAACTCTACTCTGCTCTGACTGACACCGCACAGCAATCTCTGACTGACACTGCGCAGCAGTACCCACTCACCTCGGCCGCTGCGCGAACGATACTGCACGAACGGTTCGGTCATAGGTCCTTCCGCCCCTACCAGGAAGAGGTCATAGCGAGGCTGCTGCATGGCGGGAGCGCCATTGCGGTGTTCCCCACGGGCGCGGGAAAGAGCTTGATCTTTCAGGTTGCGGCGTTGGCGTTCGGGGAGGGGGTCACGGTGGTGGTGGCGCCCTTGGTGGCGCTCATAAAGGTTGGTTTGCGGCCATATGAGGCGGCGTAGATGGCTAACGCCAGGTTCAGGACCAAGTACAGGCCATGCAGCGGCTGGGAATCAGTGCCGCCGCCATAGACAGCACAATGGCGCCCGACGAGGTGCGAAGGGTGTTTGACCGGGTGCGGCGTGACGAGGTGCGCTTGCTGTATGTATGTCCCTCCTCTGCTCTTCTTCCCCCCTCCTTCCCCTCCCTCACTGGCTCATAATATTAAACACAGTTATGTCGCCCCCGAGCGTCTCAGCAATGCCGCCTTTGTCGGGCTCCTGGCCGGCGAAGGCGGGAAGGGAAAGGGAAGGGTAAAGGTGAGGCTGGTGGCCGTGGACGAGGCGCATTGCGTGTACGAGTGGGGAAACTCGTTCCGCCCAGAGTATTTACGGTGTGAGTGTTGTGCTTCCCTTTATCATTTTTGAGGGCGAGACTGATGTGAGCAGTGGCGCGCTTCATAAAGGAATGTAAGGCGGAGAGGGTCCTATGCGTTACTGCGACTGTGAGTGCATGAATTTCCTCCATGTGCGGTGCGGTGCGGGTGTCAATGATCAATGTGCTGATTTTTTTTTTTACCGAGAACAGGCGACGCCGGAGGTGACGGAGAGGATTTCGAGCGCGTTTGGGATCCCAGCAGATGGCATGTTTAGGACGGGGATTTACCGCCCAAAGTATCTACTCTCTGCCTATGTTTAATCTTGTCATGGTCAAAGTCGTTTCTAATTAGTTTGTAAGCCTGCGGCTCTTGGCCCAGTCGTTCAGGCGGAATGCCGAACGGTTTGATTGTCTCGTAGAGTTTCTGCGGCAGCATCGGGGGCCGGGGATTGTCTATGTGCTGAAGCGGTCGGTGTGTACTCCCATTATATTGTGCAACTACGTAGATAGGTAGGAGAAGGCTGATATAAAGCGGGAATCGAGTAATCTAGATAGCAGAGAGCCTTGCAGAGCGACTGGTCAGTGAGGAGTTCGACGCGATGCCATATCATGCAGGCCTCGATATCGAGGTCCGCAGCGCCGCGCAGGAGCGCTTCATGGAGGGGAAGGATGTAATCGTACGTACCTTTATTAGATGAACCCGGCCTAGAGGGAGGCTAACTAGAGTACACATGCGTGGTGCAGATTGTAGCAACTATTGCATTCGGCCTCGGTATCAATAAACCGGATATCCGTAAAATCGTGCACTACGGCCCTCCGCTCTCGCTCGAGAATTATGCGTACTTTCCCCCAATTCCTGCCTCTCATGTCGGCACACTAACACCCAACAGTCAAGAAATCGGCCGTGCCGGCCGTGATGGCCTTCCCAGTAAATGTATAATTCTCACCGCCCCCCCAGACATTCCCACCCACGACTTCCTCACCCTGTCCCCCCCCGGCGGGCTCGCGCCCACAAGGTCTGGCGTGCGCCGTGTCGCCCGCCACCTCATATCCGCATTATCCATCTCCCCGGGAGGGACCGCTACCATTCCGCTGCATGCGTACGGAAAGCTCCTCCTGGGCACGTATACCGAGAGAGGAAAGGCCAAGAAGAAGAAGAAGGGGAAGGGGAAGGAGAAGAAGGGGGGAAAGAAGAAGAAGAAGGTAGAGGAAGAAGAGGAGGAGGAGGGGAAAAAGAAAAAGTCGCTCCCGCAGACCCTCCGACTGAACGCAGACTCGGCGGCGGCGGCGGAGGCCCTGCTGGTGCGCTTCGAGGTCGGTATCGGCGCGGGGTACGTCCGCGTGCTGCCGACGGCGTACGGGATCGTGACGTACTACGGTCTGCCGGCGCTGCAGGAGCTCGCTGACAAGGGGGGGGATGATCTTGCCGCTGCGGTCGTCGCCGCGTCGGTGCAGGGCGAGGTGGACGGGATGTGGATGTTCCACCTGCGGGATGTGGAGGGTTCGCGGGAGGCGGTACTACGGCAGGTGCAGGCATGGGAGTATGAGGGGTTGGTGGACGTAGAGTGCTTGGGCATCGCGCTGCAGTACGAGCTGGTGCGTGAGCTGCCGGGGGGCCGCGAGGGGGTCAAGGCGCTTGTGGGGGGCTTGTGGGGGGGCGTGGTGGAGGGCGCGAAGAGGGGGGCGCAGAGGAGGGAGGCGGTGAAGGCGCTGGTGGAGGGGAAGGCGGGGTGCTTTGTGGAGGTGTTGGAGAGACACTTTGGGGAGATGGAAGGGGTGGGCATCGGGAGAGAGTGCGGGTGCTGTCAGTGGTGCTTGGACAGGGGTAGGGGGAGTGGGAGGGGGAGGGGGGAAGAGGCAAAGGCGCGGAGGGCGAGAGTGCCGAGATAGGATTGATGGATAATATTCAAGTGTATATTAGCTATAAGTTCCTTTTCTTCCCTCCTTCTGACTTTACTCCCCCCATGTGCACCTCTACCATACATGTAACATAGCAAAAAAGAAACCACCACAACCGCGTCTACAATCGCTACACTTTTACAGTAGTCCGAAACATACAGTGGTCTGGGTCAGTCAGTGTCAATGATTGCTACCGCTTTGTAAGCGTGGTGTATGGAGCGGAAGGTATGGTGTGGTGATATTGGTGGGTATAGTGCGGTGCGGTGTGGGCCTGGGAGGTCGGGCGGGGCGGGGCGGGGGGAGAGTGCCAAGAACCACCACCACCGCCGCCGCCGGGGTAATTGCCCGCATTCGAAGACTTGGCACCCCCGGGGCTGACGCTCTTTCTGCCCTGTAGACTTTAGAATTACTCTACGGGCTCGATGTATACTCCCGCTAAGGATATCCTTATAGCGGCGGACCATCCTTGGGAGGTAAATGGCTGGCAGACTGTATGTATGTATAGTTGGCGTCCACTGGGGGGGGGGGGGTGGTGGTAAAGATGGGTACGTACGGTATAGACGGCAATGCTGTACGTGTTGATATATAGCTGTGTGGGGCTGCTTGGGAGCTATCTGTCCTCGCAGGTGGGGGGTGGGGGGTATTGTGGACGGGTGGGTAGAGGTATACTACATAGTTAGGTGCTTTACCGCGGACCGTATAAAAATATCAGTTTGATTTGAAGCTGAACCCAGTCCGATACCAAGCTTTTATGATTTTATGCCCGATATTTTAGATCAGGACTTGATTAGCCTATGGTTTCGCTAAAGCTGATATTTAGTGAAGATTATGGTGTATGGTGATGCCGATATAAAATTGATTTTATTTACTGAAAGATCTGGGTGCGCAGGTAGGCCAGTACTCACACTCCTTCTGGCATAGGTGAATTTCACAAATAAAACTCTGGATTATTTCTCGATTTAATATGTACATTCGTCTAAATATCTTCACTATAGCCGCCTGCCTGCCTGCCTACCTAATGTGCCTGCTTGATTCACTGCTTCATTCCTCTCAGGTACAGTGATTCTGTACTTTCAGATACGGTGCGGTGCGGTGCTGTTCGATACGGTGCTGTGCGGTGCCGTGCGGTGCGGTGCTTGATTCCACGCCCGTTTGGAGTCATTGGATTCACTACTGAATGCACCGATTAGCTTATGTATGTATGATTAATCAAGGTAGGGAGATAGGCAGGAGTGGTGTAGAGGTGAAAGTGTAGAGGTGAAGGTGTTGAGGAGATGAAGGTGTAGAGGGTGTAGATATCTCCAAGTCCACAGCCCTAACCCTATCCTGCTGAGAGTTTTTGATAATCTGATCTTATTCGCGCATGCTATTCTCCAAAAAGAGTCTGATCGAGCTTTATTCGGCCCTAATTAGGCACCAAATATCAAGATTATTGCCTAAACAGGTCGAAATACGGCATATCCTATAGATAAAGCATATATCAAGCTCGTATCAGCTCTAGGTCGATCTACAAAACAGGCTGATATTTTTGTACGGTCGGGCGGTACAGTGGGTAGATGAACACATAATAACTAGCCAAGGTTCAGTCCGAAATTCTTGGGGTGTCGGGAGGGAGCACTACGGATGGGGCATCTGGGGTTCGTGTTTGGGTTCGTGTCCCCAGTTGCCTTTTCTGTAGCTAGTGATTGATCCGTTCAACGATGATTCATGGAGGTTCTTCAGATGTAGAAATGTAGTAAGCGGAAATGATCAGTGCTAGTCTGGAGTCAATCATCGCCGATAGACGTGCGGAGGGAGGTTTGGAGGCTTACATGTAGTTCTCGCGGGGGTCGGCCGTGCTGGTCATGACATTGCTATCAGGACACGGTATATAGGTTTCGTTGATATAATTATTGTTTCGGAGCTACCTATAGCCATGTTAGCCAACTAGTTAATTCTCGGCACATAATATTAGGTGCCAACTAAAAGATCAAAGCTGGAATGCATCTCGACATCAGACAGGGAGTATCGGCGTTTTGTAATATCGCAGTGATCTGCCTTTAATTGCCAAGAGTTGCAGTTGTGGGTAGTCAGCTCAGTCAATAAGAGAATCTAGAGTCCCGCCACATAAGCCATAACAACATATGCATAGATCAGTAAAATCATTTCTTAGCAGAGTGCAGATAACTAGACGGAGCTTTAAATCGAGTGAGAGGTGGTGAGTAAATATAGGTGGTCCTTGGCGCCAAGGGATCGGGCTTGCAGGGTGCGGGGTATCAGTCTAGTCTACATGTACTTAGCTACTATTAGAGAGGGATACTCACTCATATACAAAAACAACTCCTTCTTACACCAAGAAACTCAACCATCCGACATACTGCCAATGGATCCTCTCTCAATTTCCGCATCTATTGTTGGCTTACTAGCTGCTGCTGGCAAGATTACTAGCTTTGTGTTAGGACTTAAAGATGTCGACGAGCTCACTAGTGAAATTTACACTGAGGTTAGAGACTTTAAGTTGGTAATTTGTCGTCTGCAAAACTTTGTCCGCCATCCATCGACGCGCGACCTTCCCCATGCGTCAATGGTTGACCTGGAGCAAGTAGTCACTATCCTGACTAGCTCCGTAATGACCTTCTCAGAACTTGAGAGAGAGCTCGATCGATCCAAAGCCTCCCCCAAATTAACCACCTTGAGGTGGGCAGTGTCATCGTCAAACATACGCGCCCTACTGAAGCAGCTTCAAAGCCAGAAATCATCTCTACTTATGATCTTTTCCATCTTTACATGGTAAGTTGGTTGGTTTTAGTGGCAAATCTTTTTTATATATATATATATATAACTTACATGTAATTCCCCTCGCTTCCTGTTAATCGGAAAGCCAGAAAAACAAGGATGGTGTCGGAATCACATATAGAGAGAGATCTGTGATCAATTAATGGCAGAGTAGCCACTTAATGCAAAATTGTCAACTATAGTGCTAACTGATCTTGTATCTTTGGTTAGTAATTTACACTCAGACGCCATGAATGTCGTGCGACAGCTACAAGAGACTACAGAACAACTACATGCGACCAATCTACAGATGCTCCGAAGACTAGAGAGAATGTCTCCCTTGGAATTACTCCCGACAGACGCTGCCAGCATATCCGGGAGCATAAGAAGTGTTAGGTCCATGTTATCGGTAGCAAGCTTTGAAGAGACACTAGCCCGATCGCGTTTATACAACCGTTTGCTCCCCAAGAATCAGAAGGCTTCTCTTGACGAGCACATACTTCGAGGATGGTCTGTTCTCTCTGGCATTAGTCTTTCTGAGGTCTCCAACATGGCAATCTATAATTTAAACATAACACCACAAATCGTCTACAACCCGGAGCACTACGTCACCAAACCGATTGACGTGCGCGGTGACCTGCGGTGCTTATCTTATTGGTGGTCGAATCATGTTGAGATGCACAATTTCATAAAATATACAATCGCTGGTCTCGCCGCCGATGGGTCTCTTGGTGAAAATACAACGTCCGATGGCCCAGTAAATATGGGGGCTTTGGATTACCTTTACACGATGATGGATAGAGCCTATAGGTATGGTTTAGCCCGGATCCTGGGTGATCATTTAGTAGATTCACTTCTGGCGACGGACTTTGGTGACGACGTCATAGGCTCACTTCTGAAAGTATCGCTATACATTGCCTGCATGGAATCTTGGGTTGATATCGTCGAGCTGCTTCTAGATAAGAGGGTCGATACCAAGTGGGAGGATTCGCAAGGCTGGACCCCTCTTATGATCACGGTACTAGCGGGTGGGGAGTACCGGCACCGGCACGTTCAAGCCGACATCGTGCGCCTTCTTCTGGACTACCAAGGTGCGGTAGACATAGACGCTTCAGATAAAATGGGACGTACAGCACTTCTTATGGCTACGGAGCTCGGTAATATGGGGTGCGTTCGAGTCCTGGTGGAACGTGGCGCCGGTATTAAGTAAAGGATTCTACAGGGAGATCAGTTCTTCACGTGTTGCTATCTATAGAAACTCCTGGTATTGGTCTCGGTGGTATTTTCGAGATTTTGATGAGTCACGGGGCTTCGATAGAAGCAAGAGATAACCAAGGGCGTACGCCGCTGATGATTGCCGCGATGAATCGTGATCTACCTTATAGATTAACCTTGGAGAGAATCAAGAGTTTGTTTTTTCATGACGCGAGCATCAACCTAGCCGATCAGGATGGAAATACGGCACTTCATCTTTTACTTATCCATAATCCTCCAAAGAAAAAAGACGGTTGGCAACATAAAATGTTTGAGAGGCTTCTATCCGGACATGCCAAGACAGATTTGAAGAACCATGAGGGCAAGACGGCTGTACAACTTTGCATCGAGCACGGCATCGAGCTCCCAGTGAGCACGCCGGGGTTCCCTCTGCTAGGTGTTGGCGAAAGAGCCCGGACTGATATTAGAACGTAGCGAGGTTTGGAAGCCTTTTATGTTTGGGATTTCGGGGGTGCCCATACCAGGTGGATCGATATGTAATCATGGTTATTGGGCGTTAGTGTTTTCCATTTGAACTTACACTTTAGCACGATTTTCAGATTGGAGGCGATCCTATGTACCTGCGTATATCTCGTTACCGTGAGATTTTTTTTCTTTTTTTTCTGCTTCGAGTACATGTATCTCGTCTATTATATTACCGAGTTAAGTACTTTATAGTTACCCTTGAGCTTTCCGTCGTGAGTTAAATACCCACTTGATGAATGGATAACTCAATCAATTTTGGCTTAGGCCACAAACAGATTAATGGAATCCGGTGCCATATTGATATGACATTGAAAAGTGGTATTATCGAGTTAATTAATGATAAACTAGATCCGGATACTAGACCCAATATCGATATGTACCCTCTCCGGGGGTCCACATCCAGGGTCCACACCAGGGGTCCAAGAGTGCTTGGCTTGAACTTAACCCCACCTGCACATGTAGTGAGTACTGATGAGTGACATCGGGTGATTCTTGGCTTGGATTACTAAATCGCCGCCCAGACTGCTCGCCAAGTATAGCCTCTGGTAGAATTATTGCAGAGACAGGTTAATGGGGCTCTTACCACATTTCTACATACAATAATCCTACCAGAGGCTGTATTCCATAGATACCCACATGCCACCTACGGCTACACCTTGCTACTCTATAAGAAATTAAACCTCGCTATCCCTTAAGCTGTCGGTATGTGCTGACTCCCAGCAAAAAGCAAAGAGAGGTGGCTTTGCTAGCAGATCTTGTTATCTATCAAATAAATGATCTCCCATACAAATTATAACCCGCTATTATGGGGGTCAGCATATATCGACAACTTGAGGGGTAAGAAACTTTGCTATAAGAAACTCTTGCAATAAGAAACAACAGGGCACATACTGTGAGCTCTGCATCAAGATTCTACTGGTTATAAGAAACGGAAACTGGCCTCCGCCCTAGCTGGCGTTTCTTATAGTAAGGTCCAACTGTACAGATCGCCCCATGTGTTACCAGTCTTTTCGGCAGAGCTAGACACATAGTCATAGAACTTCCAGTAGAGCATGTCGGGGGTAACAGTGTGGTCATCGCTGAAAAGTGCCATCTCATACTCTGTGATATGGACCCTCCCACCGGGCTTACAGTTTCTAAACCCGCGTCTCATCAGTTCTGTGTTGACCGAAGGGCTTTGGGTAGTGAGGGATTGCCCACTTGAAACATTCATCAATCACGTGTCTCTAATTGCTGACACCGCCCATAAGGTTGCGGATGTGGACTAGGTCGAAATGGTCCTTTTGGAATGTCCAACACTGCTCGACGTCGTCAATCTGAAAGCTTACGTTTGGCGGGGTCTAGGAAGGCTGGATAGGGCTGAGGTCTGTTCCGATGACTTGAGCGGAGGGGTAGGTTCTGTTCGTTCGGTGGTTAAAATTTACACAGGCTTGGGGGAAAGGTGGGGAAGGGCACATACTCAGCTGCGTCAATGGCCCAGATACCGGTACCAGTGCCAATGTCGAGGATATTTTGGGGGTTGGGGTCAATAGGGGCTAGATGCAGCTTGCCCTGGTGGAGGAGATTATAGGCGTGGTGGATAATGTCGAGACTAATACACCGGGTTAGTGCCGAGGAAAGGGGAATGATGATCACGGGACTGACCGGTCTTGTTCTGTCTGAACTGTGCAGGTTCATTGCCCGAAGGTGAAAAGAAGGGGGGGGGGGGTCTGGGATGGGGGTAGTACCTCATCGTTGGGAAGCAGATATTTCCTGATATTCCAAAATATAAGCGACCATCTCATACTATTTCGTAGATAGGCGGAGGCCTCTGTCACTCACCCTGCCTTGTATGCGTGATACCGACGACCATTCTCGTATCGGTACCTAATAGACACCCATCAGTTGCATGACTATAGAGCGAAGTATCGGGGGTGGGGATAAATACTCATAGATTGACGAGCTCAGCGATTCAGTCGGGTATAAGCTCTTGTTGAGCGTTAATTGATACTGCTCTTTTGATTATGTCTTAAATGGGGGTCTGGGATGGAGTTGAGCGAAGACTTACCCATCGGCTCCACTCCCGTACGTGGATGACTCCTCAGCATCACTTTGCGTCTGGAATTAAACTCAGTACGAGATTGATCTTTGATCTCAGAGAAAAGATCAAACAGTGAAGAGTGATAAAGTACGTTTGAAAAAGCGGAATCAACAGGAATCTCTGGTTCAATGGATCCCGCCCTCAAGGACCGTTCGACAAAAGGCTCTGAGGAAGTAGGTTGACCACTTGTGGTAGACATGGCAAGTTGTTATTTCTTCCTTGAGATGAGAGTAGATGAACGAAATAGGGAGAGAAAAAGGCAACAGTGAGTTGTCCTGGAGGGGGGGGGGGGGGTTGTGTTTGATGGGTGTGGATGGAGGAATTGCACCTCTCTTTAATTCTACACTTAATGCGGGGGTTAGTTAACCTTATCCTCGAGATAAAAAAAGAGGACCCACCCTCCCGGAACCCGGGTGGCAGTAGGGCGACCTCTATACGGCGAGGCGCATGAAGTTATTGACTGGTATACATACATGTATATAAAGTACACAGGAGGACTCGGGAAAGAGTCCCAGCTCTCTCCCCGCTTCCTCCTCAATTTTTGAAATCAACCACCAAAACTTTGTGTGGCAAACGCATCACCACACCAAAAAAACCCCTCCATTTTGTCTTCACTCACCATGGCTGCCTTTAATTCTCCCCCTCTGAAGGAGGCTGTCCAGGAATTCCTTCAACACTCCACCCCAGTTGACAAGCTATTCTCTCAAGGATGGCCTCAGCCAGGAGGAGGCTTCTGCTACCCCATCCAGAGCGAGCCACAAGATGCTTCTCCGAACTGCAGCGACACCAACAAACTTATCGTCACTTTGCTGACCGGTCTGCTCCAACACAACCGCAACATCGGCAGGTCTCGCCTCTCGAAAAGACGTCTCCCCAAAAAGGAAGACAGCCCCCTCACCCCCCTAAACGCCAAGATCGATGCGCTGGCTGAGGCATTTAAAACCCAGCCAGCCCTCGTCATCCAAAACCCTCCGCCACGGTCCCGGCGCCTTTAAATCAGACGCTGCAGCCGCTACGCCAAACCCTCACCTCCACGGCACAAAAGACGGCCCAAGGAGAACTAACGAGCCCTGCAAGACAGGCTCTCCCAAAGCCCAGCGCAGATGCCACGCCTCGCCGCCTCCCTCAAGATCGCCTCCCCATCCAACTACCCTCGATCCTCGGCAATTTACTAGCCAGGAACGGGCAAGTCGCCCCCGCTACCTCACTCACGGTCTCGGTTAACCCCAGAGGCACTGTTACCGTCCTCGCCCCCCCATCCATTCCCACATCCCAATACGCTCCCTTCTTCGGATCCACGACCTGCATTTAAACGCAGCGTACGGGTACTTAAAACCCCTATACCACTTTCCGCCGGCTCCCACAACGCGTCGCACAAGACGATCCCACTAGCTTCGATTCCAAATAACGAGGCGCTCAACGCGGTCTTCCCCGAAGCCGTCTCCCTCGCCACCGGCATCAAACCCGCCTCCTGCCGTTTCCTAAACAAAGACCCAGCCTCCCGCGCCACCAAAAACTCCTCGTCCATCGTAATCTCAGTTACGCCCGAGGAAGCCACTAAAATAGGCAACAGCCTCAGACTTTTCTCGAAGCCAAGAAGATGCACCATCCTGGCTCCCGCCACCGCCCACACCATTTGTCATAGATGCTGCCTTCTAGGACACCCCACCGCATCCTGTAAAAGAGAACCCCGCTGTGGCCTTTGTACAAAGGCCCACCTCACTTCCACCCACCGTTGCCCAGTCCCGACATGCCCAGGAGCCCTCAAGCCCCTGGAAAACTGCTGCGAAGTCTCACCGGCTAAATGTCCGGGCTGCCTCGGCAAACACAGCGCCCTTAATCCCAGTTGCCCATGCCGTGTTCAACACGCACCCGCCTCTGCATCCGCACCACCTATTAACCACACACCCATGGAGACCGAATAGGTCCAAACCGCACCACCACCCACCTGCTACCGATAGTGAGCTGACGAGACTGTGTAAATCAGTAAATTCAGCACGGTTACTTTTCTCTACTTACAATTTGCTTCTCTTACTTGGTTTTTTTTTAACGAGGCCCTTGTGGTACTCTTTTTTTTTTTTTAGGCGGTTGGTTGGGGTTAGGCTTTGTTAACGCCATAGGGTTTCCCTGCATGCGATATTCTTGTAGCCTAGAATACAATGAAATATAGGAATTAAAAAAAAAAAAAAAAAAAACTCGGGAAAGAGTCTCATCTACCCCCTGTTAATTGGGAAGCACACCCCAGAAGAAATGCATACTCTACTTGTATTAAGCAATCACCGTTGGCGCAGTGCTCCGACTACATGACACCCCACCAATCCCCCACTTCTTCCCACATGAGTACCTACATGTACCTACATGTGTGTACATGTAGGTACGAGACACTATCGGGTACTCTACAAGGACCCCTACCGACAAGTCACCTGGAATGATTGCAGAAATATGTTAAATGGAAGTCATAAGCGATCACTCGCGATGTATCGAGTGATTGTTCATGTCTTGTGTGCTGACATTTTTGTTGCTACTGCCGTGGTCATCTAAGCATGGGGACAGGTACCTAATAATATATAATATCGCGATAAGGGCCAGAGTCCATGTGACTTTAGGGAGACTGTAAGTACATGTAGTTCATTTTGTGGTAGCCCCTGAGACAGAGCTACTCTCTACTCTACATCCGGTCCCGTTGTGATACCCGTGTGGTGGCGCTTATCGATTTTATGCTATCTCTACATGCACATGATGTATGTGCATGTGCTAGCGGATACACAGTGGAGCCCATACGCAATAAAAGACAATACCCCGCCCCGCTTGGTGTTATGAGGCTCATCATGTTCACAGGAACAATTTCGCGGCATGAAGATGTCTTGGTGGCCGATCCTTTCTATCATATTAGGTGCGAGGGGCCCGTGACGATAAATAAATTTCTAGTGGGTTATATATGGGTAGGTATCCCCAAGCTATAGATAGGGGTCAGGAACGAGAGTGATCGGCGGAAAAAGGCGACTAGGCCAGATGACGAGGAAATCCTGTGATTAAGATCGTGGGATAATGTAAAAAATGATTACCGTACGTGATCGCAGAGGGATTCATAGATAGGTCTATAGAGCTACATGTACTACACTGTCCGGCCGCAAATAAAGCCCTAATCATGTACATATCATCTTCCTAAGTTAAGATTCTACCTTCTCAGTAGAATCCCTTCATAAATATGATCATGCGAGCGGGGAAATGCGAAAAATATGTTTAATATGCCTTATAACATTACTAACAGACAGAATTCCGAAGAGAAAGATTTGGGGTGAAGGTTTGCGTGCGGCAAGGAGAATTTCTGTGGCCAGCGGAATTAATGGTACACGTGTGATTGGGTTCTCTTTTTTCTGTTGGTTGAACGGATTATGCCCGTATATTATAACATTGCTGCGTATAGGAGAGACGATCCGATATATATTTTCGGTAGGCGACTGAACTGCAGGCTTTCATTCACAAATGTGGTATCTGAGGCGATACTTAAAATCGTATTAATGCAAAATGTTATCACACCAGGATAGCACGATATCATAATATAAATTCTCTCTCAGTCCTCTCTATATTTCAGGGCTGTATTGGTGAAAGTTTTCTCCCTATTCGACAGGTTCCATCTATGTCATTTCCGCTTCGGATTGAGAGATGGTTGTTCAGGCATTGCTTCAGGATGGACGGTAAAGAGCGAGGCTAATTACGATCATTGTCTCATGAAATTTTTGATATATTGGGTTGCGGTGGGAATATGGGGCGTTTTATAGGGGCTGGCTATGTCAAATGTTGTGAATTGTGCAAGGGTTATGAAGGTACGACAAGAGCGGGGTGGTAGTTTTTTTTTTTTTTGTTTACATCATTAATTGTATCCAGGAGCGGGATGCATATGGTAGTCCGGGGTTAGTATTTTTGGAGACTTTCTAGTATGTCCTCGGGCGAGTCTAGACTGGTAAATAGCCGGCCTAAGAGGTCGGAAACCCCTAGTAATAGAGATCCTCATTGGAAGGAATACGGGAGTAATTACTCATTTACAAACAAAAATCAAGCTCCTTATATACCGTTTTCTTCCTTGTCACTGTTCTTAGTGAGATAAGCACCATTTAGGTTTCCCGGTAGCTTCGGAAAGAGGTTTTGGGGCCTAGGTTTTTAATGGATCCCAGCTTTAACCAATGGTTAAAAAAAAGAAAAAAGAAAATAGAGCTTCTCAGGAAAATTCTCTATCGTCTCAAGTATTTCATGGTCATATGTGGCGTTTCAGGCTGGGCTGATCGATATGATTCTGCATATGATGCATAGAGTACCACGTCATAAAAGAGCGGGTGAGTACAGTATGAAAGAATGAGGTGAAACCACTTCAAGGACTACGGGGTTTGGAAACAAGTACCGAATTAAACTGGCATTAGAGAAAGAGTAGTACTGTATTCTTACCGCATTACTAGAGATCCAACGCCTCTTTTATGGTACCGTAATTATAAGTACCTAGAGTACAGCGGCAGCTATCTACCTTTCAGAAAAGAGGCTCTAGATTTGTTATTCTCGGAACGACCTAAGGTGGGAGAACCCTTAATTGAGACGGAGACCCGCGACATTGATTTTCGCTCACGGATGCATGGAAGGAGGTACCATACAAGCGACATTGACCCAGAAAAAATATTCTATACTCTAACTCAACAACAAGGAATGATTTTAAAAACCCAAGCAGGTAAAATGATAGGTCATTTCGATCTGTCTAGTAAAATAAAAAGGTGTTGTGGTTGATGAGCTATAAGCGGCCAAACTTGAGGTGTTCAAACTACTCCGCCTCAAGGATTCCCTCGTATCTTGGTGGGCTAAAAGCCGTATACGTACGTGGTGGAGCCTGAAGTCAACCAAAAGGGCTTCAGGACATCTTTTCAAGCTCACTACTGAAGGTGGATACCTGTGGATTTTCCTAGCAATGGAATAGTTTAAAAACCGATAAACCAGTGTAGAAGGGAGTGAGTAGAGTATGTACTAATCCTAAGGGCCCCCCAAAGTGAGTTCAGACGGGCGAGTATCATTTACCATGCATGAGTGCGTCTGATTATATATTAACTATTACACCTAAACTCCCGCCAGAGGAGAGGAATTATGTAGCTATATATACTGTCCAATCTATTTAAGTTGATCAATCGTCAAAACCTCTGGTATGAGTATGTAAAGGTAGTTGTACCATATGAGTACTTGAGGGTTCAAGGATGATAGCAGTTAAACCTGACTGTGCCAGTGGGTGTTTGTTCTTCCATGTCATTGGCAGCTCCCTTCCCGGCAATAAGGTGCTCATAGTCGGGGTCGGGTGCCGCTGCGCAACATACCGATCCTTGCTTGCATGAGTGTTTGTCCCTCGCTCCCTTCCCGGTACTCCTCTATCTCGGGACTAGTTCTTTGTCTTTTTAACGTATAGTATAAAATGCAGCTCTAACCAATATATATGCTTCGTGATTACAACGAGGAGGCTTATACTATTGAGATATATAATATAGTGTTATGTATATCACTGCCTAGCGTTTACTGGTGATGATAGGGACTTGGGGTATCACCGGTGGTACTACGGTTCTAATTTAAGGGTTGCCTAATAGCCGTGTGAACCGGTTTTTGGTTTGGAGTGAACTATAACCTATCGAGAGCTTCCCCCGGCCACCTCCTAGTGATGCCTGATTTTCTGGGCGGGCCTTGGTGGGTGTATGGAAAAGGGGAGAGGAAGCCTTAAATACCCCTAACCTAGCACTTCTAGGCAGTTACGCCCTCCCTTGCATCTAATTGCCAGAGCCGAAGACAGGGTAGGTAACGAAATTTGTATAAACATAGAGACGAGTGATGCCTTGTGATGGGAGCTTGGCGTTTAGGTCCTACCAACCGGGGGATAGATTGCATTGTAGCTATATTTCCATCGAGCAGTGCCTTGAAATAATTTTATGAAGTTGTTACTAAATATTGGTCATGACGCTATAGTGAGAAGTATAAAAAGCAATAATAGTAACAAAAAGGAACTAAAAAAATCCGCGGGACTAGTACTTCTGCAAAAAGACACTATATAAAGGAAAATATTTTGGAGAAAGGTATGAAATCCTGTTAGGTCCCTCGTATACGCGGTTTGGTTATAGAAATCTTGTTGACAAAGTTCTGAGTTTCAGTCCTCGTAGCTCCCCGACTTCCCTCGAATCCACAAAAACTCATAACGATGCTCCACACACGAACAGTCGACTACCAAACACCACCGAACCGCCAGAACACTAGAAAAAAAAGGAACATACAGTAGAGACACCCAGAAAAGGCCGAGACAGAGAGAGATAAATAGAAAGAGAGAGAGAGAGAGAGAGAGAGAGAGAGATCTAGAGAGAGAGTACCATGAGTGAGTTTATTCCGGATGACGAAATGTACGTTGCGGCGTTGAAATATCTCTGTCTAACCAATACCCAAAGGTGTTGATACAGATTGAATATAGATTATTTTTTCATCGCATTGCTTTTCGTAAACGTAGGAGAGATATCGTATCTGGCCGTCGATCTCGCAAAGCGACTCCCAGTGCCGTGTGGCCATCATTGTCCATTTTGTTCAGATCTACTCCCTCTGCGCCAAGTAGAATGCGCAAGAGCCCCCCATTGCGGTTCTTCGTAGCCAGCAATAGCGGTGTGTTGCCATCGCTGCCAGCTTTGTTCACGTCCACGCCGTCCACAGCCAAGAGCAAGCGGACAGTCTCTGTACGGTTCATCCCCACAGCGTGAAGCAGTGGTGTCCGGTCGTGCTCCCCCGCAGCTCTGTTCACATCCACTCCCTTCGCGGCCAGGAGTACGGTCAGGATTGCATCGTCCCCCCTCGCTGCTGCTACTGTAAGTGGTGTATCACCGCCGGGGACCGTTTTATTTACGTCCACACCTTCCGCAGCTAACAGGACTTTCGCGACTTCATGAAACCCCCTCTGCACAGCGTAGGCCAATGGTGTGGCCGAATGAGTGACACCGATTCTGTTGACATCAATTCCTTCCGCAGCCAATAACATACACACAATATCCTTTGCGCCCTGAATGGATGCGCGCGCTATTGGTGTGCCCTCGGAGTTGCCTGCCTGGTTCACATCTACAACTCCTCCCATCGAAAGGATCATGCCTACTATATCCTTATTGCTGTTAGACACAGCTCTTGCCAGTGCTGTGTCGCCCTCAAAAGATGTTTTGTTTATTTCCACTCCTTTCGCGGTCAACAGAATCCGCGCTACCTCCGATTGGTTATAACGCACGGAATTTAGCAGCGGTGATCGACCATAGTTATCAGGCTTATTCACATCCACTCCTTCTCCCGCCAATAGAACCCGAACTACCTCCGCGTGGCCCATCTCCGAAGCAGCGAGTAGCGGTGAACGGCCGGAGTTGTCGGTCATGTTCGCGTCCACTCCCTCCGCCGCCAATAGAATCCGCACTGCCTCGAAAAGGCCTCTCTGCGAAAGAGCGATTAGCAGTGGGGGGCCGGGGTCGTCGGCCCTATTCACATCCACTCCTTTCGCCGCCAATAGAATCCGCAATACCCCCAAATGGTCATTCTCTGAAGAAGCGAGCAGCGGTGAGCGGCCGGAGATGTCGGCCTTATTCACATCCACTCCTTTTGCCGCTGATAGAATCCGGACTACCTCCACATGGCCATTCTCTGAAGAAGCGAGCAGCGGTGAGCGGCCGGAGCTGTCGGCCTTATTCACATCCACTCCTTTCGCCGCTAATAGAATCCGGACTACCTCCACATGGCCATTCCCTGAAGAAGCGAGCAGCGGTGAGCGGCCGGACCTGTCGGCCCTATTCACATCCACTCCTTTCGCCGCTGATAGAATCCGGACTACCTCCACATGGCCATTCTCTGAAGAAGCGAGTAGCGGTGAGTAGCCGGAGTCTTGGACCCTATTCACATTCACTCCCTCCGCTGCTAACAGAGCCTGCGTGGTCTCCACATGACCGTTCGCCGCAGAAATGTATAACGCTGAGCGGCCGGAGCTGCCGACCCTGTTCACATCCACTCCTTTCGCCATCAATAGAATCCGAACCACGTCCACATGACCATTCTCCGAAGAAATAAATAGCGGTGAGCGGCCGGAGGTGTCGGTCTTGTTCACATCAGCCCCCGCAGCCAGCAACATCTGCACCACACCCGCATGGCCATTCTCCGAAGAAATAAATAGCGGTGAGCGGCCGAAGGTGTCGGCCTTGTTCACATCAGCCCCTGCAGCAAGCAACATCTGCACCACCCCCGCATGGCCATTCTCCGAAGAAATAAATAGCGGTGAGCGGCAGGAGGTGTCGGCCTTGTTCACATCAGCCCCCGCAGCCAGCAACATCTGCACCACCCCCGCATTGCCATTCTCCGAAGAAATAAATAGCGGTGAGCGCCGGCCGGAGGTGTCGGTCTTGTTCACATCAGCCCCAGCAGCCAGCAACATCTGCACCACCCCCGCGCTACCACGCATTACAGCCTTTGTGAGTAGCGTATCACCATCGGCTCCCATTTCATCCAGACGAGCTCCTTCCCTGGAAAGCACCGCTTTTATTGCCTCCCCATAGTGATTGATCGCGGTTTTGTTCAGCGGTGTGTGATATTTGCTGCCTCCCCCCATATCAGAACTCCCCACATCCAGTAACATCTGTATAACCTCCTCATTACCACATCCCAAAGCTTTCCACAGTAGGGTCTTATATTTGTGCCCCGCCTTCTTCATATCCATTCCTTGTACCTCCAATAGCATCCGCACTATCTGCGCATAACCCTTCTCCACAGCTACGCATAGAGGCGTATTACCTCTGCTATCCTCCTTGTTTAAATCCACTCCTTTCGCGGTAAGCAGGGTGCGCACAATGCTCTCGTTGTTTAGCAAGGTGGCACACAAGAGCGGAGTTTCTCCATGGACTCCGCATGGACTAGTACTATTAATTTGCGAAATATCCACTAATAGGATTTTCTCGACAACGTCCTGCAGCCCGTAATAACACGCCGCCCATAACGGGGTGAAACCGATAGATACACCTTCCTGAAAGATCCGTTTCTGGAGTGCCACTCTGGCCCATCTACCAAAGGCTGCTGAGGAGTTCATGAATTCCATGCACGTCTCAATGCTTCGGGCACCTGACAATTGGACATGAGCAAACCAGCTCGAAGCCGAGTATTCCCGAAGCTCCCAGAGTAGAGAATGCTGATCCACATCAATATGATCACAAATAAATGATCTCATGCAAATTTCGGCCATTCTTCCATGGCCCAAATCTGGGATGAATTCGGTGTGTCTTTGTAAATATTCTTGTACAGAGAAGTGAGCGAATCGGAGGGTGTCAAGCTTCTCATCATAAACAACAAGGTTCTGACAGACGTCGAGGACGTCTTGCAACACCAACTCAAGCTGACCCGTATATGGAGAATCTTTTCCCCGCTCCACTGCCAAAGACTGGATTATTGTCTCGGGTGAACAAGGGGTCTCGGCAAAGAATATCCAGCTCAAGACTCTCTTGGCTATAGATCTATCGGAACCGTAATGTTTGTCGATTTTCGAGAGTATGCGATCGTAGGTTTTATCCAAGCTCTCCGGTAAAGTATCAAGTGCCGCGCGAACTTGTTCTGTAGTACGTTCTTCGCAAATGGCAGTAATTTGAAACTGAGCCCACATAAACCTAGATCGTATGTTAGAGAACATGCAGCCTATTATATCAACGTAAACAGTAGTGAACGTACATTCCATTCGCCTTTTCTTGTAGCCGCGAGATGACAAAGGCCTTGAACTCTGGGGTCACATTACTGCCTTTGAGCAATGGTTTATCCACACACTGGGGCTGCGAGCGGCGCTCGATCTCCGATTGGATATAGATATCGATATCTGCTTTATTGTCGCTCTCCTCAATATAATGATTGGAGTGGTCAAATAATGTTTCTCTAATATCCTGGATATCACGGCCGGTCACAAAGATCTTGACGGACCGTGTTCTTTTTACGATTTCGTCGAGAGCACAAAACAAAGCCCTTCGCTCTTTATCGTTGCATTCATCAAGTGCGTCGATCATAATTGTAGTCTTCGTGTATCCGTCGCATAGTTTAATGATCAAATCCCTACACTCCTCAACGTCGGGGGGGCCAGACGAATGTCCCTGCTCTTCTCGTTCCATATATACTGATAATACCTCGGTTGGTACTAGAACCCCGCCCATTGAGAGGCAGAGTTGTTTTATTATCGCTCTGAGAATAGATCCCGGATCGTTCCTCCCTTCCTCGCTATAGTGGCAGTAGAAGTAAGCTGCCACGTGCCCTTTGTGTTGGTACATCTTTAACTCGTCAAGGACGTTATCAATAACCTTGGAGCTATGCAAAGTCAGCTTAATTTCTAGAAGAAGAGAGTAAATTTGGGTAAGCCTACGCAAGGTAGCTTTTGCCACAACCAGCTAAGTAACAAGAAAGTTAGTTTTGGTACCGGACGGAAATGTTTCGGGGTTCAGGGCCGCAAAATGTATTAGAAAATAAACTGGATGCACTTACGACCCCCTCGTAGCCAGAAAATGGAGGACTTTTCAGACGTCTTCCACTTGCCGTATTTTTCATGTTCCAACAACCAGCCACCAGTACCTTGACGGCGGTGCTTATGAAAGTAATCATGATGACTAGCGAAGGGCATGCTCGAAAGCCACGCCAATATCTTTAAGTATCGGTCCTCTATACACGTTAGTGGGGGCACCGGATCACTAGCAACAGGGGGGGGGGGGGGGGGTAACCTACTCTGAACTAGAGAGAAAATGCTCTCCATCCCAAAAAGAAGGCATTTAAGATTCTGTGATGTTTCCATCTGATCTGCCACGTGTTAGCGTTTTCAAGCCACCTGGCAGAATTCAACAAACTATGGATACCTAAGCGACCGGCATGTGCGGCTGCATTCATCGGGGGGGTGGTCAGCAAATATGTTGTGGTACCTCGCGCAGGACGGGAAAGTGATATCAAACCTTCTTTTTCTGCAACCTCAGAATTCCCAGTGACTTTTTTTTCCATATCTGCAATTGTTTCCAGCTTTCCTGCTGATCCGTCAAGGAAGCTGTCCCATATTTGCTCTGGACCAAGTTAATATATGTATCCAATTTATTAGAATGATATACCTTACTGGAAGTGCTCTCATGGAGATAGTCGCCGGCATACGTTAGGTACTCCAAAATCGAGACGTATAGGTTGACAATTGAGTCAGTCAGTTGCTCATTGATCTGGAGACCCATTGAGATGTATAGCCTCTCATAGATATCACAACAGCAAAGGATTCGTATAAGGCCCGATAACCCGTCTGCAATAGATTTCATATTATCAGTGTATGCTGTCCCCACCTAAAAATTATAAGCACATGAGCACACGTTTGTTGCACCCTAAACATAGAATGGGTAGCCGCTAATGGGCAAATATCCCCGTGGAATATTTACCTTTAGGATAAACCTGAACCCAGCCCATGCAAGTGCCACGATATCGGGATGGTGTTGAATAGCTATGTCACCAATTAGGGCGTACTTGTTTAATTGCTCGATGACAGAATCTAAATAAAATACTGTTTGTCCGGATTTGGTCTTATAAGACCAACGCTTTTCATCGCATTTTTCTTTTTGTTTCTGAATGTCTTGAATGAAAGATTCGATCAGATTGATATCACACTTCTTGCCAAGATTGGGATCCTTTCGAGTCTTCTGTTGATATTGCGCCCAAGCACTACCCCAAAGGGTCATATCCCCTCTGGGGGTTCCTTCTGGCCTAGGTGAAGTTTCAGGTTCCCTATACCCTTTATTAGCATTCGATACCAAGTGGATGCATAGTGGTGGAACAAGCACATACCGACCACTTAATGGATTAACCACTGGAGCATCTAGTATGGCAGGTGCAGCAATTAAGGTTGGAGGCAGGGCTGGGGGTGTGGGTGTGGGGGCGAGAGTAGCTGCTGCCGAGGTTCCGGAATCAACCCTATTAGTCTCACTAGTGAGCAACGGAGATCGAGGTATTGAGTGGTGTGTCATGCCTTGAGGTTATAATGCTGTCGCCAACAAGCTCATTGTCGGATGTCGAGGGTTGAACCTTCTGATTGTGCGTCTCGGTGTCTGCTCTAAGCGAAGACGCGTTTGATGGCTGCTCGCTGGAACGGTGGGCCCCATGAAGAGGCCATTAATTAGACACAATAACTAATTAGAAACTAATAGTTTGCAAATGCCCACCTGTTGAGAGTTTCCTGATTAATGGGTTTCTGGTTAGGATTTAGTAGTAGGCGTCCTTTCCTCCTCGAACTATTAGCACCCATGGTATCTTTATCTGGCTTTTGGGCGCCTTGGGTGGTCTTGGAGCCTTTGGATCCCATATTGCCCATCTCTAAAAGATGGCAGGTCCTCTATACGGAAGGCGGTTAATGTGGGGTGTCAAATCCGGGAAACTTGGTATGGAATGAGTGCTATTAATTAAAGCAAGAGGATGAGTCTGTATCTGTTACTGAGAGAAATGAGGAGTGGATAGGCCCTAGTCTACACAGAGGCGGGGGTGTAGCCTTGATTGAACAAGACTGAGCTGAGCTGTTCACGCTTATGTAAACCGCTGATCCTGGAAATGTTATATTAATCTGAGACATGCATGTTGTATTTAGATCTATTGGTTGAAGTATTATGGGGTTGCTCAATTGGCAAAGAGATCGATGGATTGGCCGCAATCCATACATATACTCGTTTACCACGTAGGAGAAATCATAGCCAGCCCATACAAACTATCCTTGCCCTGAGCAACTGAGTTTTCTGGTTCTTTTCGTGGTAAACGAGTATATCGGGCTCAACGAAGCTTGGAGAATCTCTCTCATGCATTAGCATGCCCTACCCAGGAAGTGATTAACTGAAGTAGAGCAGCAATGTCCGTATTCTATGTCTTGGGCGGTTGAAACATGTAGATTCCCCGACTTCTAGGTTGGGGTGTGGACCAGTCACTTCGCCATTGAACGTTACAGGGGAAAAGGCTGCTTAGCCACTTGGGAAGTCGGGGAATCTGCATGTTTCAACCGCCCAAGACATAGCATATCTAAGTACCGCAAAATCGCAGTTCATTCGGACGGTTGCCAAGACCGGTGTTGGCTGTAAAAGGCTCTGATCTCTTCCTTTAAGGGGTGATATTTTTCAGCCCCACTGCAAAATTGTCCCTGAGATTTGCGGCTGATAAACGCGGCGGACTGTTACTCACCCAAAATCGAGATCACATGATATTTATCCATGAGAGATTCTCCACCTGTCTTAATCCTCCAGGCGACAGACTGCAAGTCTGCAACCACCCTAGTACATACTTAGTCTGGACAGGTCGGCTGTCAGTTGATTGCTGCCAAGTTTGAGACATCTGATCTTGCCAAACGAAGACCTACTCTAGTTTGTCAGTGCGTCAGGCGTAAGCCACATCTGAACTGATTTCTTGGCGAAACTGGTAGAAATATTCGAAGCCTATATATCCCTTAGTCTGTCAGTAAAATTCTGACCCCCCAAGAAGAAATTTTGTGTGGCTTTACTGACAGACCCCGTTATCTCCCTTATCAAATAATAGATCTTCCATACAAATTTAATTCCTCTATTATAGGGGGGTCAGCATTGGCTGGCTAAGGGATAGGCCGGCACTAGAGGCATTGACTTCTGTGTCTTGATTTGGGATTTAGTTTGACACCCATTCAGCGCGTTGACTACATTCGGTTTTTTTTCCCTAGTATTTCAGCTCTAATGCCAGTGTTCTAAACGCTAATCCGATTTTAGCGCATGGCTTGAAGTGAAGATAAGTCAACCTCTAGAGAGACAAAGGATTAGTAGGGTGGTTGTAATCTTTCCTCCACGTTGATATCTCTAGGAATACTCAACACTGTCTGCCTTTGAAGGATAAATGATAGCTGAACGTAGAACCTATATTAGTAGTAGTTATCGATCAATTGAGATTTAGATCTTCTGGAGTTTTAGGTTGCGGAAATCAAGAAATTCTTCGCGATTCTTATATCCCGCCACCAATTCTAAGAGCATACAAACTATTCAACTGGGCCCACTGACATACGAATTAGAGTATTCTTACTGTCCATAACGCCAATATGTTAATCCTGGTAGACATTAGAGTTGCTTTGTTGGTCTTATCTATTACAAAAACGCCCTAGCGCTGAATGATTTAAATATTCCGGTAATGTTGCTATGATAGCTAGCTAAAGTTTACACTATCAGTACCTATGTGAAATATTTATGTGCCCACGGGGGGGGCTTCTTACGCAGCCATCTCTATAAACGTCATATATTCGGGATTTTGCTAAGGTGTATCAGGAGATTTGCAGCCTGCTAGAATCGGCTATTTGGATACTCCTGGCAACTATCGCACGGACTCAATGGTCGGCCGTTTTGTGACTGTACAGCCCTTGGGGTTGTCAAAATATCTCGTATAGTGTTAAAGCCCTTTTACCTACTATCAAGACAGAAATTACAATGTATTTTATTACCTGAAACGAGTTAACTAATTCACAGCGTATCACTCGATCAGATTATATCACTCGCTCACCAGTCGCCACTCTAGTGTCCTTGTTGTAATATGTTACACACATACTCGCGCGTTAACTAAGTCGTCGGATATCGTTGCAACCAAACGCTTATCAAAAATTCTGACTTTTTAATTAACGACTGAGTACGTGCATGTATAATATGTGACTGACTTATATGAATATATAAGACAGGTCTCTTGCCTTGTAGTCAGTCAATTAACCAAGTCTCGTACTGTTTAGTCTTCTCCACATGAGTAAGATTGCGAAGTCTTTGTTGGATAGTTGCTCGTACATACTGTCTTTGTTCTAACATTGTTTGATTTCTAGCATCGTCAGCTTATAAAGGGCCTAGGACTATTTGCCCGGTACACATATATATGACTGTCTCATGTGGATTTATGGGAAATCTCTCTTGTGCTGTAGTCACTTGTGTCAATTAAGCCTCATACCGTCTAGCACTCTTTACAGTTAAATTACAAACGTCTTCTTTGAATATTTTACGCGAAGATATAACACCACATTGCCGAAGAGCTTGAGCGGTGAACAGGGTCGAATGTAGTATAGGAGAGCCATGGGTAATCATACTCCGGAGTTAGGTTTCCCCAAAGGAGCGGCCTTGGCATGCCACGAAACATCTCCGGATTGACTGCGCTTTCACAAACTGAGTCTCATTTTCATCCATTACCTATCCAGGAAGATACTTGTAGGGCCATTTCATCAGCCTAGTCTGTGGCAAGCGGTGGTCGGACGCTGAGTAATTCCGGGGAGCTGCATATTTTGACCAAGGTGTACCGGCTGTGCAGATGCTTCTCTGGGTGTTGTGGTCAATGCGTAATACGGAGCGCCGCCAGGATACGCGTTTGCAGGAAGAATTGTGGCTAGGTCGTCCGATAGCCTATTACAGCGACAGGTAATAAGTGATGGAACGCCCTGAGAGTACAAACACCAAATATTGGTGTCGCTTTACCAAAACAGGCATCCCTGTGTTCCATCACTTATTACCTACCGTTTTACTATCTATACAGTAACATCCAATATGTAAGATGTGGAGAATTGTATTATAAGTTAGTAACCGCGGAGGGCTCAACGGGGGCTTTGAAGCTGCTCGATTTGTATCTTAATGGGGAAACCTTACGGGGGGCATCGCATAAATCTGGGTTCCGACAGCTAGATCCTACAAAAGCCAGTACTAGTAGCCTAGGACCGAACTATAGCGAGATATACGACATATATGGGTAGATAAATCTAGTAAGTGAAGATTGGTTGTAGATAGTCAGTATTCAAGAATATATTTCCTGGAATCCCTGGATACCATCTATCAGATAGTCTCCACAAGTTATCTAGAGACGTTTGGCAAAACATGATAAGGCCTGGGGGGCGGCGGGGCGGGGCGAGACAGGGTTTGTCTTGGACATCTTGAGACTTGTCTCGAGGCCTTTGACTTTTTCCACATCACAACCTTATACTACAAACTCCCAAATCAGGGTTAGAGTTCGGCTGTTTCCAGCCTTTTCCAGCCCTTTCCAGCCCTTTCTGGTATCAAAGTCACATGACCAAAAATTCTCAGGATTTTGTCAAGACTGAGTTTTTGCAATGTCTCAAGAATTTCGAGAATAGAAAAAGTACCACAAAACACAAGACAATACAAGCTCTGTCTAAGTCTCGTCTCGTCTTTTCTGATGCCTATTACTAAATATCGGAGAACCCGGCCCTTGGGTTATGCGCTAGAAATTTAATTACCGGGTGAATGGGGTATAGTACCTTCCGGGGTTGGGTAGTATTGTAAAAATACATCGCTGTTAAACTACTTTGTAATGACTTCTGAGCGTATGCTAATCCACCAATAATCAGCGTGCGAAGCAAAGATAGTGTAAGCTGATAACTCAGTGTGGTAAATTTGAAACCGATAGCTAGTAGATTGTTCTAGGGGGAACTTTAATCGGTATGTTCACTAGTAGTTTGTTTTGGCAGGGCTGATCCTAGACTTGATAGACCCGATAGACCAAGGTAGACTTCATCGAGTAGAATATTTTCCGGAGTGAAATCACTAGCCTCTAGTGTTTCAGCTGAATCATAGGCTCAACCGGCAATGACCTTAGGATTACTGAATTTCTAATATAGACCATTTCTTAATCAAGAACACTTAGTTTTGCATGCTGATAGACTCCTAGGAATATTCCTGGTATTACCAAAGCGTTCGTGAAATTAATGCAACTGGGGTTAATGCAAGATCTTGACCCGAAATCGGAATAAGTATATTAAAATCAAATTTCTGTCCAACTTGTGAGCTTTGAGCTTTGAACTAAGTGCTCTTTTTATTAGGTGTAATTAATTTACGACCTTTTACCGAATGTCTAAGTAAATCTGAGGCTTTTCAAACACTACATCAATTATACCACGACAACAAATGTTACCGGATGTTTTCCCTTCTTTTTTTTTCGTTTAATTCATTAATTGTATGTAGACATGTTACCGGCTACGATGGTCAGTGACCGAAGCAGGGACAACGGAATTTTAGATTAGGCGATGGAAAGTATGTTATTAGGGAGAGGACTATATTTGTAGGATTTGAGGGTCTCAAAATCCTCTCACATGGGGCTTTTGATAACATGATAATGGGAGGTTCTTGGTATCATGTGGTCCGTCTCGGTTTTTCATTTGACTTCTAGGGGACGCGGGGGGTTATGAGCTAGTATGTACGGGAGACTACTTAAGGGAAATTGATGGGTCTATGCTCTGGATTTTTCTTTCTTTCTTTTTGGTCTGCAAGGGCGTCTGTATTAATATTGTAGAGTAAGTTCCGGCGCTTGAATATTTCCCATATATATAATTTCCACTAAAGCGTTCCAGAGAACGATGTGCCGGTGTGTAGGATTTGGAGACGTACCACTGCACCAGGCTATGCTATTGGTCTGCGATTCTCCTTGCCTTAGTCGCAACCCTGAATGCCCAAATATGAGTTATGGTTCCTCCCTATTCCGCCAGATAGGGATTATCCATATGCGTCAATTAGAAGGAGCTGGGTAGTGAGCACCAGTTCAAAGAGTGCTCAATAAGGGGCAAGCGTGTTGTGTAGGGACAATATAAGCTCCCCGTGTTGCTTACATATGGCGGGGTTATGATTTGCAACTAGAATCCTATTGCTAGTTTGCAAAATTAACCGGACACCGCGTTGCAACCAAATTTTGTATGGGAAAAGCAACTTCAACATCGACTACACAACAACCAAAACAGATAAATGTATGAGATTTCATCTTTGGTCTCTATACTCATATTATCATATATTCCAATGTGGACTCGTTTGAAGCAATTTGAAAATTTGGTTATTGTAGCCCATTTGCATGGTTGCAACGTGAGCGTCCGGTTAATTTTGCAAACCCACAATACCTAATGTAGTGGCAGCGGTGGTGACGGTGACGGTGACAGCGGCGGCGGCGGGTGTGGCCCACGGGCCAGCTTGATCCGGCTTGTAACTACAGCTGCTCAACTCAGCTCAGCTTTCAAACTCCCCAACTACCTTAAATAACTACTCCTGGAAACGATACTAAATGCCTCTAACTGGGGGTTGATGCTCAGGGTTGGGTTTGTAATCTTTGTTGTTTTTGTTCGCAGGCAACCAAACCTCCCAAACCAGTACCTGAAAAGGCCCGAGCCCCTTCAAGTTAAGTACCGCCATATCTCGAGTTATTCGGAGGGTTGCCAAGGGACGTGGCTTGCAGATATGCCGTGGTGTTGAGCCAATTCAGGAAGGGATTTTCAAAGGGCGAAGACTTCAGCCCTGCCTTAGGGGTAAGCGTGAGTAGTCTGCAAACAACCTCCATCCGAGTCTACAACAAAAGCATCAAGTTAACGACTCCTTTCCAGTCGCAACCCGTACTATGCTACCAAGACGCCAGAGAAAGAAGCCGGGGCCTAAGCCAAAGTCAATCAGGGAGCGAGTGTTTACTCAAAACTCCGAGTCCTGTCAAACCGTTGAAAAGAATCGAACGCAGCTATAGTCGAGAGACAAAAATCTGAGTTTTAAGGTTCTATCACCTTCATAAAATACCGGTAGAGAGATATGGCAAAATATCCTATTATCGGACTCTAAGTATTTCTGAAGCAGCCAACACTTTTTTGATACCGGAGAGTACGATCCATGGGTGGTTGAGGAAAGAAGATGATATAGTACAGCAGGATTGTGGAAGTCATAGAGCAAAAAATATTGATTTCATTTGTAAATGGCCGGAGTTGGAAGAAAAACTGTACAATTTATTTCTTTCTCATCGGGCAGAAGGAAAAATTGTATGGAGGGGATGGTTTAGGAGAAATGCAAAAAGGTTATTCCATGAAAGCTATCCCAATGCACCATTGATGGTATTTGTGTTCTTGACTGGCTGGTTTAACAACTTCCTCAACTGTCACCATATATCTATACGAGTCATCACAAACAAAGCACAGAGAATTCCCGATGATTATAGGTATCTAATAATCAACTGGCTACGATTCAATAGAAGGATATCTCAGCCAAGGAATGTATGAGAGCGTTTTGGGATTATCAGCGATGTTGGTTGTTTTCTTTTATCCAATATAGCCAACCTTGACGAGACACCAATACCGTTTGAATATCTTGATGGGTGTACATTCGATACAGTCGACATACGTACAGTTTGGGCAAAGGGTACCAAAAGTGGATAGGATAAATAACAGGCTTCTCTTATTTTGATTGTTTTTACGGATGGTGTCTCGGGCATTAAACCCAAGCTAGTGTTTCATGCAATTACTGGCGACAAAATCCTGAAAAAGGAAAAACACCTCTATGATAAATGGGTAACAGTAGAATTTAATTCTACCGCTTACAATAACGAAAAACTCTTTATCAAACAGATAATAGAGGAAATTATACCTGCTTTTAGTGGACGACATTCTCTCCTTGCTCTCGATGCTGCAGAATTTCACAAAACTCCGACTGTTCTCAATACCCTATTAGAGAATGATGTTATTCCCTTGATAATACCTGGTGGATATACAGGACTAATTCAGCCACTTGATATATCTGTGAATCATCCATTTAAGGGCATGTTATGTGAAGAAATGGAGGTTTATCTTGACCAAAAAGAAGAGCAGGGAAAAAAAGAATGGTCGGTTAGTGATAGAAGGGTGGTGACAGCTATATGTGTGGGGCGAGCATGGGAAAGATTCTGTGTTGAGCAAAGAACAGTCATACAGGAAGCATTCGTCAATGTAGGATTAGCACTACCTGTAGATGGAAGCCGTGATTCAGAATTAAGGATAAAGGGATTTACAGCGGAAGAGCTATGTATAGGGGACTGGTCAGAGGATTATGTTCCAAACCCCTTGCTACAAAACCACCAGGTTATTCAAGAAGGAGATGACGAGTCACCTGTAGTAGAGTTTGTTCCCAGAGCTCTTTCTTAGAATACTCGTTCCTGTATTTAGACTGGTACTCGCGCTTGATAACTGTATGTCTCAAAGCTATGATGATCTTGATTGAACTATAAATGATCACCTTTACCTGCAAGCCACGTCCCTTGGCAACCCCCCGAATAACTCGAGATATGGGGGTAGAGAAGCTTGAGCCAACTCGGCTCTTAGGCGTAGGAAATGATAGGAATTAGGTGGTTCCACATGTCCTTCACCCCAACGGCTTCAATCAAGGTCAACTTGAACGTACTATCTTAACCTAAACCCGTAAAAGGAACTATCAGTTCCATTCTCGGGGAATAAACGCACCTTCTCTACCTTAGCCCTAAAACCTGGGATCGACACTGCACCTGTGGCTTGTTTCCTGGAGGCCCGCCGCCAACACGTTCCGCAGTCGCCTAAACCTATCTACGCCATCCCAGCTTCTCCCTGCCACCTATCTATACCCGGAGGTAACATAGAACAGAGTTTGGATATCAATACGGTGTAAGTTTGGCGTCGTCGAGGCAGCCTAGCTATGAGACTTACCAGTAATGCATCGTTAGCTAGTAGCATTGATTCTGGGAGTATAGCTTCTGTCTGTAGATCACCTAGCGCAGCTGTGGGCTCCGGGAGTTCCCACGGCAGGAGGAGCGGATATGATCCGCCAAAGAGCGAGAACGCTCTTGAAATATTTGGGCAAGGTAGTCTTGCTCTAGGAACATCCCCATCTCCGGATCTGGGACGGTGGGACGCCGTAATAGGTCAATAATAGCTAACAATCCGTACTGCTTGTTACCCGCGGGGGTTTAATGTAAGCCCAGCTGCACTCCGTCTGGGTGATCTGGTAGGGGCATAGAGCGCTGGCACACCCAATTGGGGCGGCAAGTGGTGTTCTGACTGAGATCTGCACGACGGGGAGAGCGGCGGCGGTAGCGGAGGGAGGTTGACTATGATGATGGGAGTGGTAACGATGTGGGCCGGTGCGTGTGGTGGGCGCGGCGGCCAGGCGGTTGTGCTAGGCTGATAGTGGGGGAGAGAGCTGCGTAGTCGTCACGGGGGAAAGGATGGAGATATATCAGTCCAGGATATGTAGTCAAATGTGCTGGAGGATGAAAAAATCTATCAACCCGGGATACATAGTCAAAAAAGGGTGGGGTAGGGAATTGGAGTTTACCATCTAGTAGGCGTGTGAGGATGGGATATCAGTGGGCGAGTGTAGTCTAATCAAGAACTTGGACGAGAGAAGTTCATCGGGAGTGTGAGATTGTGTGTGGGGGGGGGGGGGGTATAAACTGGTGTGGTGTTGAGAGAGAGGGGAGGAATGGGTAGTAGAGGTCGACTTTGTATGTGTAGAGCGGGTGGGGCGTGGTAGGGGAGGGGAGTGGGTGAGAATCGGAGCTGCAGTGGGTGGTCTTGGGGCCAGAAGGTTAGGTACGAGGGTGGGGGGGCCGGCCGAGAGGTATATCCAATATCGGCGCCCTTCATAGTTAATAGTTTAGCTGGGGACTGCGTAATTTAATCGGAGTAATTCAAATTGACCATACGAACCCTGACTAAACTAACTAGCACCACTATAGCATGCACTGGGTATGCTGTGCCTGGCGCATATTGACTGGTATAGAATTGAATATTACGTACCCGTATGCAGTATTATACAATTCTGAAAAGAGGGGGTTAGATCATGACACTATGGTACTCCTGCCATCACGATAGTAATGCAATAAGAATGCGGTATTGGTACAGTAATCTTTTAATCCTGGTTTAGTTCGGTACTCGTCACAGCATTCAGTAGTCCTATGTTTTGTGTTTGTGGTTTCACATACTGTAGTTGTGTCCAATTACAAGTCGTGCGAGAGGTCATGAAGGAAGGACACTGGGGCCTGAGTGTTGTGATTTCACCTGACCACTTTTCTCTTTTCTCTCGCTCGTCATCGTGCTCAGTAAACTCTCAGTTTGGCATCGTCTCTGTGGTCGTGCTTAGTTCTTCGGTCGAAGGGCCAAAAATTGAATGGCCTCACATCGTCAAGTAGGTAGGTGATGACTAAATCTGGATATGCCTTGCAATCAAAGACAGTGCGTGTCTTGCCTACTTATATATAACCCGTCTAGATATTTTTGTAGTGGTTTTCGTAGTAATATAGCATACTCACCGAGGTTGTTCGGGCCAGCGAACCACGGGGGTACGTGCTTCGGGATTGGATCTGATTAAGAATTTACAGCGGATAATAGGTATAGTTAGGGCTAAAAGTCAACAATATTCGAGCTAACTAACTTTTCCCTAAAAGATCCTGTAAGAATATCGCATGAATGAACTTTGCTTTGATAATAACGGCTCCTTTAGATGATACCGTACATCTCTATAAGATTTCGAAGCACCATTCCGCAGCTAATATGATCCGGCATCACCAAATGGTACTTCCCTCCTGATATGTAAAATCCCGCTTCGGACTCATACGCAGAGCCCTCCTCACCAGTAAAATAATAATTAAATAGTAAATTGAATATGCAGGCGGTAAGAAGATTTTGTGAAATGACACCCTTTCTATTTCTATATCTTCCCGGCTTCAAGACTTACAAAAGCAGGGATAAGAATACCATCAATAAATCCTATATAGTTTTTAAAACAACGATAAAGAGGTCCGTTTCTTTCTTCTTATTTCAGGAGCTATACATGTACAGAGCCCTTGAAGTCCGGAAGCCTGTGGAAGCCTAACAAAATACGGACATATGTATAATCAATGTTTCTTTTGCTCTTATATCAATAAAATGGGAGACTATCGACCCACTGCATTGATATGTCCGTTATGGGCAATAATTCACAACATATGATCAGGATCTCAACTATTGATAACAGGAAAGTTGCTAGTTTCAGTAATACCAGGTCGAGCATTTGACCATTTTGTTCTCCTAAGGGATAGTACTGCAACGATAACGGGGGTGTTGAAACGGGGTTTTAGGGCTCGAAAGAGTGTTTCGGGGTGGTCGCCGAACGGGCCCTCCGTGTAGAAAGTAACAAATTTAGAATTGTGATAAATAACCTAAATATGCGGAGGTAATCAATTATACCGGTTTCTGGTGAGGTGTCCATAGAGTTAAGGTCAGGTAAATAGCGACGTGTTTCGAGACGAGCCCAAGGTGACAGTACGGCACCTTTTCTTTTGCAACAACAGAGCATTCCTATAGAAATGGTGGAGCACACAAGCTATAGTTGGGGTAGAAAATTCTACATAATTGAAAGTTGTGTATTCGTTGTTTAATTTGTATGGAGAATAATTACACTGCCAGTAATAAACCGTGCGGGGGTAAGCAAAAATAATAAAAAATACCCACCTAACTGTTTTGCTGAATCTCTCTATTTCGGGATAAGCAGTTGCAGGGTTGTACCCCAATTGGGCATTTAAGCAAGATCCCCTCGCAATTACCTAGTTACATATAATGTAATAGAGGGCTTGGCAGCCGGGAAAGCGCCTGAATTTATCGAGGCTAGGTATTTCGGATGCAGGGTGGTTTTGCTATGGTATTCCTTATTTACATGCAAGATCTGGCATGGATGTACGGTGCGCCCACTCCCAAAGATAACGGGGCAAGTCTGCGGCTTATGGCCTTTCGACAAAAAAGGTTAAAGAAGATCGGTTCTACTAAATTTTATTACTAGTGATGAAGCTCAACCTAGTAGAGCAAGTATTTGATATCTGCTCCAGTTGTGAAGTTATTAGAGCTTGAAATTCAGGATTCTCGTGCCATGCCCCTTTTCGCCAGATTTATTTGCATGTTATTCTTTGAACAATTATATTTGCTAACTGTTATATTCAGTCAATAAAGGAAATGATATGTAGCGGCAAATTGCAAATGTGTCAAAAGCAGTTAAACCATTTCACCACCGGTGGTGGGAATAACAACATGATTTATACCTATGATATCACTTTTTATGTAAAAGCACAGACATTTTGGCCGAAAAGGACTATATAATGCCAATATATGAGCCCTATTGTCCACTGGTGGAGAATTTCACCACTGGTGGTGGCAGGCACTTCACCACCGCGGCCGGTGGGAAACCTTCATAAGTGTTTGTAATAATGATAGCGCAGCGTAAAGATTGAAATTTAGCTTTTATACTGGAACAAGAACTGAAATTCAGCGCCTATACCACCGGTGGTAGAGTTACTTTTAACACATTTACCGCACCATAAAATGATTTGAAGGTGCTGTTGATGGGATTGGATGATGGTTGGTAGATTTGGGGGTAATTCGGTGGAGAGGGAAAATTTCATGATGAAATTCAATATCAAAATTTAACTTTATCCTCCCAGGCAAGATGTATAATTTTGGATTTAAACCAACAATTTCGGAGAGAATATGTCCCCAAAACGCAGAAGATATCCTGCTATGGTTGTTAGTTATCTTTTGCGTCCCAAAAGGAAACTATGGTCCACGTGATAACTTATCCTGTTTACATATCACAATCTGTCAAGGAACGTAGTTGGAAGATGAGTATAGTGTTGTCGTACGGTTGGTAGTCGGGTTCTATTAGGGTTCTATGGGTTTTGGTATGAAACATTGAGCTAGGATCTGGGCCTCGAGTGCGGCCAAATCATAAGGTAATACCATTGGATTTCTTTAGATAAATATTGCTCCTATATCTTATTCTTGCTTGTTTTCCACCTTTCCTCAAGCATCTTTGTGTTAGTAGTAATACTACGAGTTTCGATAGTACCATTCCTTGGTAGGTCATACTAGTACCAGAGGGACTCTATAGTACCGTTCTACCTTGGTGGTATACCTTGGCTTTCTAGTCTCTGAATCTACAGTTTCGCTTGCGTTCTATGCTAAACCTCTGCGTAACATTACACAAGAGGCATTCTATCGTAGGCAGACCGTCAAAAGACTATACGAGCAATAATATGCACGTCTATTTTTTTCTTTTAGCAAGATTTGGGGTGCACACGCTGGTTTTTGTGGCTTTGTTGATATAGGGGCTACATTCAGCAGGTCACTATACGCCATGAGATCTCCGGATTTTTATGTCAGGCAACAAATCGCGGTGCCAGGGCCCCTGTTTACTTGACCGCTGCGGGTTGCAAGATCCTAGATCTAAAGGTATTAGGGATGTAGGGATAGGGTACCCAGTTGAGCACTTGGAGAAGCTCATCCGATATTAATTCGGAGATTAAAGAAATTTCGAAATCTTGTGGGAGTGGGCGGAACGCCTCAGGGGATGGGAGAGCTGGCTGTGCATGGGGATCGTAGATTGCGGTCGGATGAAAGGGGGGAGGAGCGGAGTAGGCGGCGGTATTCTGGAGGCAGAAGGGTTGAGGTGGGGGCTTTGGAGTAGACATGGTAGACAGTCTAGATCCTCGTTTCTTTCTTCACCGTCTTCAACCTCGGAGGCTTTAATAAACTAGTGCGCACCCGCACTTAGCGCAACCACCGGCAGTGGCTCCAGCCACAACGCCATTTGCTCCCTTGGTCGTCACTAGTTAGTATACGTATTGGACTGTCACCTACATCGCCTTGATGCTGCGCATCAGTAACAGCTACATGTATATAGCCACCCTCTTCCCCTCTTTCCTCCGAGGTTCTGTAACCCCTTGGGGCTTGACTGGCCGAGCGGGGAGCATAGGAGGTGGGATGGCATTACTAGAGGGGGTACTAGTACCGGTAGTAATGATACGGTGGTGATAATCTCGGTCCCAGGGCGGCGGTGAACTAACCCACATTGACACCTGCGCCCCTTAATCCCAAAGTCTGCTAGCAAAACTTCCCTACCATCCCCCGCCCAAGCACATTACGTATGTGCCCCCAATTTACAAAGTCAATACGGTAACAGCAGCCTCCTGATCGATAGCTCCCAATCCGTGCTCCGCTGGAGGGCGGAACTTACGAACCACCAGGACAGCCTTGTGGGGTCAAACTCACGTCTTGAAGGATTATTCGTTGGCAATTGCGCTTGCTCAATCCCGACGAGCCAGACCGGCTGGTACACGCCTTCAACCGATACCCGTATTCATATATCCGTATCAGGATGTGCCGCTGAACTGCCCCTTCCTTTGATTTCAACACCATGTTCGCGTTCTGACCGGCCCATCAGTGCGTCCTAATGGTCGAAATGTGTGTAATGGAACACCCTGAATTTAATTATAAGATTCTTGGTGATCTCACTAGTTTGTGCCCAGTAGATTTCGTCCGAGTCAGGTACGTAGGTATTTCTCGTATGGTTGTAATCGTTAGAACTGTCACAATTGAGCAATGGTCGCTGTCTACGCCCATTTGACTTTGCACATGGGGCGTGATACAAGCAAAGTGCCACATTACACTTAGCTGGATGGGGAACAGGATTTTATCGCCCTGCGCTGGGTTTACAGGTATCTCTGCCACCCCAAACAAGTAAGCTGTGGTAGGCTGACCCCCCCCCTACTCCTCTGGCGTACAGTTTCAAGAGCGGCGTTTTGCGCAGTTGGTAGGGTGTAAATCTTGCCAAGTGGGGTCGCTCGTTAGCTTTCCAAAGGTTCTGTACATCCTATTTCTCGTGGGCGGGGGCTTACGGTGGATCGAATTGCAATAAACTGTCTAGTCAACTCACAAATACTCGCTGATGGTCCGTGCTCGTCAGATACTTACAACAAGGGTAGAAACACAATCATGGATTATCACTCGGTCACAGAGTATCACTCTTCTGATAGTGTCATAGCAAATGTTGAGATTATTGGTGCGAGCCCGGGAGCTATGCCCTTATATTGAAGTACTGACTCTAAAGTTTGTTGAAGTAACTATAATTGTATGTTAATATGTAGTCATGTCTATACTGTACTTCGCACAAATATTTGTGTATAAAAGGCACCTGATATACCCCTTGTATGATACTCAAGAAAGTGATAGTCTTCCACAGTACCTATCCCTTATTTGTAACGGTAAATCCCTAAAGAACTGCGGAGCTGAGCTCGTATTTCTTGTATCACGATGAAAATAACTAAACTGAGTGTACCGGGTGTTCAGCATAAGTCTGAAGAACTCGATCAGCCGATTTTGCTGTAAAACAGGGTATTATCTTATCAGATTCTTCAGACTTTAGGTGAACCCCTGGTACTCAGAGCAAACAGATAGTACAGGACAATATAGGTTTTAGTGGTTCATCGGCGGGCATAGGTGCCGAGTATTGCAAAAAAGCACAGAGGCAAGGCTTGTATACACCGGTGTATCTTGACTGTCCTTAGCATGAATATTTTGGATATAAATGGGCTTCATATGCTCCTCTGTATGATAGTTAAACAAGGAAGTCAAAATCTTCCGCATATATCTTTAAGTGTTGCAACACAAACTAAGCTAGGCTCATCGAGTGAGTCATGGGGTATCACTTGACACCTGGCACTCTCTGTGGCACGCCTCCGCATCTGCGTCCGCCTCAGCCTCCATCTTCTCGCCTCCACTTTCTCACCATCGCCCGGGCCACAACCACTCTTGGCTTTCGTCCACCTTCATGGGCTCGCCCAAGGGTCCGCCCTAGGCCCGTGTACGCCTCTACCGCCACAAGCTCGTATCCTCCGCCTTCACCTCTACCTCGGTGCTGCCTCTATGTGAAGTTATGAGCTCCTAAGGCCCCAACCCGCTAACACACCATTATCAAGGGCGCCATAAAATATACAGATATACACGTATAGCTGTTCAACATATACTTATGATGTTTCCCTATAGCAGCGGCCAGGTGTGCTCTGCACAGATCTCGGGAAAGTGTGTTCTCTCGCGGGGCCAGTGAGGGGGATTATAGATGGCCCCTCTTTCATCTCCTCCCTCTCCTTAATTACTTCATCTTCTCAATCGCATTTCCGCTACTGGTAAGCCCAGTTCCTCGCTGGCTAGGTCAGGCAGATGTGAGCCTTCCAAATCTTCCCACGCTACTGTAAATTCAAGGCCTGCATAGCTTGGTCGGGTAAACGCGCGCTCTCCTGTTTGCTCTCTTTCCCTACCTAATGAATCTAGGTCTGTCGACTTTTTTAGGCGGGTGCGGGCTTCGCTTTTTGATTCTCCCTCACCCTCATGCTGCTGGCTTTGCCAGGGAGCTGAGGGCTCTCAACCCATCTTTCCCCTCTCCACCCCTGCGGCTAGCTTCGCCAGATAAAGCAGGCTGTCCTTCCCCCCCCCCCCCCCTTACCCGCATCCAGTTCTGCTAGGCAATTGGGGTCTTCCTTGATTTCCCCCCCCTCTGCTTCTGGCTTGGTCAAGTGAATGCGGGCTTTCCTCCCTGATTTCTTTCCCCCCCGCTTCTCTTTAATCAGGGAAATGCGGTTTTGCCCATTTGTTTTTGCTTTTTTTGCTTCCCCGCTCCTGGCTTGGTTGTGGGGATATGGACGTTGCTTGACTTCTCCCCCGTTCCTAGTCTAGTTAGGCTAACGAGGGCTTTCTTTTTAGCCTCTCTACTCAGCCCCGCTACCGTGGTCAAATAAGAACGAACTTACTTTCCCTCCCCCACAAAACTGTGGACACCCTTTTGTTTTCTCTCCCCCAATCTGCTGATACATCAACGGCAGTCCTGCCTGTTCAGGTAATTTTATGATTACTTTGCTTTCCCTTCCCCGCCTCTGGCTTTGTTAGGCAACTGTTTCCACTTTGTTTTCTCTTTGATCTCCTAGCTGCCGCCAACTCCTCTCTCCTCTCTCCCGTTTCCACAGTTAAATGCCAACACTCTTTCTCCCTTCTGGTATATATCACAACCTTGCAGTGCTTCAACGGACCCTGCTTTGCTATCCAGATTTATACAAAGGTTAGTAAAACAGCTCAGTATGATTTGGTGAGGAGAGTAAAGAGGTTCTCTATGCAGATCGATCTCCCTATACAGAGAATAAAGACCCTATGATAGTCGCTATTCTAACCCTGAATGAATCTAGTGACGAGTTAAAACCTCAAACACCTTATCCGATTCAGATCGGCTGCTCTTCAACTAGTTCTGCTAGCCACTTCTATTGAGTTGAGCTGGGCCGAGGGTTCAACTTGATCACGGGGACAGGAAAGGTTAGTTTGGGGCGTTCGATAAGACAAGACGAGGCCTTGGGGGGTGAGATTGGAGAATCAAGAGTATTTTTTAATCCTTGGCCACAAAGTGTAGATACTCGACACAAACGAAAACATTCGCTGAGCATGAGTCCAGGATACCCCAGCTTTTGTCATCGCTGGAGTTCTCGAACCACCTCATGCTTCTCCCTCATGGAAGAGAACAAACGATAGTAACTTACCCCCCACCGCCAAAGCGGAGTCTGGCAAGACCCCAATCCCCTGAGTTCCATCCATGTTCTTCAATACATAAGGATGGGAGAGCAAACATATGAAGGGAAGTCAAGGAAACAATAGTAAAATAACCATATTCACGGCTCCCTTACTATCCGTCTCTAATTTCCCTTGGCCCTCCTTCTCCCGAAGATATCGCGTAGTAAAAACCGCAACGGCCCTTCTTTAGCCTTCGCCTTGGGGAAAATCAGCCCTTTCTTCTTTGTGTACTTCCTGAGCTCCTTCACGGTGGGGAATAGGTCGAAGGCGGCCCCGGTCCGCTTGAAGTGTAGTAGGTCGTAAATGTTGACGTTCAGCTGTTGTAGCCTCTACACCACACCTCAGTTAGTTGAAACTGTTTCTCCTGTGATTTTTTCCAGATCTGGACTGGGCGGGCTAACTAACCTTCCGGCACTGCGTAATTGTCGCGGGGATCGGCTCAGCCCCCAGGTCTTCACAAAGTTGTTGCCACGATGTAATGTCCACCTGGTCGCTACCAAAATAACTCTCAAATTCCACCGCGAAGGCCTCAAAAAACTCGGCGCGAGCCTGCTTATACTCTTTGTCCCGCGGCCCCCAGTCCTTGTGCCGCATCAGGCGCTGGAATTCCATCATCGGCGGTTGCTGTGGATTATACAGAAAGTTGGGATAGTTCGAGTAGTAGGCGTCCAGCGCGCCACTGGACTGCTCCTGCAGTGTCACACCCTCAACCGCATTATCAAGCTCCCCTTGCAGTGTCATACCCTCAACTGCGTTATCAAGCTCCTGCAGTGCCTCCTCGAACCGGACCCTTGCGGGCTCGTCGAGGCCGTTGTCGATCCAGTTTTTGAAAATGCATAGGCGCTCAAATTCTAGGCGTGGGGAGAAGTCACTGTTGTAGATGAGGAAGTCGGGATATTGGGTGATGAAGAACCGGTGCACCGGTGAGTTGGTGTCTTCGAGGAGGGCATCGAGGAACAGCCGCCGATGAGTGAGGTAGGTAGCTTTCGACCATTTTTGGGATTGATGCAGGCGGTGAAAGTTTTGCTCTGGTGTTTCTGTCGGGTTATGGGTGAACCCCGAGAATGAAGCAAAGAAAGCTTCCATCTGTTGTGGCCCTTGCAGCCAGTGAGCTCCAAAGTTGAATAAAGAATATTGCAGAGAAAAGGGGGGGTTGGAGGGAAAGTGACTGATATGGTGTTTCTACGCCTTACATCACCAATCGAGTAGGTACTTTTGATTGGTCAGAGACTTGATACGCGCCATTATGCACAATTCAGGCGCCCAATATTTGTTTGTTAGCATACCCGGATAAACCCGGAGCCACAAGAGATGGCCAGCGAACTACAGATCCCATTGCTACATGGCCACAGGTCACGCAAGGCAAGAACACCCCGACTACTGTAGAAGGAATAAGCTACCTTGATTAAAATATTTCAGGCTGGAGTCATTTTATCGGACGATCCGCAATCATAGATTGTAATATGCAACAGTTGAGGCAACTCAAAAGGATTTAAACAATACTTGCGAATACTGGAGCCCATGAGAGGATTGGGAGACATATGCATTGATGAGCGCTATCTAATTGTTAACAATGCATGGTGTATAGGTTGTTACAATGTTGAATGGAACATATACGGAGTAGGAGTTGAAAATTCAGCCAGTAATAAAACGTTGTTACAAGAGGAAATGTCTTCGACTGGATTGCATGAAACAGGGGTTGGTAATTGTTTAAAACCATGACAACTACAACTGCTGTTCAAGATCGAACGATTCTATCACTCTAACTCGACTCCCAAGGCTAGAAACGCCGACTAGAGCAGGTGGTAGAGGAACATGAACATATTTGCCTTTTCTTTCTCAAATACCACTGTGAACTTAGTTGGATAGCGCTTCACCGGCGCAGGCGCAGGGCTCGGGATCGAACCGGGATAGGAATAGAGCCGGAAGAAGGACCATGACTAGGGCCGCGCGGGGGCTCCAATAGAAAGGTTCCGCAACTTATGTATCTACTTGTGTCCCCAGTGACCGCAGGGATGAAGCCACCGAGCTAGTACAGGACGAGATACAGACTCTTAATGCTGCACGAAGTTGGTGAAGTATTAATACAGACTCAATTCATGTTAACAAACCACTTTATTGGGCTGCTCACCAATATTCCACAGAATAGCACAATTTAGGGCAACACGCAACACAGAGTACAGGTTAAATCTGCGAAGCCTCTGACTTTTTCTCAAGCCCTCCACACCCCTGTAGATAGTACGGCGTGAGCTGTGAAACCCCTCTAACCAAAGCGAACAAGGTATGAAAAGAAGATGATGCGTTAAAAAGCAAGAGAGTAGCAAGAAGAGACGGTACAACAGGACTCTTATATATCCTCCAAGAATCAAGTAGTGCTTACCGGCAGAAGAAACCAACAGAAACCGGATTCCCACACAACATTGGGCGAGAATGACCAGGTACCCGACTGATGGTTCCTAATCCACATACCCCTTTATTTGTTTAATTTATTAATTGTTTGAACCACATATTGATCGGGAAGTATATTGCAAGCATCTATGTGTGATATGGTCTCTAACGTTTTCTAGCCTAACGCTATCACCTCTATCTACCTAAACATAACAGCTAGGTATATCCATCATTACGGAGGGTTGCACTTGGATGGTTATAGGTTAGCTGACCCAGTTTTCTATGGCCTGGCGGGTAACAGCTGTCAATAGACAAAGAATTGGACGCATTAAGGGAGACGATATACATTGGCAAACTTCAAGCACTATGTCGTGATATGTAATAGCCCTCTGATCAAAAATCAATATTTCTTCGATTCCAAAACTATGACCTCGAGCTCACTCGGGCAAGGCGGGCCCAGCATGCAGGGGCAGGTGGCCCCATCTGCATCCGGGGGTGCTTGTTTCACATCATTTCACCGAAATTTATACTTATCTGGGTCATTGAACACTGTGTATGTGAGTTTTCTGGATCTTTGGGTTATCGGTGGCCCTTCGAACTGATGATTATGTAGTAGGCGAATCGGGATGGGGCGCGGTCTAGGTTTCACATTCGCCTGCCTAGTCCACTCAATACACTCTGTCTAAACCGGACTTATAGGTGGTAGCTAGACGGTCAGATCTATTCTCGTTGTCTGAACTAAATCTGGAGTTATCACAAATAGAGAGGGGTAAATATGTTAAAAGTAATTTGACCAATGGTGGTAAATTACATGTATTTACTACCGGTAGTATACACGCTGGATTTCAGTCCTTGTTCCAGTATAGATATTGGCTTTCGGTCTTTGTTCTGCATTACCATTAATACCAACAGTTTCACCCCAGTGGTAAGATAGCTGCCATCAAATGACATTTGTCAAAATATCTATACTCGCAATCTCATAGCGTTTTTGAACACGACCAATATTGCATATATGGTGCGGCGCGTCTTAAAGGTGACATGCCGGTATCTCAGCTGGAACAATCATAGCCACTCGGGCTGCTTGTTAACCAATAAGAGCCTTAGATTCCAGCCATGTTATGGCTGAAAACTACATCTTGGCTGCAAGTCTGTGATGCAGGGGGTATAAATGGGTATCCCTTAGTCTGTCAGTAAAATGCTGACCCCCCAAGAAGAAGCAAATTTTGTGTGGCTTTACTAACAGATCCCGTTATCTCCCTTATCAAGTAATAGATCTTCCATACAAATTTAATTCCCCTATTATAGGGGGGTCAGCATTGACAGACTAAGGGATAATACTGTTCCACTCACCAGGTCTTGGCGCTTTTTACATACAAAAATAGGTAAATGGCATCTCGTATAATTTATTCAACAGACAAGATATCAAAAAACAAAAGTCTTCATCATACCTGTATCTACAATTGTATGCGCTAGATTTTTGATATTTTGCCTTGTTGAAAAGTTATAAGAGATGCAACTTTTGTCACCTTTAAGCCGCGCCGCACCATACCCAAAAACCGCCAAGAGTACATGTTTGTATGGCATGTAATAGCAGTTTTTTTCAGAAACACTATGAAGTTGCGAGTAGACTAAAGGTTACAGGCTTGATACGCGCTTTGACTTGCTCTCATTCTCAGTAGGGTGAAAACTTGGAATTGAAACTCTCTGTTACTGCAATCCAAGCCTCCTTCTTGAATCATATTTCTTCCCTGGTTTTATTTTCTTTAACAAAGCCTTTAGCAAACATTCGCCTTTCAAATCAACCCGTTCAGCCATATCTCTTTCTCCTATAAGTGGCATTGATAAACTAAATACTGAACAGATGTTGTGATTGTATTGTGAATAGTCACGTTAAGATAACGTGATGGTGTCAACGGACGTACTAGACTAATGTTCATAGAGGTTAGAATGAATATGTTTTTTGTAACACAACCCTGTTTGCTCTACACCAAACATTATTAGGCTAGTCGCAAAAGTATGCTTTTCAAATGGCTTGAAAATGTACCATATGCATGTCTGCAATCATATTTTTCCCCCTGTGAAACACGTTTAACGGCGAATCCAAACAGAGCCTAAAAGCAAAAAGTAGAATTGAATGTGGGTTGTGGGATGTTAAGAAACATCCCAACAAGTTTTATGATTATCTATCAGTATCCCCCAGTATTTGCGTCAGGCAAGAAGCTTGTAAAAGAAGGGATATATCTGAGGGGTACCAATTGGGAGTTTGAATTCACAGATCCTATGTTTCTTATTTGCCGTAGGGATTCCCCTTGTTTTTCCAAACTCTGCCTGACGCGATTGAGGTGGTGGGTGCCAGGACCTATTCAATGGTCTTTTTAGTAGCATACTGTCACTCGCTCGTAAGAGGATATCAAGATTGATTTTTCAATACGGAAGAGATAGCGAGTGCCGAAAGGTGGTTCTCGCTCCAGGTGCTAACATTACAAGAGTAGAGAGGGAACCCTTTGCCTAATACTTCAACGTCTTCGAAGTCCACAGCTTCACAAGACCGTTACACCCAGCGGTAACGAGCGAGGCCATCAGATGAAACAAACCTTTAGACCTTTGGGATCAAGAAGATATACGTTAGTGCTCGACTACCTGTTGGACATAATTGAGTCCCAATGCACATTCGATCGCTCTGGAAATCCACCCCATCCAACGGTCCTATTCGCTATTGCCGAGACATTTTAATGTTTCCCCTAACAGCGGCTATGCGCATGATTAATATTGCGTATGCGCGTGTTGATAGGTCGCTTTAAGCACAATTACTATATCAGCTTTCCCATGACTACATACGTGCACTACTAGCGGGGCCTGTACTCAGTACGCATTTACATTGGTGGGGTGGAAGAATTTGAGTGCGGCACCCAAGGATTCAATTTCTATTATATGCCGTGGAAGGTTACACTAGGTAACCTAATCATGCTATGAGCCCAAAGGTCAAACGATAAAATTTGAGGAAAATGTGAAACGCATGATTTGAATCCTTGCCTTAGATAACAGATATCCTTGACAATGATAATGATAATGATAAACAATGATGATGATCATGATGATTTGAACTAAGCCAACGGCCCGGGGTCCTACAGGGTGTTGGGGACTGGAGAGACTCTAGGCTTAGTCCATCCGGGACAAGGTTGAGCTAGATTTTAGGTGACTGCAGGCGGTGCAGGTTCTGCTAGAAATTGGCATTTTAATATCTTTCCTGCAGTTCTCCGCAGCTATTTGGAGTCCCCAAAGCGTAGGTCACGTGGAAGTCAGATAACACCATGGGTTCGGGTACATATTTCACATTACTCATGTTTGGTCTGGCTTTGCTGGAGCGGTGATGTAGGGGTGGTAAACCCTGTTAAATCATATCAAACGGGTATGCGCAAAGACCTTCCTTACACGACTATCCCTTGGACGGATGAAATCGTCAAATTCGCAGCCTGGAACGTGCACGCACTGAGTTGGGTATATTCGTTGCTCTTAATGGTTGATAATAACCATAGAGCCAATCAAAAATAGCTGTTAGCTGCCTGCTTGAGCCAGTATTAGCTCAAAAAGGCAAGCTGCGAATTTGACGATTTCATCCGTCTAAGGGATACTATTATACGTAATAGGTGATACAAAACTTTTATTGAGCCAGCTCCATTTTTCGGTAACTTGATTGGTGCCGATCCCAAGGCCTGCCAATCAGATAATCGAAATATAGAGCTGGCTCCATCTGCGCAAATTCTCTATCCTCACCGATCCCTGATCAAAATGCTCGGTCTTAACTACTGTCGTCCACGGGGTATTGACGGGTACTGGGTGTTGGATTGCGGGCAGAACTTGGCTATCTCTCTCTTTTGGCTTGTTCTGTCAACACCTAGTGCCCGCCAACACCAAGTGAACGACAGTACATGTTCACTCGAGAGCCAGCAATGCATGCTCCTACAGTAAGAACACCTAGATGTCGGCAGCTTACCAATGAGAACCTCCTACCATAGTTTTCATCTCAAGTTTATTAAAACTTACTGCGTTTTCAATTTCTCTCATATGCAGCCTTACTGTGCCTCTCACGCTCGTTTAGCTGGCGGGTCTTCCGCAGTCACGAATTAGGCTACATTCACTAGAGCACTGGAGAGTAAAGTGATACACGGGCAAGCGACCCATCGGAACTCCCGAGACCATTACTCGCAACTTCATAGCGTTTCAACACTACCGCTATTGCATGCCATACAAGAATGTAGTCTTGGCGTGTATGCAATATTAGTCGTGTTCAAAAGCGCTATGAGATTGCGAGTATATCGAATTCTACATTTTCTAACTCTCCTCTGTTGTGGCCATTCTAACAGTATTACACGATAATCCCACTACGAGCAGTGCTTTAGGGCAAACTAGTCCACCCCTCAAGAGTAGTGGTTAGAATCTAAGCATTCCGGGTTTTCCTTTTGCTGCAGTGCGAGCGGGCATAGGCTTTGTGCTGTTTGATGTCGCAGCCTTGAGAAAATCTTGCTTTGGCATATTTTGGACCCTTATATGCAAATATAACTTGAGGTCTTCTAAATAGCTCATGGGCGCTGAATACGATATATTTGGTAGGCTAGTTGTTTTCACCACACGTAACTTATCCCTACATCTGTTAGTCGGGGTACATAGATCACGCGCGCCCACGGTGGGCTGGTGGTTTAATCATTCTGCCTAACCGCGAAGTAAAGACTAGTACATCCAGACTGCTTTAGTGTTTTCAGAACCATAAGAGTGATTGTTCAAGTCCATCGTTCTCCAATATCTAGTATGGCAACTTGGGGCAACCTGTGGCTTACGCGCAAATACACCTCTAAAGACCGCCTGCTGGAGTGCGCATCCCCCTATCGGCTCCTGCACGCGCTATATGCGGCTAGGTTGGCCGAGGCTAAACGGCAGAGATTCAAGGCCATTTCCCGAACCTTGCTAATGGCAGACCTGCCAGATCTTTAGCAGTTCCACGGCCCGAACCGCCAGCCTACACCGAGATGACCTGTTCACAATAATCGTATGCACCGGATCGACCGTGTTCCATGCGCGGCGATTGCCTTAGCACCTCCAATGCATCATGTTCCTCTACCACCATCGGCAGGCTGCACGATGTGCATACCCGCTGTCACATTCTCCACGGTAGGTTGTTGATCTAGGAGAAGTTGTTTCACAGGCAGGCGGCATTACACTACATATGCCAAGTTGCGGGTGAGACATGCAGGCGGGGCGGGCCGCAAGAGGATAATTGCAAAACCCGAGCGCCTGGCGCGCGAGATGAGAGCTTGCTTGGATGCCGATAGGTGACTAATCTACGACTGCACTCCTTTTCCCCATACGGGGAATCTTACCCCCATTGCGGTTTTTGATGCGTCGTCTAATATAAGCAATAGCTCTTTGTTTGTATCGCTGGCTGAGCTACCGTACTCGGAGCAGCTATTGTTCTCGCAACCAAGGCAGTTCGTATAGGCTTTTACTTAACTCATGTCTGGGATATTATTGGGATACTAATACTTCTCTTTACTTCACATGAGCGGAGGGTATCCTGTGAACACATCTCATAAGTACTCGGGGCAGGTATGATGAACCTGAACACGAGATAACAGTCTCTGGTTCTCGCATGTTTTGGGCTAGTTGTAAATTGAATCCCTGCATCACAGGTCTTGACGACTTGACCGGAGACTCTTTTGGGCCACCTGCAGCAGCCTGTAAGTGGCATGCGTTTTTTTGAACTTGAAGGTTCAAGGCGTCTTTGATACGCATATGTCGTTAGGGGCTGTAGTGTGTTCGCGCCCTAGTGCGGGAACTTCAATTCTCACTAATCTACAGCTTCGTACGTCCCGCCCAGCCGGCCGACATGCTCAGAATCTGTTGCTCTGTATCCCTGGCAATTAACTTCGGACAAAAAACTGCGGTTTTAGGAGTTTCTCGTTGAAACCTCGAACGAATTATTGCTCTACCTAAAGCTGTAGTTATATGTTCTTATTTTATCTGTTACGCATGGTGCACGTGGAAACCCCACACTCTCCGTGCAGAAATGACAAACAGGGCTGCGCATGAAATGTAACATTCGAGCATGTGGTCACTCTCCCTGCCTAGCCCGGTTTTTCGATCGAGCGATCGGATTAGGATCACTTCATGCTGGTAAAATATGTCCTTTTTTCCTAGCTTGGGTCATGGTATACTAATGGGTACAGATTCCGCTTCAGGAGTGTTTCTTGGTGCCGAGACTCAACCCGACGGAATGTTGCGATATTTCAACTATACCTATTTGATACGTCTGATATTGTCTTCGTATCTCTGCAGCTCACCCTATTGACGCGTAATGTGGCATTTCGTTGCGGTGGTAGTTCCTGGAGGGGTGAGTGATTTTCCATGACCGGGTGGGAGGTGAGTGATTTTCCATGACCGGATGGGTGAGTGATTTTCCATGACCCAAAGTGCTTGGCGGTGTTACGTCTAACCTATATATTCTACCCTATATATTCTACCAGAACGCTTCCACTCATTCCCAGCTCGTATTCCTCCTCCGCCTCAGGACTTGCCAGCGTTTTTGCTCTCGCTGTGCTATCTCCTCCAGTACAGCAATGGCCTTCCGTGATCGCTCAATATCCTCTCCTTCCCGAGGCCACTTTCTCTTCCCATTGCCATTTCTGCCCGTCTCCACATGGCCCATATCCGCAGTTCCAGGTTCCCTAGATACCTCCGCTGCACCTCGCTCACCATACCCAGTCAGCTCGGGCAAATCATAGCCAGCGCAACTCTGGCACAAGTTGGATGCATCAGGCTCGAACAATATGTGGTACCAAAGTTGGAAGGATCTCCCATTCTCCCACACCTCCAGATCCCAATCCTTCCCATCCTGCCTTCCTCCAACATACACCCCTCCCTCTTCATCTACCACCGCTTCGCCTATCTCTTCCACCTCGAACTCTGCTCTACTTCCGGAACAATCCAGATGCACTGAGGTATCAACCGAACCCGCTCCTAGCTCAGAACTGCTATCTTCCTCCTCCCAGTAGCTGAGAATTAAATAACCTGCCGCGGCGCGCATCCGCCTGATCCTTCCAACGAGAGCGTGTAGCTGCAACAACAATGGATGCGGTAGCGGCATTGTAAGGGGATCGCCCGTAGACATCGTGATAGAGGTACCAGCTTAAAGGAGTTTAGATGATATTATAGTTCCTCGGTCTTCGCGTGAGTAGCGGGATAAGGAGACAGCGGTGTGTTTAGGAAAGTGAATACGAGCTGTGTACTGAGGGGGATGGTTAGGCTTATGTTATAATATGAGATGAGGTGGAGGTTGTTAGTATTAGTAAAAGAGGGTCTGGAAGGTGTAAGTAGGAGCTGCGTAGCAGAGGTGGATGAAGGGTTTAGAAGTAAAAACTTTAGATGGGGAAGGAGGCCTACATCTGCTTCAGAACTCGCATCCCGTCTGTCCCTGCCATCTACCCTCACCTCCAGCAGGAGCTCCAAATCCCCTTATCAAAAGCCATATGCACCTCTCTCCCCAGGGACACCATATTTCCCACAGTATCCACCCCCTCACCATAACAAGCAGCCATTCTTACACTGCCAACGCCATCTGCCCCCCAGAACAATCCCAAAAATTCCCAGAAAGTCCCCCCACTATTCCCAAGTACGAACGGGAGTATATATGCCACCTCAATATTATCCGAGTCCGTTACCACGCATCATCCCCCATCGCGCCGCTTCACGAGTCCCCTCAACCTCTGTGATATTGAGCTGGTGCTCCGGGGGGAGGCCGACCGATTGGTAGTAGATGTGGTGGGATGCGGCGGGGAGGTAGGTCCTGGCATTGTTCGGGACGAGGGAGGAGGTCCACCGGATGTACTAAACGCATGTAGTGCCGCTGCGATTATGTCGGCTATTTCCTTGCGGTCACTCTCGGGGATCTGCCCTTCGGCCAGTCTAGATAGAAAGGTAGGAAAGGTGGAAGAGTGGAGCAGCCACACCTCAACTGCACTCGTTATACTGGCTCTCATCTCATTCGTTAGACTGGGAGTAATTTCTGGTTTTAGCCTGTCTGTAGAGCTTTTGGTTGGAGGAGTTTAGGAGGCTCAGTTGAGATGAAAGAAAATCTGTTAGGGACAAAGTTTTGTACGTTGGTACGGCGGGACCAAGAGAAGGAGGTAAGGGGATGGTGAAGAAGTGAGTCGCTGATATTCTGGGTGGGGGGGTGGGGATTGCGGCGAGTCGGCGGCGCTTGGAGGAGGTTCTGGATGTATATGGACCAGGTGAGTTAGTTGGAGTCAGGGTAACCAAGATAAGCACGCGCAACACTCATTTTAGGGAACAGCCTGAGCCCCCCCCCTCTTCCCCTTCCGATTCCTCATCCGTATCTGAATCCATCCAATCATCGATTTCTGACTCCGGATTTTCTCTATCAAAATCCATCCGATATGGGATTATCTGACTTGCTAAGGTACGGTCTGGTGTCCATTGTTGAGTGGCAGCGACAGCTTCTGGCAAACTCTTTAGTTGGGCAAGGCCCTGGTTTCTCTCAGAGTAACGAGGCATGATTGATTGATTCAGTTCAAGGTGCACAGTGCAGTACAGAAGTATTTTGATCCCAAGCATGCCAAGTTATTTAGATTGTACACTAATTCTCCATTTAGTCTAAACCTGTAGGGTTCGGGCGCTTCATACATATCCAAAGGTGTTCCGCACTCTCGAGACTTTTGAACTCTCGGCAAAAACTTTTCACCAATCAAAGCCCGGCTACCAAACCCACACATCCTGAACCCGAACTCTTCGAACCGTCTGAGGGGTACTAATAGTATATACATGTACGTATCATTGTGGTGTCATTTTACTAGTGCCCCTCACATGCAGGGATACCCCGCCATTACCTCGCCTACCAGCGAGTCTGTTGTTGGGCACTGAGAATACTGTATCGCCCACTCCACTCTACCAACTTGCACCCCCCCTAACCATAACCATCATCATGGCCAATCGGCTAGGCACTACCAAGCCTCTCTCGGCAAAAGAGAGGAAGCTAGCTTATCATAAGGAGAAACAACGACAGAGTGTACTGTGTGAAGAGGAGGATAAGCGTAGGGGGCACGTAACCCCCGGCCAGACCCAGTTGAAGTTAAGCTAACATTATGCAGCTGGAAGCCTTGTCGCTGGCATATTTATGGTTGTCCAGAAAATATACCTTATCCAAACCCTTACCCCAATGTGCACTCTAGCACTTGCTCTTCCCGTTCCTGTGAGGAAACCCATGCCACCTGAGAGGTGGTCAGGAGCTATCAAAAACGTTACCCCACATTCAAGCCAGATATATGGGGTTTCCTTGCTCCAAAGGCTGCTCAATACCTATCGGTTCAGAAACACACTCATACTTTGCCATTGCCAGTTGATATGCTACCAATGATATTCAAACCTAATGATCTTTGGGATGTGAAGGAGCCAGCAGTTGAGGAGGTACATGAAGCATGTTTTGTTCAGGGTTTCAAGGAAGATATTACAGTCACCGTACCTTCTGATACCTCACCCTGGACTATTAACAAGCAAATTATTTGGCCTACACATGAATCTCTCGACGTCGCATATATCCTGAACCTGGTACCTGATGATCTTAACAATACATATCCCATGTTTGTACCAGCTGTATTGGAGGAGGCGCTTGGATCAGAGAGTACTGGTTTCATCGCATACAATATTACACCTCGCCATACATTTGTGAATATTCATGTTGATAGGGGGCAGGATACGGTTGCAATTAATCTAGGAAGGACAAAAAAAGTCTGGTTTCTATGGCCACCTATACAACTTAATGAGTCACTCTTCTATAATCAGGCTTTCCAATATGTTCCGGAAGAGGAATCTACTGGCACCACTACAATCACTAAGCCGTTACAAGCTACCAGATTTGTCCACTTCGCAGGTTTATTGGAAGGTGGTATGATCACTAATACCACTAATACAGAAGCCCTCTATATTCCAGCAGGGTGGCTACATGCTGTACTTACCATCGAAGGGGGGTACCTTTGTGGAATATCATGGACAACTTCTAAACGTCTTCCACTCCTGTTAAGATGTTTGAAACTGGAAGTCAGTCATCTACACACTCTAGAAGAAACAGTTACAGCTTCTTATTTAACGTTATCCGGATTGTAATTTGAAAGTTCTTTATCGATCAGATTACGCTACAGATGGAGCATTGATTAACCTCCACGATATTCTTGAATAGCCACGAATAAAACCTGACATCTCAAGAATCAAGCAGATCACGACAAAGTTTATCCACTGGTGAAGAACCTCCCAAAGATTGCTATATAGCCAGAAATGACAGTGAAGATTTACTTAAGACTACGATATCGCCTAAAAGCGCTTCACGAAAAGACAAAATAAAATTGTTTAAATTTCTAAACCAATTCCATTTATTACTCATATACTTCCATACACAGCCGTATGTTAAACATCTTCAGAATAAGAGAGTTTATTCATTCCTGATTATATCAAGAGTCACGACTTTTCCCTACAAGAACCCTCAAGGCTTCTGAAATACCATGATCACACCTCCCTATTCCTACACCTGTAGATACTACTATCCTAAAGAAGACTAATCGAGAGCACATTTTACTGATTTCTGCCTCTTAACGGCCTTCCGCCTCCTCCTCCTCCACCTCCACCTCTACATCCACGTCTCCACCCCATCTCCATCTCCACCCCAGATTCTCGATTCAAATTCAACCCGACGAAGCTATTAGATAGCTTAGATTCTCAGATACTACCGTAAGATTCTGAGAGTGAACGAAGCTAAGAGGCTCAGATTCTTAGAATACGCTGAAGACATATCCCGTCCCTACGCGAGGAGCCAGATTAGAGACTTTTACCACGCCAGAAAAGAACAAACAAAAAATCCTCACGCATCACCGAATTCGCCACGAAGTTCTTCAGACCGACAAAGATCGAGCAGAATTGTTTTTCCACACTATTCCTGATATACTACGCATTTTCTTACCGCCTGCTTATGCGATTCGACAGACCCTGATCATTCTTTACGAGATAATTTCAGATCAAGATAATAGCTTCTGCAACCACGCCTCTATACGTTATTATTTCGATTTTCTACATATAAAGAGAGATTCGATATATTTTAGCTACGATCAGATTCAACAAATGATCAACGATGATGCTTTTTTCAGATACAAGATTCGCCGATCATCCTTTCTAATTCCGCGACGCAAAGATGTTTTACAACCTATCAGACCGCTAATCTATCACCACTATAACTAATTGGCCACATTTGTAACTAAGAATTTATTTTATTTTCGGTAGTTTGGTGAAAAGACGAGACTAAAAATATGACTTTTAGACTTATGATAAGATTAAGTTTTGTTGTTACTAAGCATGAAACCGCAGATATACATATACGACGCTACCTATTATTTAAGATTAATAGTTGAGATATACAAGGCAGAAATAGGCCTTTAACTAGCAGAGAGACTAATTTCAATACAAAGATCGCTGCCATACAGTTTTCTGAATACGATTAAGAAAAATTACAAATGCTATTTTTCTCGAGATATCGCCTCTAATATTTACACTCAACGCTAAATATATAAAGAATGCTGTCAATAAAGAAATCTATAAAATGGGCTCCTCCAACCAAATCCGCAATATTCTCATCATACGCTTTAAGAACCCATTATATGTCTGCTACGTCAAAACTATCTTCTTTTTATGCCGACCCGTCCAAGAAAATCAAGCTCCCGCCTGTACGAGAGGTAGGCCAGAGTATCAAAACTTCTACCAAGATAAATAATCAAAACGCTAACACTTTCAATTATCAAGTTAACAATTAATTCTTCCACCAAACCCATGACAGAAACAAGAAAAAGAGCAGAAAGAGAATATAATTCAGCGTCCGCAAAAGTCTCGAAAGAATAAATAAGGAGGAAATGAAAGTCAAGAGGATCGCAAGAAACAGAAGAAAAACTACAGATGCAGTTTCGCGCTGCGAGATTGCAAAGAAAGAGAAGCGAGAAGAAATAAGACTAAAACGTTGTCAGAACCGTCTCTCTGACAAAAAAAAGTTTCCATTAATTTGGTTTTGCAGAATAAGAATCGTTTCTACCGATCTCAAAGAAATTAAAAATAAAACACTCAGAAATTTATCGTTCATTCATGCGAAATCAGATTATCAAAATCTTATGAATTTATAAGTATATACGTGACTACGAAGAATTTAGACAGATCACAAATACAAGCCCATATTATCCGTAAGAAGTTTCATCATCTGTCAAGATAAATTCTACGCCCACACAAGAATGCCATACTTCCTAATCCTCAAAATTGACATATATACGCTAAAAAATACAAAGTTCAACAAACAAGATGCTCATACCCAAATACATTACCCCTTTTATTACATTCGCTTTCATTGACATAGATGAAGAAGATGACCGCTCACGCCTATATACAGCCATGATTGAAAAATAATTCATCGGGGTTCGACTCAGAAGAAACTACTGCTGGTAAATCATTTTAATCCTCCGATACCTGCAGAATGACTCATAATTACTACCATTACTACACGAGCGTTAGAATATCGCGATGATTTAAATTTGAATATGTATAAGAGAGTTATTTAGAATATCAAGCGGAACATTGAGTTTCCTCTTCGAAACTTCATTTGGTTTACATTTTCTTCGATATTGTTTGCAACAAATACCCAAAGCTAAAATAACCTGGCCCAATCCATCAGAAATTGATCATTATTCCTATCTTATATCGCAGCCACATCCACTTCTCACTGGTGCCTTCAGATTTCTTTATGGTCTTCACCTTCCCATTGCACGTTCATCAGATCTAAATGTTCAAAATGCATACTATAAAGGATGGTGCTCCTCTCACTATACATCTAATATATTTGTTTTCGCTCCTGATGGAACTATAATCCATTAAACGATTAATGCCCCACACAGCTGGCATGACTCTGCTGTATCACGGAACCTCCTTAAACAGCTCATAAATACAATATCAACACATAATTACCTCGTAGCTGATATAGCATTCCCAAATAATTCACTTGAATGAAATGGAAGGATTAGAACTCCACCAAAGTCCAACTTTACTACATACCCTAATGATGATCGACAGAAAAGCGAATGCAGTTCAACGAAGAATCAGATTCTGCCGCAAGAATTGAACGTGATGCAGGCTTCATAGCCATTTCATGCGATTGAAGATTCACGCTGTCATGACTAACGATCGTCATAATCTTTAAATACGCAGAAGATCGATAATTTACTTGACCAGAATTATGAGATAAACCAAATAAAGACAAAGATATATAAGATATGAAAGATTAGAGGCAAGAACGGATTATTCAAACTTTCAAGACATGCTTTCCGAGATATCAAAAAGAATGATAGAATACGCAGATTCTATACCTTCCTTCCTTAATCTTCATGTACATATCCCATATTATAACAAACTTAAAATATCGCTAAAGCAGTATCCAGCACCGACAGTAGATGATAGAATATTGTCCTTGAATTTCTCTGCGAAAAGAAGTTTGAGCTTCAGATCTCTGTTCTCGTCCTTAAGAATACTGTCCTGTTCTTGTAATCTTTCGTTTCTTTCCTCCAGTCGCTCAATCCTTTGATTTGCCCACTCTAACTGAGAATCCAAACTTTGAATAATTCCATTCCACCCCATTGTTTCATCATATCAGACAGATTTGAATTATCAGAAACACGTTTTAAACTGCTTGTCAACCGCTCTAAAGCTTGTTTACTTTCCGTTGATATAAGACTTCTGCGCCAGATATCCGCATCGATTGCTTCCAGATACTTGTTGCAGAGCGAATGCGGGTTCGCTGAATCTCGCACACTGATCGCCGTTGTAGCTGATCCTTTTCCACCGCAAAGATTTACTGGGACAGATTACGCTTTAACATTCAGAATCGATAAGACTTCACCTGCTTTTTCGCTTTTTCGGCGAGCGCTGTTCCGCCAAGAAAGAATGCTGAAGCTAGCGAGTAACAAGAGCTAGATCTTGCGACAATTTATCTTCCTTTTATCGGCGATTACAACACTTACCATCGCTCATTCTGGTAGATGCCCTACCAAATTTCTCATAGCGAGAATTTTGAGACGATTTCATTCCGCCAATTCCCGCAATGCCGCTTCTTTCCTTCTCCGCCTTTTCTCCTTTTACGCTAATGTTTATATCGCCACAGAACTCCAATAGAATACAACTCGTTCAGATATTATTCCCGCCACACTTTTCTCCACGCCAGATCACAAAAAACTTACAATTCCTGAGAAAGAATGATTATAGTAGATTATCGACGGAGATGCATGAGACATGACGATGCATGACACGAAGTTGGAGCGGCTGAGTATGAGGCCACAGTAATGCATTTTTGATAAATTTACGGATATCTCACTACTTCCGCCACCAGAACTCTCCCATGTGAAGTCAACCAAAAGTTTGATATCAATCCGTAGCGAAATAATTCTTCACGATCGCTCGAGACGAAATGATATTTTGCAGAAATTTAAATCGATTAATTAATCGACATTTATACGCAGAACGGAAAGGGCGCCAGAATGTTATGGCGTTTACCAAATGATGACAAGGAAATTTTGCAGACAAGAATCAATACCTGCTTTACCTATATTCTTCCTGTGATCACCCACTTTGTCACGGCTAAGATGAGCATACCATGACGGCGATTCAAATAAGATCTGGACGAGTAATGACAGCCACAAGCAGCTACCGCTATCCACAAAGCAGAAAGGCGATAATGGCGTGATATAATTTATTGGCTTTAGAACGCGCGGTTTCGCTACATCTGCCCCCATCCGCCATGAACGCGCTTTTATTAACACATCTCGCTATTTTCTATGCGAATATAATTCCTCTATTTTAGGGGACAGCAATAAACAGCAGAAGCGAACATATATACATTTACCTATTTGCCCGCCGCGGTATTCTAAAGATACGCGCGATAGTTAGCTCAGACTGTCATTCTAAAATGCGAACTCGCGACACGACGCCTTTATATATATATATACATATACCTACATGTATTCTTCTCCTCATCTATCCCCCTCTCCTCCACTATCATCATCCTCTTCTCCTATTACCTCTTTCATCGCTCTGCTCCGCTATCATCATCCTCTACTATTGCCTTCATCATCACTCTTTTACGCTATCATCTCCGCTACTAGTGCCTCCATCATCGCTCTCCTCCGCTATCATCCTATTCTACTATTGCTTTCATCATCACTCCTTTACGCTTCTCTCACCCCTCCTTCGCTCTCTCTTTTTCCGCTATCACCCCTCTCCCTGCTAACCATTGTTATCAGCCCATTCGAAGATGACCCAATCGTCTGGAGGTGTGTATATACATCTGTTCAGCATGCCACTTGAACCCCACCCAATCCATCAGACAGAATCTCATATATAATCCCCCCACCTCTCCGTCACAACCTCTTTCTGTAACACGCTAATTGCTCAGAAAGATAAGATAAAGACCGCCGCTTAATCTACAAGAACCTCGCTACATCTCCATTTCAGACGCTCCAACATCACGAAATGTACCGATAAAGAACGCCATGACATGCAAGACGTTACATCCCTAAATAAACTAATGACTAGAAATTTCAAATAGTTTTCAACTCGCTAAACTACCTTTCACAACCCGGATGATGAAGAGATCGCCATTCTTTTCGCACTAAATTTACAAATAATTTTTTCTCCGACGTCAGATCAACCGCTTATCACCAAGATTTGTCCCATTGCCCAAAGACAAGCCCTCTATCCTCGCCGATCTTTTCTATCATTCGGCCATTATCTGCGACTTCTCCTGAGCTATGGCTTCTCAACGGTAAGAAAGTTTACATTCAAGTCCCCTTCTCAGATTCTTGTCCTAACACTAAAGGTGATGTTAGAAAGAGCCATACCAAACGGCCTTAAGATTTTATCGATTACAATCGTCATATACTAAATATCCGCATCAGCCTTTGTCACGGCCATTCCCCATAAGTGTCATTTGTTTTACACTTTAAATAAATTAATAGGTCAATCATAGATTCAATAAAGGGATGTCTCTATAATCTGGCTTTATTTGTCATTTTGTATGATACACGTTTTTTTAACATCAAGGCCTACAATTACTTTCATAATACTCGCCCACGGATAACGTTTCATCGCGCTATACTTTCGCCTAAACCCCGCCTCTATAATGATGATTGGATTGTATGACAGATCTATTGTCCTAAGAGAGAGAAGGCATGAGAAGCTTGTTTTTTTTTTTTTTTTTGAGTGACGCATTTTTGCCGCATCAAGAGATCCTCTAACTTGACTTTCTATGAATACAAGAGTTAATTAATTGTCTCAGGTGCTATCATACCCGGCCACCTAACCTTATAAACCAAAAATAAAGATTCCCAAGACTGATGTTTAACGATTTACGCTAATGTTCAACACGCTAAATTTATATATTATGATACTCGAGAGATCTTAAACTTTACAGACAGAGGAATTATACATCGCAAAGAAAGACTACCATCCCTACTTACCAAAAATGAATGATATCCGTTCTCTTCCAAAATCCTATCATTCTCTTATCGATGCAAAAATAAGCTAATAATGATCACTGTTTATAGGTTGCATTCATCCCTACCAATGCTTAGCCGGGTTTAAGTGATTCTTCAGGGCTATATAATTCTCATCAACACCCTTTAATCCTGGACCGCTGGGATCTTTTACATATTCCTGCTTATTTCTGCTTATCCTTATCTGTTGAAGATTCTTCGTGAAATATTATTCATAACGTGATTAACTGACTTGTACTACTCAAATAGATATGAATACAAGAATTTCGAGCCTAAAATATTCATACAAGAGCCTGTGCTCGCGCTTTGTAGTCAACCCATAACCAGATCTTCTTTACATCATCTCATTTTATTTCAATATAGGACTATGCTGACCCTCCGGTTATATATAACCACAGGAAGTTCAAGTATTGAACCGCTGATCTTAGATACATGGGCCTTTGAGACGACGCACAGATCTCAAAGTAATCCTGCTACTCTAATACTTTTGACCAATTAGAAGATTGAATCCACCACTTTACGCTAAACCATATCTCTACCAAGAATCTCAGAAGCGCTTATCCCCAAACTACTATCAAAATACTCACCTACCAACAAGGAGCAAGTTTAGTGTGGCTTTACTAACAGACTTTCTCATCTTAAGATCTCCCATACAAATTCAACCCCTATATCACCGGGATCAAGAATCGACTTTAAGCATGAATAAATTCAGATAAACTTCACTGCGCCTTTACGCTTTTTACATACAAAATAGAATAAAGACGGATAAGGTGCCATTTAAACCCACGGTTAAAATCGTTACATTATACCTATACCTACAATCCGGCTTTTATCATTCGACATTCCGCCGCTGAAAGTTTATTCGCAATGCAATTTACGTCAGATTTAACGCCATGACAACATACGCCAGACATCTGCTCATGACACTCATATCGACGCTGTTGTTCTCATTATTTGAGTCATGCGCTCTCTAGTCTTTGAAAAGCAAGAACTTAGATCAGAATCGCCACGGTTAATTATCGCAGATTTGCCAGACGTAAATGCAGAATTCACGCCGTGCCAAGACCATCCAAAAGCCATTGCTTTCTTTATATCACGTACCCTGCATCAAGATACTCTTCTAATACCGCTAACGATGGCGCGACGCAATAGATTCTTAATCACTATATAGTGATAGATACAGAGTCACACTTTCTGCCCACACACACCTCGACTTTTGCGCTTAATAACGCTGTCTTTACGCAATTTACAATGACAACCACATAAGACGCTTCTTTGAGCGCTTAAGTTTATCAAATCGAACGATTAAACTCTCATCGAAGATACGCCGTTTTATCAAACGAAAAGAAAGACACCACCATTTGCTCCATACGCCGACGCTATTAACTAGCTCACTGCGCTTGACTCACCACAATTTATCGATATAGCCACTATCCTAACACTAAAAGAAGAAGCGCCAGAGGAATCCAGAGAAAGAACCTAACATATCCGACAATTTCTTATTACATAAACACAAAGCGCCATTATATCCTACTAATAAAGTCACTATCACAATAAATTAACAGATTACTGCAAGATCTTATCTATAATTTAATCAAACTTTACAACAAAGTCTCGCCGAAATTGCAAGCTGAGAGAGAAAGATATCCCACACATACATTTAACTTAAAATATACGTTTATGAAAGATGCAAGATGTAATAGTTTATCGGCTTAGTTGGCGTTACACTATCGAGGCCGTAAGAGAAATAGGTGATGTCTCGTAGATGTAAGTAAACATTTCTTTTTATCGCAAACTCTAGACGCCCTTCTACCGAATAGGGGATTGACTTGACATTTGGACTTGCGTCGTTCATTCTACGCAATATTCTCAAGTGGAAAGTTTGACAGTAAGCAGGGTATGTTTTATTTACTATCTACTCGTTTAAGTGAATCCTGCGAGTTTCCATCAACCACCCATACAGGAAGGATCGAACAACCCACAACTAGAAACCCACGGCGAGGAGAGAATTTCCACCAAACCGCAAATTTCAACCTAATAAACGAAGACAACCCTGAGCCTAACCAACAAAGACAATAAGCACTAAAACACTTCCAGAAACCTCAACCGCCCAGCCACAAAGAAAGAACCCCAAGACATCGTGACTAACAAGAAGATGTAAGTCATTACCTCCAGAAAAGAAAACGACACCAAGTCAAAAGAGATGCCATTAAAACTGACACCTCAAGCCAAGACAAGAGACAGGATACCCCACCCCTAGTCCCCAACTTAGCCCCTGACCTACCAATAAACCACCCCAAAGAACTAATTAATCCAAATATGTATTTGAAAGGAAACAATCGATGGAAAAGAAAGAGAAAAAGAACAGTAAAACAATGCATGATAGAGAGACAAAAGGGAGATAAGGAATGGAAATATAAGATCAAAAGAAACACAAAAGAGGAAAAGAAAAGAAAAGAACCCGACAACCAGCACCCTTTATACACCTAAGACATACTAGTCCCCTTCTTCCAACATCAACAATCTTTCCGCCTCTTCCTTCTTGAACGCATCGGCAAGACGTTCATTCCAATCAGTCAATATCCCAGAGGCTTATCATGCCTTGACAAGGAGCAGTAATCGATAACCAGATACTTTAGTATCGTGAGGCGAATAATCGATCAAACTCCATCATAGCCTTCTCCTCCTCATTCAATACATCGTCAAGAGCCATGCACCTAGTGTGACCCCTATCCCACCTCTCACCGCAGAGACATTTTCTACCAAAACAGTACAGACCCCTCCTCCAATCCCACAAGGCGGTCTGCATAGCCGGATCAGATACACCTAACGTGCATATCACATCAGCAACCAACACAACCAACCAAAAATAGAAAAAGAAACACAAAAACAAAAACAAAAACCAAAACAATCGAAACCAATCAACGAAAATCAAGCACAAAGCATATCGGTTCACCTGCCCCCATGGGGGCAGGTGAACCACCACCACCACCACCCCCCAATCAGGAGACTCACCAAGAACAGATACAGCATCCAAACCCTTCAGCCTAGCATCGGGCTCAACAATAGCCGTCAGAGTACCAGCCGCTCCGGAGTCCCTATCGCAGATAGTAACAGCCTTCCTCCAATACATGAAATCATCCAGTTTGGCCTTCAACCCGATACCAGAAAACCGATCCAGTTGGCCAAGAAAGAGACCGTACATGTCGTCCCTCCGCAGATACCAAACCATCATCTTGGATCGTGCCCGCAAAGTCACATCCCTCGTCACCACCCTCCTCTTCCCCATCAGATAATCAAGGATCATACGCAGAGGATTATCGGCATGCATGGAATCGATATGATGTTGAAACCGACATCGGAGATGCTTCATCCTATCCTTCACCTCCAAGACACCACACAAGTTACCAGCCAATCGAGCCCGCTTGGAGGTACCACCAGCCACCCATATCATGCATCTCTTCCAGGCATCCTCAAGCGGTGCAAGCAATCGTCGCCTCCTATCAGGTCCACAAGCAGCCACAGTCCCAGAACGTATCCAAGGATCAAACAGGGGCAGACCGTACTCCATGATCGGTCGTATAAAGAGCTTGAACATATTGAGCCTCACACGCGGAGTCCAGTGGTCGGAACTGAGCTGCAGGAAACCCTTCATCTTCAGGGCCTTACCGACAATCCCATCCCTATGAGCCTCAAAGTCGATCCCATCACTCCGCGAAGCGAAATCTTGTAGGTATCAATCACCGGTATAAATTAGCCCGTAGATAGTCGAAGTCGTCTTGGCGATCCTTCATCAGGCCGACGCGATGACTACACTTGCCCACCTTGAACGCATATCGTGATCATCGGTACGTATTCATATATATCCAACATGAGAAGCCAATCGACACATCAAAACACCATCGTGTGAAACGAATGGAAGGCGCATGACCATGAAGTGAAGGAATGAGAGATCATCGTCGGAGGAAACCATAGGATCATCGTGATCAACACCATCATGATTATCTGTAGAGGAATCGGTACCGGAACCATCATCATCTGGGAATCATATCAGCAAAAACAGGATATCAATCAAGTGTCAAGTAATCAAGTAACCCAGAGCAGTCAACTCACATTCAGAGCATTCATCAGAGCCAACATCAAATCCAATCATGGAAGAATCGCCATCCTCATCAACATCAACAACAGGAACATATCGATACCCATCAATAGTCTTCCCCATCAACCGTTCAGACCTTCGCAGCTCAATCCCAGGCACCGAATCAGTAGTGGGAGGTGGAGCGGGAGGTGTAGGTGTAGGTGTAGGTGTAGGTGTAGGTGACTTGACAGTCACGAGTAGTCTCGATCGATCATTCAACAATCGCATGAGGGAATCAATAAACTTGTTGAATATGGCCGGCGATAGAGGCGATCCCTGAGGTACACCAACACTCCTACGAAGCACCCCAGATGTCTCCCCATTGACAACCAAACGCTGACATGTCGATGCTTGTCATCAATTGAGCAAGATTTTGATAAAGCGGAGATATCCTCGCGAGCAAGAAAGCGTTCACCAAGCTTGTCCCTTACCAAATATCATAAAAGAAGATCGAGGAACACAGCAATAGGTAGCATCCCAGTAGAGAGAGAGTGATGCAGGGTCGCAGCCTGCGTCATCGTCGAGTACCCAGCACGGAACCCAGCCTGAGCACCATCAAGTCGATTGTAGGCAAAGAAAGGATCCTCAAACATAAAGCGATATCGAACTCAAACACACGCGTCGGAACATTCTGGAGTATCCTGTCGGCCTAGTATTGTCGGACGTATAGAAATCGTCGGTCGCTATGAATCAAAACAGTAAGGGACCTATTCCATCGACGAGTCCTCCCAAACGACCAAGCCTGAAAGAGTATGAGATCCGTCACAGCGAAATCTAACAAGAGCCTTCATCTGCAGATATGGATACCGCCCCATGGCACGCCGTGGTCGGAAACCTCGATATAATCCTCCACTTCTCGGATACAGGAGGAGTGGATTCCATAGTAGCGGATCGCCAATTGGAAGAAGGCGCGTCAATATCGATATCAACATCACACACCACCACGTCGCCTTGCCACCGATGCGACCACCACCCCATGGCGGGCGATGGTGATGGATTAGAACTTTAGCATACTTGGTCAAGCATTCTCCATGGGTGTCCGATCCTGCTCGAATACGATAACCTTCCATCAATTGACGATCTGTCTGTACACGAAGAGACCCGATCATGATCCCATATCGCTTCCACACGGCAGCGGCATGCCTATCAGGTCGCTCCCTCTCAAGTCCAGGACGTACAATGCCCAATACAACCTCAGAGATTGCCTGCACCTTACCCACAAGCAAAGCATCAAGCATATCAACATCATAACTTTCGGACCCTCGATCCAGACAGTTCAACATCTCAAGCAATTAAAAGCGCATAACCTCGCACGTTCCATCACAACCTTACCCTCATTCACATTCAGCGGATTTCCCCTACCCCTTTTCCCCCTCCTGGTCCGGCGACAACCCAACTTCCTGATGGTCACATCCTTCTCCTCATAAGCCTCTCCTCTGCCCTTAACTTGCACGCGTGGAATAACTCCCCCCCTATTAATCGATGCGGCGGTACCGGCATCATTTAATACCTTAAGCCTATTGATCCTGTATCTCAATACATCATCACCATTACCCCTACCGGTACCAGGTTTCCCCTTTCCTGAATGGGTAGATAATGTCGACCTTGCAATGATAGGAACAGAAGCCAACAACATATACGGATGATCAGTATCGATTCTCAGATCGAGGCCATTTCTAAGAGTTGGAGATCGTTCCATCGAGAACAGCATCGTTGGTAGCCAGCGGCGAGGAAAATCTGCGGAAAGACAAAATGCGTGATCCGTACCGAGTGAAAGTTTGGATGATGAAGAAGATGATGATGATGATGATGATGATAATTGAGATGATGGGGAAGGGAGCAATCGCCTCATAGCAGAGACGGTTTGCCATCGATGGAAAACCCGAATCCTATCGGCGGGTCCTACCCTTTCCTGACCTGGAAACCTAGTATTTATATCACCTAACAGTAGTTGGACTGGAGGTAGTCGTCGAAGATGTTGCTCCATAGCCTGAACAGACATGGACGTAGGTGGATAATAAATTACTAGTCGTCGTCACTCCAGCGCGAACAAAAATCCGAGCATCGTAGCGCCTTCACCGTTATAGAAGATCGCGGCCGGAAGGCCAGGAGATAAATCTCGCCACTGTTCCTGCCCTCGCGCGCGTCTCGACATTCATGTAAAGCAGTCTTCTTGCCCACTACATGGATAAATGAGCCGTTAGGAATGGTTTATGTCTGCGTCTCACGTGACAAATAAAATCGTATCTGCCACACCCAACATAGCGAGCAGATCCTGCAGCTTCCTATCATTCAAGCCTGATATTAACATAACCCACCAAACATGCTCCATCGTAGATGTAAGCTCTTCAAGTTCCCACCTAATCATGGTCTGAAACGAAATGAAACCACCCATCGGTTAGATCTCAAGGCAACCAAACAAAGGTGGGGGTGGGGGGGGAGGAAGGATGGTAGAGGGTTGGGATAGGAGGAGGCGGTAGGAGTGGAGAATGTTCTACGTGAAAGGGTGTATAACAAACGATTCGAACAGGAGAGTCTGAGGAGAAGTGAATCGATGTCAGTAAACAAGTGAGATAAGCAAAAAAAAAAAAAAAAAAAGGTATACATGCCTTTCCCGTCATATCGGGATCCAACAACCGGTAAACCGCAATCAGAACCGATATCATCGACCTCAAATTCAACCATATCCAAACGTTCGACCCCATCATCATCCATCCCACAAGATCCGTTTCCAATCACTCTACTCTTGCCCTTCTCGCCTCGTTGTATTCATTCACTCATCCATCCATTCTGCGTCCGTCATCTCCTCCACCTTAAGATTCGATATGTCTTTAACATTCAGAGTCGGAAACCTCCATTGAAATATATGCGGAGTATGGTCGAGCAGTACTACGTGTTGGTTGAGGGGTAGGGATAAGGACAGAAAAACCGGTAGAAGCGTGAGGCAGAAGATGATAGGGTCTTTGGCAGTCGAGGATCTGAAGCGATGAAAGCATCTCGCGCCGGAAGCATCTGAGGAATATCAATCATCAACGCCGAAGATCGAAGATCAATATCAGGATCTGGATCTGGATCAGGATCAGGATCAGGTTTAGAATAGGAATCAGAATCAGAATCAGAATGTTGATAGGTATCGGATCGTGAGACAACAAAATCAGAAGCCACAGGATCATGCACAGTAGGTGCATGTATCGGGGCAATCGAAGGTGTAGCATCGGGTATCCTAGGGCCAAACAAACGAGTCCGATCCATAGGGGTGGTGGTGGCGATGTCGTGCAGTAGCATCTGTAGGAACAACTCCGTCTGTTTATTCATGCTCGTTGAGAGGTTTCGATTCGATCGAAACCCACAACAACAGCGGTCCTATCTCTCCCCATCGCGGTTTTCCATATAGGTTTCAATGTCTGTCTGGTCGTAAAATTCTTGGTCGGCAAGCGGATAGGGCAAGACGTCCAATGAATATACGTCGAAGGATATTCCGTTCCCGCTGCAAACAGGTATCCATCACCCGGCAATTGGATCCACTGGCATCATTTGTGGCCGTCCCTAGCTTATAGCTGCGAGGATCAAGCAGATCAAACCATTTCAGTACAGTCAAGTCGGGATGATCGGTCGAATCGCTTTCTATCTGAAAGGCAACCCGTCAAGCGATTAACTCCGTGGCGTCGTTATTCACCCAACCGATATTGATAACATGACGAGGCTGTATCACAAGATCAAACCTCAGACAACGTCGGATAAGTCCAATACCTTGCCTCTTGAAACCCATGACATAGAGATGACGATACGCTCTCGGGGTTTCCAATGCCGTAGGATTCATGGAAGCTGATGATGTTTTCAGTATCGATGTAAATCGTTGTTCGTTAGAGGAGGAGGAGGGATAAGTAGTAGTGTTGGTGGCAGACGACTTTGAACCTTGTAATAAATGGTTTGAATCACCGTTTTGAATATCCGGTGGGTAGTGGTAGCGGTATAAGTGGTTCTCACCATGATTGGATTGGTTTTGGTGACGGTAATGGTGATGGTGGTTCCCAACCGGCTCAGCCTTTCCTTTCCCCTTACCCACAATAATTGAAGATTCAACATGAGGCGATAAATTCGGCCTTTCGAGCGGCATCAGCGTAATCCGAGGTCTCTCTGCTTCGGTGGAATGTTCCGTCAATTATTCGTTTCAAAACTTTTCCAGCGTTCAATAAGCGTCATTTGATCCTCTTTCGCGCTCAATCGATATTCGATTCGCGATCTCGCTTGTTAAGATCTTCAATCGGTCACTGTTGCGAATTATCAGCGTGTGTCGTGTCGTCCAGCAGGATCGCGAATCACGGCGCAAATATCAAAAATATTTGTTTCAGCGACGAACCTATCGAGCGGAAAGGTTATCAGAATCAACTGCCAAACAAATCGAATAACTAGCGCTATCGTCGAATAATATCGCCTTTTATCGTAGAGGTGGATCCATGATGGTTGAGCCTCTTCTTGAAGGATCGAATCTCGAGTCGTTGTCGGGATCGAGAATGAGAAACAAATTCCGTTCTTCTTGCTGTGTCTGCGATCTTAGAACAACTGTAAAAGGCAAACCAGCGCCTCACTCATCAAATCCAATCCTCGTCGTTCTTGCCGTCGATGAAATCTCTGGTGCAAAGTGTTCTCGCGTAAATCGTCGGTGTTCGCGACAGAACGGCAATGATATCATCCGTCCAGGTGGTGGTCTTGATGGTCCGTTCACGAGATCTCATGCGCGAATGCATATGCGGCGATATATCTATAAAGGCTGTTGGCGTTTCGCATTCTTTTCGCGAAACGTCTGCGTTCTTCGATGGCGTAGCAACAAAGTATTGAAGCGATCAGCGCTCCATGAAGTGTAGCGTCATACTCCTCGCTTTTGAAGATCATGGATCTATCCGCGCCGTTAGAATCGGAGCGATTACTATATTCTAGTCCCCATTAGTGTTAGGGTGAAAAATTTATATATATATATGTATATATAAAATGTTAAATGATTTGCAAGTAGTAATCGTGCTATCAACATTGCATCGGGTAATGGGATAACCAAACCAACCGGAATAGGTATATCATGTAGAGTATTTTATCCGCAAGAAAGTAGAAGTAAAGCTCAAATGCAAAATGGTATCATAGTGAGCATTGGGGGGGGGGGAAGGTAGTTGAACAACTTCCGATCAGGGGATGTAGAGATATAGAATGGATGATTCAGAAAAACAAAAGGAATATTCAAATACAAGTGGTATCATGTTAGTTATTGGGGGGGTAGGAGTTTTAGCTCACCTGCCCCCATGGGGGCAGGTGAGCCATACCACGTATTCCCCCGGTCACTCCGCACCCAAGCGACGCCGCGTCCACGTCGTCCGCGCCGGACACGGTGGCCCATGCAGGGATGGCAACCACCGCGGCCCACACAAATCCCACCTCCGCGACCCGCGGATCCTCCCAGCCCCGTGCCCCCGCGTAGCTCTTCGCTGCCACACCCCCTGCTCCACCCACCCCACCCTACCCCACCCCACGATGCAGCGGAAATGAGCAAAATGATTCATTTAATAAACAATAAGAGCCATGCGGCTCGACTTCTTTTTTTGACAGAATACTAGATTCGATAAATGTAGCTTCGAGACAGAGACAATAGAGTATTGAACTAAATAAAAGGCTCAGTACGGTCCAATACTCAAGCGAAAGTTCGCCGGTCATCTATCAAATGCACAGTTGAGAAAGTAAGTATCCATGCGGCATCACAGCGGCACCCCAATAAATAAAAGACCTTTGGCAACACTATACTGCTTAGACATCACAACCGTCCCTCTTACAACACAGACTCATATGAATATGTTTAGTGCTACTGGATCACAGCGGTTTGCGTCATATATAGAATAAGACTTTTTACACAGATACAGAACTCGGCCAAAAAAAAAATCTTGCGCAATGCGGAAATAAGCCAATACATCACAAAATATTTTTATTAGGACAACGCCGCTTCAATGCGGCACTACTACAGCCGCAAGAACACCTCATTTTCCCCTACAGTATCTAACCCCACTACAATGCAGTGTCTTACCTGTCTTTAAGCCTTTAACGTTAAGACATTGAACAGGCTATCAATACTTCTGGCCAACATACCATCAAGATGTATTCTTATCTGGTGAGTACTCAAGTCCTTATAGGTAACATAGCCTACTTCTGTATTTATATTTCGTTCCAGAGTATTCACATTCCCGGATGCTTCAATATGTCTTCAATCACTCAAGATTCAATGGAGAAATCTGACGTTTCCTATAATTTTCCATCTTCTCCTCCAAAGACTCAATCTGCAACGGATATCCCCACCTCGGGACAGCCTACACTATATACTAGTGATGCTTTAACCTGGAAATCAATCTCCGCGGCTTCAGAGCCAAACAACTCTCTTGGGAATCCTCCAATCAAACTTCCTGGTATCTCCGGGCCTTTCCCTCCTATTTATCAGCGTACCATTCAGGTCATTTGCGGACCTGTTCCTGAGGAGGTTCTCTATTCCTCAATCCCGCCTAAAGATAGATACGCCAAGTTCACAACAATTGGATTTGAAGTTTGGCGCCCCACACCCACTCTTCTCAAGAAAACTCTTTTTCAAGAGTCTGAAAAATTTGCAAGGGACACTGGCATGATTGCTCCTCTCGACTTGCTTAAAAATGATCTCTGCGTACATATACTCTACAATACCACATTATTTGCTGACTGGAGCAAATACTACACCACGAAACATGGGGAAGAGGCTCATATAACACACTGTATATTTGCATATGGCTGGTCTGACAAATACCGTCTCCCTGTTTACTTGCCCCCAGCTGCAAGTGATTCTCAATCTTTAAAATCTACGCTTGATACATGGTATTCCCAACCTACCGTCCCTATAGTTCTTCTCTTTGGGTATAGAGATTTTTCCTACTTTCAAAATGAAGTTCAACCTTTACGCAAAGAAAGTAAGTTTTAATAATTATTTCCTTACCATAACTTGCATAAGAGTTACTTATATAACTACTTTATATTAGCCCTTACAAGATACTATAAAAAGAACGCACCTCATATATATCTGAGCTCTGATCTTCCATCTCTTCCAACATTATTCAAACATTGTGAAGCAGAAACTTCCCGTTTGCAAAAGAATCGTTTACTAGCTGATGGCGATGATGATCAAAATTCCAATGTTGCTTCTACGACACCTTCGCATATTGTTTCTGGGACCTCTCGCTCCCCTACAGCAGCTTATCCAACTACAATTCCTGAAGATAGTCATGCAAGTGAACTCTCTAATCCAGACCAAGTATTGTACACCATCCTAAAATCATTAATTAAGTCTTCAAACTAAGTTTTGGCAAACCAGAAACGCGTCCCATCCGAGCAGAAGATGACCCTCGCACAATGCAGGTACCTTAAAAAAAGGAAGGCTTCATGGCAATCATAAAATATTCACTCCATTTCCAGCACCACATCCTACTCCACTTTCTATTTCTGTTCGGGAGGGAGGGGGAAGGGGGGGGGTAGCTAGATTTTCACCTTACAGAGTCTGGTAGAATTAATGCGAAAGTCAGAGCTAATAGAGTGGGTTTCTTGGTCCGTGCTCATAGCAAAAATCTTTTCAAGAGCCAATGGAATTATCGGGTTGCGGGGGACCCACTTTCGCAATAATTCTACCAGACTCTGTACTACCGTCTGTTCACTACTATATGTTAGTATGTCGCTTGTCTTTCACCTATTGCTATTGCTCTATAAATAGTTTAAAGATCTGTTTCCATTGCATGGATCAGAAAAATATAGGGCTGCGTCTTGTGGCGCCATAATTGGCACAACATGCACAGGGCGTCAAAAATCAATTGCTTACCTACATCCCCGCTCCCTGGGGCCACAAGATGGTCTTGGGCTTCCAAGGTGCACTATACGTCCTTAGTCCCCAACATATTGTCTTTTGCCCTCCCGAGTCCCAGGCTAACAGTCATGGCAGAACCTTGATGCCAATTTTCGCTGGGAATTGACGTCACGCTAATGATTTGACAGTTCAGGTGATTAACCGTACATCTTTTATTTAATTAATTCTATGTAATGTCACGGTAATTCTATGTACAAAATATATTCACGACTGCCCGCACACCCACCTCCCTACCTGTATAAGTTGTTGATTTAAGCCTAGCCTACTCGTATGTTCCTGACGTTTGTGAAAATGACCGCTATTGCATGCTATACAAATACGCGCCAAGCCCAAAATTTAGTATGGTATGCAATAGTGGCCCCGTTTACAAACGTCAGGAAAGTACGAGTAGAGCACGTCCATGGGGTCGATTTGGGCGCGTCCATGGAGTCAATTTGGGCATGTCCTAGGCGTCGATTTGGGTGTGTGCATGATGTCGATTCGGGCATGTCTTGGGCGCCGATTTGAGCATGTTCATGGCGTTGATCTGGGCAACCCCATGGCGTCGATCTGGGCCTGTCCTAGGCGTGAGACTCCAAATAGACATTAGCATATGTTTCGGAATATGGGGTAGAGAGATACCTGAGATAGAGAGTATCAGCAGGGTCTCACTTAGAGAGCGGAGCGCGCCCAAGATTTGGTAGGTCCAAAAATGGTAGTTAGCATTGGGTTAGCCAAGGGAGCCAAGGTGGTGTGTGCTCAGTCACTAACTGTGTCAATATCGGGATCAACTTTAAAGCAGAAATTTCCAATGTACGAAAATTAGCTACTGGAACGTCTCTTTCGGAAGATTGGGAACAAGCCATTGCATTTTCTGTTGGCCGAAGGATATTTTTGCGACACCTTACAGCACCCGGAAGAAATGATACCACAACTCACGGTTTAGTTTTCGCGCACTCCAAATCTCATTAAACGTGGTTTTTTAACAATTTTTGACCCAACACACAAATTCAATGTACCCCGGGGGTCCTCAAAGTGATACAACGGCGACAAAAACCACTAACCTCGCAGCTACTGGCTACCAGGCCCAAAAGTTGGGAAGCAATTCATATATGTCGAATTACATCAGGCGTATCTATATAATAATAGTAAATGTAAATACAGATGGAAAAAATTGACTCGGTCTAGCTTTGATGATGGTCACGACACCATAATATTGAGTTTGTTGCATCACTTTAAGGACCTCCGGGGTACATGGATACAATCTATTTACATTCATGTGTCGTGATGAGTCTGCAATTTGGATCCCAGGGGCACACTATTTAGTGGAGGTAGAAAATTCTGATATTCTTTGTATTGCCCTACACTACATCTATTGTTGGACCAATTTCACCTGGAAAATGCATTATCCTCTTACAGATACTAGTCCAATCGAGAAGGCTGCTGTCAGGAAAGCGTTTGGTACGGAGGACACATCAAAACACATTTGTTATATACGGTTCATTCGGAAAGAACACTTTCTCCTAGGTTTCGCTCCTTACAAACAAAAGATCCTCACAACCACATGAGAGATGCAATGCGGTTAATCACTGAAGAGAAGTGTGTTGCGCTTTGTCAAGAGGCAATCAATTCATTGCCAGCTGAAAATACAGCCAACAGAAGACATATAGAGAGAGATTGGTTGAATACACGTCAAGAATGAGCTATGTACGCAAGTCCTCCTTCCCTGCCAGCAACATATTCCAACGCATGTGAGGCACGGGACGCTCGCTTGAAATTAGGATCAGGCTGGAGAACTGGAGAAACGGCTACCCATAGAATATTTGGTTGCATCAGGACAGTGCATGATTGCGCTCATGACGTTGATAATAAAGCACTGTCAGCGGGACCTAAGGCCAAAATACGCCATGTAACACTTTCACGCGCCTATCCCATATTATCACTCTTTCCTTATCCAGTCCAAAAACTGGTCGCGACAAAGGAAAGCAAGGTCAATATACGGATAGAGCAGGATATGCCTATCCCCATACGTGATAGGGACGAGAAAGAACTCTTCCTCTGTCATTGTCTTTTTAGTAGGCGCTGTCACCTTCCTTGCCAACGTGTTTTCCACATGGACCGCGCTATGCAAGTCTTGACCTCAGAGATGTGGACGCGATATCATGCTTTATTTGGAGACGGCGCTATGGGAATCTATGAAGTAGGAGCAACACAGTTACTGGATAGGGAGATAGCGACACCAAATGACAACAGAACACTCCGGGTACTAAGACTCACTGAATTGAACGAGAGGATAAGGTCAGCTTTTTATAAAATGGATGAGATTGATACCCAACGCTCATCAGATTTCATCGAAGGAATTGAGAATCTTATCGCTACCATACTGTCCCTTCCTAATAGCGAGCGCCAAGAGGTTCCAATACCAACTGTTTCATCCTGCTCCAATCTCTCAATCCTTCAGCTCCTATACCTCCTGTAAGTACATCTGCACCAAGTAGTCCTGAACCGGAGAGATAAGAGAGAGGAACGCCGAGACAACTAGGGAGCGGAGGAGAGGACCTGGTATTAGTACGCTAAGAGAATTAAGAAGCGGAATGCTGAGAGCATCAATACCCGCTCCATCAAGTTCACCATCCCTGACATGTTACAGTTCTTTAGTTAGTAGCCCTATCCATAGCAAAACGCCGAGAGATTCCAGATGCGAAACGCTAAGATTCAGGGCTTCCGCTGCCTCTTGGTTGCCGGATGAAAGTCCACAACCCAGTTGAGTGTTAGTAGATTCTGTTGAACTTGAAGAATAACAGACTTACTAACAATACTTGCAGCAGCGAGCAGTAGCAGCAGTAGGCGTTGGGAAGTGTAGGGTGTCGAGTGGGATTGGTTGTTGTGGGGGGAACATAGAAGAAGTATAGTCCATGTCGTCAAGTGACACCCTGCTGCTATAGCCTCCTCCGCACCCAGACGAGAAGACATGGTATGATGGAAGAGAGAGAATAGAATTTTGCTATCAGGCATATTTGTGCACCAAGCAAAAAAAAAAAAATAAGCGAGTGCTACATCCAGGCCCATAGTTGCACGTTCTCACACGGAAAGGACACGTGATTCTCAGGCATGAGCTCACACAGTTGAATATTATACTTTACATTACTCCACTCCCTACTCATCCATCGTCATCAAAAACACATCCTCCACCATTGAATATATCTCCATCTTCCTAAACTATGGCACAGGCAAACATTGTTCAAAACACCTCTGCTACAGCTGCCCCACCGCCTCATATCCCTCTTGATGGGAGTGTCGATATTGTCTGTAGGTATATCCATACCCATGCGATACTCAAGCTATTTGTTAACTCTATAGCAGATATCGGGCAAACACTCGTTAATGGGGCTGCACCACAAGTCCTTTTCCCTTACCGTCTGATCAAGGGACTCTCTAATGAAGCTACTCCACGTACTGGAGTTATGTTGAGAAGAATGCAAGGCAACATCAACACACGCTGTGGATGGGTTCGCGCTGCCGATAATGCAGAAATCCTTCACCATCTAGATAATGATTGTATTGTTTGGGGCGTTGTCACCAATATCGAATCATTTGTTTGGCATGGAGCTCAATGCTTCTTCGGGAGGATGACCTGGTGGATCTTGACATAATGGGTAGGGGGAATTGTTGCAGGAGATCTGGAATTTATTTCAAGATATCAACTACAACCTTGGAATAAAATACTGCGCATGTTTGCTCTTAAAAGAATATTTGTCAACTCTAATCCCTTACTCCATTATACGAATCCACAAAAATAGAGCTGTGTCTTGTGGCGCATTGGCGCCATAACTATTGCTTATCTGCATCCCCGCGCCCCGCGGCCACAAAACCGACTTCTCGTCATTAGTCTGATTTACCAGATTCAAGTAAAGTATACACTCTCACTCTGGTAGGTATTGTTCAGTTGCCATCAGGCCTGTGTCTCGGCGGAGCACATCATCGATAGATTGTTGCTAAGTGTGTTGCTGGCCCTTTTTTTTTTTTTGACTGGAGCCTCGTACCTTTTGCCGGCCTAGCGGTCATGCCAGAACCTTGACGCTAATTCCCACTGGGAATTGACGTTATATTGAACATTGGTAACAGTACATCGTTTATTTAATTCTATGTAATTCAATCACCAGGTTTTGCACGGAGTCTCTCGTTTCGCTTGGGGGGCGACGAGTGTCGTCGTACTATACTCATTAACTGGTGTTCACAACTTTTCCACCATAACCCAATGTCTTGCCCGAACTCCTACCCATTCACTGGCAACTCTCAGGCAGTCGGGCCTCAGTAAAGTATTGTATGATAATTCCGCTTTTTTTAATCAATAACTAACAACTTATAGGAAGAGTGAAGTATGCCTCTACCAACAGGGTTGCGCCTGGATAAACTACCAGCCTTCCAATTACCTATCAGCCTATCAACCTCTATTATCAATCGCCCTACTATACCAGAAGAGCTTATCAACCTTGAAGTCCATTATGATGACTTTGATAGCGACAATGATACTCTCTTTTGTCCAGAGAATAAGGAACAAAACGAAACGGAAGAACAAAACGCCGAGAGCGGTGCCGAGAACGCTGAGAGTACAACCAAGCTGCTAAACCCGATAGTTCAAACAAGAAAGTTAGGATGACTAGAGTCTTTATTAAGGATACGGAGGTGCGGACTTTGTTAATCAGGCTTTGTATATCCCGTTTTCCTGATTTAGCAAAGGAACGTTCTACAAAAAAGAAATTTTGGAGGATATGCGAGATAAATTTCAAAATCAAACTGGGATAAATGTGGTTGTGGTCGGTCTAATGAGGAATTGGGAAGAGGATAGAAGAAGGACAGTAGAGCGAGACAAGCAAAAAAACAGGATCAGCATTGTCTTTTACAGATAAAGAGCAGGCGGTGGATAGGTGGATTGCATTACAAGATGGACTACAATGGGAAAAAGATGATAAGAAGAAAACAGAACAAGAGTTAGGTAGGGAGAAATTTCCGAGCGGGGAGTTGAGAGAAAATATGTGCTTGACTCTTTCAAGAAAGCGGGTACTAGAGGATAGCGGTAGACCTGTATCTGGTGGTAATCATCCTACCAAAGTTGCGAAAGGACCAGCTGCTAAGACTAAAATGATGGGAGATATTTTAGCAGCCAAAGAAGCAGGAGATGAAAGAATGATAGCGAAGTTAGGTGAGTTGGAAAAAGAAAAAATGGTCGATTTGAGCAAATAGCTCTTAATATGAGAGGCAACAAAAACGAGGATAATAGATTATCTGAAAGAGTAGCTGAGCTTTCAGATAGAATGGGAGTAATGGAAGCTAGTCTTCAAAAGCTTTTAGATATTGCAACACAAAGCCGTAAGGTATAGGCTTGTATATATATGATTAATCTATTTCTACGTCTATATTTTCCGGTTCATTTAATTGTTCCAAATATTCGATGGTGGACAATTGAAAAAATCGCTTGCAGTTGAACCAAAAAAACAAGTATGACAATTAGAAGACATGCAACAAAATAATAAGACCTAATAAGAGATAATCCAACTCTTAAATCGTTTTCGTGCCCACAGGGGCCAAATAAGCTGGACACTTTCCCAAATGACCATTCCACTGCTACTCTCATACTAGGCATTTCGGAGTTGAACAATTTCTGTTCAGCAGTTAACGGAATACCTGCTCTTGCACGGTAGGCTCCCATAATTCCTTCCTCCAAAAATAAGCAGCATCTCCAAATATATATAGACGAAAAACTTCTTCATCAAATGCATAAGCTGACGTCTTTTCTTGCAAACCCGACAGAAGATTCCCCAATCCCCCATCCTGCCTTCCAATGGTCATGAGAGACTAATTATTAGCCCATCTGGAGTAACCACCGCCTGCCAAACCATTGTATGTGCTTTCTTGTAACCGCTGTATACGAGTTGTTGATTCATAGTGGTCGGTTGTGGACGACAGAATGGTCGATGCGTACCGTCGATAAATCCCCATATCCGTCCAGAAGGCTCTCCATGTCTATATATTGCGAGGCAATAAGGGGAAAGAACATGCTGGGTGAGACGTGAAGTATCCCAGAAAAGAAAATCTCTATATTTCTCATATAAAAAAATACAGGTATCGTTTATAACGATTGACAGCCATGTATATGAGTGTCCAAGATAAAAGAACATTTCTTTGTACCGGCTGAGCCATGATAATAATCTGAAGAGAATGACAGATATACAAGTATTTCCTGGTGGTGTATACCGGTTTCTGAATTTTGTATGAGGATCGAAGATTAATGCCAATACCATAATCTGTTCCTTCGTAAACCTTAGGAATTCCAGACACCAATCGTCGCTATGGTCTTGGGGATGGAAATCTGATTGTATATATGGTAGCTTCCGCTTGATTGGATGCTTCGTTACACAAGCTGCATATGCGAGGACCGTAGATCTTGATTTTTGCCGGCGGCGCTGCAATAGAGAAAGGGCAGACCGATCCATCATGGACGTATAGAACAAAATCAGTTCATCTACATCCATCATGACTTTGTTGTTGGTATCTGTTAGATTAACAGTCGTTACAGGTTAAACCCCCGCTTCCCTTTGCCATATTACATCACTAATTGATATTTCCGCTCCGCTCCCCGCAACTCCTAAATCCAAATTAGGACTCTCAACTTCCAAAGTATAGAACCGATTTATTTTTTTCTCCACTACTATTTTAACCAATAAAAATACAACCCGGCACCCTCCCAGCCAATTGCAATTAAACCAGAGCCCGAACGAAAGAATCCGTGCAAAACCTCGTGAATGAAATCTACTATGTACTAGATTATGAGAGTTGGACGCGCTTTTTTCGGTTACCTTACCTCTAGTTAGGTAGCATAGTAACGGGCCACCCCACTGAAGTAATTGGAGGAAGGGAGCGGAGGGAGCGGGGGAGGGGGGGCAGAGGTGCGTAGGCCCCAAAAACAGCTCTAGGGGTATAGGGGGAGCAAATTCGCAAATCGGTAATATATCCATAATTGAAAATAAAGAACTGACCTAAAGAACTGACCTCAAAACTGGGACACTCGCAGATCGAAGCTCTCCGCTGTTCCCTCAACCCGACGCTGTTCCCTCTAGCCTGTCACTGTTCCTTCAGTCTGTTGCTGTTCCCTATACTCTGCCGCTGTTCCTCAATTGAAAGGGTGAGAATAATATATTATTGCATCAATGTACCCAGGGTGTCGGAAAGTGATGCACATTCGGAGGTTTCATAGCCACACGGGAATCAATTTCCACACCAGCCTATTTCAAGGTAAATATGAGCGTGCACATCAAGTATATGCTTAGTACTTAGGTATGATAGGGAGGTTCTGTACGATTTGTTGTATTGTGATAAGGTATTTGGGCGTTGTCTACTTAGATCTAGTCAAAATGTGCATCTCCAACACCCTGGGTACAAATATATGCCTATCCGCGCGCCCACCCTCCTACCTGTAGAAGTCGTGGCTCCGGGCGTGCCCATGGTGTCGAATTGGGCGTGGGTTTAGGCGTAGGATTCTATATGGACATTAGCATAGATGCCGGAATATCGGTAGAGAGGTACTCGAGATATAGATGGATGTGGAGGTGAAGATGGAGGCGGAGGTGTAGTCGGAGGTGAAGGTGGAGGTGCTTAAGACCTGGAAACTGCGCCAAGGAGCCAAATGTGACCTGTCACTTCCTGGAGGCACCCGACGCACCCAGACACACCCAGACGATATCTGCGTCTTGGGGAAACCTATTTTTTCCTGATGCGTACCTTTCTGAACTAATTTAAAAATTTCGGAGTTTCGTCGTTGATCCTGAACTATACCCACAGTCCAAGGTTCTCAACGGGAGATATTAAAAATAGTAAGCCGTATCATATTTGCTGTGATTTGCTCGAATATTTTTAGAACAGGATTATTATATTGTAACTCAGTTTTATATTATTTTTCAGTGCGTAAACATACTTTTTTCTCCTCAGCCCGCTAATACAAGAATTCCATTAATCAAGATTGGAAATGGTGAATAGAGATCTATTTATACAGTATAATATAAATAGTATTAACGACATCCATTATACCGTCGTCTGTTCTAGGTTCACACAACCTTGTGGACAAGAAACGGCACGGTGATAGACACAATCTTAACGATAAGTAGTGCGCACCATCTCTCTTTTGTAAATTATTGAGCCTCTCTTGCACCACCGACAGCTGTCCTTAGCTAGACTCCCATCTTTGTAAGGCAGGCAATAGATTGCCACAACTTTTGAATATAGATGAAGACACATTTGAAATGCTATGCAACAGCTCTTGCAATGTGGCGTTGGCCATTTGGCCCCGCTTCATAGCACTAGAGTCTTATGGAGCCACCCCATCTACCCCGCAATCTCCTTTGAACACGAACAATCTTTTCATATAAGCCATTGAATCAAAATCTTGTCAGTAAAAATGGAGGGGAAAAAAGCAGCTGTCTATGAATGCTCTAATCCAGAATGCGAGGAAGTGTTTGCCACTGAGGGGAAGAGAACACACCATATCAGAGTTAGTTAAATTACTCAACATCGCTCGCTACCTTAGTTAAATAATATTGACCACAAACTAGATGGAACATCAAACCCATGCAAAGTATACGACTAAGGACAATCAAGAAGTTCATTTTGAGAAGGATCATACTACGGGAAATTGGACATGCACCTGCGGGACTCTTTACAAGAATGTTGAAACCTTACGCAAGCATGTATCAAGCAAGAATCGTGAACACACTGGTAAAATCCCCCCTCCACTGGCAAAATAAACCCTCAAACTAACATTCAAAAGCTGCAACTAATCAAATCAATACTCCTCTTACCCCTGAGGCTACGGCCACTACAACATTGAGGGCCTCCTCGACAGAAGACTATGTTGAACCAAACTTTTCATCAGAGGAACCACTTTACGAACCAATTACTGGCTTATGCTATATACCTAAGTATAAAATCGTATTATGCGTCCATTGCAAGTATGCAGTGGATCCCTCAAGCCCGTATGGACATGTCCGCACTTGTCATGGGGGGAGTGCAGAGAAAGCCGTATTGGTAGAAAAATTTATATCTGGGGTAGAAATAGCCCCAAAGCATGATGTGATAATTCCTCAACCTGGGGGACCCCCAATACCAAATCTCTCTATATACGATGGCCTCCAATGCACAAGATGTGTATATGCTTGTACCAGTCTCAAAACAATGCAAGCCCATTGCAAATATACACACTCTTCTAAAGAAGTGCTCCTCAGACCGCGGGTCCAATACACTGATGCACGGGTACAAGCTTTTTTCCCCAGCACCGGGAAACAATTCTTCTCCGTTAACGAGGCCTTAAGTATGGGAGTCGATAATTCTGAAAAGAAGCTCCTGCAAGAAGAGTTGGCAAAGTACAGTCAATGGCATGATGAAAATTCCAAACGTTTGGCGAAAGGGCCAGCCCTAGCTTATGACTTAACTGCTTGGAATATGAGAACAGGATGGCCGCTTCTGCTGCAAGGGGCTGACCTTGGCGCACTCTCTGGCCTCATGTCACCACCAAGCAAAGAGGACAGACTTCACCCCTTGCATTGTGCCTTTGAGGAGTTATTGACAGAAGCCGAAAATATCTATCATTCGACGAGCCCCTTTATCAAAAGGTGGCTAGAAAGCTTCAGCAGTGAAGAACAAAGCCCCAATCCATTCGAACTAGTTCAAAAATCTAGCCGGGGCAAATACCTGTCAGTTATCAAAAGACTCGTTTTCTTTCTTCTTCGCCGAGACCTACAAGCCGATGAGTCCATGTATGGCCAATCCCCGTTATATAGTACAAAGCAAGCAGAGGCAATGAATAAGCTTCAATCAGCACTGGACGAGCCGGCATCCCCCGTCAGCTTGAAGGAGTTGCTCTTCGATTATATCACATCACTTATTGAAACTTACTTGAACCATGATTCTCAGGACTCCTCGCGCTCACCATTGCTCCAATCATTGGGTGTTCTAGGCATTGACTCCAAAGCCATCATTTTCAAAAAACCGTCGGTAGTCTCCAGTGACCTTGCCGCCCTGATGTATTGTATCAGACTGTTTACGTTGAAAAGTGCATGGGCAACAGAGGACCAACAAAAGTTTGAACGTTTCAGATATTTACATAAAGAATATCTTGCTGGTAACGGCTCGTCCCCTGCCGCCGAGGTTCAAAGCTTAATGGCGTATGCCATTGGCATTGGTAAATCCGAGGTCGTGAAGCCATGCGTGCTATGGGGTACAAATGAAGAAGATACCCTCTTCTATCGTGGCGATCCAATAACATTGGTTGAACTTCAAAACATGGCCACCGCACAGATCACCGAAGCAGAACAACTCTTAAAAGAACATTTCAAATTAGACGTCTCAGACTACGGGCCATCCTTTTTGAAAGGGTTAAAAGATGATTTAACTTTACCCGACAACGGATACTCCTTCCTGACTGACAAGCGGAATCAGACTCTCCTTGGTCCCGGTGGACAAAAGGTTCTTGATTTTCTCTTGACCGATATTAAACACAGAGAGGCCATCGCATGCATTGTGAGCAATAAAGTACATTGGCTTAGCGAAGGGATCAAGAGGCTTGACTCCATGGCGGAGAAAATCCTCGAATGCTTGTTACTAATCTTTCATATGGTCAGCGGAGGTCCAGCCAGGGGTACCGAGATTTGTACAATTCTCGTTCAAAACTCCATGACGCATATGAGAAACATCTACCTTCACGATTCCGAACTCATGTGGGTAACGACCTATCACAAATCAATCACTGTCAGCAATAATTCAAGATTTATTGCCCGTTTCCTTCCACCTCGTATAACATCCCTCTACGTAATGTACACACATCTTGTTCGACCTCTCATGCAATTCCTAAAAAGAATGATCGAGCCGAATCCATTACAGAGTGAGGAACCAACGCACAAACAATATCTTTTCAGTACCGATGGGCTCAAACCATGGCCCTCTACAAGACTAGCAAGTCTTCTTCGAGACGAATCAACAAAGCATACCAGATTCACCTGGAGCATACAAGCATATAGACATATAGCCATAGCAATGTCGCGTAGGTCAACAAGATTTGGGTTTGGAACTGAATCGGAGGAAATAGAAGACGATATCAATGACTTGCAAGCTTGTCATTCATCTGTAACAGCGGATAGGGTGTATGCAGTAAGGGCAGATACAATGTCTTCTGTATCGGAAGCATCAATACTCAGGTTTCATCAAGCTTCCAAGTCATGGTGGAGTGCCATAATACCAAAAGGAATGTCTCATCAAGAACAAGTTACGTTTCAGTCACCGTACCCTAAATTTCTAAAGAATCAAGTGCTGACAAGGTAAAAACAGAGAAATGATAAGCCGCAGCAGGATGATAGTGAAGCATCACAACCAAAATTTAGTGTGAGAGAAGATACAGTCCTAGCTCCAAAGGAGCAACAATTATCCACTTGCGACTCTAGTGAAACTGTGGTCACTGAGAAGAAATGGATCTATCGTCCATTTGAGTCTGACACCCCACCACCCCACGTCCCACTCCCGGCAAAATCGCAAAAGAGGACTATGGCCGCCTTATCTGATAGAAATGAACCACAAACACCAAAGCGCCCTCGCTATTCTGGAGGCCAACAGGAAGCTATTTACATAAATTCTAGCCCACCTATAATTACATACTCTAATTCCAATGTTGTTCCACAACCCGACACCCATCTCAGATATCTTGCACTAAACACCCGGCTAGATGAGGCACAACTATGCTTAAATGCAATCTATGGGGATAGAGCCGTATTCAAGTCAAAAGGACAAAAGACTGGGATGGAAGAGATTATTTCCGGTACTCAATATCTAGTTGTTGTGCTTCCTACAGGTGGTGGTAAATCCGCCTTATTTTTCGGTCCAGCAAAATACCAGGATCAAGGAACGACAATCGTCATTGTTCCGTTTGTCGCTCTTGCAGCCGATCTACTCTCACATGCATCCCGGGTAAAATATCTCCCATAATAATTGCTAAGAAAAGACGGCTAATTTTAATACAATAATAGTACAACATTACAGCGTATATTTGGGAAGGAGAAAGAAAGTTCCAAAGCACGATTGTTTTTGTTACTGTAGAAAGGGCTATCTCTCCTGACTTCAAACAATTTACAAGGGTCTTGCATGAGCAGAACAGGCTGGATAGGATCATTATCGATGAAAGTCATATGTTGGTACATGCAATGGAGTTCCGAGACAGCTTCACTCGGCTAAACTGGTATTCATCTGTCGGAGCTCAAGTTGTCTTTCTTACGGCTACACTCCCATCCTATATGGAGGGGAGATTAAAAGCAATTGCGGGAATCCAATCAGCTACAATAGTCCGGCAAAGTACCAACAGAGTTAATCTACAGTATGTAGTTAAATGTGTTGCAAATTTGCAAGAAGAGGTTTGCAAACTCTTAAAGTCTAGGGAAAAGAATATCCAACACAAGGTCTTAATTTTCTGCCCCTACATCGCTGAGGTTGATAGTTTGGCTTGTGTTCTAAAATCAGCTTCCAAATATCACAGCAAGTTAAGCACTACTCAAAGGCTTGCCGAATTCAACCGATGGGCCCACGGAGAATTTCCATATATGGTGGCCTCCACTGCTCTTGGAGCTGGTATTGACCTTCCGGACATTGATCTTATTATCCATATGGGACTTCCTTATGGCCTTATCGATTATCAACAAGAGACAGGCAGAGCCGGGAGGTCAGGGTCACGTGCTGAGAGTTACCTTTTCTATACTTCCGCCGACCTCCGCAGAAGAAAAAAGGGTCATAACCCTGAAGATGAGAAGGCTATTAATGATTATGTCATTCATGAAGGCTGCCGTCGTGAATATTTGTCCAGGTACTTTGACAACTCCAGTGTTAGTTGTAACTCCAGCAATTCTGCAACCTGTGATCATTGCGTCACAATCGAGAAAACCACAGCTTTACATCCTGTAGCGAACCTACCTCAAACTATAACCAAAAGCAACCTACTTACCACCAGTCCCCGTTTTATGCAGGCGCAAAAAAAATTTAATACTGGAAGGCAACAGTGGCAGAAGCTTCTCGATTGCATTAAAAATATCTTTAACTGTCGGTTCTGTTATTCATTGGGTCTCAAAGAGAGCTCTGGACATGACGCCAATAGATGCCCAAGCCTTCAACGGGAAGGTCTGCAGCTTAAATCTTATACAGATTTCCTAAACCAGTTTAAATTTCAAAATTATGCAGCTTGCTTTAATTGTTGGCTCCCGCAATCCCTGTGTCAAACTGCCGGTGCCCATCATTGCATTTTCGATCACGAGCTAGTAGCACCATTGCTATATATATCTTGTTACCATGAGCCTACATGGGAAGCTGTAAAGCCTTTCGAAATGGACCCAAAAAATACTGATCAACTATACACATGGCTTGGAACAAAGATCAAACATAAAGGAGTTGAGTCAGCCAACGCAATGTTGATTCTATTTAATCTCTTCCGCCATTTGGGAGAGTTGGACTTTTAGCATTTATCCATAAGGATATAAAACTTTAGACTAGCGACTCGGAAATGTATACTCGGGTTTAAAACCCTGTTTTTAGAGATGGTTTTTATACTTGCTTTAGTATCTGAAGTTCCTTTTTGCATTTGTTTCAATGCAATGTTGCTTACTGATATTCTGTGTTCGGTCTAAACCGGCATAAACTATAATATGTATGTCACTCAGGTGAAAAGACATGGGAATGAAGAAATTGAATTGAATTTTATACATTATGGCAACACATTACTCTTGAATACCTGTCTCTTCACAGGGAATGTCTTCTCGATTAATATTTTCTTGCGATACTGTCAACTTTAGGCAACGACGAACCTAGGACAACGAAGAAAACACAGATTTCGGTCAGCCAAGTGGTTGCATATGAGCGTGAGCGCTACTGCCTCGACTGACAAACACCCCTGCTCGTCGTTCAACCAGTTTTGTCGTTGCCCCCGGTGGGACAGTAGCTCTCTAATATTCCGTCAAGTTAGTTAGGGCCCGGGGGTCCTTAAAGTGATGCAATGAGCTGAGTAGGACAACTTGTTGAATCTCGTATGACTTAGGGTTTCCAGGTATAGGCGTCGTTTCCAAAATCTTGATTTTTATTTTGCACGCGACTGGTGCAAAAGAGGATGTGACGCGTGATTTTCCGCTCGGATTTTCTTCAGGAAACGGGCCTGCTCGTGAGGATCCCCGCGCTTTTGATAATCTGCAACTGTAATAATTTCTTATTGATTTACCATGCTTGGGTCGTAATGTTTGTGTATGAGTCCAAAATCCATCTACCAATAATGGCTAGTATATATATAGAATAATGTTCTGTTGTTTCCGCCAGTAGCAACATGAAAAAGAAGTTGAATCCAATGCTCATAGTCACGGGGAAGTGGTATCAACCTTTCCGACATAATTAGAGTATGATGGGGTAAAAGATATAGGGTAAACACTCGTGATATTGAAGTAACGTACTGGGTAGTCGCCACTGTTAGAATTACCTACAAAACCGAGTGATACCCATGATCGCCAACTGATTCTTTATGCCCCAATTGCGCAAAATCGCCCGTGCCCCCCAAGTGAGACTCCGCCGCTATAGCCCACCCCCATAGGCCCCAATAACAGCTGTAGAGGCCCAGGGCATAACTGGAGGCAAAATCTACTAGAGATATATTGAGCTGAGGGACTGTCGGAGCAGATAAACCAGAGGGGTCGGGGGCCGAATGTCCCCCGTCCCCCAAAACTGGAAATTCAAAATTGGGTATATCAGGGCAGAGTTTCAAAAGTACATGTATGCACCTACAACTCGCGGTCGCGAGTTGGCCCACTCCTAGTTTTAATGTACTACGTGGGTAAGGGTAAGTTTGTAGACAGTTGTTGTGGTTGCAACAGCAGTAGGTGTCTACAGACTTATCCCTACACCCGCAGTACTCTGCCTGTTGAAGTTCGATATATTTAAATTATTTCCCAACTTTTGGGATGGTGGCCAGTAGCTGCTCTTTGTCGCTATTACATCACTTTGAGGAGCATAGTTGGACAGTGTCGCGACGCACTTACCTACACCCGAAGTACATACATGTATGAAAGTAAACAGAAGAATACTCTATATGTATATACATCCTATTTATTCCCTATGTAATCCAACTTTTTTAGTTCCATACATATTCATTTGGTGTAACATCGCACGTGCGCGTTAGTTCCAGCTGGTGTTGTAATCTTAGATGCACTCGATTGGTTTGAGTGATGCCAAGAACACAACCACCTTGTAAATGGCGTTGCTACTTGCACAACCATCCCCGCAACAACACCCCCCAGGAGCAACTTACATCCAAAACCTCCCTTCTTTCACCATGCCCCAACTTACATCCATTACCGAAAGAGCCAAAAAAGGTATTCAACACTGGCCACTCAAAGGCCCCTGTATAATTAGAGGGGTGTCTACATCTCACATCTACGCCCCCGGCACTCTCGACGAACTCTTAGCCTTACTCTCGAATACTACAGCAACGACAAAATCCTCGTGTTCTGTAAGAATGATAGCAGAAGGATTCATCAAATCGTCCCATTGGCAACACCGTATAACTCGGAATTATTCCTCCTTACATAAGTTGATCCACATCTATAGTACAATAAACAAAGCCTGTAGTAACGGTAAAGTTAGGATTCCGTGATTTCCAGGGTGACTACCAGGGTTCTCTCAAGGCACCTGACGCATCCGTCAAATGCGCTGGTTACACACTCCCGAATTTGGTCTTAGAAGCGCCGCCCTAAACCATCAGCGTGAAGAAATGGGAGAGGATTCGCCTTATATATATGTTTCGGACAGTTGATGTTTCTTAGTTCTGTCTAGCACATATTTGCCATCTTTATCTAGAAAACTTAACTTTTTTTTATATATAATTTAATTTGATTTTACCTTTATGGGATCCTAAAGTTTCGATTGTGTATCAGCAAGCTTACTGACTTTTCCTGGCACTACTCTCTGCACCAGGGCGGAGACGCCAAGCCTCAGCGCCTGAAGCCTTGTGAGCACCCCCCATTCCTACACGCCGTACCTGAACATCAGTGGTTGAGGTCGAGATTGTATGTCTGTATCACTCAATCATGGCATGTTATGGATTGTGTTAACAGCAAGTGAAAACGTATGACTAGAATTAAGTGCCATGTATCATATTATTTTGAAAACTTGTTGACGTAGCATTAAGAATTGAGGAGTGTAAGTGATGGTTGTACTAGAGGTGAACACGTGTTTTATGAAGATTAAGCAAGATCGCGTTTATTCAAGATGCAATGGTGACGTTTCAGTGCATAAATATCTCGTTATTTTCCCTTCCTCTTTGATTATATTCTCTTCACAAAATATTGCATCCTTTCTTCACATCCTGCATATCACTAGAATGTCAAAACAAAACCACAAAAACAGCGTAAATAATACTCTTTCAAACTTGAAACATTACAAAGCTGATAAATTGAGCAGCAAGCTATGTCGGAGATTGATGCCAGCACTAGTCATCAAAACAAAGCAACCACTGGCAACTTTCCAGCAGTATCTATGCCTAACACGGAAAGTAAAGCTGAACTACTACTCCATTCTGAAACTCTTCCAACAAGAAACAGAGTTATCCAGCATGCAGAGCCTACTTTGCGTAGATCAAAAATGTACGCTGGTATTATAAAGATCCGCAGAGAGATCGAACTCATCACCATTACAAACCGAAAGATTATTGATTTTGCAGAACGTAATATCAAGCGGGTTACCAGTCTGGAGGGTTTCATTGATAACCTTATTGAAGATAACAAAAATTGTCATCAGGAGTTGGAGATTTGCAAAGGCCAATTAGTTGCCTCGCATCTCCAGGTTGAATGGCTTGAAAACCTTGTCAACAATTCTGTTTTAGCTAGCGATGGTGCTTCAAATTATGGTTTGTCTATCTGAATATCTAGCTGATTGCTACATACTTACATTCCATAGACCCTAACGACGATGCGGAATCTGTAAATCCCCACGGAAGTGATAGTGGTGCCGATGGTTTACTCGAACAAATACCAGATGATGAGATACTAGCTCTCACCGCATCTCATTGATGCCCCATAACTATTAAATTACTGTTTCCAAGAATGTTCTACATCATGTTCTTGAGCTTTCATTAACTGTACTTCTGCATTATTATTTTTACCGCATAAATGATGTGTTATGTATACTCTTTTATAGCTATCTTCTGTTGCCCATGATTGGAAAAAAATTGGCTCTGCTCTATATCTATTTCATAATGGCATTCGTACCATTATTCCCCCTTGACAAGCCTACAAATACTGTAATTGATATGATTTCCGTTGGCCTCATATAAATACCTGCAAAACGTTATATGTGTTCATTCGGTCCCTTAGGGTCTGGGCTGTTGATAGCTACTAATGTATATGCCTATATGTATATAGATACATCTACGCTTTAAAACAAAGCCACAACTATTACTTACCAAGCAACTTCTCGCAGAAAATAAACACACCGCCTGTTTGCCTCAAGCCCCTTACTAGAACCAGAAATAAATGCTCTCTCAAACTTTCCTGCCATTACCCCACAATTTCCATTTAGCTAGTTGGATCATAAAGCCTTCTTCCTCCCCAGGCTAATCTGCCCCTTTGTACTACCACCTCCTTGAGCCCGAACCGTTGATCTGTTTGTTCTCGCCCTTGCTGGTAAAATATATTTTTCCTCTTTTTTCATGTTCTTTATCGGCCGTGTGATTATTATTGCTGTTTCTCGTTGTCGTTGTCGTTGTTGAACCAAGGAGGGCCCGTGCACTTCAAGCTCGCTATTACAGTAGCCTATAGGAAATATCATTTCCAAATCATCTTTACTATTTTCCGAGTTGCTCCCCTCTGAAAGATACTCATTTTCATCACCTCCATCGTCGATATCCATCTTCTTCTGCTCGACCCCCTTGAGAAAACAATTGTCACAGACTTCATCCTGTTTTGGGTCACATTTTGTCCGGCCTCCATCGAAATATTCTGATATGACTAGCCTTCTGCAACCTGATGTGAGTAGGAAACCTCTCAAAGCAGTGACATCTGCCTCAAATGTTGACTCAATATCCCTATAAATCTCGTCACTGCCAAAAACCACGATTGTCGTACTCGGTTTTCCATCCCTACCCCCACGCCCACTACCCTGTAGCAAGTCTACAAAGGAATGTGGGACATGAAAGAAAAATACCAATCGAATATTTGCCACGTCTACTCCCGCACCAAGTGCAGTCGTTGCAGACAATATGGTATCATCTCCTTCCAACCATTCACGCAGAGCATCATCCTTGCCTGGACATTCGGAGAAATATTTCCCACACTTCAATTGTTTAGCAATTTCTTCACATGCCGCAACACTCCTGGAATAGATGAGAATTTTCTCGCCCCTTTTGATGGGAAACTGCCTGATTTTCTCCAAAGCCAGTGATATGACATTGCTCCTTCTGGTCTTAAAAATCTCATACTTCATGTTAGGCCGGCATGTATTGTCTCTTATCACTACCGTGTTCTCTACCATCGCTGCTGCCTCAAATTCGCTCATAAGGTAGGGGGGTAGTGTAGCAGTTAAAAATATTACGGGAACCCCCAACAACCCGTACCAGAATATTTTCTTATAGGAACCTCTGAAATCCGACCCGAAGAGTAACATATGAGCTTCGTCCACAAAAACCCGGTCCAGGAGTTTATGAACAATTAGATATCTAATGTATATCTTAAAGCCATCACTACAGGCACCTTCTGCCGTAACGAATACCAAGGAAGGGTCTTTATTGATTTGTCCACTCCATTCAAGACTCTTGATACCAAGCTTAGTGGCACGTTTCTGCAAATCCGCCCTCAGAGCAATTAATGGTACAATTACGATTGTGACATTAGCTCTTGATTCCACCGCGGGTGCTTGAAAAAGCAGGCTCTTACCCCCTCCCGTGGCTAAAACAACTAGTAATGGTGTACTACCTTCCAGGATATTCACAAGCCCGTCGTATTGCTCCCGTGTCTTAAACTCAGCTAATTCACCATAGAGCCGTTTGAGAAGCCCAACGGCCCTTCTGGGTGTGTCAAGGGATCCAGGCTGCCTCACAGGGCATGGGTAGCCATTACTGTATAGCATTGACCCACTGGTTATTGTTATCCGACCAGTATTTGAAGATTCAATCATATCTCCACACTTAAGACACAGGTCTCCACTGGTTCGCTCTTTTTTCTTTAAAGTCGTGTTGTTTGTATGACGATTACTAATCACATTATTGGTATCATCCTTTTGTCGGTACAATGGTGGGCTGGCTTCGTCCGTCAGGTTTTTGGATTCCTCTTTCCTTTGTCTTCTATAAATTCTTCTTCTTACACATTAGCATTCATCACCTTCTAATACCGCCCACAATCTCTTTGAAGAGCTTATCTACCCATTTACACACTCATGCTCCGCAGTTGACAAATCAAGAATATTAGGCCCTTCTTCAATCAACATCTTGCTCTGATTGTCACAAGTGCTTTTAGAAATGCCGTTTTTCTGGAATTTATATGAAATGGCTCTCGTCGGTACCAAACTCATTCCTTTGGTTTCTTTATGCTCTGCCTATAAAGCCGTTAGATCATTATAATATTAAAGTACCCATCAAAATCACGTACCACAATATGTTCCTCCCATGCATTCTTTGTCTCATAAGGTTTATCACACTGCCTGCAATGCCTTGGATAAGCCATCACGTCCTTATACTAATATCACCGCGACCTTCATCGTCAGTCATTATCTTCATTATCACCGCCTTGTTATTTTCCTACCCTCTATCTTGGATCAGACCTCCCCTTTAGGATTATATATCACTTTCAAATTACGTATCTTTGAAACGAGTTACTTATGCAGAGGACATAAATCCAGCCGTGAATGTGAACTTCAGCATAGATACCACCAGAGCCCCATCTGAACACGTCTTCAAGTCCCTAGAGGGAACTAGTTCCCGAGTTCCCGCTAACATACTATCTTGAAAGATGACGTAGTGTTTATTAATGTCAATAAAATGTGTCTTCACTACATTTAGATACTTTACCGCCGATCCTCATCGAATCTGCTGCTCGATAGCATATAGAATTCTGTTATATTGGTATCTCTTTCGCTGGTGATTAAATGCTGCCAACTCCTGAGGGGCCACCTCCGCCACCGTGGCAACCATGAACTAGTTCTCAGAAATACAGGCAGTGTATTTCTGAGGAAATTTTCGGGTGCACGGTGCACTCTGCGGCCTCCTTAAATGTTGGCAGCTTCACAAGCAAAAGAGATAACCCTTTTATCAAAATAGGACCGAATAGGGCTCAATTTATAGCCTTTTGGATAGAGCCACGTGCACGTACTTGCAATTTCGTAACGTTTTTGAACATGACCCATATTACATACATGTACATGCAAAGAACCGCCAAAATTATATTTTGTACGGCAATAACCACATTACCGCCAGTCCGTATAAAAATATCAGACTAATCTTGAGACCCAGGTCTGATTAGGGCGTGATATGGTGGAATCACCCCCAATCTTTCCTGACTGGGCGATAACTCTGATATTAGGGGCCTATTCACATCTCAATCAGGCTCCGTTAGGGGTGGATCATTCACGGAGAAATCGGATTATCAAAAAGTCTCAATGGGAATGAGGGTTAGGGTTGGGGACTTGAAGATATATCACGTCCTTCCTTCTAGACCTTCCCTACGCCTTACCTCTACACCTTCATCTCTACGGCTTCATTTACGCCCTCCCCCCTAATCAATCATCATCATTAGGATACAAGCTAATCGGTGAATTAGGCACCCAATCCTATGTCTCAAAAATACTAAGGGAGATTGTATTTTTGAACTTCAGAACGCAACTGTTCACTTTTGAATTTTTGCCTACATTCAACTATGACTGCTCTTTAGTAGGAGATGCAGAATACAGCCGCGTCCATAATTTCCCGGATGTCGCGCTGCAACGACGAACTCAAACCACGAACCACGAACCATGATCCCCGCAACCCAGGATGACTACAAATCCCAGAATCAAAGTTATAGGAGTGAGGATAGGAGGAGAGCTATTGTAACCTTTCATGATATTTATTATCTAGCTATATTATACTATTTTAATTTTCTTGCTTTTTAATCTGTTGTTTCGTTCGTTCGTTGTCATCCGGAAAATCTCATACGTGGCTGTACATTAGGTTTCATTATGAGTTAGGCGGATGTAACCAAACAGGGTGCCAAGAACAGGTTTCTTGACCTAGCGATCCGTGCTCTGGAAGTGCTTTCAGTTGATCCCTGTTTTCCATTTTCAAAACTCACTCGACAAACACAGCAACAGGCTGAAAAATACTTAGAGAGAGTTAGTTGGAGTCAGGGTAACCGAGATAAGGGCGCGCAACTCTCATTTTAGGGAACAGCCTGAGCCCCCCTCATCCCTTTCCTCCGCTACTCCTCCCGTCTCTACACCTACTACACCTCACCTCCACCTCCACCTCCACGTCATCATCTCTACGCCTTCATCACCACCCCCACTGCAATTGAGCGTCCTCTCATCGTCCAGACATGAGCTAAACGGGAAACAGGCAGCAAACCAAGGAGTGAAACAAGCAGCAGCGGATCAAGAAGCAAATCAAGCAGCAAATCAACAAGTACGGCAAGCCTTCACTCCCGCATCCTATCATCGTACAGACATGAGCTAACCGGTGAAGCAGGCAGTAAATGCCGCCCCCAACTCTACCTCTTTTTGCGCCCCCCTCAGCATCCACCCACCTATCCCTCCTAGCATGGCGTGGGTCATTTCCACTTAATACCAGTTGGGCTCGGTTTGTTCTTCAGTAAATCCGGGTCCTAGCATGGCGTGGGTCATTTCCACTTAATACCAGTTCGGCTCGGTTTGTTCAGTAAATCCGGGTCCCAGCATGGCGTGGGTCATTTCCACTTAATACCAGTTGGGCTCGGTTTGTTCAGTAAATCCGGGTCCCAGCATGGCGTGGGTCATTTCCACTTAATACCAGTTGGGCTCGGTTTGTTCTTCAGTAAATCCGGGTCCTAGCATGGCGTGGGTCATTTCCACTTAATACCAGTTGGGCTCGGTTTGTTCAGTAAATCCGGGTCCCAGCATGGCGTGGGTCATTTCCACTTAATACCAGTTGGGCTCGGTTTGTTCTTCAGTAAATCCGGGTCCTAGCATGGCGTGGGTCATTTCCACTTAATACCAGTTCGGCTCGGTTTGTTCAGTAAATCCGGGTCCCAGCATGGCGTGGGTCATTTCCACTTAATACCAGTTGGGCTCGGTTTGTTCAGTAAATCCGGGTCCCAGCATGGCGTGGGTCATTTCCACTTAATACCAGTTGGGCTCGGTTTGTTCTTCAGTAAATCCGGGTCCTAGCATGGCGTGGGTCATTTCCATAATACCAGTTGGGCTCGGTTTGTTCAGTAAATCCGGGTCCCAGCATGGCGTGGGTCATTTCCATAATACCAGTTGGGCTCGGTTTGTTCTTCAGTAAATCCGGGTCCTAGCATGGCGTGGGTCATTTCCATAATACCAGTTCGGCTCGGTTTGTTCAGTAAATCCGGGTCCCAGCATGGCGTGGGTCATTTCCACTTAATACCAGTTGGGCTCGGTTTGTTCAGTAAATCCGGGTCCCAGCATGGCGTGGGTCATTTCCACTTAATACCAGTTGGGCTCGGTTTGTTCTTCAGTAAATCCGGGTCCTAGCATGGCGTGGATCATTTCCATAATACCAGTTGGGCTCGGTTTGTTCAGTAAATCCGGGTCCCAGCATGGCGTGGGTCATTTCCATAATACCAGTTGGGCTCGGTTTGTTCAGTAAATCCGGGTCCCAGCATGGCGTGGGTCATTTCCACTTAATACCAGTTGGGCTCGGTTTGTTCTTCAGTAAATCCGGGTCCTAGCATGGCGTGGGTCATTTCCACTTAAAATGGGGGTAGCTACTGGCGCCGGTAACTGGGCAGTGGGCCTTTTGATGGAGGGCAGCACATAGGTTAACAGGGTCCCGTCTTGATGGGGCCCCCAGTGTTCAACAGTGCGATGGAGGTAGCCACTGGCACCCCCGAGGTAACTGGGCCAATGATCTTTTTACTTCATGGGGGCAGCCACTGGCGCCCCCAGTGCTCAACAGTGCGATGGAGGTAGCCACTGGCACCCCCGGGGTAACTGGGCCAATGATCTTTTTACTTCATGGGGGCAGCCACTGGCGCCCCCAGTGTTCAACAGTGCGATGGAGGTAGCCACTGGCACCCCCGGGGTAACTGGGCCAATGATCTTTTTACTTCATGGGGGCAGCCACTGGCGCCCCCAGTGTTCACCAGTGCGATGGAGGTAGCCACTGGCACCTCCGGGGTAACTGGGCAGTAAGCTTTTTGGTGGGGGCAGCACATAGGTTAACAGACGCCCAACACTACTCCGGAGTAACTGGGCCATAGGAGATAGACTCCTCGTACACACTTTGTATCTTTCATAGTTTACTATAATAATATCTACCAATCCGAGATTTCTGTACATGTAGTTTTGGTAGGACAACCTGGTTGCTCTCCTGACTTTAGGTAGGGTAACTCAAAAAAACGCGCACAACACACGCATCATAGATACATCAGTCATAGCAAACCAGATTGCAAAGCCAATCACAATGGATCAACCAACTCCTCCAGCCGATGGTAAATCGCAGCACTACGGCCGATCATCTAGCAATTTTTACAGACTGGGTCATGGCCTCACACCTCAGCCATACCCACATCAACCCTACGCTTCTCTCCCAATCCTTAGCCTCCAGTCATACGGCACACCCCACCCACACCAACATCAACCCCATGATCCTTCGGGCCACAATTTCCACTCATACGCACCTCAGTCATACCTACCTCACGCCGCTCTACCGATTCATGGGTGTGCCCTCCCAGAAACCAGCAAAGAGCGGAAGGATAGGAAGCACCGTGAGTGCCTCAAAGCACGTAGGGAGAGGAAAATAGAGAGGAGAGCTGCAGGGAAGCGTGACTGTACCTGGAAAATGTACGGCTGCGACTATATCATACCAATCCCAGATCCAGAAGCTCCCGAAGGAGGACATAGTCAGACATGCAAATATAAATGTGATAAGGCGGTGGATATTCTCTGGAAAGAGGTTATCAAGTACCACGCTGTATATCACAATATGACAACAGATATATGGGCAATTTGTGCTGCGAAGGCAAGCCAATTCACCGCGGTAGAAAAACTTGCAAAAACAAAGCCGTTTAAGGACGAACCTTTCATATTCGAGCCCTGCGATTTCTGGAAGAATAAACCTCCCTCTGAATCTCAAATCAGTTTAGCATGCTTCCGAGCCCCTCAAAAGCCTGAAACATTTCTTTCTCCCCCAGAAGCGGATTATTTGACAATTATGCATCAACTAACCTATAAGGATCATGATGCAGTGGATGTACAATACGCTGTTAATGTTCAGTCAGAGGAACTTGATAACTTTGAGATATCCATTCCCTCTGTGTTGGAAGAACTTGGAGATGAAAGAGTAGGATACGTTGGATACAACATTACTCCAATTCACTCATTTGTTGATATTCATGTGGATCGTGGACAAGATACGGTATGCATTGGAGTGGGTGGTATGGAAAAGATCTGGTTACTTTGGCCACCAACAGAACACAACGAGAGAATATTCTACAACAATTACTATAAAGGCATGAGCGCAGGAGACGAAGATGATGGTGGCGAAGGAGAATTAAGTAGGAGGGCAAGATTAACCATTAGGCCTAAGTTTTCGGCCACAGCACCTCATCTTGAGTTCGGTAAAATTGTCAAAACCACTTCGGAAGCTGGAATGTGGATTCCTAGTGGATGGATCCATTGTGTCCTGACGACTGCTGGTGGTATTCTGGCAGGCTACACTTGGAGTACAATTGGTCGAATGGATAGCTTGATTGCATGTTTGGAAAAGGAGATTAAAAGTGGAAATACTGCTGAGGACCTCCACGGTACAGTTCAGCTGATGTTCAGTTTGATTGAATGTGAAATCGCTAAGCAACAACCTGCTGAAAAGGTTCTTACACATTGGATAAAACTAATTTCTTTACTTAATGAGAGAAACCTGGAATGGGGGAAGGAGATTGAGAGTAAAACCCGGGACATCGTTAGTAAGTCGAAGATCCAGATATCCTGTAACATGCATCGTATATGCATGCGGAGGTTGAAGTTGTTGGGGATGATAAAGGCTCGCCGGTAAACTCACGCTTGAGGAAAATTTCTGGCGTCGTCAAACAAAGATTACTCTGTCCTCGTATTTCTGGCGTCGGGGCTGCAATATCGCCAAACTTCTCTGTGGAAAGAAAGTGGTAGCGGGGTAGCAGGAAGCTAGTCTTGATTGCAGTGTCTGGCGTCGCCAAGAGCGATTCTTCTGGCATATCATCTCTCGTATTATCGAGAACTTCAATATCCAACAAAGCGAATTTGGAAAAAAGCGGTAGCGGGTAGGCGAAGGGGAGTAGTCGTTTGCAGTCAAGATTTGTGTCTGCAGTAATATACAAGCGAACCTAGTTTACAGTATTCAGCGGTTGGTGCGGAGAGGTGAAAGGTTTTGTCGAGTAGTAGTAGATTATCAACCCGTTTGCCTTTAGCATTCTTACGCAGTTTTTTGGGTATTGCTGGTAATGGTACAAGGGCATCTATGGTGACCTCTACAAAATCCCCTTGTCTCGAGATCAGGCGGATGCGTTCCTTGGAGTCAGACCGTGAATGGATTATGTACCCGGTTTTTGGTGAGAAGAGAAATGCGACCCAAAGTAAATGAATTATTTTTTACGATCAGTGCTGTTGCTAAATTCTTGAGGATTTTATACAAGGCCTGAATGTTGGTATAAAAAGGTTCTATGAAAAAGGATTTCCATTTGGTTATTCTGCGAATGTTAGGAGCGGAGGTCTAATTGAGCAACCCGCCCTCTCTCCTAGAGTCAAATGCAGGGCCGTATCTATAATTCCTTGGCTAATCAATGCGAAGTGTGGTTGGAATGGATCCGGATCCCTCAGCGCAAAGTCTCTATTTAATCTACGCGAGCAAGCATAATATCGAGGATATGGGTTTATTTCACATACTACGAATCACCAGATAGTCTGCAATACAGTCTACTCCCACACCCACCAATATATTGCGTGAAGCATATATTTCATAAAAAAGAGTCTTTTCTCTTTAATGATTGGTTGATGGGAGGTGGTAAATCGAGTTCTGGGGAAAGACTCTAGAGTCTTTTTTGCAAAGGGCCATATCCAGAAACCCACCCAAACATTTCTTTAGATCCCTGACAATGTTTAAAAGACGTAGAATCGCTGCCGAATTAGAATTGGAACAAATGACGAGAGCGGGTGTGATCACATACCTTAACGGGGACAATTCACAACATCGTCGGATATCGATACCTTACAATGTATTCTTAGATTAATCTGGTTTATATAGAAACTCATACCACAGTCTTAAAGGAATGTATATAACACCAGCTTGTTTAAATCTCGGTAATCGCTCAAAACTTGGCAATATGTTTGGGCGTATATGTTGACGGTAATAAGAAATGTGGTCGTTTTTGCAATGAGAGTTTAGCCTTAGTTGTGCTGTCTTCCCAGAGAAAGTTTTATCACAGCAAGGCCCGCACTGTGTTTTGTCTACTAGGGGTTACCAACTCGCGACCGCGAGTTGTAGGGCCCTTCCTTCTTCGCTCCCTCCCCCAACACCCCCACTCCTTATTTCAGTGAATCACTCTATATTCTAATTAAGCTTTTAATTTCGTGTGTTCTTAATATCAGTATTTTTTATTTGAATTGTATCCTTAGTTTTGTGTTCTGGTATTTTGGTGGGGCAGCCCGTTGCTGGCTGGGTGCAGACAGGGTAACCCGCCAAGCGCGCGCGCAAAAGACCGTGAGGGGTGTTGATTCTTGGACTGAATCAAATCACTTTGGTTGCAGCCAAGAAGAGGCTTGGCATTTTGAACTGCGACTGGTGGGGGGTCTTAGACTGAATCAAATCGATCTGGTTACAGTGAAATTTGTCATTGTCATTACGAGATCTAGAGTATATATGGCACAGCTGAAAATAATTCAATAATTCAACCCAAGTTGCCTTAGATTCTATCAAATACTTGCTTACTATATAAAATATCCCTCCCAAATTAAATATTCCATCGTGATAGTTTGCTTATTCGATCGATCTGTGACACCTCCTTAACGGTGTAGGGCGCTCTTTGGTCGGTTACCCTCAGGTATATATGTAAGTATGGAAGACTTGTAGGGGGAGATGGACTTGGGGGAGGTGTGGGGCCGAAGGCTCCATATAGCTACAACCGTAGAGAGAGAATTAGTTACTGCTATCCTCTAAAATTTACACAACTCGCGGTTGCGAGGTAGTAACCCCTAGTGATACATGTACTTAATAATATTAATACGTTACGCAGAGACTTATACCCACATATCGTACCTACAACCATACATATATGTAGGTACACGTACCCCGAAGGTCCTCAAAGTTATTCAACGGCAATAAAAAACACTAATTTCGCAGCTAGTGGCTACTATGCTTAAAAGTTGGCAAGTATATGTAATTTATATATGTCGAGTTGCATCAAGCGGAGCTATATACCAATAGTAAATGGATATAGAAACTAGAATTGTATTATAGCTAAATGATCGTTCAATTTCTTGCCCGTCTCGTTTTCTAAAAGGATGCTAATTTTGGTCCAGAAATGTCAGATTGATGTAAAACACAAAGTCTGACGAGAGCCAAAATAGCCTCGTCGTGCATTCGCACACGGTTAATCGGCTCTAAGCTTCTGTGATTCCCAGTTGAAAGTAGGGAGGTGATGGTGATGAAAATATTTTCTCCGGCTCCAAATTAAATAGCAGCCTCATCTTGACTTATTTTTCGTGGTCTCCCCCTCCCTCGCCTAGAGAGCCTTTAAACAGGGGGAGTTTGACTTAAATACGAAGAATTCATGAACGTTGGTGAAAGAGGATAGACACAATCTATTCAAGATACAGGGACCACTGGTCACATATCCGACAAGGATAACGAGTGATAAGTGCCGAACTAAACTCATACACTTTCCAAGGGGCTCTTTCCATAGGTTGATCAATAATGAGGCCCCTGTAGCGGAGCGGTGAGTTGACCCAAGATGCACACTACATACATAAGTCCTCTCCCGGCCGGAACACAGTCTCACATTGCCACCCATTTGAGGGAGATGATCCCTTTGCGTAAAAGACTCTTTATTTGCTACATGTGCTGGTAATAGGGGTGATCAAAATCGGTTGAAGTGGGTGGATGAGGTTGAGGGTGAGGTTTTAGTACAGTTTTTCGGTCCAATGGGATGGTTCATCCAGTTTGGAATTTGAGTACCCTTCGATACTCAGCCGGTTGGATGGGTCTTCTAAATAGTTAACCCAGGTTTATTTTCTTAAAAAAAAATTTTCTATGGAAATACTAACAACCATTATCAAGATGCCGGCCAATGATCAATCCTCTTTACCAAGTCTCCCCAATATATTAAATACATTGACAGCACTCGACCACTCATATCGAATGCCTGAAACTCACTCTCGACCTTCAGGGCCCCCTGATACCACCAGTCCAGAGGAGAGGGTTGCGCTCCATGTGCCGAGACCCGTGAACGGCGCGCCGAGAAATGCGGATCATGAGTACCGTGGCAGAACTACTCAAAGTTCATCAGGTAGGCTTCTGATTGTTCCCGATTCCACTACATTGAGCAGTTTGGAGCCCAGGCTTGCGCATACTGCGCACCGAGAAATGCGGGTTCTGAATATAATATCAGTCCAAATCCTTCAAACCACCTGCAGCAGATGCCAGAGAATACCACTCTGATGAGTGTGGAGCGGAGAATTGAGAACCCTATGCCGAGAATCGTGGTCAACGCGCCGAGAAATGCGGAACCAGGCTATAGGATTACCCAAAACCCCCTATACGAAGCTCCAGAAACCCCCAATAGTACCATTTCGAAGGGAACGGGGAGTAGAGTTGTGCCAGCAACGCCGAGGCACGGGGGAAGCGCGCCGGGAAATGCAGATCCAGAGAGTTTATTGCAGGTTTTTCAAGTTGGTGGAGTGGAGTCAGGTCCATCAGGTTTCGCGACACATCCTCGTTCAAAGACTATTATTAGGTCAGGAAATTGGACAAGAGGGGAACGTGATATGTTATTGGAATGGCTAGGGAGGAACTTGGGGGACTATGAAGGCTTCAAAATGCATGTAAAAAGCACCTGTTCAAAAATTGCGATTGAAGTCTTTGGTGGGACTAGAACAGCGGAGGGTAATCGGGGTCAGTGGGATTTGATGAGGATGAAATATCAGAAGGCGAAGCAGAGGTTGAATTCAACTGGTGAAGGTCAACGAGAGGATGATAATGGTGAAAAGTGGGCATCAATCAAATTGGCATGGCTTGACAACGTGTGTCCGCACTATGAGCAGATTGATGATGTTTTGAAAAGGGATCGTGCAGTTGCTCCTCTATTTGTAGCTGAATCTGGAGGCACTGGTGGACCAATTCAGTTTGTCAATGGTGTCCGCCAAAAGGAAATATCGGAATTTCGATTGGGAGCAGAAGACTCTATGGGGGAACCAGTTTTGTTAGGATTTTCTGATGATGACGAGAATGATACACACCCACCTGCTGGAGGTCAGAAGACTCCACTGTTCGTTCCCCCCGATACAGGACTTGGAGATAATACTATGGAGAACCCAATCAAAAAGGGTGGTAGTAGAGGTGCTGGTGTGAGGGTGTTGAGGCGCAAAAGGCCAACTGCAGTTGAGGACGCGCTTGAGTCGGTTGCGGAGAAACGTATGATGTTTGAATGAACTCGGTTGGAATATGAAAAAGAGCGTGACGAGAAAATATTTTAGACTTATGGAGCTGCGAGAGCAAAATCGTCATGAAGAAACAATGGCTCGTTGGAAATTGATGGAGAAAAAGTTTGAAAGTCAAGCTAAACATCCTGAATAATATTTCTTATAGTTCCTAACAGCCGTTCCCTTACATCTACTTGTCCTGCAATGCTCCGGGCCTGTATATCCTCTCGATCAACTGCGTCAACCACCCTTTCGTTTAAATCCTCTTCCATTTCAATTTCTACTCTGTTTTCTTCTTGTTCTTCCCCGTCCAATATCCATTCATCGTCATTTACCTGTAAAAGAAAGTTATGTAGAATACAAGAACTTTCAAACCAATCAACAACCTGCTTATGAGTCTCAATACCCGCAACACAACCGGCACACAGGTGATTGAAGGAAACCGGCCTTTTAGCAAGCCAAATACATGCTCAATTGCAGTACGGCGGGAGCTTAGTGTAGCATTGAAAAGTCGACAAGGGGGACTGTTTGCAGCTGGATTCTTAAAGGGAGCAATCACGTAGTCAGTGTTCGTATACGCCGAATCACCGATTAGGAATTCGTTTTCGCCGATGAAATCTTGTCGATTTAAATGTAATTGAGAGTTCTCAAAAAACACGAGCATCATGTACATCGGTAGGTAATAAGTGATGGAACGCAGTGGTGCCTGTTTTGGTAAAACGCCACCAACATTTGGTGTTTGTACCTTTAGGGCATTCCATCACTTATTACCTGTGGCTGTACGGCAGATGTATCTCCAACTCGCGTATAGATGATCCGGCGAGAATCCGTACAAACTACCATTGCATTGATTCCATATGATCCTTTACGATTGAAATGATAAAACCAATCGGTAAGTGGAGCATACTTTAGAGTAATAAAGGTACCATCAATAAACCCAACACATCCCGGAAGTAGCCCCATAGAGGCACAAAAAACCCGTTTTTTGTGTTCATTTTTTTCTTCGGGGGTATGCCAACATCTAAAGGTATTTTTAATCGAATGTAATGCCTTCAGAACACGTTGTGTATAAAGAGAAATAGTTCCATCACCAACTCCAAGTGATAGCCCGCTTTGAGTTTGAGTACCTCCAGCTCCTCCTAACTTGTATAAAAATACAGCCAATTGATAGGGAACAGGTCTTTGGTGGCGGCCTATAATTTGTGAACTGAAAACAGGATGTGTCTCAATTGCACAAACCAGTGCTTCAAAGGATCTTCTATCCATTCGAAAGACCGTTCGAAAGACTCTTGGAATCCCTAATAAAGGTTGATGAAACCAATTTTCAATGGTAACCGCTCTATTCTGAAGGAGACCATTACGCGGAACCCAATACCTCCATGACTCAAGAATATTTATCAAGTCATCAGGTACCTCTAAATCCATTTCTTTCCCTTTACGGATTGGGACTATCGCATTTCCCTCATGCTCAGTATCCATAACCTTGTCGTCGTCCATCATCAAATCTAAATCTAAATCTGAATCTAAAGAAAATTCCCAATCAGGTACGCATATTGGATACAGTTATTACGCAACACTATAGAACTCTCTTGGACATATAGCTTCAAGAAACTCACTCACTTCTCTTTAAACATGGAGCTGTCTCAATAGTACTTTTCTTTCCAATTCACAAGGCATAGGGAGGCAGCGGGTGTTGAACATATATGCATAGGATTACGACAACGGTAAAGAAAAAGGAGGCCCTTACTTTCCCGCACTTACTAAACCTATTTAATCAAAAGAACCACCCTTTAGAACAGATAGAATGAATGAAGTTTTCCTCAACCACACTTTACTACAAACAACCTGACCCTCACACTAAAACCTCACCCGCAACCTCATCCACCCACTTCAACCGATTTTGATCACCCCTAATCTGAGGGAAGTGGTCCTACCAGCCACCTATCATCAATAGAGGCTGCGGCGGTCCTAAACAATCAAACACCTATATTAGAATTTTGATCGCACAGGTACTAAAGAGGTTTTGCACGAGTGCCAGGGTTTCGGGTGACGGGCAGTTCAATGAATGGAGGTGAGGTATCGAGTGACCCAATTTAAGTTGGGAATGATAAGTAAGTAAAATCCAAAAGCTCTTGCCAGACTACAGTGATTTAGCGGGTCCTTTAGCTTTCTCCCTCGTCTACGGCAACAGGCAATTCCATCAAAATCACGTACAATTAACCTGTTAACAAATTTTTTCTATTTTGATCTTCTTTTCCTCTCTCTCAACACACTCTCTCCTCTAAATGCGCAGAAATATTGCTTGTGAGTTTCATATTTTAATAGGAAAAACTAAGGTGCTAATCAAATCTGCAGATATTTCCTGTCTACACAATGTCTTGTCCACCATCCCCAAAACTCTAGATGGATGAGCTTGTGGATTATGAGAATCCTTTTTGAAAACCGCGTCGTTTTGAATCACAAGAGAGATTATTGGAAGCAGCCCGGCCCATTCTGAAGAATGGAGCAAATAGATCCCCCGATAGAGTGTTGATCTATGAGCTCGTGAGTCAGAAACACTTTTATAATGGACCAGAAAGCAAAATACTACCTATTCGGCAAAGAAATCCTTCCGTCTAAGGTCTGTCAAGCAGTTTCTTGAAAAATATAGGCATATACCTCAGATATGGAATTAACTTTTAAACTCTTTCCCATTTCCGTTGCTCATTAAATCTTCTCGTTGGAGTAAAGTTGAGTACTCACCATTGACCAGGTATCAACATGTCCAACATCATGGTAATATCCGACTTCCCCATCCGGTACGTTATGGCCACTAGGATACGGAAGACCAACCTCTCCGAAACAGACGATTATGAAAGCCCATCTGAGACCTCTCAGTCCGATTTTATAAAGCAAAGTTATAATCTATAAACAGTATAGGCTTCCTCGTTGTAATCAGGAAGCATTTTTGGTGGTTAGAACTGCATACTATACTATACCGTAAAGAGACAAAGAACTAGTCTCGAGATAGAAGAATACCGGGAAGGGAGCGAAGGGCAAACACCCATGCGAAGGGCAAACACTCATGCGAGCAAGGAGGGATCGGTGTGCTGCGCAGCGGCACCTGCCCCGACTATAAGCACTCTATTGAGAAATAGGTTTGGCAGTAGTATACCGTCAATGGACAAAGAACTGCTGCATGAAGTATAAATAAATAACTCCCGAGAGGTAGGAATGCCGGGAAGGGAGCTGCGAGTGACATGGGAGAACAAATACTCAACCAGAACTAACTGCTATATAAGCTCATATACCACCCTTGAACCCGCAAGAACTTGAGGAATAAGACTACTCTCACGATAGACCAACTTAAATAGCCTGGATAGGATATATAGTTACTCCTATACTAGCTGACTTTAGCTAATATAAAAGCTATGCGAACAGATACATAGATATCCAAGTCAAAATTGGCAACTAACTTCCTAAGTACAGCGGGCGGACGGAGGCCCCACTGCACTTGTACTTTATAGACTAATTAAACGGAAAAGCTCTACTACATGCGTTATTAGCAAGAGTCAAACATGGCAAACGGGTAGAGAACAAATTTAGGAAAGAGGCATAAAAAGGTGCTGTGGATGTCAGTGAAGTGTACGGCGAGAAAGGAGACTTGACGTTGAACCAAATAAATTAAAAAAAAACTCTACGTTCAGGGCCCCGTTCCGGCCAGGCGTGAAGACGAGTGATATCCCATGATGTCAAATATATCTCGCTCATATTGTGGAAAGGCAGAATCAGACGAGGCTCTAAATCTCAATACAGTTTGCGAGTCTCCATTACTCTCCGTATCAGTATACCCTAGTGTGGTGTTGGTCAGAATATTCCAGTGAGTGATATTCCATGATTAAACTTCAAAATATTTCAGTATCCAAGACTAGAAATACGAGAACAACAGGAACAGATTAGATACACTGATAATAGATTTTTTAATAGTTAATATCAGTGTACCTCTCGTGTTATATTAGATTAGGCGCCCTGCTTATGAAACTAGGGTTGTAGCTTAGCATAGGCTGTGGCGCTGCCATGTAGATATCTATAGTCCTACATTTACATTTACAGTCCCGCATTGATATTTGCGGCCCTAGCACTGATCTATAGTCTATAAGGGTCAGCAGTCTTCTCACACATATATTTTGTACAGGAGCACATCAATTTAGTCGCCACACATGACTCCATAGATATCTATGGTCTGGCACCTTATCCATAGTCCTGGCAAAGTCAGGCACTGCCAAGTAACCTATAGATATCTATAATCTGGACCTGACCATTGCGAACACTAGACCAAATACCCCCGTAGAACAAGCTGTAGAGGGAGAATCTCGCAAAGATAGTAAAACGGTATATGTCTAAGGGAGCGTTCCACCAGCATTTGGACCACTGATATATCGCAAATATCATAAATACTCATGTAGGGAAAGCGATTCATCGGTTATGTTATGAGGCTCAAAGATTCGAGCGCGAAGGACCTATTAAGGACGCTCACGATGCAACGGAGGTACAAGGCCGAGTATATGGACGACCATGCACCCCTGCTGGGGGACCTGGAAAGCTCCCTGCAGGCTGCGCCGACGGCATCATCTAATAGTGGAAAATAGTCTTGTGCCCATCCCTAATAAGCCTCTGGTCAGAGGACTGGGTACGAAGGTATTTTTAAAGATTTATAGGCGTTCGTAGAGCCCCGCCTGGGTCGGGCTCTACAGATCTACCCGCCTAGAAGTCTATTGATTAGTTTGAGTGCCTTGTACTAATTACGATCTGGTGCTAGAACGCCTGGAATAACACCTACAAGGCATAGATGGGCTGTACAGTGCGTCCTCCCTTCACACCTAATCTCCTCGTATACAAACATACGCATGCATGTAAACATATTGAAGAATATATCTGTGTGTAAAAGGCAGCCTCCAGTACCTCCCCATGCCGGACGCGGTGGTATTGACCTTTCTTGCCCCCGGGGTTGTATGGAGTGAGTTTGAGATCATCAGGTTACTTATTGCTATATACAGAATTGGATATCATCATAAAGAACAGTTCTTCATATTCTGCCGCTTCATATACTCTCGTCTGATACTTTCATGTGATGTTGAAACCAGACAGTAGCGGTGACCCTGCCAGGTGGTAGTAAAATGCTCAAGTTTGTTCCCGCGTATCATCCCAATACCTCCTGGTTGGCATACAACCCGACGTTTTAGCTCTCTGATGCAGAAATCAGCTCCACTAAAAACACCCATAGGTGCCATTACAGCCCAGCCATCCTCCAAATCTCCTTTATCATAATGTGGCTCTGTAAACAGGTTAATGAGGCATGCTCGCAAGCAGAAGCACTCATCAGGGCCTGTAATCCACTGCTGCTTCTGTTCAATGGGCAATCGAGAGATCATTTCCTGACAGAAATCTCTTATTGGTTTATCAACTGCGCCGAGGAGTAGTCTTTTGGCGTGTGTAATATTGCCAAAAGATTGAAATAGTTGTAGTAAAATCGGATTAATGTGTTGAGGAGTTTTGTGTGTATCTCTTGTAATGACAGAACTATTCGAGTGGCCTTTCTCCATCCAGATACCCCAATGGTATACGCCGGCTCTTGATCCTTCACCCCAGCAAATCTTTGGGTTTGAGAGAAGCCATTCTTCATAGTCTCTGTGCCTTGCGTCTTTAGGGATATCCGGAGGATGGATATCAGCATATTCCTCGATATTATAGGTTGTGGTGTCGAGGACCCATTCTCCTGCGCGTTCACCATATACCAAGTCCAATCCCTTGTTGAAGTACGCAAACATCCGCTTGTAGTTTGTATCCAACGCCAGGTAGAATGAACCACTATTTGACGATAACTGGATTTGTTCCCATTCCATTGCGATTTTGTCAATTTCAGATGTTGATAGTCGCTGGTTAGTGAGTGTCCCACCCCTGTCAATTGGCAGAGATATATCGAAGTCGAAGAAAATCTCAATGATACTGCCAATATCAGATTTGCACTTGGTAATTTTCATGCTTTTATCACCTCTTGCTCGAGCTTCTTCACACTGCCTTCTCATATCTTTTGACAAACACATCCAACCATTGATTTTTCTTTCAAGCTCCCTATCACTCACAGGTTTCTTGCTTTGATCGTTATCGAGTTCTCTGGTCCACAATGATCTCGCTTGAGAGCATTCGATATCCGCATCTTGATAAGGCTTACAACACTCAGAGCGCTTCTTGCCACCCTGAGGATATGGGGGTGCTTTGAGGATCCCAGCCGTTGTTCTCATAGTTGATTTGTCAGGCGCTTTGAGGCTGGTAGGGCTCGGATCCGCTTCGGTAGTACGTTTTCGTTTGCGTGACCTGGTTTCCATTGTATCGCGGGGGGGCTGTCAAAATGTTAGTACTAAGTAGCAACTACAGTACTCGCTATCCTCCATAGGAACCTGAAAATGCAAGTAATAGTTACAAGGATCATTTGTATGTAATGGCGCCGTTCTCCCATAGAAATTGTCCCTACCTTACTCACCTGCATTTTTAGGTTCTTATGGAGGGTAGTTTCACGCACCTTATGAGCAAGGAGCTCAGATGGAAATATGCTATGTAATTAACGCCAAGCCTCCAACCGAAATCTAGCCCCACAAAGTCAGTCAAATCCACCACACTTATTGGGGGTGATGAAACCTGAATTAGTCCCAAGGGAGTTAACTAGCTGATACAGGGTATTGAGATATGGGTTAGTGGGGGGTGTGGCCGGGGGGTGTGGCAGGGGGGTGTGGCAGAGGGGGTGCGGAGGAGGGGTGGGGAAACAGAGCTGGAGCAGGGTGGGAAGATCTTGAGAGGGAGTAAAGGAAAAGGGCGGGGCAAAGCTCGGGGCGCCGGGTGTTGATGCCAGGGTCGTCTACTTGTACTACGGAGGTAGGGGTAAGTCTGTAGTCTACAGTGGTCGTGGTTGCAACAGCAGTAGGTGTCTACAGACTTACCCCTACACCCTAGTACTAGATTATGAGGCGCGCTTTTTTCGGTTACCCTGCCTCAAGTCAGGTAGCATAGCAACGGGTCGCCCCCTCCAAAACACATCACACACACCTGGAAAGTGGGCTCAAAATTCGAGCTCCATCTTGAGATAATTTTTAATGTCTTCTTGAGTGGTAGAATTTTTTGTCCAACACTGAGTGGTTGGTTTAGATCGCCAAACATGGCTACTTTGGCTGTAAAAAGGTGTAATCCACCAAAATTCATGTCCTAGTACTATACACTAGGGGTTACCACCTCGCGACCGCGAGTTGTGTAAGTTTTAGCTCTCTCCACGGTACGTACATGTAGTTATGAGGGCCTTCAGCCCCTCCCCCTCCGCCCCTCCTCCCAATTCCCGTTCCCGCCAGTTAGGTGTTTCATATGGCGGCCTTCGGCCCCGTCCTCTCCGATTCCCGCCCTGTAATGCAATTCAGTTTACAGGTTTTAATGTGTCGTGCTTACATGTAGTCAATACCCCCGTCACTCTCAACCAATCAGGTTCCGAGAAGGTGCGAAAGCCGATGTAATCTAGTACATAGTAGAAGATAGTAGATGTACATGTAGTTTAGTCAACTTGGAAAAACCTTTAAATTCATAACCTAGGCGGTTCACTAACCGTAGAATTTGTCTCTCTTGTAAAATCCAGAACTCAACAACCGTTGCCGTTAATTTTTTATTCTAAGTGGGATCATACAATTTGCCGTATCTAATTCCCATCCCTGATTGTGGCTGTTATAGCAATGCTTGGGTCATGGTTTGGTGGTGCAGAGGAGTCCAAACTAGTTATATCAGTGTTTGTTGTTTCGCATGTTTAGCCCGTGGGTCCTTGCATATTTGCTTGTATGAACCAGGTTTAGGAATGCATGACCCCACGCGTCTGCACTTGGCCATGAGGCAGTGTTTGATATAGAAAAAGGAGAGCCATATGTATGTGAAGGCGGATAGTGACACATTCCTGAGAAGCATCCTTGTTTGTTTCAGTACCGTTAATTCTCGAATAATCCACAGTATTTGGATATGGTAAGTCCTTGCCAGAGCGAATTGGCGGGTCAAAACTTCACGCATTCGTGCAGATGCACACCTCTTGTCGCCCGAGATTGAGATTTAGCGAGGCCGAGAAAATGTTTTTCTAGAAAATAACGGTAATATCAGTTCACCCGAATACTAACAGCAGCGCATTCAGTAGTATGATGACGTATACCTTTAACACCCATCAAGCCGCCCCAGAAATTTCTTTACTCTTAAACATGATCTTTTGCACACACTAATTGATTCAGTTAATCATGCCTCTCTAGCTGGTGTCTGTCGAAGCGATATCACATCCCGAGTCCGCTGTTGGTCAGGGTTCTCAGTGATAATGCGGTGTTGTAATACATATCGATAAAACTCGCTGGTGGTACAGTGAGTAAAGTACGATATGATAATCTTTAGGTAATAATAGGTAGGATATGGATTTTATCTGTATTGATAATGTTATGAATATTATGGTAGGGACTTGGCGCCTAAATAAATCTTCATTTACCTTTACTAACCTTGATTTATGCAGTTCTTGAATCAGGAAGAGGAGGGAAAGAAAAGGAAAACATAGATTTTTCCCTCGAACACTTCTAGGAATATAAGACGTCACTCGTTCACAGTATGATATATTATAGTACGATAAGGAGTCTGCAAAATATCATGCAGTTCGATAACCACCGCAGTATATAACAGTGGGTACGATATGGCATGAAAATCATACTGACACGTACCATTGAGAACCCTGCTGTTGGTCAGTTCAATGCCTCATACAAATACACTAACATCTCCTTATCCTTTAGTCTAGCAATACTAACATCCTCTCATACACGGAATAAGTTTGTACTAGACAGCTATCATTGGCTAAGAGTCTGTAAGTAAGGTTACAGATGTTTGCTCTTCCGGGGGTTGGTATTTACTGACAGCTTCGGGCATAATCTCTACAAATCATTATCCGCTCCTCTCTAATGCAAAATCACTGAGATGAGACCACATATTCGATAATGGTATAATGCTGAATTAACTATGACGTACGGTCGGAACACTCAGGACACATGGTCATTTATCAACAGCAATACGTCTCCACACACATTCACAAAGGCCACTTATCTTCTGATCCGCACCCATCTCCTCTTCATTTTGCACCTCTCCTCGCTTTACTCACCATCTCGTCACTCCTGTTACTTTTATCATCAATATCCTATCATTCTGGGTACCGGTTATCATTTTAATCTTCTTGGAACATCTCTTTGATACCTAACCTATTGTCATTTAAACATCACGGGTTCCATCTCTCCTCTGCTCGTACTCCCTCCTCTGTGACCATGGATCTTCATCTCGTCATATATTCTCGGTCCTCCATCCTTGCCTCGTTTCTCGGGATAGCTCACCGTTATAGTTATGTCCGAGACATTATAGAAGCGTAAGTCCAGATGACCTTTCCTGTTATGCACATACACACAAAATTTGCTGCGTGATTTCGGGTCAGTGCCCATCATATGATCTCTTCAGAACCATACTTGATAAAAGTTATGTCTGCATCCCTTGACATTTCAAGCAACCCACCCTTCCTTGTGTTATCCCGCCTTCAATTAATTATCTAGATGCTTTCCGTATTTCTCTCCCACTCACTGTTGCTCAGATAGGTTACTTTGGCATTATATGCCCCGTTGCTCTACCTGCCCTTGGTCCGGTAGATAGTCAACACTCGTTATATGCTCGGCCGCAACCGATCTGGTTCCATATTAGAATTGGCATAATGCCCCGGCTCAATCAAGAGAGATGTAAAGAAGCTACCTAAAACGTAACTCTGACAACCACAGATCTAGTATGATACCCTCTTCTCATTTACATCAATATATTGATCATATCTTGGGACCTCATGCACTGACTTCATCTTATTCGATCTAGTGTGCGTGCATGAAGATCATGACGTAGTATACAAGCATGAAATATCAACCGATGGGTTTCTCACAGGAGCAATTCATATCAGCAACAATGCGGGTGATATCTCACGTCTTTTAAGTACGTCGACATTACCTCTGAAGTCTTTGAGCACCCTTGCTTGTACCTCTATCTCCATTTCGACTATCTCTTTACGTCTACAGCATCACGCCCCAAGCATCCCTCAAAATGATGCCTAGGACATGTCATGGATATGCCAAATCCAGCGTCGTGGACACACCCAAATCGACGCCATGGACACACTCTAGGATACGTTTAAATGAACGATTTTTGCAGGTAGGGAGGTGGGTATCCGGGCGGGCGTAGAGACGGTCGTGCAAGCATATAATAGAATTACAAAGAATTGAAAAAACAATTTACCGTCACTCACCTGGAACATCCAATCATCTGTACAATATTATTTCCCAGCGTTGCGTTAGAGGACTCTTCCATTTGTTCAACCTATTCCAACTGTGCTCTTTATATTTATATATACCCTTAACCCTCCCTTCTACTATCCCCTCCGTCCTCCACTGCCCTTCTACTGCCCTTCCCGTCCTCCTCTGCTTCCCGCCACCCCTATTGCCCCCAAAATCCTCTAACTGCTCATAGTAAGACTATATATGTAGCTATTTGATTAAATTTATTTGATTATATGGACCCTTTTGAATTTTATTTGCGCCGTAAATCCAGAGTTCTTTTGCATTGCTCAGTGATTATGGTAGGGTTGATGGTTGCCATGCAGGAGCCAGCCAGGATTAGGGCTCGACCAATCAAAAGCGCAAGTGTTTAGAAAACTGTTAATCTAGTACATAGTAGAAGATAGTAGATAGTAGATAGTAGATAGTAGATAGTAGATAGTAGATAGTAGACTAGACATTACCATCTAGCGACCGCAAGTTGTGTAAATTTTGGGGGACAGCGGTAACTACATGCAATCCTTTCTCTACGGTACATACATGTAGGTATGAGGGCCTTCGGCCACCCCCCCCCCCCCAATTCCCACCCCAGCCCCCAAAATGAGGCCTTCGGCCCCTCCCCTCCTCTCCCTCTCCCTCCCCCCTCCGCATCTCCCTAACTCCCGTCAATCAAACTTTTTATTGCCTGTGATCTAATTTGGTTCACAGGTTTTGATGTGTCGTGCTTAGTCAATACCCCATTATCATGCTACGCGCTACCTGACTAGAGGCAGGGTCGAGGAAGGCGTGCGTAACTCTCGTGATAGATACAGCAGTGATATGTGGTTGTCCATCGCGAGACTACATGTAATTAAAACATGTGACGGAGACAGGGATGATCATTGTTATCACGTCATAATGAATGAATTAAACAAAAAATAAACAAAATATCATTGATTATTACTCGTCCACTTCACGAGTGATAGTCGATGATCCATTACCGGATATTATATGAGTACATGACATGTAGGCTGTTGACTATTATGCGAGATGGCACAGGTGGTATGATCACTAATACCACTAATACAGAAGCCCTCTATATTCCAGCGGGGTGGCTACATGCTGTACTTACTATCGAAGGGGGGTACCTTTGTGGAATATCATGGACAACTTCTAAACGTCTTCCACTCCTGTTAAGATGTTTGAAACTGGAAGTCAGTCATCTACACACTCTAGAAGAAACAAAGCCGACAGCAGTTCTTGTGATGAACGTTATCCGTATTGTACTGGAAAGCTCCTTTATCGGCTGTATCATGCGTGGTATGGAGGCATGGATTAACCTCCATGATACCCTTGAGTCCACGAGTGAAAACTGGGGGGGGGGACACCTTGAAGAAATCGAAGCAGATCATGACAAAGTTATCCACTAGGAAGAACCTCTGTCGTTGTCGTGGCTCTGAAAGAGTACAGTGATAGGGAAGCATTCTTAATCTTCGTGTATATCGGCAGGAGGTGTCTTCGTATGAAATAAAATTTTTTAGCTTTTCTAAATCAATCGGCCTATTACTCATATACTTCCATACACAGCCGTATGTTAAACATCTTTGTAATAAGTAGAGTTATTCAGTCTCCGGATTATATCAAGAGGCCACGACCTTTTCCTCGACAAGAACTCGGCCTGGAGGCTCATGATCACACCTCCCTATTCCTACACCTGGAGATACTACTATCCTAGCAGCACTCCACTGAGAGGCGTCACTCTTAGCTTGATTTCCAGGTCTTAACGGCCTTCCGCCCTCCTCCTCCACCACCACCTCTACATCCGCGTCCATCCCATCTCCATCTGCACCTCGAATATCTCCCCGATTCAAATTCAACCTGACGAGTTATCAGATAGAGTTTTAGATTCTCAGATACGCCGTAAGACTTCTGAGAGTGAATGCTAAGAGGTCACGATTCTTAGAATACGCTGAAGACATATCCCGCCCCCTACGAGGGGGCATTAGAGACTTTTAGCCACGGGTGTAAAAAGGCAACAAACAAAAAATCCTCACGTACCGCCTGAATGGTGCCATGACGGAAGCTTCTGCACTGACAAAGATCAAGGAGGTGTAATTCCTTGTTTTTCCACACTATTCCTGGCTGAATATACCATGCATGGCCTTCTGCTCTCGTTTTTGCGATTCGATAGGACCCGGATCATTCTTGGCGAGATAATTTCAGGTACCGTTATAGCGCTTCTGCAACCACAGCTCTCTCTATATGTTATTATTTAGATTTTCTTGGCATGCCATAAAGAGATCTTGATATATTTTAGCCATGCATTGGTGTTCAACAGCGATCAATGATGTATGTGTCTTTTTGCATACAAGATTCAAGGATCATCTTTTCTGGGATTCCGCACTCAAGATGTTCTTACAACTTATTGTACCGCAATCTATTAACATGGTTAACCATCTGGCTACATTTGTAACTAGTAGTCTATTTGGTTCTTGAGAAGCTAGGAAAAGACGAGACTGGGGTGTGTTATGACTTTTAGACTTACAGGATAAGATTAAGTCTTGTTGTTACGGTACCGGTGGAAACCGTGTATATACATATACTGATGCTACCTATTATTTAGAAGATGGAATAGTTGAGGCATACAGGGCAGGCAGAAATAGGCCTTTAACTAGCAGAGAGACTAATTTCAATACAAAGATCGCTGCCATACAGGTGTCTTCGGAGTGGCGATTTGGCAAAATTACAAATATGTGGTCTTTCTGAGATACGTCTCTAATACGACACTCAATGGCTAAATATATAGCAATGTGTTCGAATAGCAAATCTATAAAATGGGCTCCTCCAACCAAATCCGCAATATTCTCATCATACGCTTTAAGAACCCATTAGTATGTCTGGTACGTCAAAACCATCTTCTTTTTATGCCGACCCGTCCAAGAAAATCAAGCTCCCGCCTGTACGAGAGGTAGGCCAGCTTGGTATCAAAAACTTCCTTAGCCGCATAGTCACTGAAAATGTCAACACTTTCAATTATCAAGAACAATGGACCCCTTCCACCAAACCTATGACAAGCAAACAAGCAAAAGAGTTTGCAAAAGAGAAATATAATTCAGGTCCGCAAAAGTCTGAGCAACAGTTGCGTGAGGAGCTGAAAGCTGAAGAGGATCGCAGAAGAGCAGAAGAAAAACTACAGAGGCAAGCTCGTGCCAGGGAGATTGCAAAGGCAAAGAGGAAGGAGAAGGGTAAAGGGAAGACTAAAAATGTCGCTGTAAACTGTCCCCCTGGACAAAAAAAGCTTAGTCAATTTGGTTTTGCAGGTGTAGTCAAGAATCGTTCGGCTGATCTCAAAGAAATTAAAAAATAAAACACTTGTAGCTATCAAGTCCATTCACAGAGAAATCAGATTATCAAAATCTTGGCGGGAATGAGGGTTATGGTTGGGGACTACAGCGAGCAATGAGGTTAGGACTGTCAGTGTCAGCGAGCCCATAGTTTGTCCGTAAGAAGTCTCATCTGTCAGCATAAATGGGTCTATGTCCAGTGTCAAGAATGTGTCAGTCTCCTAATCCTGGCATGATGCGGCCCGATTCCCGCCCCCAGAAATCGGGAACCGCTCTAGCGGGCGCGATCGCCCACCAACAGTACCTTCCTATTCCGGCTCAGCGACCGACCCAACCCACGCAACCGACTCTCAACACCACGTCACACATCCAAAATACTGCCATGCTGGATGACTATGGGTCACATAGAAATTCAACGCACCCTAGTGCCTAAGCTCGCAACCACGCTGACAGGCATGAGGCCATGAGAACGTGTCTCCACCGCACCCAAGCTTGTTCACAACACCTCCCGCACCTACTGCCTCTATACCTGCCCTGACCCCCTCAGATCTAGAAGCCATACACATATAGCTTCCTGCCAGTGACGGGCGGGTACAGTTCTTTACCCATTTCTATGCGGTCCAATGTATGTACATATGTATACCTCCGCCGCCTCCACCTCCGCCGCCACCCCAGCGTGACTACCTACGCAACTACCCTACCTGCTGAAATCCCTGTTTTGGGTGTGTTTATGGTGTCGATTTGGGTGTGTCCTAGGGGCGTCATTTTGAAAGTGGGTTTGGGTGTGAATTAGGAAGAGACGTTAGCATGGGTGCCGGTATATAGAGGTAGGGGGATAATTGAGGGGGACGTGGAGGTGGACGTAGAGGTGGATGTGGACGTGGAGGTAGAGGTGCAGGTGCAGGATGGCGGGAGCCGCTAAGACCTGGAAATCATGCTAAGAGTGGTATCTCCAGGCGTAGGAATAGGGGGGTGCTCACCAGGCGTCTCCAGGCGCTCCAGGCACTGGGGCCTCGCGTCTCCGCCCTGGCGCAGGGGGTTGTGCGAGGAAAGGTCAGCAAGCTTGCTGATGGGATTTGGAAGCCACACTAGGGTGGGTGCATTGAATGCTAGTTTGCATCCGTTCATATGGAGGCATGAACCATGACGCGATTGTGGATCGAGTGATAATTCATGATGCTGCACCAAGTGCCTGCTATCGCGACTGCTTCACTCTAATTATATACATGTAATCATACTTTTTAGGCACCCAGAATTGTAGTATTAGAGTTTCGAAATCATCCTATTTCACTTCACCTATAAATAAAAACATACCTCACCGCTATATAAAAGCTATTAAAGTGCCAAGCCCATTTAGCTTCCTGCCTCTGCACTCGCGCCCACCCCCCAGAAGCCATTACGGAGCCACACCCATATAGCTCCCTACCTCTACATTTGCTTCCGCACACTGGAAGCTATTGTAGAGCTACACCCATATGGCCCTCTGCCTCTTCACCCGCTCCCGTACCATGAGAGCCCTTAGAGAGCCACATCCATATGGCACCCTGTCTTTACGCTCCCTCCCACACACTTAAAGCCATTATGGAAACATATGGCTCCCTTTAGTTAGGGTGGGTGCAGTTAGCTCTCGTTCGCACCCTTACATGTGGGGTAGCGGTTCTGAAGCGAGTGATAATCTGATTCTCCATTGAATGCACGCTTTTGCGACTCTAACAATTAATGTCTCACGACCTCCGCCCTGGATATTGCTTACTGCCTCTACACTCGCCTCTACACCTGCTCCCACACCATTGGAGCAATTATGGAGCCACACCCATATTGCATTTCGCCTCTACGATGGCTTCCACATCATGGAGGCACTTTAGGAGCCACACATATATCATTCCCTGCCGGGCATGTGCAGGCATATTGACTCCTCATTCGCACCCTTCCATGTCGAGTCCAATCGTGTACCTTACCCCCACCATACAATATCCCGAGACCAGTTTGCGTTACATACATAAAATACTGCCATGCTAGACAACTATGGGTCGCATACAAATTTAACGCACCCTAGCACCGAAGCTTACAACCACGCTCGCAGCCGCACTTGCAGCCACACGGTTGGGGCCGTTATGGGGCCACGCCCATCTAGCTTCCTGCCTATGCACACACTTCCACACCACTGGAGCCATTATGAAGCCACACCCACATAGCTCCCTGCCTCTTTACTCGCTTCTCAACCCTGGAGGCCATTATGGAGCCAACCATATAGCCTACTGCCTCCGCGCCCACTTCCACACCATAGAAGTGATCTCAAACCCACACACATATGGCTCCCCTCTGCACCCGCTTCCACACCCTAGAAGCCATTAGGAAGCCATATCCCAATTGCTCTCTGTCTCTGCTCTGGCCTCCGCACCATGGGAGCCAGACTCCAATGGTTCCTGCCTCTACACTTGCTTCCATTCTATGGAGGCTAATAGAAAGCCACACACGTATGGCTCCTGCTTCTACACTCGCTTCTGCTCTTTGGGAGCCACACCCATATGGCGCCTACCTCTAGATTCGCTCCCATGTCCTGGAAGCTATGTCGAAGCCACACACAAGACGTGTCTGTATACACCTTGTGCTCACGCCATGGATTATGTTGCCTCGATAGCTTCCATGCGCCTGGATTCTGTCGCCTACCGGTATTCAAAGCTGAACCCTGCATGGCCGCGTCCCAGTCACAACCCCACAGTCAAGCCGACCCGCTACCACCCCTAACCACCACCCACAACCACCACCCACAACCACCCACTACTACCACCCACCACTCTGGCCACAACCACCACAATTAAGTGGGTCCACCGTCCACCACTACCCACCACCACCCTACTCAGCCGTCGCCTCCACCCCAACCTTCATTCTCACCTCCATCTTCACCTCCACCTCCACCTCCACCTCCACCTCCATCTCCACCTCCACTCCTATACCTACCTCGAGTACTCCCCTACCCCATATTCCGACACCTATGCTAATTTTTCTATATACTTGCCAGATTTTTAAGTTTAGGACGAGAATACAACCAAGGTAGCGGAAATTGTTAGTACTAGTTGTATTTCCATCCTAAACTTGAAAATTTAGCATGTAGAGTCCAACGCCTAGGATATGCCTAAACCAACGCCTAGGTAGGCAATGCCTAAATCGACCCGATCTATACGCCCATAATAGCACCTACTAGGAAACGCCCAAATTAATGCCTAGAACACGCTAAAATTCACGCCATAGACACACCCATAATGAAGCCATGGACACGTCCTAAGGGACACACCCCAAACCAACGCCTAGGACTTGTCCAGATTAACGCCATAGACACGCCCAAATCAATGCCATAGATACATCCTTAATGACACCTAGGACATGCACAGATTTACGCTATAATGTCCCGCCTATAATTAGGGACGATGGCTACCAAGTGCTAACTTATCATATCCTGTTCACTCGCGTGAGTAACCATATATGCAATGCTAGGTCTGTTTGTATCTGTCCTGATACCATGCAACCCGTATCCCCCGACATCATCATGTACCGCTTTAAGCAATCAAGGACATAGGTCGGTAAAGTCCCGCTGATATATACTATCTGCACCGGAAGTGGCGCAAACCAGTCTAATTCCTTGTATTATTTCCTAAAGGAACAATTAACTATTATCATATAGCACTCGTCGATACAGATGGGCCTGAGCTTCCTAGCATTGATGAGTCTATTTGTATAACCCCTGAAAGATTTGCTAATTGCAGCTTCAACGTTGACTAGTGGGAGTCCCGGGGCACCATCGATCTCTTCAAGTTCTCAATTGGTCCAGCAACAACAATTAGTGTCAGCCCCAATTGATCTAAGAAAGAAATCCTCACGGAGAGCCACAAAGGGCACAATAACAATTGTGACCCTCACTTGAATGGGCGTAATATATGGAGGACCCTGGAACAAGACACTTTTGCCACTCTCAGTTATCATAATTACCACCAGTGGCAACACCCCCATCAAAAAACTATGCATGGCCAAGCGCTGAGTACAGCTCTTCCATTTTTTATTTGTACCGTAGAGACCCAATAAGATCCTTTCTGCCTGAGTCAACACTGCTTCTTGGTAACATATTAGGAGTAGATCTATCTCTGTATTGACTTACCATTCTCGTGGTAGTCTCACATCCGGCAACATGAATGGCCTCCGCTCTATCGCTCTTCATGAAGCGTAGCAACATAGGCGTGGTATCTCTGAAGCTCTCAATCTGCTTAGGGGGAGGAGCCCATAGCGGTCCCAGACTACTAGAACCGCCACTATTTTTATGGCAATTTGTTTCTTCTGGGGGGGGGGGGGGGTGAGCATTTTATTGACAGACCAAGGGATAGCCGCATCCATTTCAGTTTGTGGTCCTCCATATATCAAGGCTCGTTTGCGCAGAGCGTCACACACTGGCCCGCAGAGCCTCCACTCCCAGCATGTCCCCACAATTTACTTCCGACCCGAGTTTTGTATGGTGAGCCACAGTAGATATGGCAAGGCTCGGTTGCGTAAAGCCTCAGCCCTGGGCCTGCAGAGTCTCAATCTCAGGTTTGGTTACGCGGGGCAGCTACCAACCTCCATGTAAAGGTGTGTATGGCCGCTATGTCAGATATTAGTAGCTCAGGCAGTCCAGAGCTTTTACGTCAGGCCTGGCTGTACAGAGCCTCACTAGCTCCAGGTTTGGTTAGGCGGAGAAACTTTAATTGCTAGCTCCTCCACACAACCCCACCCCCCATCTCCAAGCAAGCTCCATCACTCTCGCATCAGACAATCCATCAACCTACCATCATGAGTGAATCAACAATGAGCTCTCGCCAGCGGAAAGCGCTAGCATACAAGCTGCGTTTGAAGGAAAAGAATGCAAAGTCCAAGCAGAACCACAAGAACGGGTATGTGATAGCTCCATTAGCTAATCCTATACTAATGATTACTAGCCGCCGTCCATGTAGATGGACGTTGTATGGGTGCAATGAATATATATCTGTACCCGTCTCACTCCCGGAAGATCACGAGATGTTGTGCCCTTTCAAGTGCGACTTCAAAGCGGATGAAATCTGGAAAGCCTTGATAAACTACCAAGCCAAGTATCCTACATTCAAGCCTGATATTTGGTCTTGTCTCGCCTCCAAAGCGTCAACATTCCTTAGTGTTAAACGGCATGATCCTGCCGCGCCTACCGGCTCGATTCTTGACAGCCCTCAACTGTATTCTGCTGATGAGTTATGGGTCAATGGAGAGCCACCTGCCTCGATGTATTATCAAGCCTGCTTTGAGGCAGAAAGAAACGTGAGAGTAATCAACATATGTTGTCGGCTAGAACTTACAAACTATAGGATATGACTGTTACAATGCCGAAGGATGTCTCTCCCTGGGAAATCAACAATCAACTCATCTTCAAGAATCATCCCCCAGTCGATGCATCTTATATATTGAATGTCATCCCAGAAGCGCTTCTTGGAGATTATCCAATGGCTATACCCGAGTCTTTAGAAGCCATCATCTCCGACCGCCTTGGATACACAGCCTTTAATATTACACCTAGGCACTCTTTCGTTGATCTCCATGTCGGTAGGTGAATATATTACAAGATTTGTTATAGTAGCTCTACTCTCACAATGCTTATATCCCATTAGATCGCGGCCAAGATACAGTCGCTACAGGGCTAGGTCAAGTCGATAAGATTTGGTTACTGTGGCCACCAACTCCACACAATGAAGATGTTTTCTACAAGAAATGTATTCAGCATGTACGTGAAGGCGAGACACTCTTCCTTGATTCTTACCGCCTATCTCGTCTTGCCCCATTATTTGAAGGAGGCATGATATCCCGACCAATTCATGGTGAAGCCATATTCATTCCGAGTGGGTGGATACATGCGGTTGTTACAATTGAAGGTGGCTTTCTTTGTGGGATCTCTTGGACTACAACCACCCGCATTACAAAACTCATACACTGTCTACGCATGGAGGTCATTGGACAGCAACCCGTGAAGGATTTGCGCCAAACTGCTGATATGATTTTACGTACTATCGATGTTCTCTTTCAGGCACCGTTTCGTGACTCAATCTCCCTTGGCCTGGCTAGTTGGGTTGAGGTAGTGGAGCTCATCGTCAGTTCTAAACTAGACTGGGGGGTAGATATTGCGAAAAGGACAGCAACGTCTATGAATAGTCTCGCAAAGCTCAAGAAAGCAGAGTTACCATCCGAGTGCCCATGCACCACAGCAAAAATCCCATCCATGGCCAAGCACCTTCTTAGCCATATATATCATGCCAAAAACCGCAAAAATACCTAATATCACATATCTAAAAGAGTTTACTCTCCGATCTAGTCCCATCATCATTATTACTATCGAATTTCTCTTAGCGGGCGTGGGAACGCTTCATCATACTACATTTGCTCAGATACCCGTGTACTTACTCTTATATCATATTAGCTTTTTCCTTTTCCTGTGTCTTTCTCTACCTTCCTAATTCGTCTCCAAGGGGTACACATGCAGACCCTCTCCGCTATAACAAACGTGTATACAGCAGATTATTCGGTATTATTCAGTATAGCAGACTCAATTCTTTGCTGAAAAAAAAAAGGAAGCTGGCCCAAGTGGGTCGGTACAGCAAATATTCGGTATGGTGGCATTCATTACATTAGAGAGCGGCTCTACCCGGAACATTCACTATGTTTTTACATTTTATATTGCGAATTCCAGTTGAGCCGCGCTAGGCAAGGATAAACCCCTGTACTTTAGTCCCAACACACGCTAAATTGAACAACCCCTCCTATCTGTCCTTTTCTTCTTCCTCTTCCTCTTCATCTCTTTCTTCTTCTTCTTTTTCTTCTTCTTCTTCTTCCTCTTTTTCAACAACCCCCGCTCCATCAAACCTATAAGCTAGTTCCATCTGTCAACCGTGGTGAGGTTCCGGTCTCTTCCATTCACGCAAAACCTATGGCTCTATGTATCGGTTGTATCTCTGGCCTCTCAAAGCCCCGCAAAGCCTTTATATGCTATCTGTCAAGCATGGTGAGATTCCGATCTCTTCCATCCACGCAAAACATATGGCTCTATGTATCGGTTATATCTTTGGCCTCTCTAAGCCTTTGGCTTCTCAAAGTTCCGCTCTATAAAAGCCCTTATATGCCATCTGTCAAGCGTGGTGAGATTCCGATCTCTTCCATCTACGTGGATTTCATGGCTCTATGTCTCGGTTACATTTCCGGCCTCTCCAAACCTTTGGCTTCTCAAAGTCCCACTCTAACAAAGCCCTTATATGCTATCCTTCAAGCGTGGTGAGATTTCGATCTCTTTCATCTACGTGGATTTTATGGCTCTATGTATCGGTTATATCTCTGGCCTCTTCAAGCCTTTGGCCCCTCCAAGTCTCTGGCCTCTCAAAGTTCTGCTCTATCGAAGCCTTTATATGCTATCTGCAAAGTGTGGTGAGATTCCGATCTCTTCCATCCACGCAAAACCCATGGCTCTATGTATCGGTTGTATCTCCGGCCTCTCCAAGTCCCGCTCTATTAAAGCCCTTATATGCTATCCGCAATGCGTGGTGAGACTCCGATCTCTTCCATCCACGTAGATTGTATGGCTCTATGTATCGGTTACATTTCTAGCCTCTCAAAGTTCCGCTCTATCAAACCCCTTATATGCTATCTGCAAAGCGTGGTGAGATTTCGATCTCTTTCATCCACGCCAAACCTATGGCTCTATGTATTGGTTGTATCTCTGGCCCCTACAAGTCCCGCTCTATCAAAGCCCTTATATGCTATCTGCAATGTGTGGTGAGATTCCGATCTCTTCCATCTACACAAAACCTATGGCTCTGTGTATCGGTTGTATCTCTGGCCTCTCGTTGGTTATAGCTCGGGCCTCTCGAAGTCCTGCCCCATCAAAGCCCTTATATATGCTATCTCTCAAGCGTGGTGAGATTCCAATCTCTTCCATCCACGTGGATTTTATGGCTCATTATATCGGCTCCCCTCTTTGCTGTAGCAAGGTTGTGGACGGCAAGCATTGCTCTGATATATGACATTATTTTACATATTCTGTTGGTAATCCAGTTCCCCCATATCCACGCCGCCACATATAAACGTGCTAAGGATCCTATACTGACCTTTTATATACCACCCTACCCTGGGCTGGTAGACTTTACCTATTACGCCGATTCCAGCTCAGATCACTCTATCCGCAATTATATGTCAATCCAACAATAGTATTGGACTCTATGGCGACAACGCAAATAGTGTTGGGCACGAGCCTGTCTGAAACGAGCCTGCTAGAGCTTGAGCTAGCCCGGGTTGTGGGGAGAAAGGCTCGGTGTATTCAGGCTCAGGAATATAGCTCAAGCTTAGGCTTGAGCTCTCAAAGATATAGCTAAAGATTCATATCGATATATATTTTCATTTTCAGGTCAGTCGATCTATCCTTCCTATATTTACAATTTTGTCCTTTACTAATAGGTTAGATCGCTTGAGCCTCGGCTCGAGCTTCTCCGGTATTAGCTCGAGCTGGTTTGGACTCGTGGGAAGGAGAACTCGGGGTGTCCGAGCCTAAAGCTCGAGCTCAAAGCTCGAACTAGCTCGGTTTGTGGCCACTAAACGCAAACCTTTGCATCTCATTTGGGGATCTTAACGGTGGAGGAAGTATATATCTACCCTCATATCTTCATGGGTGAAATAAAACACTATTATGGCATCGTTGTATCACGTCCGCATATCTTATATTTCCGCGCCTATAACTACTACTTCAAACCTGCCTCATACGTGCATATACAAACCAAGTTTATCCTAATAATTCAATTTTCCACGTTGTCTTATATTTCCACTACACTAGATACATATTGTCGTCAAAACATATATTGTTTATCCACTCTCTCTTTGTTATTGCCTTCTCAGATTCCGCGATCAATCTCGATGCTATCTATGTATTGTTGGGTGTCACAAGTAAGCGAAGCGAACATTGTGAGCGCAATTACCAAAATCAGCTAGTAAGTCGAAAATTTGAAAGTAGCGCTGCTGATTGAACATCCGAGCTAAATATATTATCATGTCTATGAGGCTTCCATGCTTAATTCCCTTGTGGTTGTGGAGTAATAATTATTTGAAGTTCAGTTTGCATACAGACTTTGGCTACAATGCGAATGTTTGCGGACTTATGGCACCGGGCAATACCTATCTAAAAATATATATATCCTTATGTTACATCAAATCAATACTTCTCAATTAGAATACTCTGTCACCGCCCACGCCACTAGAATTTTAAAATCCTTTTGTGGTCTCTGCAATAAAAACCTAGCCTGGCATCCGTAAATATACCCCCCACCTACTGTTGTGCTCTACACGTAGTAGCTGCTTCCCCATACAAATTTGGGTCTCCGGTGCCCTCCCAATAAAAATGGTAGCTTTTATAAACTCTCCCTCCCCCGCTCTCCTAAAAACTAGAAAATGTCAGATATTGGAAACCACGAAACCCTTGCACTTGGAACTTCTTCTTTACCTCTGGTTCATATGATCATAATTAAAGTACCCGTAATAATCAAATAGATTTTCTCTCCCTAGTCTATTCTAATTGTGGAGAACTTCCATCCCTAACCTCGCTTTCTAATTATTTACTTTATGTAAATGTCCCCGAAAGAAAATTACCTTCCTATCTTCAATACATGTCTGATAGTTTTCCCTATTAGAAGTTTCCGCTCACATCTACACTAGTCCTGTAGTATTCATTCACCATGTTCTCGCAAGCCAGATTATCTTGAAATTATTTCATACATATCCCTTTACCTGGTGCGGACCCATACCTGCTCCACCGCACAAAGTATTAGACGTTACAATCTCTCAGTCCCCCTAAATGCACTATATGCGCCATTTTAGCTAAGGCACCTCAAAAAGACCCTCTATCAAAATATTTCTATGTTTTAATATGACATTTTCTGTCGATTCACTGGCAATTTCCCATCACAATATATTACTCGATGTCCGAGTGACGACTGGTAAGTATGCATATCATAATATATCACTGGATTCATTATTTCCATATATTATTCACCATATACCGTTTCCGTTCTTTACAAAGTGAGTGCGTGCTCTCTACGTTCCAGTCAATACTCATTAAATATTATATATAACCATTTCTATCAGGCGCCCGTACATTATGTTCGGATTTGTCGATGCCCGCGCCTAACACAACAATTCCCTACCTTTCTACAATCAAGCAAAGATTTCCTTGTTTCATTTCGCTCATAGCTTCTGTGTATCCGCGGCCACCCCCTTGCTCACTCTAGGCTTGATTCAGTCCGTGAGTTCATGTTCCCGCAACCTCCTCCATGCTTCCGCATCATTCACTCACAAATTACAAAAATATATTTGCTACACCACGCCGTTATTATTTCCGTGAGCACTTAGGTTAATCGTCCGTATGTTTTATTCAAGCATTATGTTGCTACTAATGCGAGGAGACAGGGTTCACTGTTGTGTATCTTCCTTCCGTTGCTTATTTACTTAGTTGTATAATTAATAGTTATATGAGAGGTTTTTTGTGTGAATATACTTAGGCGTTCAGTAAAAGGTCGTGAAGAGGTGCCCCACTGCAACCCCAGTTCTCACGACCTTTTGCTAAGCACCAAAGTACTGCCTATATCATCTAAATACAGTACCGGAAATGGGCAGAAATTGACTACCCTATTCCATTCATTACCCTAGTGATTCTGTAAGAATACGGTATTGACGCGGTATCGATAGGGTATTCTACTTACAATGCTGGTTTAAATTGGTATGCTTGACCGAATACCGTGGCCCCACGGTTACATTTCTACCCCATTTCCGAGACTGTAGTATAAGCCTCTTTATTGTAATCACGAAGCATTTATATTGGTTAGAACTACACTCTATACTATACTTTAAACAGACAAAGCACTAGTCCTGAGATAGAGGAATACCGGGAAGCGGGAAGGGAGCGAAGGATAAACACCCGCGGTCAGAATTAACTGCTATATACTTTAGCGCCAGTTCCCATAAAAATATAAACCTATATTAAGCCATTAATATTTCTATTATATGACTTTTTTTGATTTTTAATATTTTTTTTTCTATAGGCTCTTATTGACCTATGTTTCAATTAATCCTTATATTAATAAATGATTTTAATACATGATAATACGTTTATAAAGGTTATTTTATTCAGTGAAAAATATGGATGCATAGGTAGGCTAGTATTCACGCTCCTTCTGGCATAGGTGAATTTCACAAATTAAATTTTTATTTACTTCCCGATTATATACTACAAGTCTTCGCTATTCACCTGCCTGCCTACTTGCCATTCCTGCCTGCCGTACCTACCTGCCATATCTGCTTGATTCGCTGCTTGATTCGCTGCTTGATTCGCTGCTTGATTCGCTGCTTGATTCGCTGCTTGATTCGCTGCTTGATTCGCTGCTTGATTCGCTGCTTGATTCGCTGCTTGATTCGCTGCTTGGATTCACTACTCAACGGATTAGCTCATGTATTAGTAGGAGCAGAGAGCTTGGGGGGGAGGTTGAGATGGAGGTGTGGAGATGGAGGTGTGGAGATGGGGGTGTGGAGATGGGGGTGTGGAGATGGGGGTGTGGAGATGGAGAGGAAGGACGTGATATCTCTAAGTCCCAGCCCTAACCCTGATTTGCTTACAGTTTTTGACAATTCTTTTCCTTCGTATATGATTCTCTTCCAAAAGACCCTTAATTATGCTAAATTGGGCACCAAACATCATCTTTTTCACCCTTTTGGGTTCAATTAATAGTCTTTTCGAAATTAAGTCTTTTTAAAACCATGCCGCAGTATTAGTGCTCAAAATAATACTTATAGAAATATCTAAACTGGCGCTAAAGTAAGTTTATCACCCTAGAACCCGCAAGAGCCCATATAGTTCAACTACCTTCACATACTCATGCCAGAAGTTTTAACGATTGATCAATTGCAATGTAAATGGATTGGACAATATATATAGCTATTCCTCTCCTAGATATTTAAGTCAGTAGGTATCGAATTTCAAATTTCCCAGCTACGGCGGGCGGCCGGAGACCGGACTACACTTGTAATTTATAGGTATATCATGTCAAGCCCAGTTAGGGATGCCTTTACGTTCCTATTTATATTTCCGCATAATAGATTCAGTGTTTCTCTTCGCGATAAGCTCAATTTTAGTTGGGGACGTAGGCGAAACCATATATAGAATGTTAATGCAAACCATAATTAGTCCGCTCTGCAATTAGTCTTTTCGAACTCTGGACTTGGAGATGGTCGGGTCATTTTTTTGTCCCGGTCCGTAGTTTAGAGATCTCCCGCATAGTACCTGGAGTTTTCTAGGAGTTTTCTAGTGCGCAATACATCTGTAGTAAGTCATTTATACTTCTCCGAGACTTTATTCCTTGCCCTGTCCTTCCCGTCATTTCGTTACCACCCCGTACCCAGTCATCATTTGGTATGGGACCCCCATATATTACGAAATTAATTAGGTATACTATGGAATTATTGGTTTCTGGAGTTGAGAGACGTACTGAAAGACACTGATTGCCATACACGGATGTCGTTTAGTATCACTTCCAGAGCTGCCAATTTTTTTCTGGCCCGGGTGGGACCTGAACCGAGTGATATCTGATGATCCTGTCCCATATAGAGAGAATGTTAGTTATTTAAATCTGAAAGTGTCAAAGAGAGTGGGAAGTACTTATTGATACTCCGATCATCACCCCTTGGTTGTTCTCGGCCTGGGTGGTGGCAAGCCAGAACCGAGTGATATCCCATCATCCTACTTCCAGTTATATTAGACGCCCATGTGTTTAATCGAGATAGGGTCAGAGGGGATGGTTAAAGTCCAAGAGCTACTCTGCATATCATCTCTCGCTTTTAGGATATTCTAGGGCGGCCCGGGGGTGATTGGAGCCGAGTGATATCTCATGATCTTAATCCCAAACAGAGTGAACCCGCGCTACCTAGATCGGGAGCCTTTTCAGACGGCGCGGGAAATCTTTATAAAGTACCCTTGAAACCTCTTCCCACCATAGTATATTTACTCTGGGCCTCAGGAGTGATCGGAGCCGAGTGGTGGTTCATCATCTTGATCCCAAGTGTTGTGAGAGTTGGTTATTTAAAAGTGAAAATCTGGTCGGAGTTGTATGACATACACAAGAAATATACTTGAAACCACCTCTCGCTTTCCGGAAAGTTGGAGATGAAACACTGAGCCCTCGCTGGTTTTTGCCGATTTTGATTAATCTCGGGCGGGGGTGGAACGGAACCGAGTGATATCTCATGACCATGATTGCAAGTAGTATAGTTAACATTAGTTGAATCGAAAACCGAGTTAGAGAGAGTGGAAAATAGGCCCGGGCACAGACACGGGTATCTCTCGGGTATGTATTATCTTTTTTGCTTGTCGACATGCGCTCGTGTCTCACTTGTGCGATTAGTATGTGTGATTGGGTAAGACAACAAAGGAACATACGGCCATGTGTGGAGGTTATCAGTTATATAGGAGCATGTAATAATGCGATTCAATAACCTCCGTACCTTCTTACACGCCAAATTAGTTGGGTCCCCCAATTTTCGGGGATCATAGTTCCCCAGAATACTTCTCGAGGGTCGAGTTTGACTTTGGTATCTCAATATTTCGTATAATCATCTCATTGTTTCTTTTCTTTTAATCTATCACGAGTTAGTACAATTATTATATCAGGAATATCCGGCTAAGGTTCATTTCTAGTGTGGTCCATGCACCGAGCCGGCTCGAGCCTTGGACTCTAGATCTCGGCTCATCGGGGGTGAGCCTCGTCTTTCAGCGAGCCTGAGCCGGCTTGAGCCTTAATTAAATGTATGCTTCTAGGCCCTAAGTGCCATGAAATAGGCGAAAAGGGCAGTTTTACCTACCTCAATGCTCGACTGGATAGTTTACTCCTCGTATTCTACCATGTCGAAATTAAACCTTTATCTCTCGTTTTGCCAGGTTATGTTGGAGGATAGCCTGTTTTTTGATCATTGACCACCGGCTCGAGCTAGTTTACGAGCCTGCTACTAAAGGTTGAGCCCTACGAGCCTGACTCCTACGAGCCGAGACCGCTCGAGCCTATAGGTTGGCTCGACTCAAGCCGGCGCATGGACCACACTATTCATCTTTACAAGTGAAAACATTATGGGATGATCTTCTGTGGTCAGACTGGGAGATAGTTACCAACTCGCATCACTTATGTGTGGGGAACTAGATAATACGCTATTTTGAAAAACCGTGAAACCTGTGGTTGGATTTATCGTTTTGGTCTGTCGCTCGTTTTTGAGTTAATATGGGGTCTGGGAAGTTAGTCAGGCTGGAACACACTTGGCTAACAGTGCGCATAATTTAGCAGGTAAGGAAATAGATAATACTCTCTTATGTAAAGGCGGGCATCTTGCGCTCGGTTGGAATTAGCGTCATGATATATCACTCGCTTTTAGCAGGTTTTGAATCTGGTAGAACTTATTTATTTATTTATTTATACTTCGTGCACGCATTCAGCCCGTAGGCTATGGCAACCACTCTCTCCTCTTCACTACAGAGGGTGAAAATCTGGTAGAACTTCAAGAGTTAGTTAGCTAGCAATGCATACAAGTTTAGTCGGTGAGGAGATATATAATACTATGTGATCCAAAATCGGCCGTCTCACGCTCGGTCGCAATTGCCATGATCTACCACTCGTTTGAATTTAGTGTGGAATCTAGTAAATTTCAAAGCCATATAGGAGTCTGTAGCCCGCATATAAATTTGTTTCCATGTATCGCTGTTTCTTATTAGATAGTTAGTCTCCTCGCTATTCAAAATAATGATACATCTCTCCTTGTCCGTGTCGGGGGAGCTAAGTATAAATAAGAGTTGGGGAACCGCAAGCATTTACTACTGTGAAAGAAATGCCACTCTTGATGTAGACAAGTAGGTGCCCTATTATCTCTTTAGGATAGGTTAGATGATAGCCTCCCAATATCCGTCTCGTCGCCTGCGGATATTCCAGTACCTTCAGTGGGAGGTCCGTCCCTCTTGGGGGTCAGGACCAGACTCTTGTCTTCATATGGACCGTCTGTTCAGGGTACCATTCCTTAAGCTGGCAGTAAATGCTGACCACCAGAAGGAAGCAAAGGCTGGTGGCGTTTGCTCGTAGGTCTTGTTATCTTTCTTATCAAATAATTAATCTCCCATACAAATCACGGCTCTCTATTATAGGGGGTCAGCATTGCCAGCTTAAGGGATTGTCCTAGGGGGTCGTGATATGTTGGGCTATGGATTACCGTCCGCACTACAGTCCATTTTAGTCCCTACGGTTCCGTATAGTCCTTGATTTTCTAGCCCGGGACGGACTGTAGGTTAGTTTTTTCTTGGTCCAATAAAAACTCTCATATTAGACGCTAGGTTAGCGCTCGCATACAATCACCACTATCCCGGGTTGTTGGAGCTTCCCTTTATTACGCCCTTTCAGATACACGGAAGGTTCTTTGCGCTCCCTAACTGTCTCTCTTGGGTAGAGTGAAAAGTGACAAATTGCTTTCTGACGAGAGGAAACTGTCTAGCGTCTTTTTGTGTCGCATATATTGTAGAGGCCCTACCCAAAGGTTTCGTGAAAGGGCCAATCCCAAACCAGGTGGAACCAAGTTCCAAGTGTAGAACCACAACACATTCAATTATAACGATGGACAGAGGTAAAGTACTTTGGCCCTTGGGAGAAGCCCTTTGCACATTTTTTAATTAGTAAGAAGAAGTGGTTAAAGTGTAATAAAATATATTTTAGTGGAGAACCTGTTGCTAGGTAGATTTGTATGGGTTTCGCTTAACCTTTAGGCTTTTACGAAAACTTTTGAGTAGGGACTTTACAAAGAGGAGGTTAGTTTTTCTCTATGGTGAAGCGCAGTGGGTCTGAATATAAGTGAGGGTATTTTCATATCTGTGAAGATACCGATGAAAAGGACTGCGATAGAGATATTTCACTATAGAGATAGAGGCAGGAGAGTGTCGTCTGTTGGTCAGGATAATGATTCCGAGATTAAAGGTATTTCGATCGGCTTTTATAGAGGTTTTTTTAGGCGATGTGTTAGAAGTAGATGTGATGTAATAGAGTTAAGCTTCTCGCAACCCTGTCAAATTCTAAATAACAGATAATAAATTGGGTTCTAACTATGCTGCTATCTAAGCAGGTGAAGGCTATCCTCTGGTGTAACATGAGAATATTCGACTGTAGCGGTGATATTGTATGGAGTGTAGATACATGTGTGTGCGGTCGTTTTGTTTATGCATATTTTAAACCATTTTTAACTTGTCCCCATTTAGCGTTGAATGTTACGCCTAGGTTTACATTTTCCCTGTAGATAAGAAGCGCTACCAAATTTGACTCTTTGGTTAAAATTTTGCAAGCAGCTGCATGCATACCTTACCGGCAGTCCACATATTATTATCAGCTTGATATAGGTTTGATTAAGCAGGGTATGGCTGATTTGGCGTTTCATATGATATTTTTTTATCATGCTTCGTTGAAGCTGATTTTTAGCTCAATCAGGGATTTTATCGTATGATATTATGCAAGAAGTCTTGTATAATAATGGTTTTACTCGCTGAAAGACCCAGATGCGCAGGTAGGCCAGTATTCACGGTCCTTCTGGCATAGGTAATTTCACAAATAAAACTCTCGGTTATTTCTCTGCTTGGTGTGTGCATTTACTCTCTATTGGAACCTTTCCTACCTGCTTACCGCCTGCAGTGCCTGCTTGGTTCGCTGCTTGGTTGGGTGCTGTTTGATTGTGCTGAATTCGTTGGGTTCACTGGATTGGATGCTGAATTGGATGGATTCGCTGTATAGGATACTGGATTCGCTAGATCAGGTGCTAGTTGACTAGATTCGCTGGATTGGGTGCCGGGTTCGCTCGACTGGGCGCCTGCTTCACTGATTGGGTCATTTTTTGAGCAGGAGGTGTAGATTTAGGCATAGAGGTGGTGTAGGTGCTTGATTCACTGCTTGATTCGTTGCTTGATTTGCTGGTCGATCAATAGTAGGTGCTCGACTGGGCTTCATTCATTGAACGTGCTAGATCTGGATTGTGTGTTGGGCTTGCTGGATTGGTGCCGGATATGCTAGATTGGGTGCTGGACTTGATACATTCGCTGGATTGAGTGATGGATCCGCTGCCCACTTCACCGATCAGGTCATTCCTGAAAGGGGAGGTGTAGATGAAAGCGTAGAGGTGAGGTTATAGGTGCTTGATTCGCTGCTCGATTACTAGTAGGTGCTCGACTTTGCTGGCTTCGCTGAGCTTGGTGCTATATTTACTGGGTAGGGTGCTGGATCCAATAGATTCGCCGGATTGGGTGATGGATCAGATTCGCTGCCTGCTTCACCGATGAGCCCATGTCAGGATGATTATAGAATGCTCAATTGTAGCGGGAATGAGGGTATGGAGATTAAGGCACAGAAATGAAGGCGTAGATGAAGGCGTAGGGATACCCGCTTGCCGTACCTACTTGATTCGCTGCTTGATTTGTTGGTTGGTTTGCTGCCTGCCCCACCAGGTAGCTCATGCCTGGACGATGATAGGAACTGCAGTGTGGGTTTTAGATCAAAGAGGTGAAGGCGTAGAGAGATGACGGTATAGAGATGATGGTGCAGAGGTGGAGGTGGAGGTGTAGAAGTGGAGGTGTAGAGGTGTGGGGCGGAAGGCGGCGTTGTGTGGCGTTCTGTTCACCTGGCTTTAAAATCCAATAAAGAACAGAAGCACGAGACGAGCATGTTTCTATTCAGAGGTTGCAAGCTTACGAGCCTTAAATAGAACATAAAGTGATAATAACACCATATAGTCAATAATAGACAGAGTGTCGATCAAACCATTAAACACCGTGTTTGTTCATTACATCAAGATGTTGATACCTGCTAAGTCCTAGCCCTAACCCTTAAAAGCGCACGGATTTTCCCAATGCCTACATGTACTACTAGTTGCCGAATTTTAGGGTTTAGGACTTTACCACCCAACTTTTGGCTATATCTCGTCCTAAACTTAGAAGTTTGGCAAGTATATACACTACCGCCCGTACGCATATGCATATGAACATTATAGCATTCCTACATACCCTTGATTCTGGTATTTTCTATAACTTTCCTGAAATGCTATGGTTTCGGTGAGAGTTATATATATTCTGCCTTAATATATGTGATAATGCCTATAGAGCGGTGATTTTATTCGGTGAAAAGTCCGGATGAGCAGGTAGACCAGTTCTCACGCTCGTTCTGGCATAGGTGAATTTCACAAATAAAAGCCTTGATCATTTTTCTATTTAATATGTACCCAGGGTGTCGGAGGGTGATGCGGGTTCGGTCCCTTCAGAGTTGCACGGGGACCAATTTCCACACAAGGCCTTTTCTAGGCAAGATGAGTGTACAATTGCTCTTTACCAAGTGTATGCTTCGTGATTATGTATGGTAGAGAGGGTCTTTAGGAATATTGTGTTGTCTGTGATACAGCACCTCGGCCTTACCTAGCCAAAATGTGCATTACTTTCCAACATCCTGGGTGCATTTACTCCCTACTAGCAACCTTTCTTACCTGCTTACCGCCTGCTTACCTGCCTGCAGTGTCTGCTTGGTTCGCTGCCTGGTCGAGTGCTGGATTGGCTGGATTTACTAGATTTGAATTGGGTACTAGATTCACTGGATTGGGTGCTGAATTCGCTGGATTGGTGCTGGGTATTTTGGATTGGGGGATAGATTTGCTGGATTAGTGCTGGACCTGATAGACTTGCTAGATTAAGTGCTGGACTTGCTGGATTCGCTGCGTAATTCACCTATTAGCTCATGACAATGAACCGTGAAGGGGTAAAAAGGGGCTATTATGACAGTATCGATGGAGTGGGGGGGGGGGGGGGTGGGGGTGCGGGTGGCGTGGTCAAGCCGTGGAGGTGTAGAGAGCAGAGACGAGGTCGTACGGATGAAGCTGTGGAGATGAAGAAGCCGCCGAGATGAAGGCGTAGAGATTCCATGCTTGACTCGCTGTCTGCTTCACCGATTAGCCCATGTCTGGACGATGGTAGGATGCCCAAATGTAGCGGGGGTGAAAGCATAGGGATGAAGGCGTAGATGAAGGCGTAGGGATACTCGCTTACTGTACCTGCTCGTTTAACTGCTTGGTTTGCTGCCTGCTTCACCGGTTAGCTCATGTCTGGGCGGTGATAAGATGTTAATTGCAGTGGGGGCGTTGATGAAGGCGAGGAGATCAAAGCGTGAAAATAATGACGTAGTGGTGATGGCTTAGAGGTGTAGAGGTGTAGGGGCGATGGTGTAGAGGTGTGGGGCGAAAAGCGGCGTGTTTGATATCTGCGAAGCCCTAACCCTAACCCTCAAAAGCTTACACCCCTATTTCTATATTCACGCTTCTGCCCAAAGACCATTAGTTGAGCCCTATTCGGCCACAATTATGTGCCAAGATTCACAAACTAGTTAATTAAACCGTGTTTTGATAGGGCTATACCCGGCTTTCTTTGGCTCTGGGACATGGAAACGGTGTTTGGATATACCTACGGGCGGCACAGTACACACCTGCTCGCCTGCCGTACCTGCTTGATTTGCTGATTGATTTTCTTTTGACTCGCTGCCTGCTTCACTGATTAGCCGATGTGGAGTATGATACGATGCTCAGATGTAGCGGGAGGGGTGTAGATGAAGCCGTAGAGATGAAGCCTTAGAGATAAAGGGGTAGGGATGGAGCCGTAGAGATGAAGGTGTAGAGAGATAGAGCCGTAGAGATGAAGATGTATAGCTGAATGTGTAGGGAAGGTCGTAGAAGGAGGAAACGACGTGATGTCTTTGTCCTCAACCCGAACACTCCCGCTGAGTTCTGCTTTCTCCGTAAATGATCCTCTGGGTAGGCGGCAAGTATGGGGGTTTTCGCCCAGTCAGGAAACTCGTATTATGCTCAAATCATATCTATGTTTCAAAATTGGTTAGATATTTCTATACGGACTAGCGGTAATGTAACCACCAGTGATAGGTCTCTTGTGAGCGTGTATAGAAGTAGCGAAATGAGTTAGTGTTCGCTGTCCTGTGGTACTACGGCTTTAAAACACATATCATTTTCGTGAGCCGGCCCACGGTATGTCGTTTTTGGCTCCAAGAACACGTAACTTTTCCGATTGTTTATCTGTGTGTTCTGTCTCTCCCTTTCTCCCTTTCTCTCTCTCTCCCCTTCTCATCACCAACACTCGTTTTATCCATCACTCGATTTATCGATGAAATTGATTCTATTTATCTCGTTAGTCAAGGTAACGCGTTCCATCTATTCATCATCGTGATCCATCAAACACGGCTAACATCCCTTTTCCTCGTTAGTATCGAATCATTTTTCCTGGCCTGTGCTTTTGGTATTTCTTTGTCCAGTCCGACAATCCACTACATCCCCCATGTAAATTGCCTATGGTCTACCCTATTGTTTATAGCGAGCCCCCCTGCCCCTGCTTTTTAACCTCAGAAAGACACTAACGTTTGCTTTACATCTCTTATCTTCTCGCTATACCTCAAATCCTTCTCCTCATAATCGAGAGAGCCGTTTTACGAGTCGGGGCTTAGTAGTCGCTCGCCTATATTAAGTACAGTCGACTGTCGATATAGTGATGAGGGATGGGAAAATGACATCCTTATCACAAGACGATAAGAAATAAGGAGCGGAGTTCTCTCTTTTGCCAGGAGGTTGGGACCAGCAAGGCTCAACCTTAATATCACTATACTGAGTATGGCTATATCTCCAGTTGGCTGTGGTCGGGATTTTAAGAGATATACTCCGGTGTCAGCTCTCGTGTGGTTTTTGGGTTTTGCTTTCGTAGGTCCACACCTAAATTATTCTCTTTGCCCTCTCTTTCTATCACTTTCTTTTGCTAACCCGTATTTTTCTTAGTCAGGGTGCATCTATCATGTTGTGTGGCCGAGTGACAAGTCTGACTGGGTCACTTTGACTCGATTGAGTACTTTTCTCGCGTACTCGCCGCACTTTTCTTGTGGCTTCCAGTCGCTTCTTTTAAATGGCTTCTTCTAGAATCGTGATCTAGAGTTTTGCCTTGATCTTATTGTAGGACCCCATAGTTCCCGTTGTATTTCATTGGTTACTGACCAGTTTGGGACTAGTTTTTCGTTTTGATCGTTTCTGGGCCTCTAGCCGTTGAACAAGAGCTAGTAGTTTGCTGCTTGACGTTTTGTGATCCAACGTTTGCTTTGTTTTCTCCTAAGGTGGGTTTGGCGCCTTTGTGTTTTTGCTTTCGACAAGATGGCTGAGCGGTCACGTGAATCGGCAAGTTCCGGTTCTACGTCGTTTAGGGTCTTCCACTAGAGGGTCTTTTTGACTAGTTTAGGGGGTGTTGCCCGTGGCGGTTTTTGTTTGTGGTGCGGGCTTGTGGACCCGCCCGCCAGCTCGCCCGTGTAGCTGTTACCCGGCTTCTACGCTTGGGGGAGCGTTTGGGCGGGTTTTGGCTGTGAGGGGGCGGGTCACGTGACGTTTTGTGTGTAGGTGTTCTCCGGCGCTTTTCTTGTTTGTTATTGTGCGTGAGCCCGGGGTCTTGTTGCCTTTTTTTTAGGGTTAACCGTGCCCAGTTAACCCCGGGCCGGGTAACCCCGTTCGTTAAGTTAGGGTTAGTGGTTAAGTTTATTTACTATCTACTCAAGCTAAGGGGAATCCCAGGAGCCCCGATCAACCACCCATACAGGAAGGATCGAACAACCCACAACTAGATATAAACAAAGACAACCCGGCAACCAACTAACAAAGACAAAATAAGACCAAAACACTTCCAGAAACCCACAAAACAGCCAAATTTATAACGAAAGACAACCCCAAGCATCGAAGCCTAACCAGCGAAAGACATGACACTCAAAAACAAAAAGACACCAAATAAAAGAGATGCCATTAAACGGACACCTTAAGCAGAGAATAGATACCCCACCTCCTAGTCCCAACTTAATGCCCTGCAGACCTACCACATAAACCACCCCAAAGAATCACGACTCCAGAGATAGAAATGAAACAATCGATAAAAAGAAAGAGAAAAGAATGCGAAACGACGCAAAGATAGAGATAAAAAAAGAAAAAAAGAGAGATATGAGGAACATACAATCAAAAGAAACACAAAAGAGTAAAAGAAAAGAAAAGAACCCAATAATCAATACCCTTCACACACTCAACACATACTAGTCCCCTTCTTCCAACATCAACAATCTTTCCGCCTCTTCCTTCTTGAACGCATCGGCAAGACGTTCATTCCAATCAGTCAATATCCGGTAGGCTCTATCATGTGCCTTGATGTTGAGCAGGTAATCGATAACCGTATACTTGGTATCGGGAGGGTGGAACACCCTATCAAAATCCATCATAGCCTTCTCCTCCTCACTCAATACATCGTCAAGAGCCATACACCTAGTGTGGCCCCTATCCCACCTCTCACCGCATAGACACTTCCTACCAAAACAGTAGAGACCCCGTCTCCAATCCCACAAGGTGGTCTGCATAGCCGGATCAGATATACCTAACATGGATATCACATCAGCAACCAACACAACCAAGCAAAAATAGAAAAACAAACACAAAAATAAGAGCGAAAGCCAAAACAATCGAAATCAATCAACGAAAATCAAGACACGCAGGTGAGCCACCACCACCACCACCCCCAATCAGAAGACTTACCAAGAACAGATACAGCATCCAAACCCTTCAGCCTAAAGATCGTACCAACAATACCGTCAGAAGACTACCGCCCGAGCCCCTATCGCAGATAAGAACAGCCTTCCTCCAATAAACGAAATCATCCTTCAACCCCATACCGGGAAACCGATCCAGTTGGCCAAGAAAGAGACCATACATGTCGTCCCTCCGCAGATACCAAACCATCATCATGGATCGTGCCCGTAAAGTCACATCCCTCGTCACCACCCCCCTCCTTCCCATCAGATAATCAAGGATCATACGTAGAGGATTATCGGCATGCATGGAATCGATATGATGTTGAAACCGACATCGGAGATGCCTCATCCTATCCTTCACCTCAAGGACACCACACAGGTTACCAGCCAATCGGTTTCGCCGGCATTCACCACCACCCATATCACGACCTCTTCTGCAGATCCTCAGCCGGTGCAAGCAATCGCCGCCTTCCTATCGGCCTCCAAGAAGAACGGTCCTTAACGATCCAAGGATCAAACAGCAGACCAGACTCCATGACGGTCAGATAAAGATCTTGAACATATTGAGCTCACACGCGAAATCCAGTCGGAACTGAACAGGAAACCCTTCATCTTCGCGCTTTATCGACAATCCGATCCCTACGCTTCAAAGTCGATCCCATCACTCAAGACAGGAAACCCAAGATTAGGTATCCATCACCGGTATAGGCTGCCCGTAGATAGTCAAGGGTGTATGCCAACGATCCTTCATGGAGTCAGACGCGATAACCCCACACTTGCCCACCTTGAACTGCATATCATGATCATCAGCCCAATGCTCACATATATCCAAAGAGCAGAAGTCTCGCCTAATCCCGACACATCAAAACACCATCATCGCAGTTAACAGAAAGCAGGCGCATTTACCAAGCTCGCAGAAGGTGAAGGAATCAGAGGCCTAACACTGTCGGAGGAAAGCATGGGATCATCATCATAGTCAACACCATCATGATAGTCCGTAGAGGAATCGGTACCGGAACCATCATCATCTGGGTATCAAATCAGCAAAAACAGGATATCAATCAAGTGTCAAGTAAACAAGTAATTCAGAGCAGTCAACTCACATTCAGAGCATTCATCAGAGTCAACATCAAAACCAGTCATCGAAGAGTCCCCATCCTCATCAACATCAACAACAGGAACATATCGATACCCATCAATGGTCTTTCCCATCAAACGTTGAGATCTTCGCACTCCAATCACAGGCACCGAATCAACAAGAGGAGGAGGAGCAGAAGAGAGGGGTATAGGTGTAAGTATAGGTATAGGTGTCGGTGTAGGTGTAGATATAGATGTAGATGTAGACAGAAAGGTGTAGAAAGCAGAAAGCAGGCGATCCGATAGAATAATTTGGTCTCGATCGATCGTTCAATAAGCGCATGAGGGAATCGATAAACTTGTTGAATATGGCCGGCGATAGAGGCGATCCCTGAGGTACACCAACACTCCTACGAAGCACCCCAGATGTCTCCCCATTGACAACCAACCGGTACGACATATCGGTGAACATCAGTTGAACCAAGATCTTGATAAGAAGCGGAGGCAACCCCTGCGATACAAGCACACCCACTAGCTTGTCCTTGCCAACCATATCGTAGGCAGCCTGAAGATCGAGGAACACAGCGATCGGTAGCATCCCAGTGGATAGAGAGTGATGCAAGGTCGCAGCCTGCGTCATCGTCGAGTACCCAGCACGGAACCCAGCCTGAGCACCATCAAGTCGATTGAAGGCAAAGAAAGGATCCTCAAACATAGGCAGTATCAAGGCCTCAAACACACGCCGAATACGACCAAGATCGCAATCTACCAGATTGTTTGGACGATAGGGCTGTCGGCCCCATGAATTTTAAACAAGAGGACCTATTCCATCGACGAGGAGTCCTCCCAAAACGGACACAAGCCTGAAAGAGCAGCGCAAGATCCGTCACAAACGACGTACCAACAAGAGCCTTCATCTGCAAGATGTGGACACCATCCTCACCACACGCCTTCGTGGTCGGGAAACCCTTGATATAATCCTCCACCCTCTTCTCGGATACAAGGGACAGGAGTCGTTCCATAGTAGCGGGATCGCAATCGAAAGGGGCACCGTCAATATCAATATCAACATCACCACCACCACCACCATCACCACCACCAGCACGACCACCACGATCACCACCCGACGACGATGGTGATGGATTGTAGACTTTAGCATACTTGGCCAAGCATTCCTCCATGGGTGTCCGATCCCTACCCTCAGATACGATAACCCTTCCATCAATGGACGATCTCTGTACACGCTTGAAGAGACCGATCGCAGATCCCATATCAGTTCCACATGCAAGCTTGACGGCATGCCTATCAGGTCGCTCCCTCTCAAGTCCAGGACGTACAATGCCCAATACCACCTCAGAAATTGCCTGCACCTTACCCACAAGCAAAGCATCAAGCATATCAACATCATAACCTTCGGACCCTCGATCCAGACGGTTCAACATCTCAAGCAATTCCCACGAAGCACGCAACCTCGCATGCATTCCATCCCCAACCTCACCCTCATCCACATTCAGCGGACTCCCCCTACCCCTTTTCCCCCTCCTGGTCCGGCGACAACCTAACTTCCTGGATGGTACCTCCTCCTCCTTCTCCTTTCCCTTTCCCTTCTCCTTCTCCTTCTCCTTCTCCTTCTCCTTCTCCTGCTCCCTGCCCTCAACTGTACGCGGAACGACTCCCTCCCTATGAATCGATGCGGCGGTACCGGCATCATTCAATACCTTAAGCCTATTGATCCTGTATCTCAATACATCATCACCATTACCCCTACCGGTACCAGGTTTCCCCTTTCCTGAATGGGTAGATAATGTCGACCTTGCAATGATAGGAACAGAAGCCAACAACATATACGGATGATCAGTATCAATTCCCAGATCGGAGCACTCTAAGAGTCGGAGATGCATTCCATCAGGAGCAGCATCGTTGGCGCCAGCAGCAGCAGGAAGACCACGCACTGAAAGACAACAAAATGCGTGATCAGTACCAAGTGAAAGTTTGGATGATGCAGAAGATGATGATAATGATGATGATGATGATGATGATAATTGAGACGATGGGGAAGGGAGCAATCGCCTCATAGCAGAGACGGTTTGCCATCGATGGAAAACCCGAATCCTATCGGCGGGTCCAACCCTCTCCTGACCTGGAAACCTAGTATTTATATCACCCAACAGCAGTCGGACCGGAGGAAGTCGTCGAAGATGTTGCTCCATAGCCTCAACAGACATGGACGTAGGTGGATAATAAACACCAGCAAAGGTGCATCCCCTCACACGAACAAAAATCCCGAACCCATCACCCTTCACCTCCAGTATAGAAGATCGCCAACACCGGGAGGCTAGGAGATAAATGCCGCCACTGTTCCTGCCCCTCCTCGCATTACGTCTCGACATTCCCGCGGGTAAAACGGTGCTGCCCACCACAGCGGGATGAGCCAGCCGTTGGGAATGGTTTATGTACCACGTCTCCGCAACAAATAGAAAATCATATACCACGCCCAACATAGCGACCAGATCCTGCAGCTTCCTATCATTCAAGCCCCTGATATTAACATAACCCACCCTCAAATATGTCTCCCGACCTATCGTGGATGCAAGCCCCTTCGAAGTTCCCACCGAATCAGAGGAGTCTGCACAAACCGAACAATAGCAAACCACCTATCAGCCAGATCTCAAGGCAACCAAAACAAAGGAGGAGTGTGAGGGAGTGAAGGATGGTAGAGGGTTGGGATAGGAGGAGAGAGAGGAGGGAGGGGATTATTACCACTGTTCTACAAAGGAAATGGCAAGGCAAAGCCATTCAGAGCAGGAGGTACGAGGGGAGAAAGTGAATCGATATCAGTAAACAAGTGAGACAAGCAAAAAAAAAATAAAAAGGTATACATGCCTTTCCCGTCACATCCGAATCCAAAAACTGGTAAACCGCAATCAGAACCGATATCATCGACCTCAAATTCAACCATATCCAAACGTTCGACCCCATCATCATCCATCCCGAAAGATCCGTTTCCCATCACTCTACCTCGCTTCGCTTCGCTCGCTCTTTTTCATCCCTCGATCCATCCACTCTCGCCCCATCCTACCCTCCACCTCAAGATTCGACATGCCTTTAACATTCAGCCTAAACCTCCATTGAAATATACGCGAGATGGTCGAAGAAGATTACGCGATGGTTGAGTGAGGATAACGACAGAAAACCGGTAGAAGACGAATCAAGATGATAGGCAGTCAATGGCGATACTGAACGCATTTAACATCTCCACCCTCGAAAGATACAAGATATCCATCCCATCAACCCCGAGTATCAAGATCAATATCGTGATCTGGATCGTGGATCGTGATCGTGATCGTGATCAGGATCGGATCGGATCGTAATAGAATCAGAATCAACCAGAATCAGAACGCTGATAGATATCGACGCGAGACAACAAAATCGGTTGCGATCACGCACACCAGCAGCATGATCGACAATCGGCGCCAGAAGATCGCGACCTGGCCAAACATACGAGTCCGATCCATAGGGATGACAGTGGCAGATCGGTACCGTAGCATCTCAGAAAAGCAGCCGCCTCGCTTGTTTCATATCGCTGAGAGCGCTTTCGATTCCGATCCCGAAACCCCAAGAATAATGGGTCCTATACTCTCTCCCCATCCACGGTTTTCCATATATTGGCCATTCCCATCTTCTCCCATTCTTGGCCGACGATAGTGCAAGACGTCCAACGAATATACGCCGGATTCGCTCTCGCCGCAAACAGTATCCATCACCCGGCAATCGATCCACTGGCATCATTTGGCCGCCCCTACTTATAGTCATGGCGAGGATCAAGCGGATCAAACGATTTCAGTACAGTCAAGTCGGGATGATCGGTCAAGATCCTTTCTATACCGAAGGAACGCTTCATCGAAACGATCAACTCCAGCACGTCGTCATTCACCCAACCGATATTGATAACATGACGAGGCTGTATCCCAAGATCAAACCTCAGACAACGTCGGATAAGTCCAATACCTTGCCTCTTGAAACCCATGACATAGAGATGACGATACGCTCCCGGAAATCCCAATTCCGTAGGAATCATAGAAGCCGATGATGTTTTCAGCATCGATGTAAGTCGTTGTTTGTCAGAGGATGAGGAAGAGGAGGAGGGGGAGGAGGAGGAGGAGGAATAAGTAGTTGTATTAGCGGCAAACGACTTTGAACCTTGTAATGAACGGTTCAAGTCACCGTTTTGAATATACGGTGGGTGGTGGTAGCGTGATAGGTGGTTCTCACCATGGTTAGATTGGTTTTGGTGATGGTGATGGTGATGGTGATGGATGACAAGGTGGTTCTAACCCAGCCTTTCCTTTCCCCTTACCCACAATAATTGAAGATTCAACAGGCACGATAGGGTCAACCTTTCGAGGAGCAGCAGCAGCATCAACATAATCCCAAGGTCCTCTCCTAACTCGGTGGAATGTTCCGGCAGCTATTCCCCTTTCAAGCTTTTCCAAACGTTCAATAGCCACGTCCATTTGATCCCTACTCGCCTCAATCGAGATTCGCAATTCCCTGATCTCCTTGTTAAGATCTTCAATCAGTCCCTGTTTGCCATTATCAAACGCAGATCGCCCAAGAGATCACCAAATCCTGAAATTCCCCTAAATATCAAAATATTTGTTTTCAGCGATACCTTCACGTCAAGACCGTAAGGTTATCCAGAATCACCCCTAACAAACCGGCAAATCGAATAACTAACCTTTATCGTCAAATAATATCGCACTTATCTACAGAGCGATCCAACAGAGGCCAGTTCATCTTCACGATCGAATCTCAAAGCCGTTGCGTGATCGTAAAACGGCGAAACAAATTCGCTTTGCCACAGACTCCAATACCACCAGACACTTTGTCCGCTTCCAAGGCAGAACGCACCGCCTCCACCCCATCAAATCCAATCCTGTCGTCATTGCAGCACAAATCGATGAAATCTCTGGTACCAAGTGTTCTCCCACACCGTCCATCGGTGTTCCCACCCGACAGGGCAACAGCAATATCATCCGATCCAGCTACAAGAAATGGTCCGCTTCTGAGATTCTCCGCCACCACGTGACATACATAACGGCGATATCTTCCCTCAGAAATTGGCTGCTTCCCCGATTGCTTTTCGAACGCATTCTGCTTACTCGATCTGCCACAAGCAGGACATCGCAATAAAGTATTGAAGCGATCAAAGAGCCTTTCCGCCAAGTGTAAACGTCCACCTTCCTCCCTCGCCTTTTGAAGATCACCAGATCCCATCCCACCGCCGTTCGAGAATCGGAAGCACAGTTACTATATTCTAGTCCAACCCATTAGTGTTAGGAGTGAAAAATATATATATATAAAATGTGAAATGATTTGCAAGTAGTGATCGTGCTATCAGCATTGTATCGGGTAATGGGATAACCAAACCAACCGGAATAGGTATATGATGTAGAGTATTTAATCCGCAAGAAAGGAGAAGTAAAGCTCAAATGCAAAATGGTATCATAGAAGACGTGAAAGCAGTTGAACAACTTCCGATCGCGGATGTAGAGACATAGAATGGATGATTCAGAAAAACAAAAGGAATATTCAAATACAAGCCAGATTACGTTAGTTATTGGTAGAGTTTCTACGCAAGAAATATACGACTTACATGATAGAGATGATTATTAAATCAGTTAGACCCTCCGAAAAGATGTATCTTGGCGCCAAGAATGCTGACTAAGTCGATAGGGAGAGAAAGGAATAAAGACACAAAGACAAAACCATATATATAGGTTGGAGGTTCGGGGGAAGGTGGGGGGGAAGTGACCCTTATATGCCATAGTTGCCATGACAATATTGAAACAGACCAGAATTCCATGAGATTCCGCCAAGAAACTGCTTAGTCAGCGATGGTGGCCTGGAAATACGAACGCAAGAAACATTTAACGTAAGAATTACCACTGCTCACGCGGAAATGCACTAATACACCAATAACACAATACGCAAATTTCATAACAGATCTAACCGTAAAAGTAATAAAAGGTTTGATCTGATGACTAATCAATATCACGCGCCAAGATTGATTACTAATATCCCGAATCCGATTAGAACTTTGAGTTACACATGTGTATCACAATTGCTCGAACTAGTCAAAAAATAGCCAATTCTATCGACGATCGCAACCAGCACATGTAGGATTATTAATACAGCGACAGGGATGACTCACATGCATACGTGAGTCACACATGACTCATGCGCATGATTGAGTCACGCATGACTCACGCATGAGTCATACGCAGATCGGTAATCATTTTCATAACCTCGTCCCCAGCAACCGCGTTGCGATCGATTCACTATAAATATGGGGCCACCCCCCACCTTTTGGCCTTAGATTCCTCGCTTCACTGCCAAGCCATTGATTAGTGCAAGAAATAACCATTAGAAAAATATAAACTAATTGTATTATTCTTGTGCTTTTACAATTTTATTTGAGACTTCAAGATCAATTGAAGTAAAGATACCCACACCCTGCCCATTTTATTCCTCAGATTACCTATTGGCCGCCACCTCACGCAAGTGAACTACAGTAACCTTTGCAGATTGGGTCCTCAAGATTTTAGATCACCTGTTCTACGCAAGAAAGCCATACCCTTAAAGAAAAAATTTTTAATTGTAGAATACTAACGGATATTTTCAATAAGATATTTAAGACCTAAACGACATAACTGAAGCGATCCAACAGCCAAGATGAGAATACAGCATTAACTCAACCTCGACGCCTGACTGGATTCTTCCACCTTTATGGATTCAACAAGAGAAGCAGGCAACACCACAGCTGCACCGTCCAAAGCTACAGTCACTAAACCAAAACGGGTACTGGGGCTTCAGCGACTATCCAAGCCCAAGTCCACTGCTAGCCTCCCTGCACAGGGCCTAATTCCTCCTGGAGCCACCGATTCCGGTCAACCCGCACCGCCAGGACTGTCAGCCCTCACACATACCACCATCACCAAAACCATTCAGGGTAGAAACAAGAATAAGGGCAAGAACAAGGGCAAGGCACCTGCTAATACTTCCGATACCACCACCAACACACCAGCCCGTCCACTCGACAAAATCAACACCGACACTACAACCATCTCCTCCTCCTCCGCCATCACTCATTCCTCAACTTCCACTTCAAACGCCACCACCAATCCCAATCCCAATCCCAATCCCAATCCCACTACAGCACCAACAACCATGCGCAGAACCGTCGCGCAGGACATCATCGCAGAGAGGCAGCCAAGGCTCCCTTTGGTGAGATTGGATAGCCTCGGCCGAATGCAAGTCCCTGAAGACTTGTTCGACAGATGCACAGTGCAGGAGGCAGACTACATATACCGCAATATCGTACAGGTATATCAGGATTTCAGGGCCAGAAAGAATGCTCTGGAGAGGGATTCGGGAGAGGTATCGGAGCCTATTACACGACGCAGCCATCGCCGACAATCAAGACATAAACTCGCATCTATATAGGGAGAAATTCAGAACGGGTGGAGACATAGAGCTTTCTTCAACGCCCACAGGGGACGCTGAAGGATGAGATCACCCCAAGGCCTGGATGGTCTCCTGAGTGGCTTTACGAATCACTCACAAAGGAAAACATCGCCAAGTGCAAAGATTACTTCCACAGAATCATGGGCAAGATGAAGGCCATCGACATCTAATCAACCCAGCGATACTGCGCTCTCAAGAATGAAGAAATCAACTGCGCTCAAGCCGACAGCAAGTATGTCATTCCTCGAATCCACTCAGACAGGATGAAGATGGTGGACGATATGCAGCAAAGAAAGAATCACAAGAGATCGCGCCCACGGCGCCAACCAACCGACACAAGAATAGTCATGTCAATTCAAAGCTCTCAAACGCATTCAACAAGCGAATCCAGTGACAGGAACGCCGCGAAGAAATCAAGATGTACGGCGAGGAATGAAGTGGGCCCATCTCGCAACCACCCGCATTAATAACGGATTAGGCGCCATGCCTCGCTTCCCCACCGAGGCCACCGCAACATCAAGACGCGAATGAAGTTAGCCTTCCTGGATCTTCTTTGTCAGCCAGCTCCCAAAGATGAGTTCCAGGTTCAACCACCTCGCCAGGTCCATGCAACCCGCAGCCAAATGTTTCCGAGATAGCGGGAGGGTCACCACCCCATGGCAGAACTGGGAATTCATGCCCGCCGAGAACATGCATACCACGGACCAGTTCAAAAGATTCCTCGCACCACAACCTGGACTATCCAATCTGGAGGCACTCCGACTGGTATCAACCTGGGGCAGGCACGGCGCAGACTTCAACAGAATCACCAACTCAGACAAACGACGCCTACAAGCCAAAGAAACAGACTGAATCAACGACTGTCGATGCGCTAACGCTGTGAGATAGGCGGATAGGGAGGAAAGGAGGTTGAGGGATGAGGCAATCCGCTATCGCAAGCGTACATTCCAGGAGGCGGAGGGACAGGAGGAGTTCACCACGGTATTCAATCAGGAGGAGCATCCAGAGCAGGATGCAGATATGGATTTTGAGATGCAAGATGCAGAGGAAGGGCCATCATCAGTTCCACTATCAAGAGTTAGTTTCCCTTCCTGAAAAAAAAAAAAAATAAAAATAAAAAACACAATAGCTGATCATAACTTCAAAAATAGGTAACCGGTCAACCAACCAAGAACGTCCCAATGACGTTGTCTCAGTGCTTCGCGGAGAACACCCAAAGAAGCGGCAGGTTGATGGCACAACAGGCCAAGGAGTGCCAGCAGCCTTCCAAGAGCCCCACACCTGACTCGGAGGGGCCCGGTGACTGGATCAGAGAGGATGAACCCGAGTACGCTGCACATGAGGAGGACGATCGCGATCTGTCCAGCATCGTGACTCCAGATTCCCTATTCGCCCATTGCGATGTGAACGCTAGTTACAGGCCATCATCGGAATCGGAGGATGAGGACAATGGCAGTCAGTCCATGGATCTCGATTCGGACGGAGATACAAGCAACCAGTCCATGTCAAATGTCCCATCCTCGCCACCTCAACCACCACCACCAACCACCATCGAAATCCATAGCTCTCCTGCACCAGCAGTGATCCAGGTACCGGCCACCGAACCCAATGAAACGGTGGACGACAACGACAACAACAATATCACCACGGTCCCCACCCAGCCAGATGCTCAAGTCGATTGTGCGCCGGAAAGCAGCCAATATGGTGGATTCCCAAGTGAAGCCGTGGTTGAGGCATTGGAACAACCAAAGGAATAAATGGATAAGTGAGGGGCGAGAAGTATTAAAGGGATTTTATACGAGAGGAAAAAAAAACAGGAAAGATGAAGAGGTGGGATTCAAGATTATGATTTGGAAATGGTACGATCGATTATTTATATCGCAAGCATTACTTGTCGAGGATTCAGGAAGGAAGCGATATATTCGGCCATGTGTGATTCGACACGTTATTGTTTTCCTTGTGATCGACAAATCATGCAGATTTGTTGACTTTGGAGGATCTCTTTTTATTTCTTTTCTTGCAAGTTTTCATCGTCCCATACGTACACAAACTCCACTCCGTTTATTGATTTGTTTGTTTTGATGTTTATCTGCAATCAATTGCGATTGCTATGACTTATGAAAGTGTTGGAAAACCAAATGTGAATCGAGAGGGGGTTGGGGAAGAGGCCAAATTGTCAACTGAGAAGTTTAAGTTTTACATTGATTTACTTATTTGTCATTTAACGAATCCAATCATATCAAAATCAATCCTCCATCCAATTCGATACGAGGACGCAAGTTAGGGTTGATTCATAGAATCAAATCCATCTCACAATATAGGAACAATTTTGCAAGCGTACAATCATTCAGACAACCAATAAGAACTAAGAGAGGGACAGAAAAAGAGACAACGAGAAGGAAAAAGAGGTGGTATGTCGACGTAATATCAAATACCAAATCTCAATTCCTTGCCTTCACCAAACCGGATTCAAATCGCATGGGAGGTTAAAACACCATCCTAACAATAGGACAATTCGAACCTACCTATCCATCCATTCGAAGCCAATATGGCACGAGTCAGATACCCACCGATGAAAAGCCACGATGCACGTGCCTTACACAACGCACGAATGGGCATTAGCAATGATACCCTAACACCTGCCGGGTTGAGAGTATTACAAAGAATCCAACAACGCGAGGAGCACGCCAGATCACAAGCAATGAGGGAAGATAGAGCCAGGAGGACAAGGGAAACAAGAGAACACAACAGGGCCGAAGCTATACGTAAGAGGAAAAGGTCCGAGGATCAATCATCTTTGGACGACTTTGTTCAGAGCGAGGCGCTTGATACCGTCAACAACAACAACAACAACAACAACAACAACAGCACCGGCAATCATGAGCAGGAACTCAATAATACCATGAATCAAACCCCAGAACCTGAACATCGACCACCCAACCCAGCACACGAAACCACCCCATCAGAAGGTCAAAACCAAACCGTCAAGAAAGATAATGATGACCCATTCGATGATGATTGGTTCGAGACCAATATCGGTGATGTCATTCAGTTATGCAGAGATTTCGAGAACTCAGACAAATCCAAAACCGGTAATAAATGCTTTGAGTGGCGCTTTTAGTGAGTGCTCGAAGTATGGAGAAAGATGACGATCAGTTGATGCGAGCTTAAGATGTTTACAGATTGGAAAGATCGATTAACATATGGATTCTCATAAGATCAATTACTTGCCTCAAGGATTAAGGACTTTGTCATCAGAACAGAATATACACATACAGTTCGGTCACCTCAAGACAAGAGGAACATATTCGATCTTTGGAATTTAGTATGGGTTCAAAACGCTAGTAATCAAATCCAATCCGCCTAACGAATCGCAGACAACGAAAGATACAGACAAGACTATGTGTGGTCACATACAGATGGCGATCACGCTGAAAGTCACAAGTAGATTAGACATCACATTTCGCAACTCCGCCCTCTCTAAAGCAACCGCAGAACGACGATTTATTATAAAGATGCGCCACTTCATTTCTCTCCTGAGTTCTCCTCTCTCCGCCAAGCCATCGATTAGTAAGATTCTTCTGTTATCGCACTTTCTACGCAAGAAAGCGAATGCATCGAGAAAGATAATTCAAAACTAATGATATCACATCAAACGCTAACTGCCGGCCTGCTTTGGTTCTACAATTTCAGCTGCTCAGAACATCAAAAGTATGCGATACCCATACCGCCGCCGCGACTTCCGCACCCACCCTCGATATTGAAAACCTAAAGCGAAGGTTCATGGCCTTCTGTTCGCTTGGCTTTTTTCCTTCCTTCTACAACTCACGCCTACAATACGAATGATCAATCGGTTTCGAGCAGTTGCAGAAATTCGCTAATAACAAAACCAGTGATAAAATTCAATACGGATGGCCAGACAATCCAGATCTCTGGAGACAGATGGTCTTCAAACAAAGATACCGTCTGGCGAACGCCAGATATGCATGTACGAGGCTGACACCTCACGACGGAAACATTCCATTCTTCTCTCCATCATTCACATCGCCGACGATCGAGCCTACCTGCAATCCTTCCTGCGATCTTCGGAGGCTACGGACGTTACTCCAATACGACGATCCGGATTTTCCAGACGGCGAATGGAACACGGACAGACTGCAGGATCTTCCAATCAAGAGACTACGGAGATTCCTCCGTCCCATGATAATATACCGTGAGGATTACATTACCTCCTACGGCAGATTCTACAGACGTATCGCCCTGATCAAGATGTCGGAGATATTCGAAAGAATGTTGGAGATAATGCTCCTAGCTCTAGCTCGAGTAGTCCCAACAGAATACAGGCGACCTACAGACAGGACGCTTGTAGAGACCAGAAAAACCCTCATGGATCGTCTCCTAGCAAGATACAAACGTTGCAGGCCCGCCGATCCATTGGTACCCTCGAGATTTCAACTGGCAGTTCTTCTCAAAGCAGGTCACTATTGGTCCATGCTGGCCGAGTCCAGGAACGGATCACAACATAGATTCTCACTACCGCTCCTGTTGGATCTCGACGTCGAGCCGTACATCCTCGTGACGGTCAGTAAATCAAACTGGACATTCTTCCTCGAAGCACTACCAAGAATCGCACCCGATCTATACAAGATCGCAGAGGAGACAGGTCCAATCCTTTCCAGCCCATCACCCAAGGAACAATTGAAACTGGCGAGATTCCCCTGCACCGCCTCATGGATCATGCGTGCCACCGAATACTACACCCAACTTCTCTCAAACTCGGATATATCGCTCTCACTGCGACCATTTAATCCTCGATAACCCATGGATCAGATGAGCGAGTACCGATACCTCCCAGGCTGCTATGCGAAATCATTGTCTCAACTATCAGGATGATAATGTAGGCCAAGGTTACAATCGCAAATCTCCACAGAAACAAGGGTATATATATCCAGTGCTTGTTTTCGTCCAAATTCATAAACGTCTCTCACTCCAAGCTCATCGATTCCGTACCAATGCAGGACAATATTGACACTCACGATCGCATAGATACATGGATAACGGAATTCTCGTAATAATTATAATATGAATTTGATGAATAGGGAGGATAATTCAGGAGGAAGGAGATGAGATATTCGGAGAATGGTATAACATGCTTTATCTTTTTTTTTTTCTTTTTCCAAAGAAATGATCGCGATGACTTGATGAACGATGAGCCTCGAGATATAGAAATGGATCGCGCCGAGTTGAGATCTTGGAGATAGTTAGTAACAGATATCATTTCATCCAATCCTCCCTCTAGCAATTCAAGTGATGCACAATTGGAGTTCTACCGGTGGAAAAACCGGAGTTGGCTTTTGTATCGTCATATAGGTTACAATTCATTTTAAATAGATAAAAAAAAAATACCTGCCGTAGATACGTAAAAAATGTACAGAATCACTACATGATCTTGGTTTCTCAACGACTTACCATATCGCTTATTTGAAAGGACTCAAACCGCTGATATCGGGGGGGCTAATTAATAAATTTGATATGGACATGCCATTGAATCGTCAAAAATCGCATCAATGGAATGGGAATCATATGTGTTTTCAGTCATCTCGGATCATCAATATCAGGCCCTCGAAAAAAGTTATAAATAACCGAGAATGCTAAATAAACACAACAGCTTGAGGCAAGCAAGAAATATGCCGGAATACGTCAAAAATACCTAACATCTTCAAGGAATCAAACCGCAGTCTTGGAATCCCCACTATACGTCTACCGATCTCCCGAGAATACCTCAAACAGCTTGTATTATCGGTAGATAATACAAATGTGACAAAACGTTCGATCAAGTAATAAAGCAAACAGCTTGGACAAAAGAAACAGGAGGAAATTTTTGGTCTCCTCAGAATCCCGATAACATCTCATATAAGCGCTAATTACCTTTCTTCTGTGTGCTTTAGATTATAAATTTACTATGAAAGCCAAAAATACAAAAAATGCAAGAATCACATCATGTCTCGGATCTTACACTGATGATTCCTATTCCGCAGTGCAGATCCAAAGAAATAATACCGTCGGTAAATTAAGAATATAACACAACCTGTCATCATGAAGGAAGATCAGGAGGAGAATAAAGAGAATTTTTGGTCTCCTAATCCTCAGAACACGTCAAAGCGATAAAGATAGAAATCGCCGATCATAAACGTTATTAAAGAATCGCTCGAAAGAATGAAGTTTGATATAAATTCACCAGAAGGTACCAAAAATACCAAAAAAATGCAAAGAATCACGTCGTGGTTTCAGATCTCACGCCGCATGCATTTCCGTCTTGAGATACAACCTCAAATGGCCAGTATCGGGGTTAAATCGATAAATAGAATAGAGCGTGTCATCGATACATGTGAGATACAACCTGGGACATAAAAAGGAGCAGGAATTTTTGGTGCTCTCGGAATTCTCATAACACGTCATACAATAATTATAGAAATTCGTGAGTTTGAGGTAGACGGCAACCACGGGTGCAACCCGTATGATTTTGTGATATTATATTGGGAGATCACAACTGATAGTTAGGGTCTCTGCGGAGATTTTGGCCGTCTCGGATTCTTCACATCTAGCTCCCTCATACGGCAAATCTCAGGGTCATTCCAGTCATATTCACTCGGCCAAACGCAGGCGGAATTCCCTCAGAAGTAGGTCAGAATCCTCGCAGACACCTCCTCCATCACAAGAACAAGTCATCACAATTTTAACATTTCTCCCTGACTCGGTAGAGATCACCAAACACAACAGAAAGTACGTTTCTTCATCTTTCATGACCAGAACGAGTCGGAATCACAATTTCGACAATGCCACGCGATTCGTGTTGAAAAACCGCTCCATGGCAGATATACGACAACTCATACACGCAACATTTTCAGTTACGGATTCAATATTTCCAATGTCATCGACACGACCATATACAGGTAGGTACAGATTCAGGTATGATTGGAATCTTTTGATTTTAAAATAATTCCAGTGGAAACATACGATATGCCAATAAGATGAGAAAAATGCAACGATCAACGTGGCAATCTCGGATCTTGACCATCTCGATTATCCGCGAGCTGCCTCCATCCGTTGTACAGGAAAGGTGAGTGATTTTCATGATCCATGTTTGACCCGCACTAAATTCCTAACACGCTTATCTTTCATCCTATCGCGCCGAAAGCCAGATGATCATGCGCGACACCGCCGACAACGAAACGGGTCAATCACGCCCATATCGAATCTAATTCCTGACATTCCAGAACATGGGTGGCCGCCAAGATGACTAATATGACGCGATGACGATTGCCTATATCCCGCTGATTTACAGATAATCAATAATACTCATAAATACGCTATAAATACCGTAAAAACGCAGAAATGGCTGTTCGTTTTTGCCAGATCGCCCCACCGTTTCCTCTGATATACGAAAGCGATGAAACAAATTTTCCAATCCTATCAAATCAGAGTTTCCGAGCAAAGTTATGAATAAGATAATACTCAGACGCGACGGCGAACAAACCTGCTAGAAGAGTTAAAAGAAAACCGCAAAAAATCAATCAGCCACATACCGCCGCTTAACGCCGCTTTCATATCGTAATCACGATATCACCACTTTAGGATGATGACGGCCAATTAATCAATAGACGTAATACGCGCTACAAAAATACCGCCTAGACGAACGTAAAACTATCAACAATATCCGGATTGCTGTAGCTTTTTCCGTAAAGCTAAAATCAACATGATCCAAATTGATCAGCCTCGTTAATCAATAAATAACATGCAGATACGCCAAAAATACCGGAAAAACGCAGACAATCACGTTGCGTTTGATTCTCCACGGCTTCCACAAATCAACTATATATGGTTCGTAAACCGCATCAAAGCGTTAATCGACACATGAGATGCAGTGAAAAATTGTCTCAGCGAAAGAAAATAAGATGCGTGTTTTTGGTCTCCTGATCTCACCGCCACGTCATAAAGATAAAGATACAAATAACCGAAGAAACAACCAGATATCGAGCCGAAAGAATAAATATATCAAGATACACCAAAATACCTAAAATTTTCAGGAATCACGCCTACGTTTTAATCCTGGTTTCGACTACTCCGCCTCTCAGAAAGCTTAACACCTCAGATAATCGATTGGTTAATTACAACGAACCGTATCATCCATTCACGAAAAGATATCGCCCCGATAAAAGTTAAAATGCATGAAATTTTCAGTCCCCTAAACCTCATAACACGCTATAAAAAGATAAAATTACCGATCATATTGGCCGTGACACCTGAGACGGAGGCGACATTTGGCCCCAAATGGAGATCACCTTCCTAATCTAAGAATCACTTAAAGACCTACTAAAATAAATGCAAGCTTTACGCCAAGACACCAACCATCAATCAAGAATTTATTCCCAATCGCAATTATCTGCGGAAGATAGTTCCTAATCGTAATTATCGACCTGAAAGAATTAACGCCATGACATCTCACCAAAAACCCAACTTTTAGAATTCAATACCAACAACCACAACAGATAAAATTAATCGCTCATATATGTTATTTACCACCTTCTCTATCATCCTACAGATCTATTCTAATTTTAATGCGTTGTGGTGGTTGGCCGTTAAGCCTCAGAGTTAGGCAACTTTGACACTCCGTCTCAAGGTGTCCCCAACCATATGCCACAAGCAGACCGGAACGTTGGAGTAATGGAGTCGAATAAAAATTCAGTAGAAGTTGCCAAAAATACCAAAAAAATGCAAGGAATCACGTCGTGGTCTCGGATCAGATTAATCGACGATTCCCATCGCGGTGCAAATCGAATACCAAGACCGCCAGAAAATCGATAAATAGAACGAAATTCCTCCATTCATCCGAGATACAATCTGAGCAGAATAATTAGCAGAATTTTCAAGGCTTTAATTCTCGCAACACGTCATACAATAATGATAGAAATTCATGAACTTGAGGAAGACTGGAACCACAAGTGCGAGCCGTATAAATCTATGAAATTAAAGTGGTAGATTGCAGCTAATACTTTGGGTCTCTGCAAAATTTTTGCCCGTCTCAGATTCTTTACATCTCGCTTCATCATAAGGCAAACCTCAGGAACGTTCCAGTCATATCCACTCAGCCAAACAACTATGGAATCTCTTCAGAAGTGGGTCAGAATTCTCGCAGACACCTCTTCCATCACAAGAGAAATTCATCCCAATTTTAACATTTCTCCCCGAGTCGTTAGAGGCCACCGAACACAATACAGAGCATGTTTCTTCATCTTTCAAGACCAAGACGAGTCCGGATCCCGATTTCGATGACGCCACGCGATTCAGGATGAAAAACCGCCCCATACTCAATATGCGACATTTCATTCACGCAACCTTTTCGGTTACAGACCCAATATTTTTGATGTCATCAGCATTACCATATACAAGTAGGTACAGATTCAGATATGATTGGAGTCTTACGTTTCTGAAGTAATACCAGTCGAAACCTGCAATATGCCAATAAGACGAGAAAAATGCAACGATCAACATGGCGACCTCGGATCCTTACCATCTCGATTATCCGTGGAGCTATGTGGCCCCCCATCCGAGGTTGCACAGGGAAAGGTGAGTGATTTTTCATGATCCAAGGTGTTCGACCCGTTAAGTAATTCCTAACACAGCCGTCATCTATCCAATCAAGTCGAAAAGTGGGCCAGGATGACCGCGGTGACACCGCCGACAACGTAGAGATGCCCATTCATACTCGTACGATACAATCGGAACGTGGAAGGCTGCAGACGCGCCGAATCCAAAGAATCAAGATGAGACATTACGACATGATCGTTACATTATGGCCCCGATACGAAATCAACGCAAGATGGAAGTCCAGATCGCTCCGTGATGAGCAACAAATATGTTACGATATATCAAAAAAACCAGAAAAATCCAAGGAATCGCATCGTGGCATCAGACTTAATGCCACCCATCTCGTCATCACGATATCGGTCCCTTAATAGACAGCGACGGCCGTCGATTCACGAATATCAATAGAGGTAGCATGCGGGTTGCAATAAATACCGGTTGGACGGGCAAACCACACACAAATTATCAATAGCGCCGATTATTCTACGTTCCGATTTTCCGCAAAGCCGAAAATACGCCATTATCTCGCATGCGCGAGCCAGTTTCCGCTAATCAATAAATCACATAAGATACGCCAAAATACCGGAAAACGCTAGAATCACGTCATGTATCGGATTCCCCGATCACGACAAATCAACCATATTTGAAGACGAAACCGAAGAAATCACGATCAATCGATAATAAGAATAAGATTACATTTAATCGCGAAAATATTCAACGGAGGAATCATACACATTTTGATCACCGATCCTCACCATCACGCTCAAGAAGATAGCTTAAAAATAACCGAACATATCCACAGATATCGTACGCAGTAATAAATATATCAAAATACGCCAAAATACCTAAGATTTTCTAGAACGACGCTATATCCTCGGAATCGTGTTGCCGCTCGTCAGACGCAGGAAGTTCTCAACATGCAATATAATCGGTAAACAGACAACTCCAACACAACGATCATCAATAATAAAAATACATCTCGCAAGAAAAATACACGAAATTTTTTGCCTCTCAGAAATCGCATAATATTCAATACAATAAAGATAGAAAATACCGATCATATGTATCCAACAGGCCGAGACCTATGAGCAATGGAGTTGATTATAAATTCACTACAAGACACCAAAAATACCCAAAAAATGCAAGGAATCACGTCGTGATCTCGGATCTTACACCGCATAGATTCCTAACTCGAGCTACAGCTCCAAACAGCCGATATCGTCGGTAAATCAATAAATAAGATGCAACATATCAGCAAGTCACGCGATATACAATCCCAAGAGAATAAAGAGAAATTTTAAATTTAATTCTCAGAAGATATCATATAATAACGATGAAATTCATGATCTTCACTAAGAACGGCAACCGTGACGCAGTTCGTGATAATCACGCTGATATTGGAGAGGAGGTTGCATGTCATAGATGCCTTCATGGAAATTTTGCCCTTCTCGGATTACCCATATCTTGTCTCCTCGTACGACAGACCTCAAGATCATTCAAGTCATGTTCAATCGGCCAAACGGAGGCCGAATCCCTTTAGAGGTGGACCAAAATTCTCGTAGATACCACTACTATCAGGAGGAAAACTCCCTGCAATTTTAACTTTCCCACTGCCAAGATAAATAAGACGAAGACAAGATAAAATACATTTCGCCTTTTCTTCGGAGCGAAAGCAGATCATATTTGGGATGACGCTACGTGATTCGAAAAACTGCCCCATAATAGATACACAGCAATTGACTCACGCTACACTTACCATTACCAATCCAATCTCTTTAGTTGGCATCGACATTACCATATACAGGCAGGTACAGATTCAGGTAAGATTGATAAACTACACCTTGCATTTCATAAATAAATCCGGGAGGGACATGCTATATGTCGATAGGATGAGAAAAATGCAAGGATCAACATGGTGATCCCGGATCCTGACCATCCTGATTATCCGTGGAGCGGTGGACAGTTTCAGCTGAGGTAGCACAGGCAGAAGTGAGTGATTTTTCATGATCGAAGGGTAGGGTAACCATGGTCACAGGCTGTGACCCAGGTGAGTGATTTTTCATGACGAGGTGTTCGGCATATCTGCGCCCTTACCACCAACACAGAGTCCGATGGAGTCCGGAGCCACGCGATCGTGAATACGCCATTAATATTTATAGATTCGATAAATCATGCCGTTACGCCAGAAGATGACGAATACCAAGACTAAACAGCAGAAGAGATAATCAGATGAAATAGAAACGATACGATATTCAAAATTAATACACGCCGACTTTGCCATATACGACAAGATCAAACATAAGATCCACCATCTCTTTTAAATATTGCTTGCTCCAACGCTACGAAATAATCCATGATACCTATTCGCGACGGAATACGCCATCGCGATCCTGAATCCACCAGAAAAATCACGCGAACTCAAAGGCCCCTTGAGACGCCGGATCGACAGAAATATATCGCAAGTAAAGGTCGCCAACACGTAAATAAGTTTCGCCGCCATCGCTAACTATATCAATACGTACGGCGAATATTCACCATAAACCTATGAAAGATTGGAAACCTCCACGCTAACACGATACGGAAATACGATGACGCGAAGGAATGGACGTCACCACTACAGACGCCGTTTAATCGACACGTAGGCCATCAATCCACACAAATAACGATGAAGATAATCAACACAAGAAGATGATTGGCGAATTAAAAACTACGATCACAGCGTAAGACGAAGATTTAAGATCGACGACGCTTCATGATGCGAAGAAGATCCCGCAAGCTTAATGACAAAGATTTTAAACATAAAGATATAATATGACATCATTCATGCGACATCGGACAAGTGATATATTTATGCGCTATGTGTCGTATGCTTTTTACCCTATATTAAGATTGCTGTCACTCTGTTCCTTGTAGAAGAACCCCATTTCATCTACCCACCGCTTGCATTTCGCTGCTTCTCATCGCCCGCTTAATAATAAATATCCATTCTAATCATCATCATCGCCCAAGAAGACTTTTCCTCTTACACATATACAAAACACGCCGCCTAATCGTTATTATTTTTTCATTCAACATATTTTTAAATCGTGATCGCCTGCTTCTCGATTTTTTATTTATAATTACAATCACCCAATCGCCTTGCTGGCTTTTGGTGTAATAATTTTCAAGAGTGTATTTTCCGCCGCCTGATGATCTTTTTCCTGCTAGTTACTTTTTATTCTTCTTGTCGCCTGATCTTTTCTAGTTAGCCTAGTTAATTAGCTAGGTTCTTAGGTTAGTTAGGTTAGTTAGAAGAAGTTAGGTTAGTTAGGGTTAGTTAGGTTAGTTAGGTTAGTTACCCAGGT